>JAJJWX010003522.1:0-1200000 GCA_023529315.1 Papaver bracteatum
CTGATCCCAGAGGATACTACGCTCTTGATTCCCTTAGATGATCTCACCCACAACTAAGAGTTGCTACGACCCAAAGTCGAAGACTTTAATAAACAAATCTGTATCACACAGAAAAGTCTACGATAATAGATAAATCTGTCTCCCACGAAATACCTATGAGTTTTGTTCCGTCTTTTGATAAATCAAGGTGAACATGAACCAATTGATAAACCAGACTTATATTCCCGAAGAACAACCTAGTATTATCAATCACCTCACAATAATCTTAATCGACGCAGCGAAAGAAGATATTGTGGAATCACAAACGATGAGACGAAGATGTTTGTGACTACTTTTATATCTTGCCTATCGGAGATAGAAATCTCAAGCCAATTATTACAATTGTACTCAATACGATAGAATCAGCAAGATCAGATCACACAACTACGAGAAAGTAGTATCGGTCTGGCTTCACAATCCCAATGAAGTCTTTAAGTCGTTAACCTGGTTTTCAAGAAGAAACCAAAGGTTAAAGGAGAATCGACTCTAGCTAATACAACTAGTATCACACAGGAGGTGTGGGGATTAGGTTTCCCAGTTGCTAGAGTTCTCCCTTATATAGTCTTTCAAATCAGGGTTTGCAATCAATGTTAGCTTAGTAACAAAGCATTCAATATTCACCGTTAGATGAAAACCTGATTAGATTCAAGCTAATATCTTTCAACCGTTAGATCGAAAACTTAGCTTGTTATACACAAATGAAATGCACGTTTTAGGTTTGTGTAACCGTACCCAAACATGTACATTCGCTGGTTCAACAATAGTTAACCAAATGGTTAGCCATATGATAACTTTCATATCAACCATATTCTTCTTCACCATAACTAGTTCAAATGACTCAAATGAACTAGTTAGAGAGTTGTTCAATTGCTTAGATCTTATGTACTACACAAGACACAATCGAAGCAAAAACGATTTGATTCACTCGAATCGATTCATGAACTATATAGCCACGGTTTGCAAATTGCATTCCTTAGTTAATATAAAGATAAGTTCACAAACATCGTTTTTAGACATAACCTACTCAAGTTCGGACTTATGGACTTAAGTTCCGGAAGGAGTTCACAAACTCCAGCAGATTTTCTCGGGTCGAGAACTTCCGCCAGTTCGCGGACTGAGTTCACGGCTCTTGTTCCGGTTTTCTTGATCAACAAAGTTCGCAAACTTTGGTTCAAGGAATAAGGACTTATACATATATGTGTTTCCACAACAATGCTTATATCCACCAATGGTTATATAGTCTAAACTCTCATTTCAATCATTGAAACATTCTTAGAGGACGTTATATAGTTGTTATTCACAAACTATTTTTCGTCAAAGCAATTTTCAAAGTGATTGAAACATAACATGACTTTCGTCACTAGGTAAAGATGAACTTGTCCAAAGCGAAAGCTTACCAACACATATTTCGAGAAATAGATAAGCGAGATATACTCAGCTCGAAATATCAAATGTGTATAATCTTAGTCTATATAGTAATACGACTTTTGTCTCAAGATAGGAGATAGAGTAGATAGTCTTTTGAGTGATAGATAAGTTCAAGTCTCCACATACCTTTTAGTCGATGAAGATCCACTGGTTCCTTGAGTAGTCCTTCGTCTTGTATGATGATCGCCATGGAGTTCTTGAGCTCAACTACACTTTCTATCCTAGTCCGAGACCTTAGCTATAGTAGACTAGAAATCAAGACTTATAGTTTTGATCACTAACATTGACAAACATGCTTGAGATAGCAACGCATGCGAGTTCGACCGAGCAATGCTCTAACAATCTCCCCTTTGTCAATTTTAGTGACAAAACTATCAATACATATGGAATACAAAAATAATAAATAAACTTTGTAGCTCCTATTCCACATGCCTAATCTTACAACAATTATATGTAATACTTCATCACTTACAATACTCACAATGACCACCTTCCTTACATAATGATCCAGAAAACCATATGTATTTGTAGTGTGAACTACATATTAATTCTCCCCTTTTTGTCAATAAAATTGGCAAAGGTACGAAAAGCGGGATCCTAATGAAATTTCCAAAGAGACATTTCATGACCAAAAGAAAGCACATATCAACTTGTTTAGATGCAATCATATAGCCGAAGCTAAATGCATTCATCAAGGAGTTTATAAAGATACAAGATAACCCCTATAATATTCCACAACCGCACTCCCCACAAAGATTTGGCAATTAAGCACAAGTTCAAAAGAACTCTCCCCATAAAATGTCATTCCCAAAAGAACAACAAGAGCGGCCTTAATTTCAAAAGAAAAGAAGGATTTCTTTGGGCATAACAAATCACATACGAATATGAATTTGAATCCAAAATACTCAATTAAATTAACCACAAAAGGTGATTAATTTAATTGGTCATGCTCAACATAAGAGAACTTATAGACAACAACTAAATTGACTACAAGTATGATCAATTCAATTGGTCATGCTCAATCATAAGGATCCTTACAGAGAAACAACTAAGTTAATCATAAAAGAATAATCAACTCAATTGTTTATGCTCAAACACAAGAAACCTTATGGAGCAACACAGTATATAAACATAAAAATATGGATCAGGGAAGATCAATACTGCGGAATACACAAGGATTCATTCTATTTTCCATCACTATTTGCACAATGACATACAATAGACATAATCCTTGAAACAAAAGATTTTAACCTATCTTCCATCAATAATTGACATAATAGGCTTAACTTTTGTAATGTCAAAAGTCATTCATTCTTTTATCAATACATGCATATCAACATACTGAAAGACTTAACTTTTGACAAGGTATGGGACAATCATAGTTCACGGACGCAAACACACATATCCCATAACAAATTGCAATATATAAAATCATAAAGATTAATACTGCAAAAATCATCTTCCAAACAATTTTAGAATTTAAACAAATAAATCTAAAAACATGAAGATGAAAACGTTGGACATAGCTATGTGTAATCACAATAATGGCTATTCCAAACTCTAGTTATTCTTCTAAACAAAACAAGAAAATAGAAGATTTACTTGACATTAAGACCTTTGAAGAATTCTTTATCGTCTCCGAACTCCTTGTCGTCAACATCCATTGGGACATAAGGTTCATGAACATAGGAGTTAATATCAATAAACCTTCTTGACTGATGTCGAACCAGGGCCTTCTGAATCTCATGAGTCTTAAACACAAAAGCCTTTATTTGTTGAATCTCCTTTTGCATCTCCTTTAACACTTCAAGAACATCAGAAAACTTCTGAGAATTTGAAGGAACGGCTCTTGGCTTCTCACATTCCTTCTTTCTTTTCAATGTTGGAGCTAATGGAGATTTTCTTTTCCTTCATGATTGATGGCTTAACAATCATATTAACATCTTTTCCATCAGAAGACATGACACTTGGAGTATCCATAACGTATGGGTTTGTGAGAGGAAATCACAATCTCAACAAGCTAGTCTGCAAAATCTTAACAATTATTTTGGTAATTGATGATAAGATAGATCTAAGAACCCGACGAAGGAGTTTATTGAGATAAACAGAAGATCCTTTGTAGAACTCACATCACTTGGTTGAAAAGTGTTGATACCGAACATATTTGTTGTTCCTTTACTGTTTGGAATACGAACCAAAGGAATTGTTCCAAGTACGTGACTTATTACAGGTCGGAGGCATGGGAATACAAACGGAACTAGGTTTAGTTGCTTGGTCTCAACTATACGATGTTGGTTTGATTTTGTATAGCGGCTTAATCCTGAGAGTATTCAATTCCACAATTATAATTGTTGTTATTATAATTTAAAGTAAATTACACAAACGTTAAATCCTATTTACTTGATAGCAATCCTATTGTATTTGGTTAATTCCGAACCTCTTATCAAGTAAACATACTTCGTTGTTGTATTGTCTCGATCTCGTATCCATTGACGATCACACGAAGTGTGAACCGATTAGTTGTATTGTCTAGACTCAGTCCATAGACAATCACTTTCGGAAAAAGGACTTATAGGTGGAAAAGTTTTAGCTTGAGGTATATTTGGGTACCTTCGCCTTTTCAAACACAGTTAAGTTGTGCTGGGGTGAACAATAATTTTTCCACCATAACCTTCTTGAAAGGAATTATTAGAGTCATGTTTCTTAGACTGTATATACCATATCCTTTTCTCTAGTGGTCTAATTTTTTCTTTAGAAATTAATTTCTTCGGAGAAGAGATGAGATTACATACCTCAGACGACTTCTGAACAAGTTTGAGCTTGTTTGCTAATCGATTTGCTCTTCGTTGAAGTTTGTTGACATATCGTATCTTATGTTTGTACTTGAAATATTTGGAGAGTTCATGACCCTTGAGAGTACAATAAGAACATGTAAATATGGAGGATGGTTCAGACGTCATAGCTGTGTAGGCTGCTAGACAAACGGTAGAACCTGAAAAATTAGAATTATAATTTCTAGTAGTCAAAGAGAAATCCATTTTATCCTCCAAGGTGGTTGAAGTTTCTCCTGGAAGAACATCGAAAATGATGTATGTATTGCTACAGTTATAAAAATCAATATTTTCATAGAGAAGTGCAAAACTTGATTTTTTTTTTCTTCATTAGAATAATAGTTATCAGACATTTCATCAAGAGTTGCCGCAAGACCTTTGTTTCCAGTGTATTTTCTGCGATTTGGAAACTCATTTGCAAAATGACCAAAACCTTTACACTTGAAACATTGTGGCATATCCTCGTCATCAGTGTCGTCAGTATCCCTGTTTTTAGGAGAAACACGATTATGAGGCTTAACTGATGACTTAGGTTTATCTCTGGTAAACCGTTTACTTGTTTTCAAAAGAAGATCTCTAAACTGTCTTGTGATCAAGGAGACTGACTTGTCAAGAACTTTATCTGATAAATCAGTCTCATAAGGATTATCTTCAGAGATGCCAACACTTTTACTTTTATCAAGTAATTTAGTGTTCTTTTGTGCTTTGAAAGCAATATCCTTTTCCGGATTTGAATACATGTTCATGATCAAAGATATTTAACTTCCCAACAAGCGTGTTTCTGGAAAAGCGCATCAAGGTTATTTCTTTCAATGATGGCATGTTTCTTAGAATCGTATCTAGATGGCAATTATCTGAGAATTTTCATCACAATGTTCTTTTCAGGAATAGTGTTAGCCAACGCAAAAGATGCATTAACAATTTCAGACACTTTGTGATTAAACTCATCAAATGAATCTTCATCTGCCATATGAAAGTTTTCCCAATCAGAATTTAGGTTTTAAAGCCTAACTTCTTTTTCACAGGTATTCCCTTCAAATACGGTTTCTAAGATATCCCAAGCATCTTTATACCAAGTGCACATAGTCACATGGTGATGCAGATATGGGGTAATGGCATGGATGATTGCATTCAATCCGTCAGAATTTTCCTTTACAACAAGAATCTCAACAGCATCATAATCACTGATATCCTTCGTAACAGTTACATCTCCAACTGTAAAAACCGGAGGAAAATAGCCATTAACGACATAAACCCGTGATTGAAAATCTCGCGCATGAAGAAAAGAACGCACATTAATTTTCCACCATAAGT
Source organism: Papaver bracteatum (assembly GCA_023529315.1). NCBI lineage: Eukaryota > Viridiplantae > Streptophyta > Magnoliopsida > Ranunculales > Papaveraceae > Papaver > Papaver bracteatum. Next base: position 5,613 of record JAJJWX010003522.1, read on the forward strand.
AATTCGAGTCATCGAAGACTGGTGGTACGTTTATTGAGATAGCACTTATTTCCATAGATTCAGATCGCTACAAACACAGACTTATTAGGTCTTTAAACGTGTTTGCCTGCTCTGATACCAATTTAAAAAGCGGGGGTACAACAACCACACCCAATATTTTGCTTAGGAATCTGTATGGACAACTCCAATATAATTCTAAGAGAATCAACTAGACAGTCTGACTCAATCAATGGAAATATATCCAAGAGTTGTATCTCTGTTTCATAATGTAATCAACAAATCAAACAGATAGAAATCCCTGAGCCTGATTATTATGTGAAACAAATTGAACGGTACCAAAGACTAATGTTCAAGTGTCAATGAATTTATATCAACAACCAAAGGTTGGATTATCTAATTGATTGAACTACGCACAACCTGTGATATTTCAATTATATAAACAAATATAATGCGGAAAATAAATAACACAGACACACCCCCGGGACCTTGTCCAGATTTGAACACCACATTGTATTAAGCTATCCGCTACAGACACTAGCCTACTACGAGTTAACTTCGGACTGGAATGTAGTTGAGCCCTAACCAATCTCACACTGATCAAGGCACAGTTGCGCTTCTTACGTCTCTGAATCCTAGCAAGACTCTACGTACTTGATTCCCTTAGCCGATCTCACCCACAACTAAGAGTTTCTACGACCCAAAGTCGAAGATTTGATAGAAAAATCTGTCTCATACAGAAAAGTCTATTATATAAATAAATTTGTCTCCCACGGATAAACCTATGAGTTTTGTTACGTATTTTGATAAATCAAGGTGAACAAGAACCAATTGATACACCGGAATTATATTACCGAAGCACAACCTAGTAATATCAATCTCCTCACAATAGTCTTAATCGTATAGTAAAGAAACAAGATATTGTGGAATCACAAACGATGAGACGAAGATTTTTGTGACTACTTTTTATCTTGCCTATCGGAGATTAAATCTCGATCAAATCTTAGAGAGATAGTACTCAATCACGATTGAAAATAACAAGATCATAACACGCAACTATAGAGAAAATAGTTGGGTCTGGCTTCACAATCCCAATTAAGTTTTCAAGTCGTTAACCCATAGGGTTTCGTGAAAAACCTAAGGTTAAAGGAGAATTGAATCTAGGCACAACTAGTATCACACATGAGGTGTGGGGATTAGGTTTTCCAGTTGCTAGATTTGTCATTTATATAGTCTTCAAATCAGGTTTTGCAATCAATGTTACCTTGGTAACAAATCATTCAATATTCACTGTTAGATTAAAACTTGATTAGACTCAAGTTAATATCTTTCAACCGTTAGATCGAACTTAGCTTGTTACACACAAATGAAAAGAGACTTTATTTAGATATGGGTAATCGTACCTAAACGTGTGCACCTTGTTGGCTCAACAATAGTTAACCGAAGTTAGCCATATGAACACTTTCATATCAACCATATTCTTCTTGACCATAACCAGTTCAAATGACTGAAATGAAACTAGTTCTAGAATTATTCAATTGTTTATATTCTCATAGAAGTATACAAGACACTATTGAAACAAAATCGATTTTGATTCACACGAATCAAGTCATGAACATTATAGCCACAGTTTTCAAAAGATTGCATTCCTTATTATATAATATATGTATTAGTTCATGAACAAACAGATTTTAGAACATTATCCACTATATATGCAAACAGGTACGCATACCTTAGTGGTCGGACTAAGTTTGGGTTTCTCCATTACGTGAACTGGTACGCATACCTTCCAACCTCAACAAAAAATCCAAGACCTAAACCTTATGCCAGTACGCGTACCGGTTTGCGTACAAGGTTCTTGGACTTCATTAAACCAACAAGTATGCATACGTGTATGCATACCATGGTTCCCGGACTAGGATTACATATATGCAAGTACACATACTATGCTTATATCCAATTGTTCTAAACTTTGATTTCAACCATTGAAACATTCTTAGAAGACGATAATAGCCGTCTCACACAAAATATTAGCTTCAAAGCAATTTTCAAGTGATCAAGTGATCAAATGATCGATACGAAACATTCCGAGTATACATCAAATGACTGTACACAAATCATGTAAGATGTTACAAGGAAATTTTCACATGATCATCTTCTGACTTTCGTAGAGAATATAAGACGAACTTGGTTAAAGTGAAAGCTTACCAACACATATTTCGAAAAATATGTAAGCGAGTTAAACTCAACTCGAAATATCAAATGCGTATAATCAAAGTCTATAGAGCTATACGACTTTTGTGTCAAATAGGAGATAGAGTAGATAGACTTTTGAGTGATACATGAGTTCAAGTCTCCACATACCTTTTGTTGATGAAGTTCCACAAGATCCCCTTAGTAGTTATTCATCTTCAATTGATGAACGCCGTGAAGTCTAAAGCTCAACTACACTTTCTATCCTAATCCGAGACCTAGCTATAAGTAGACTAGAAATCAAGACTTATAGTTTTGGAAACTAAACTTGACAACAAGATTTACATAGAAACGCTTGCAAGTTCGACCGAGCAGTGCACTAACAATAACAATCTAGCAGTAAATTGAAAAAAGAAGAAAAAATATAGTGTTAAGCAAACAATGGAGATCTCCACATAGAGATACCTTAAAACTTAATTGTGATGCTTCTTGGTTATTAATAAATGCTAATGAAGGTTTTGGATTTGTGATGCGCAACTGGTTAGGTACTGGAAAAGGAGCATGATCCGGAGTTATCGCGACATCCATAGCAGAAGAAGTAAAAGCTTTAGCTCTTCTACAAGCAACAAGATGGGCCATACAAAACAACTTGCAAAACCTGGTCATAAAAGGAGACAATCAAGAAACTATTCAATATCTATAATGAAAGGAAACATTAGTCCAATGGAAAAGCATAGCTATATTAGAAGAAGTAAAAGCTGCAGCAGCAAAATTAGTATTTTTTTTTAGGTTTTCAGCATGTAGACAGGCGAGATAAAAAGGTTGAAGACTTATTATCCAAAAAAAGAAGAAAAGAAAATATAGCATGTTGCTGGTTAAATTATGTTCCTATGTTTTTAATTCAATTAATTTCTTTTGACTCTGTCAAAGCTCCAAATATCTGTAATTCAAACTCTATTGTACTCTCTACAGATGATGTCAATCCTGCATATTCAGCCATCAGCAGAACAAATCATTTTGATTCTGCTCCGAATGAGACTGAATCAAAGGATTAACTCTCTTCCTTAGTAATATATTTTATTTTCAAAAAAAAAACATGCCAGTAACACTTATCAGTACTATTTTCGGAAACAATTGGGATGGATTTGTCTAGTGGTAAAACCAAATCAAACATGCCCTTCAACAGTGTTTAGTGGAAAAATCATTTGAATGAGTTACACAATCTTTTCTCTATTTTAAAGAATTTCGAGTTTGTGGCTGGATGAAAGGTGAATACCCCAAAGACAAGGCTTATTAATTTTCCCAATATTAATATTTTATGGGTTATATCACTTGGTTTTTCTATCACACATCTACAGTTTCGGATGATTTGATAGTGTGTCTAGATGATAATATCGAGCAGATTCAAAAATTGAAGAACATTTTATTAGCTTTTGAACTGATTTCTGGATTGAAAGTCAACTTTAAGAAGAGTGTTGTTGTTGCAATAGGAAATTATTTTAACACTGCTGAATGTGCATTATTGTTTGGATGTCTTTTGACTTCGTTTCCTATGAAGTATCTATGAATTCCACTTCGTAGTAAGTCAAAAGAAGTTGGTGTTTGGGATATCATTTTGCAGAAATTTCAAAAGAAGTTGATCATTTGGCAAAGAAGATATTTACCTAAAGGCGGTAGGTTAATGTTAATCAAGCATGTGTTGTTTAGCTTACATGTCTATTATTTGTCCTTTTTTCAGTTGCATGTTCCAGTAGAAAAACAAATGGAAAGAATTATGAGGCATTTTTATGGGGTTCTTCTAATAACAAGGCAAAGAAGAGTTAGGTAGGATTCAGAAAACTAGCTTTTTCTAAAGAAAGAGGTGGAGTAGGAATTAAGAAGCTAATATTAATGAATGAGCATTTACATGCGAAGTGGAGATATAGGAAGGAAGAGAAATCTTTTTGGAGAAACGTGGACGTCAATCATAAACTTGGTGGTAATCCAAAAGCGTTCTATCCATATTCAAAAAACAAGCCAATGGGAAAGAGTTTATAGACATGTATTCTAAAAAGCAATTCTACCGTGGTTCAAAATTTAGTTCTTAAGATTAATAATGGCAATAGGGTTTTGTTTTGGAAAGACATCTGGTTAAATTTTCATGCTCCAATGATGTTGTTTCTGATTTGATTCAAACTTAGTAGGAACAAGGATGCCACTATTCAATAAATGTTGATGATGTCCAGCGATGATACCTGGAATTTTGCTTTCGGTAACTGTTTAACGATCAGGAAATTAAGGATGTAGTACATTTATTGAATTTTATTCATGTTGTTAACAACAATTGTGGCGGTGACCAAAGAATCTGACATCCATGTAACAAAATCTTCCCTGTAGTATCTTGTTATAGGACTTTAGAAGACGATGGCTAACTAGTATTCCATTATAAATGCATATGGAATCCGAGAATTCTACATAATTTTTTTTTTTCTTTGTTTGGACTCTTTGCTACGAGGTGACACCTTCTTTGGATTCATACAAGAACATAATTACGGTCAATGGATGTTTGTTGTGCAAGAAGGATGCAAAATCTAATCATCATATTTTCCTTCATTGTGAAACAACAAGGTTAGTTTGGCATTATTTTTTAAAATTTTATAATCTAAGTTGGGTATGTCAAGCTTCAAGCTTCAGTTAGGAACACAATCTGGGAATGGGGGGGGGGGGGGGATAGACAAATATCTCCCACCCGGTACGAAAGCGAATTTGAGATATCTACCCTTTCGCAATTTGGTTGACTGTTTGGATCGAAAGGAATGTAAGTCTGTTTAATAGGAATTACAAAAACCTAGACTCTATCATTGACAGTGTAAAGGTATCTGTGTAAAATTGGTGTGTTGGCACGAATATATTTCAGGCTTACTCTTTGGATTCAGTATTGCATAATTGGGATGCAGTCATGAGATAGTTGTAATTTTTGTTTTTCTAAAGATCTACTGTGACTGAGCTATTCTTTTGTTTCCCCACATCATTCTATCTCTGTCTTGGTAATGAATTGATTCTTTTAATATATATTGCCATTTTTGAGTCAACAAAACAAATCTAGACAACATCAACTTTCAAAAGAAGGTAAATTGGTTCTTATTAACCTTGCTAAATTGGGGCCTATGAATTACTTCAACCAACCTAAAGAGAAGGATATGGGGTGTCTAAAAGATGGTAACATACTAAATTAACCCTTAAAGAAAATTAAATTATCCTAACACAAATTCAAATGAAAAATCATAATCACTTTATTAACAAATACAAAAATCACTAATCAAAACTCATTTTCAATTTCCATCAAAACTAAATCCTAATCAATCCAAAACAACAATTGAAATCTAATTTCATTTTAGGTTTTGAAAAAATTAATCAAAAACAAACAATTCAACTGATTGAGTTAAATCCCTTAAATCCATTCCTTTTAAGAGGTACTCTACAATGATTTACTCTAAATGTTTGAAATTCACTCATCAAATTTTCTGAAAATCCACCTAGAATCGGTTTATGTGTGCACTATACTAGTACTGATTCTGGTGGAAATCAGTTTTTATTATGTATCTACATAACCCGATTCTGGGTGAACATCAACAGTAATCGGTTTAAGTTAATGCACGAATCAACCGATTCCGGGTTCAAGTTCGGATTAGTATACAAATCAAGAATCAGATTATTAGTGCATACATATAATCTGATTGTTACTATTAACGGCTATTTTTTGAATATAGCCGTTGGTACTTTGTGTATATAAAAAGGAAAGCCTATTCTCTTTCATACACTACCTAATCCAAAGAAATCTTTTTCCATCGTTAATTTTATTTCATTTGGAGATGTCAAGTCCATCATCATCGACTACCAATTCAATCGAACACATACTTAGAAGATGCAAGTGAACAACCAAATCAATTGCGGAAATGGAAGAAGAGATGCGCAAAAGAAGCGAACAAACAACTAAAAATGCAACTTTGTCTTCATCACCTAATAAATATGTTAACATAATGGATGAAGTGTTAAGCAAACAAGTAACTACAAATGAAACCATATCATCATCATCGGCTGCGACAAAATATGAAGAGAAACTCAAAGCAAAGAAACGAGGTCAAGCGCAATTCCAACTAAGGGAAAGAATGAAGGATGTTGATGAAGAGACCGAATGGATTAGAAACTTTTACATTCTCAAGGATCTTCCCGAAGATCCCAAAGATCATATTATATTTTGGATTAACTTTGGTTGGGGTCCTTTCGTTAAACAAACGGGCAAGAAACCACCCTATAATTATAAACCATTCCACATTCGTTCAAGGATGAATCATGTTAGGAAATTACACATCAAGTACAATGAGTTTCTTGATATGTACAGAGGGGACAAGTTCGTTGCACAAGATGCATACAAAGCTTGGAGAGGAGAGAAGTTTTATCATTTCGAAGCGGCATTGATAGTTGAAGCTCACACTAAGAAATAAAACCGTGCTAGTTTCAATGTTAAGAGTTAATGAAAAGTGGAAATGGTCCATAATCGGATTATGTTAGACCATATGTAATCCGATTATTGAGTTAAAAATTGTCTGTTTTTCTGTAACTTTTTCTTCCAAAAATCAGATTATATTAATCCCAGACAAGTTTTGTTCAGATCGGTTTATAATAGTTCCTTAGTAAACCAATTCCTTTTTGAAGTCAGAATCGGTTTATGACAGTTGCAGTATAAACCGAATTTGGAAAAGCTGCACCAAACTAACTCCACAATCGGACTTTGTAAAAGTATTAGAAGAGCGATTATGTAACAAATTTCATGAGTCCAACGTACCCAAAAAAGACAAATCACTTTCATTTATTAAGCTTGGTTGAAGTTTACAAAGTACTATAGAAGAAAGTGACAAAATATAAGCATCCGATAGATCAAGTTTTTAACATAAGGAAAATACTCATTCCAACAAATGTTGACCTTCGAATTGATCCGGCACGATCAATTCCTCCCATCGCCTCATGTTGGGATCGTATTTTTTTAGCCACTCCTTGCTGACCTCCGAGACCTCATGAAATCCATCTACCGGTGGTAATGGACAATCATCACATATTCTAAGACCGATATAATGCATGTTGTTATTACTGAATAAAACAATTCTACGATCCTTAAGCGATTCATCCCAAATGGTGTATTTTGGTGCGTATGTGTAGCATGATCCCTTACCAAATAGATTAAAAATGCAACTCCACGTTTCCGCCAAGAGATGACCACATAGAGGCATACGCATCCAATACTATCGGGTAATTGGTCTATTCCCCTTTGGCCCTTGTACTCTAGCAACCATTTTTTCAAAAATCACTTCTTTGTATTGTCTTGTTTTCCCTTCCTTCATCATCGATATATAAAATTCCTTGTCTTCTTACAAGCGCAAGGCCATCATGTTTTTAAAGTATTGACATTGGGTTAGGTTCTCATCGTCCGCCAAACTTATATGGCTTATTTGTTCTGACGCAACGAGATAACCACAATTCCCATTTGCATCCACATCGTCGGTAGATAACACATAGGGCTTAACGATTTCATGAAGTTTCGAGTAATACTCCTCGAATATGGTGTAACACGTTCGATGGGGTCTACCGCATTCATCCCTAGGAGTGCTTCCATCACCAAGAGCGGCCCTCATAGTCACCATAGAACCCATTTGTCTTTCTTGTCCCTTCCATGCATGTATCCTTGATACTCGTGTTGTACTCGCTTGGATATCTTGGGAAGGAACAATTAGATTGTTTGGCCCTTGACTTTCTTAAGAAGGGTCGATTGGATCCTTATGTTGCGAAGGAGCGATTGGATCATTTGAAAGGACCATATGTGCGCTACTTGTCCCGCTTGCTCCCTTCTTTGGTCGACCCTTTTTATTTTAGTCGGTGCCTCTTCATTCTAAATTTTTGAAGGAACATTTGAAAAATTTGTCTTGGCTTGTGCGCTACTTGTCCCACTTCCCCATTCTTCGGTCAACCCCTTTTCTTTGGAACCTCCGCCTCTTCATATTTAGCGTCTTCACGCTCATGTTGAGAAAAGATTCTTTTATGTCTCAATAACGGATTTTTTACGGTTCTCATTGCAACCTTAAACTCATTCATTTATTCCTTCCTATACATGTTGGTAGGTGGTCTACCCATCGGCGGTAGCACCGTTGGTTCTCCAACCGGTACCATATGGGGGTTAGCGGCTAGTTTTAAGTCGTACATTAAAACTTTTCGTCCCAAGCCATCCTTTTTTGAGGATTTCTCGATGAGTTCTCTTCCAATATCCGTGTCCACAAAGGATTCGAGTGGTTATTCGGTTGGGGGTGGTTTTCAAGTTAGTTGCTTCTAAAACAGATCAATGATTTCAAAAAGAATTCCTTGTTGATACCTCACAATCATATGACGACACGGAAATCCGAAGTCCATCGTCGTCATACATGAACATACAATTCTTCTTCTCCCCATCTCTTTTTCCATATAATATTTGTATCCCTTATCATATAAATGATTTCCCAATGAGACACCCTATAGTTTCAATGTCTAATCAACCAATGGTAATCCTTGTAGCTTGTGATGATTTTCATCCTACAGTCTTCCATTTGCGCGGTTATCTGGATGATATCAGCCTTGGTGTATTCATGGGTGGCTTGTACCGTAACCATAGTGTTTTGACTCCCTCGGAGCAAGATTTTCAAATGTCCATGACATCCTTCCACGATACTTATCACCTCATTCTTGTAATACATGTGTTGGTAGGTGTACGCATACACAAATTTTTCCTTGTACGGATCCAATAAGTCCTTCATGCAATAAACCACACATTTCTCGTAATCCTTCTTCCATAGCCTAATAAAACTCTCCAAATAGGATTCGAACTCGGCCTCGGACATTGAGTGTACCATTAAATCCCAATGATGTTGAAAATCCTTCCATAGTAACCCATTCGTTTCATACTCCGCTTGCCTTTTGTTCTTGTCCTCCTCTCGTTGTTTCGGAGTTAGTTTTTGATGACGCTCATCTTCGGCCTTTTCACGAGCGGTAATTTTTTGTGGCTTTGGCTTTTGGATATGACCTCTACAATTACTTCTAATATTGCATTGTATGTGCCATGTGCAAAGAAAATGCTTAGCGTCCGGAAAAACCACTCTTATGGCATTCATTAGTGTTTGTTCCTTATCCGTTACTATGATCCCTGGAGTTTGATCGCCCTGGTAGATCTCCTTCAAGGTATCGAGCATCCAAGTAAAACTCACATCATTCTCCCGATCCATAAACCCCCATGATACAGTGAAAGTTTCTTGTCGGAAGTATGGCAAGCAATGTTCAAAAAAAACATGTTGTACTTGTTAGTCTTGTACGTACAATCTATTAACAAAATTTGATAGAAGCATTGGGAAAACTTGATCATCTACGGATGCGCCAAGAAAATACGAGTCACTTTGCCTTCCAATACCTGCTTCCTCATTGTGTATTCGTATTGATCGGCTAACCACTGAGATTGTTCCATAACCGCTCTACCATCCCATTCCATCCTCCTAAAGGCTTCTCTTGCCGTGTAAATCTGCCTCAAAGTGGACAAGTTATTCTTATCATCATACTTAATCTTCCTAAGGATGTCACTTGGTTTACACGCTTTCATCGACCTCACCGTTTCCAATTGATGTGGTTTCAACCCACAAACGACCGCGTGTCCAATAAGAGACTCCGGATCATCATGATTATGACAACCATTCATCACTTTAGAGAGCTTGTATACCTTACCATTGGGTCCCTTGGATCTATTAACTATAATCTTAAACGGGCAACCATACTTCTTTGATTTAGTAATGTATTCCCTTGTCGTCTTATTCTCGTACGGTCTGTCCTTTGCCAAGTGACTTTCTTGCATTCCACCTCTCTCACAAACAAGTTCCAAACGATCTTCACTTGAGCGATGACCTAAAACTAACGCGCATTTGATATCTATGCCCTTGTCTATAAACTATTGTTTTGCATCGTTTCTTTCTTTCCATTCCAAATCGGTGAAATAGTGGGCAGAGGTATCAGGACCCAGCAGAGATACGGCTTTGAGATGATCTTCTTCAAACACAACAGCAATCTACAACAAATATCAACAAGTTGAGGATTCAAAATCGGTTTATATGTTACAGTCGAGAAAACCGATTGTAAGTAATCGGTTTATATGTGCAATAATAAAGTCCAATTAAGGAGTTAACGAAAAAAATTCAAAGTTCACAATCGGTTCATGTCACGTATCATGTAATCCGATTTTTTTTTATCATTTCTCCTGGAACTTTTTTCTCCACAATCGGATTACATATACACGTAAATAATCCGATTGTGAACTTCCTGTATTCTACGTGATTATTCATGTGAAGAAATCGGATTATGCACATCACCAACAAAAACATATTTTCGTCACGTACCCATCGCGCCAATTTTTTTACTACAATCGATTTATGTGGTGACTAACAACAACTGATTAGTATACCCAATTTGGGGATTTTACCCAGAATCAGTTTATGTAGTGCTATCAAATAAACCGATTATGGGTTAAAGTTTTGAAAAAAAATCGCTTTTTGGGCGATTCGGACATGCAAATACATGTTTGTATATTGTTACAACTCATACCTATTTATTAGAAGCATTATCACCTTCTTATTCCTGACGAAATTGTTCTTGTGCTTGAATAATATCCTCAAGCATTCTTTGGTCGACATTCTCTTCTTCATTCAAAAAATTATCCAATTCAGTAGGTTCAAAATCATGATAATCTGATGCACCCACTTCTTCATCACTACTAGAGTCTTCATCATAACTATAAAGTTTCATTTTTGCTAAGAAAATCACTAACCCTAGTTTTTTCTTCTTTCCCTCCAAACCATAAAAAGAAAATGAATTTCTACTCTAATCCTAACACTATAATCAAACTCAAACACTAATTAATTTAACAAATATTAACGTAACTAATCATCACTAATTTAATAAGGGCATATTAGGCATTAACATAAATAGTGGATAAGGTGTTTCTATGAATTGTTACTTAATGACCCTATTTTGTCATGTAGCTATATAGGCCCCAATTTAGGGAGGCTTATTAAATGTATATATGATCCTTGATACCTCTTTACTACTTTTCATTTTTCAAGGCCCCCTCTCTGTAATTAATATTATTGAGATGACAGTGAGGAGCTTCTCATGGGAAGGTACTTCGGCCGGGTTCTAAAACCAAAACACTTGGGGGGTTTGGGGTTCTCAGTCTTCGGAAAATGAATCAAACGATGCTAGCGAATGGGGTTAGAACTTAGAGCAACTGCAGTGGTACGAGTAAAACCAAAGACTAAAAACCAAAAAAAGACCAAAATTTGGATTTAGTCCGTGGTGCTACACTATCGTAGAGGACTAAATATAGTCGAGCGTTGATATTTCATTCGTCTCAATGGGACGAGCTTATAATCATCGCCTATCAACAGGCATAATTTTAGCATATACTTGTTGGGCGTACTTTATATTCACACTTAACTGAAGTTCACATTATATATACAGCCCATCAACTAGGTTCATATTATATTATACAAACGCCTATTAACAAACGAACATTTAAAGTTCGTTTGACCAAATTTGGTTTTGGTTCGCGTTCCAGACCAAATATGGTCTGATATTTGGGTTTAGTCTGGTTTTTAATCTTTACTCTGTTCAATTGCGTCATGTTTCAGGACCAAACTTTTGGGTTTAGTCGTCCATTGTGAATGCTCTTATAAGTATGGAGTAGAAAAATCTCACTTGTGGTATCAAACAATACGAGACAAGTATGGGACTTCTCCATTGGACTCCAGCAAGTGTAAAGAGAAGTTTGGAGTTGCCGGTTGGAAGACAATTGTGAAAGAGACAACTATTGTTGGTGCACATCCTCACTAACTCTGGTCTGGATATTGCTTTTTGGTATGACTCTTGGTTCGGAAGGACTCCACTTATAGCGTATTTGGATATCAGGAACAGAAGTCAGAAGCAATATTATTTTGTTTCTCAAAAAGTTAACTTTTTCGATTTCTAAAAGTCGTTTTAAAATCCGACATCCAAACTGATCACTAGCGTTTTGACTACCAAACAAGCTAGTACTAAGGGTCAGTATCATTTTGCGGAATCCAACTCCAACCCATCTTAAATCTTAATTCTATCAACCAATCTGAAGAATCTACTACTCGAGTAACTTAAAAGACATGTTTCAAGACGAACATAGAAATCTATATGCTTCGAACATTTCCAAATGATGATTCATTTAAACAAGTTCTGCATGCATCCATGGAAATATCACCTCGGCACTGAAAAAGTCCATAAAAAATATTATTTGTATGAGTACCCACCGAAGTATTGAAAAATCCATTAATAGAACCATTTCAAACCAAAGAGGAAAGAAGAATTTTGGATCTTTTAGATTGGTTTCATATTCACTATCAAAAGTATCATTTGGAGTATTAGCATCACAATTTAGTAAAATCGCTTGAGCTCTAATATGTAATCCATGTAATAAGATGATAAGCAGAAATGAAATTCAAATAGCTAGATTTCGACGCAGAGAGATTTGATTTTTCATTTTATGATATGTTTAGGATTTGCTTGAATTTTGAACAACTCATGAGATGAGTTTATTTTAAACAAATACTGCTTTATAACTTCTGGGTCAGTGGGGTTGGACCAAATATCTTCGGATTTATATATTAAATAACGATTTTTATGAACCATGTTTTTTTGGAACCATGGTTTTAATTTGGGCAAGACATTTTAAAGTAAATCTAAGCCACCTTTAATCTAAATATTTATTGTAATGCCAAAATTACCCTTCATGATTAATTTTGTATAATGATTAGCTAGTGTAATTATTAGTTAGTGTAATGATTAAGTTAAGTCGTTAGTGATTAGTGAGGTTGGTTTTTTATAAAAAGAAGAATTATTGAGAGAGTAAAGTAGTAGAAGTTTTGAAGAAAATGGAAAAAGATTTTTTTTTTTTTTTTTTTTGAGATGGTGATATGAGTTGAGTGATTCGAGTGATGATAGCTACTCCGAAAAACTTTCCTAAAAATAATTTTTTTAAGTAGATTTCGGCTTAGGTCAAACAAGTTCAACTATGATATCTGAAAAACAGGTAGCCGAACTTATCTGGAAATGAAGTTCGGCTAACGTTTCCGGAGACGCAGATAATCGAAATTTGCTTTAATGGATTATTTTTTTGTTTGGCTATCGAGTACTGACACAGGTAACCGAACTTTTATTCTAGAGAATACATAGTAATGTTCGGTTTCCAACATAAATTTTCGACTAAACTAAACTCAACACAAGAGTTCCGTTAGGAGAAAAAACTCGAATAAACCGTACTCAACATATGTGTTTGCAAAGTAGAGTTCGGTTATAGGTAAAAATTTCCCACTAACCGAACTCAACAAATTGGTTTTTAGAGAACAGATCGGTTAGCAAAAAAAAAATTGGCGAACCAACCGAAGTCAGCATTTGTTGTTCTATACAAGAGTTCGGTTAGGGGACAAAATTTTCCAACTAACCTAACCAACCGAACACATACATATTGGTATTCAGAGAGGACTTCGGTTAGCAAAAAAATAATTGCGAACCAACAGAACTCAACATTTGTTTTTCTATACAAGAGTCCGGTTATGGGACAAAATTTTCCAACTAACCTAACCAACCGAACACAACATATTGGTTTTCAGAGAGGAGTTCGGTTAGAATTTTTTCTTTGCGAACCAACCGAACTCAGTATTTGTTGTTCCTATGCAAAATTTCGGTTATGAAAAAAAAATCGTTCATAGTCGAAGTGTTCCTCGTGTTCTTGGTTTCAGAATGTTCGGTTAGCAAACTAGGTTTTTTTTTTTACTTTTCCTAACCGAACATGCTACTGTAAATTCCATTGAAACCCAATTTTGATGCTTTCTACTCAATATTTTCAATCAAAACGAATTAAAAATAATGGGGTTTTCAATCAAACGAGGAACGTCATGGAAAAATGGAAGAAAAAGTGAAGAATTTTTTTTTCCAAAACTAAAAAAATTCGGTGCCTCTCCTCACCCTCACTATTTGTTTTTAATTTTGGTAATGATTCATATATGATTAGATTTATGTGCTTATTTGGATAGTTTTAATTTAAATTAAAATAAAGGGTAAATTAGTATTTTCATAACTATAACTTTAGGACATCCCTTATAAGTGTAGGGAAGTTGGCCTAATCAAATCATGGTCCCAAATAAAAGCATGGTCCCAAAAAAAAAAAAAAATCGTTCATATTTTGCCAAATTGTCTATGGAACAATTATCTTCTAGACCATTAAATGTGTGTTAGTTGACTCAGACTTAAATTTGTTTGATCTTGTTTTTGGTGGTTAATTGGTATACCTCGAAATAAGTTTGGTAGGTTACAAATGTCATCTTATCTTATCTTATACTAATACTATATTTTATGACCGTGCTACGCACCGGATGGACCCAAAAACCATCCATTATTTCTTCTTTTAACCATATTTTTGGTTTGTTGTGATTTGGCTTCGCCTCGCCCCTCGTGCATTTTTTATTTGGCCATCGCAGTGGCGTGGCTCGGCTTTGCCTCCCCCCGTCGATTAGGAATTTTATTTGGTGTGGCTCAGCTTCATCTCCCCCGTCCCAATACATACTTAGAATTTTTGATTGGATGCCCAAACGTAACATTGCCGTATGGAGGAAAACTGCACCCACACTGGTAATTCTTTTTTGGCCCAAAACAAAACAATACCGATATGCAAGAAGTTTAACAGAAAAACTGGTAATTATTATTTTTCCTATTTGAGGTGTTGGACAAAGAACCTGTAATAACTTAATTAATCTGGAGATGGGATAAACCCAAGTATACCTAATGACAAGGAGATACAAAGTAATAACAGGGAGAAAGAAAAATCGCACTCACTGGAATCCATATACACTTAGCAACATCATGTAGTCTTCTCAAGAAATACACTTGTTTATACATCAAAAATACAATATAGAAATCATACCAAATTTAGTGGATACAAAAGAATCCCACTAAACCTACATGTAGTGAAATACAGTTTTCTGAACCTTCTTACTGAATCAACTATTTTTCCATTCTCCATCTGGTCTTTCCTAAAATGTTTGGAAGGGAAAACACCAAGATTCAGTGCGACCATATATATATATATATATATATATACTAGGTATCACCCCGGCTTACGGTCGGGGTTCAACCTTTTTCGATTTTTTTGTGTGGTTTGGTCGGAGATTTGAACAAACATCAAGTCTATAAATTAGTTGGGGCTTACAGCCCCAGCCGTCATCCCCTACGCAAATTCCAGTATTTTGTTGGTCGGGGCCTACAGCCCCGACCGTGGTCCCCTACTCAAATTCCAGTATTTTGTTGGTCGGGTTAAATTAGTCGGGGCCTACAGCCCCGACCGTGGTCCCCTAAACAAATTTCGGCATTTTGTTGGGCGGGTCAAATTAGCCTGGGCCTACAGTCCCGACCGTGACCAATTAAGCAATTCCCAGCGTATTGTTGGTCGAGTTAAATTAGTCGGGGGCACTTTTTTTTTTTGAAAATTAACATTTAATATTAGAATTAATCGTCATTTTTAAGAAATTAAATTTAGGAAACCTATCATTCATTGGCAAATCTATGCTTAAGATTAGCAGTGTTTAGGATCGTGACATCCATCCATAATATACATTGCAGCGCAGTCCATAACATTATGGCATGAATTTATCACGTAAGCCCAAATTCTTAGAAAAGAAATATCAGATGTGTGAATAACATACAAATACAAAATTTAATCCTTTTTTTTCTTCGATTTTTCTTGATCTCTCTTTTATTAGTTTTATTTTCTATTGTTCCCATGTCTTTTTAACTTTCATTTCTCAAAATCAAGGGTTGTGGAATCGTTTTCTTTCTGCTTAAACAAATCTGAGTTTACTCAATAGTTTTCTTCCTTTCTTCTTGCTAGCTATTTATGTTTTTGGTGCTCATTATCTTAATGGAAGCTTAATCTAATCTGTGCAGGTCTCCTGATTTTCTAAACTTGTGGGGAATCCAGTGGTGGAGTTTTCAGAATGCATTCTGCTTTTGAAATACAAGCAGTGGTGTTATTGACAGTGGTGTTCACCGTCTTCTCATGCAAGATGGTCCAAAGTAGTAGAAATATAATCCAGAATCTAGTTATAGATACTCATGATAGAATTCTAGATCACACAAATCTTCTTATCAATACTCATATTCTTACGAATCATCAAGATCTTCAACCAATTAGTCAACCAAAAATTCAAAAAATTCTTATTCCTAAACTGACGCGCAATCATAGGCAAAATCTTAGAAGGGAAAGAAACTGCATGCAACTTTCCAAACTTACTCCATATAATATATATTCTTCACATCAATATGATTTATTTCTCTCGGATTTTTTGCTGGATACTCGGATCAGAAAAGCAATTCTTAAAATAAGAAATCATCTTATATATATGTCGAGGTATTCTTAGAAGCAAGCACCATCTCAAGCCAAAAACTCCCACATCTCAAATTACATTCCTAAAAACTAAAAGATGTCGTCTTCAAATGAGAACCACATCAACCTTCTCTCCAGACAACTCAGAAATGTAGCCATTGAACTACCACCATCTGTAAGACGTGTGGTTGGTTCGTCTCAAAATATTAATGCTGCAGCAGAGGAATGGACAAGTGGTATCCTTGGAAAACTAGTTGCAAAATAAAAAATCAGTATGAGAACCATTAGAGATGATGTAAACTCCCTTTGGAGACAATACAGAGGAAAGGAAATCCGTGTCATGGGCCACAACCTAATACTGGTGAAGCTTAATAATGAAGAAGAACAAAATGAAGTCATTCAGAATGGTCCTTGGATCGTTGGAGGAGCTCTGTTTGCAGTTCAGAAATATTCTCACACATCCCACTGAATGAGTATTAGTTCACGCATCAGATTTTTACCATCCAATTCAAGTATCTTAAGCTGGAACATATGATGTGGCAATCATCGATGAAGCTTTGGAGTTTATGGGAAAGAAAATATCAACCACCCCAACAAACTGCAGACCCAAATATAGAAACACAGTTACAGCAAGGATAGAGATAGATCTTAAGAAACCTCTACACGGGAGGTTGGTGGAAAACCATTGATGGTGGAGAATCTTAAGTTAGATACCATTGGATTTTACAGCCAAACAGCATATGTGATAAGTGTTGGGTCATTGATCATGTAGACAATAGATATATGCAAACAAACTATCTTTTACATTTGGATAGTCTTTCTACTGAGGAGTACGAAGCTTATAAGCGCGAAGAAGCTGATGTTTATGAAGCAAATGATAATGAAAGAAGTATGGACAATTCTTTTGCTCAAGAAATGGCAGCGGATGGTGAGGCAGATGATTCTAGGCAGAATAAAAGGATGAGAAACTCTACTATGAACCAGCCACCTGCTATGAACCCTCATAACCTGCACATTAACCCCCCTAGCTCTAGAGGAAATGATACTTATACTACTTTGGAAAATCAAAATGCTGAGATGATAGAGGCTGATATTTCAAATGCAACGGCTTCAAACCCCACAATTGAAAATCATGGAGTTTCTGCTCAGGTATACACCATTCATTACCGGTTTCCAAATTTCATTAATTGATTTAAGTCCTATTTCTTATGCACCAACCTTAGAATCATTAGCTTATTTTTGCCGCGTTTTTTAGGTACCATGAAAATTATTTCGTGGAACTGTAATGGCTATGGATCTAAGGAAACTAGAAATTATCTGTTAGACTTAAATAAAATGCTTAACCCAGATATAATTTTTTTGCAAGAAACAAAAGTCAACTCAGATAAAATCCTAAACTACATAAGACCGTTAAACTTCCCTAATAATTGCTATGTTCCTTCTGTGGGCAAAGCTAGATGCATTTGTCTACTTTGGAAAGATGGTTTTGAGCTTGATATTATATATCAAGACAAAAATATGTTTTATTGTCTAGTTTGCAGCGACCCTGCTAAACCAAAATGGCTCCTCCCTTGTGTTTATGGGTCTCCATACCCTCAAGAAAAAACTTCTCAATGGGGTTTTATTGAAAGAGTTTGTGAAAATTTTAATATCTCTGCACCTTGGGTTTTATTAGGTGATTTAAATATAACTCTTCATATTGATGATAGATCAAGTGGCGGTGGTGTTACTTCTAAGGTTTCTCCCATAGCCCAAGTGATTCATGATATAGGTCTTTCTGACTTAGGATTCCATGGTAACCCCTATACTTGGACCAGCAATAAACATGGTACATGTAGGATTAAAACTAGGTTGGATAGAGCTTTAATAAACTCTATCTAGTAGGTAAAATTTTGAATCTTTGATATATTTGTGTGCTAACCAAACTTTTGTCTTGCGCTCATATTATTTGCTTTCAAAGCATTCATTCAATTATGGTTAGCACCACCCTTTTAGATCGGGTAATCTCTTTCCTTTAAATCTTCTCTACCTTGTTCTCTTGATATGTGTTCTTATCATCTTTTGAAACATTGAGGACAATGTTATATTTAGGTTTGGGGTGTGTTTTGCATATAGAGTTTTTAGTCTTTTATTAAAAAATCAAATTAGTCTTTTATTAAAAAAAAAATCAAAAAATCAAAAATTTTTGACCACGTGTAGCTGGTCTTTTGTAGGATTTTTTTTTTAGTCTAGCGAGTCTTTTGTATGTTTTTTTTTTCCTTTGTAGTCTTTTGCATTTTTTTCTTCTTTTTATGTCTAGTTGGGTCTGTAATGTTTTGCATATAGATTTTTTTAGTCTTTTATTAAAAAATAAATAAATCAAAAATCAAATTTTTTGTATGATTTAGTGGGTCTTGTGTTTGGTATCTCGATGATCAATTTGTGTAGCGGGTCACTAAAAAATATGATGATCATATGGGTCTTAAAAAAAATGGTTACAAATTATCAAGGTTCTCTGAAATTCCTAAGTTCATCATCTACCGATTGAAGACCGAAGACAAAGACATTTCTATGGATTCTTCCGATATTGGAGAAGGGTTTGTGGGTACTTCTTTGGTAGGCCCTCACGAGATTACAACTCGTCCACTAGGACACCTTGCATATTCATACACCTTTTCATTGGCATTTAACTCATCTTTCGCGCTTCAAAGTCATATATTATCCCAAATTCGGCATTTTTACCATTTTCAAGAATAAATATTTGTATTAATTAATTTTGTGTTTTTAAGTACTAAATAAAGCTTGGAAGAATTGAGAAGACAAAAGAGAAGAAAGTTCAACCCGCTCGCGCATCGGGCAACTTGTTTACAAATTCATGGGATTAAATTGATCCAAGACCCAAATCCATTTCCACTCACCCCCAGATTCTTTCCAAAACATCCACCTCACCCCCATTGATTCTTTCCAAAACATCCACCTAACCCCCATTGGATTCTTTCCAAAACATCCACCCCCCATTCTCTCACTCAATCACTCCCAATTTGTTTCCACAACCAAATATATTCCATCAATTAAGAAAACATGTTTTGTTGAGTGGATGAGTGCCAAAATTCTGGCTTATAAATTTTCCTAATGCAATGGGGTTTTATTGAAAGAGTTTGTGAAAATTTTAATATCTCTCGCACCTTGGGTTTTATTAGTGATTTAAATATAACTCTTCATATTGATGATAGATCAAGTGGCTATGGTGTTACTTCTAAGGTTTCTCCCATAGCCCAAGTGATTCATTTCTATACTTGGACCAGCAATAAACATGGTACATGTAGGATTAAAACTAGGTTGGATAGAGCTTTAATAAACTCTAATTGGCTTATAAATTTTCCTAATGCTTGCCTCAAACACTTACCTTTTCTAGGCTCAGACCATTGTCCTATATTCCTAGATATGTCTCCAAATGATAAAATTAGTACTAAGAATTGGAAATTTTTTGAGTGTTGGCTCCGTGATATTTCTTGTAAGACAAAAATCAAAGATGCTTGGGACAAGCATTTCAGCGGATCTGCAGCATACTCTCTGGATCAAAAACTTGTAGAAACAAGAAGACTTCTATCAATCTGGAACATAGACTCTTTTGGAAATATTCAACAACAAATGAACATTCTGCAACAACAACTTCAGCTTCTTCAACAACCAAATCATGCAACTGATAATACTTTGAAGATCATGGAAGTGGAGAAAGAGATAAATGAATGGCACATCAGAGAGGAAGAATTTTACAAACAGAAATCCAGAGATTCCATGTTCACTGAGGTGGACCAAAATACAAAGCACTTTCATCTTCAAGCTAACAGAAGAAGGGCACGTAACAGAATAGAATCTTTGCAAAAACCAAATGGTACTTGGTGTAGTGGAAGGCAAAACTTAGAGGAACTTCTTAATAATCATTTTAAGAACATCATGAGCACTTCTGAACCAACGAGAGATGAATATTTTCTCAACATCCTTCCAACGTGCATAACAAATGAAGATAACATGGCCCTTGTGAAGATCCCAGATGAAAATGAAATTGAAAGTGAACTCAAAAGCATGCAACCTTGGAAGGCACCTGGTCCAGACGGCTTCCCTCCAGGTTTCTTTCAAACTCAATGGGACACTGTCAAAAAATAAGTAATTGATATGGTGCAAAGTTTCTTCATTTCGGGTAGATTATTAAAGAAGATGAATAGAACAAATATATGCTTGATACCAAAAACACAACTACCTCATTCTCCAGGAGATTACAGGCCCATTTCCTTATGCAACTCGACTTACAAGCTCATCACAAAGATTATGGTAAACAGACTAAAGCTTCATCTGGAAAAGATTATATCTCCCATGCAGGCAGCTTAGGTCTCAGGAAGGCAAATTGGTGATAATATCCTTCTAGCTCAAGAACTCATTAACTGCATGAAAAGGAAGAAAACTAAGAAAGGTTATATGGCACTTAAATTGGATATGAGCAAATCTTTTGATCGAGTCCAATGGAGCTTCCTAAAAAATGTAATGATGAAACTGGGCTTTAATGACAAATGGTGCCAGCTAGTACATGAGTGCATCAATACCACAGAAATCCAAATACTTCTCAATGGCTCACCATGCAAACCATTCAAACCAACTAGAGGAATCCGTCAAGGTGATTCCCTTTCACCTTATTTACTTCTAACAATGGAGGTACTCACCAGATCTCTCGCTAAATCTTAAAATACCAAGAAGCTTCAAGGAATAAAAATCTCGAGAAATGCACCCCAAGTGACTCACCTTCTATTTGCAGACGACTGCCTTTTGTTTGCAAAGGCTAACATTCAGAATGTAAATACACTGCTAGATGTAATTAACAAATTCAGTGAGATTTCAGGGCAACAAATCAACTTTCAAAAGTCTGCTGTTTTTTTCTCGAAGCACATACATCCAAGGTTTTGTAGAATATTGTTAAGAAGACTGAAGATGAAGAAAATGGCATTAGAAGAAAAGTATCTTGGAATTCCTCTCTTCTTGAATAGAAAGAAAACAAATTCTTTTTTAGGGTTGGTGGACACTATGAAAACAAGATTTTCTAAATGGAATGGGAAGTTTATAAATCAAGTAGTTAGATCCATTATGGTTAGAAGTGTTCTCAGCACAATGCCATCCCATCATATGAGTGTTTTCAAACTTCCAGAAACTACTATAAAGGAAATGGATAAAGTCCAAAGAACTTTCTGGTGGAAAAAAAGAAGAGGGCAAAGACTTCTATTTTACTTCTTGGCTATCAATCGGGAAACAAAAAGCTCAAGGAGGTATGGGATTTCACGATTTCTCAATTTTCAACAAAGCATTACTTGCAAAAACAACGTGGAGGTTATGTAATGAGAAGAATCATCTTTGGTCGAATGCAATGAAGAGAACATATTTTGCAGATATTAATGCAATGCATGCAAAAAAGAAGAAAAATTTATCGTGGGCTTGGCAGAGTGTTCAAAATATGATGAGTTTTGTGAAAGATTTCAGCTTTTGGGTTATTGGTAATGGAAGGAAAGTCTTAATCTGGGACGATGTTTGGCTGCCAGGCTCAAACAAGCCACCAACACCAGTGGTTACTGTGGATGAAGCAAGCAACTACAAATTTGTGTCAGAACTAATTGACCAGCATTCTAGGTCATGGAATATTGGTTTAATCCAACATCTCTTCAGTCCAGCAGATACTCATGCAATTCTCCAAATTCGTCTGCCATGGAGATGTGAAGACAGGCTCATATGGACTTTAACAAGAGACGAAATCTTCTCTGTTAAGTATGCATATCGTAAGCTGATAGAGATTAAAAATAATGACAACAACCATGAAAGTGCAGAAACAACAAGGTTCTGGAAGCAGCTGTGGAGCATTGACACATTACCAAGAGTGAAACACTTTCTATGGAAGTGTTTAATTGATATTATATCTTCCAATGAAAAAATGGCAAGAATCATGAACTGTATAGGGAGTATTTGCAGAATATGCAATCATGGGATAGAGACAACAAGCCATATTCTAATGGAATGTAGTTTCTCTAGAGATGTATGGCTTACATTCCCATGTGGTCTTCATAGCATACAAAATAATGGAGGAAATATTGCGGAATGGATAAAAAGATGGTTTACGGATACAATGAACAACCTGGTTGATGATTGGACAGTCAGAATGGCAAACACGGCATGGGAAATCTGGAAGGCCAGATGCAAACATACTTTTGAAGATATACATCCTAATGTTGTAGGTGTAATAAAATGTGCACAGCTGCTGAATTATGGAACAGGAAAAGCCATGCGATTAAAGCATAAGAAAGATCCCCAGGACAAACACCAAGTCATAACCCATTTGACTTGGAATCCACCTATCGCACATTTTATTTCATTTTGCTATGATGCTTCTTACAAAAAAGTGCATAACATTAATCACTCTGGTTTTGGACTAATCATTAGAAACTGTGCAGGTTCCTTCGAATGGGGAGATGTGCCTATGCAAATCAATATGTGAATGCTGATCAAGCGGAATATGGAGGTCTCTTAATGGCTATGGAGTGGGCGAAAGAATTGGGAGTTCAACAGGCTTGCTTTGAACTAGATGCGGATGCTGTAATTGAAGCAGTCAATGGAGATCTTCATAGAGTTGCTTGGGAAAATCAGTCATTCATACTTGATATTAAGTTTTTGTTAAGCAGTCATCCTCTATGGTACTGCAAGTCTATTAGTCGTGAGTGTAATAAGCCAGCAGATAAACTAGCTAGGCATGCAAGAGTTTTTAAAAAGTCTAGTACTTGGTCGATAAATCCTCCAAACTTCATTGTTTCAGCACTGAAGGAGGATGGAAACTTTGTACCAAATATCAACTAGTAATATATTCTTCTTTTTGCATCAAAAAAAAATATATCAGATGTGTGAACCTCTTTTATTTCTTCTTTTTATTTGTTTTTTTTAATAACCAATGTAAGCCCTAATTCTTAGAAAAGAAATATCAGATGTGTGAACCTCTTTTGTTTCTTCTTTTTATTTATTTTATTAATAACCACATGAAGCGGAATTTAGTAAGGCGCGAAGTTTGCAGCTTCATAAACCTAGTTATAATTGAGATAAAATCAAAAGAGTTGAAAGGTATTTATATATAGTTGTCCGTGAGACAGAAATTGATGGCCGTGTGCTTATTCGGTTAGGAAACATGCTTAAATCTAGAAACATGAGTATCAGGCTTATTTTAGGAAACGTGGGGGAACGGACGGACGGATAAACACCTCTTATAGCCAGCGGACGGACGGATTTAAACCTCCCCAACTCTTATTAGCAGCCGCTGGATGGCCAAAATCAATGGCCGTATATTACCCAAGACAGACAACACTTCTTTTTATAATATATATATATATATATATATATATATATATTAGTGCATACAATTCTCAGTTTTTGATATTGATTCAAGACCGAGAGTACTACATGATAAAAACAAAAACATAACACCTAAAATCACACCCACCATTTGTTATGCCACTGTTTGCACTTGCAACCATTTCATGCATGACCTAAATCTCATCCCCTCCACTAAAATCAAGCTTTAAGTGCAATCTGCAAGATTCACCGCGAATAAACATCTTTAAAAAATACATCGACCCTTACTCCATATGGTTTATTTTTCGTTCCATATAGTATCTCTTAACACAGTAAAATTAGCTCAATATTGTCAACTGTTTCAAAAAGGTCATAGGTAATTAAACATCATTCAAATAAACAAAGATTGTAATTCTTAACAAAAGTATAAGCATCGCTACATGATAGGAAAAGGAAATTGAAGTAGCCAATAAACACCATTCTTAACACACTTGATGAATATAGTGATAACGCAAGTACCACATGATAAGATAAGAGTTTCAATCTCATATCCAAGTTAATTCTAGCAAAATGCAATAAAAATAAATATAAAAGAGAAAAACGATGGAGATAAGAACAGTTTATTGCTCAAACTTGCACATGGTGTTCCATTTGAAAAGAACACGGTGGGCATTCTTCGCAGGATGAAAACGTGGTTTTCCGGCCAACAGTGTGAAACGCTCAAGGAAAATGGATTAATCAACAAAAGCCACATTGATAGTGGAAGTGGACCGGTGTTGATACCCCGCAAAATCCACTATATACCATTTAAATGAGAAAGAACTTGGAGTATTCAACTGGGTTAACTCTCCTGAAATATCTTTCAGGATTTTTGTTGTGTATCTTGTTCATTATGACCTAAGATTGAAAAAGAGAAACAAAGTATGAGAAAAAGTTGCATAAAATGCATTAGCTATGAAGACACTAAAGGTTTGTATAGTAATCGAAGTTCAGATTTAACGATGGACTACAAAAAAAAAATTGGATCGATGGTGGCTACAACAAACCATTGGTAACTGATCACGATTTGTATGCAAACATGGAAGTTGACTTAATAAGTTGGAAATGAGTACATAAGTTAATATTTTGACACCCATCCCCATACAATAAATTTATACTACATATAATCACCATATCTATAGAGTATCTGCAGATTACAAAAGCACATTACTTGTCCATTCAGACAAATAGCCAAATGGGAAAGGTGAGAATGGACTAAACAAAAAAGCATATTATTACATACCTTAGTTGTTTTTCCCATAAAGAAGCCTGGAGAGACTCTGGATACACCACAAAATATTTGTTCTCACTAAAGTAGAAACCACTATCATTGTGTATATCATTTCCTAATGAGTAAGTGAGTGAGGAAGGAATTTCAGCAAACTGACAGCAAACCTATGTCTTTGTTCATCCATAGGTGTAATGCTAATCAATCTTAACGCCTATACATCACTAAGAAGGTGTCAAAAAATAAATAAATTACAATACTGGTTGCAAATGATAATGAGCTTCCAAAAAGGTTAATATATTGTGCATAGCAATTTATAACGATAATGATATATCCACAACACATTAGCGCGTGCTTGATGAACTCTCATAAAGGAATATCCGCAAGCTCATGTTCTAGATTTGTTAATTAGTAATTGACTGTATTCCTTTTTAAACTCATGCGCACATTTTAATCAACAAAAAAAATTAAAAAAAATTTGGACCATCTTTAGAACAAACCATATGGAGTAATGGTGGCTACAACAAACCATTGGTAACTGATCACGATTTGTATACATACATGGAAGTTGACTTAATAAGTTGGAAATGAGTACATAAGTTAATATTTTGATACCCATCCCCATACAGTAAATTTATACTACATATAATCACCATATCTATAGAGTATCTGCAGATTACAAAAGCACATTACTTGTCCATTCAGACAAATAGCCAAATGGGAAACCAATGGACTAAACAAAAAAGCATATTATTACATACCTTAGTTGTTTTTCCCATAAAGAAGCCTGGAGAGACTCTGGATGCACCACAAAATATCTTTTCTCACTAAAGTAGAAACCACTATCATTGTGTATATCATTTCCTAATGAGTAAGTGAGTGAGGAAGGAATTTCAGCAAACTGACAGCAAACCTATGTCTTTGTTCGTCCATAGGTGTAATGCTAATCAGTCTTAACGCCTATACATCACTAAGAAGGTGTCAAAAAATAAATAAATTACAATACTGGTTGCAAATGATAATGAGCTTCCAAAAAGGTTAATATATTGTGCATAGCAATTTATAACGATAATGATATACCCACAACACATTAGCGCGTGCTTGATGAACTCTCCTAAAGGAATATCCGCAAGCTCATGTTCTAGATTTGTTAATTAGTAATTGACTACATTCCTTTTTAAAATCATGCGCACATTTTAATCAACAAAAAAAATTAAAAAAAATTTGGACCATTTTTAGAACAAACCATATGGAGTAATGGTGGCTACAACAAACCATTGGTAACTGATCACGATTTGTATGCATACATGGAAGTTGACTTAATAAGTTGGAAATGAGTACAGAAGTTAATATTTTGACACCCATCCCCATATAGTAAATTTATACTACATATAATCACCATATCTATAGAGTATCTGCAGATTACAAAAGCACATTACTTGTCCATTCAAACAAATAGCCAAATGGGAAACCAATATGGAAAGGTGAGAATGGATTAAACAAAAAGCATATTATTACATACCTTAGTTGTTTTTCCCATAAAGAAGCCTGAAGAGACTCTGGATGCACCACAAAATCTCTTTTCTCACTAAAGTAGAAACCACTATCGTTGTGTATATCATTTCCTAATGAGTAAGTGAGTGAGGAAGGAATTTCAGCAAACTGACAGCAAACCTATGTCTTTGTTCGTCCATAGGTGTAATGCTAATCAGTCTTAACGCCTATACATCACTAAGAAGGTGTCAAAAAGTAAATAAATTACAATACTGGTTGCAAATGATAATGAGCTTCCAAAAAGGTTAATATATTGTGCATAGCAATTTATAACGATAATGATATACCCACAACACATTAGCGCGTGCTTGATGAACTCTCCTAAAGGAATATCCGCAAGCTCATGTTCTAGATTTGTTAATTAGTAATTGACTACATTCCTTTTTAAAATCATGCGCACATTTTAATCAACAAAAAAAATTAAAAAAAAATTGGACCATTTTTAGAACAAACCATATGGAGTAATGGTGGCTACAACAAACCATTGGTAACTGATCACGATTTGTATGCATACATGGAAGTTGACTTAATAAGTTGTAAATGAGTACAGAAGTTAATATTTTGACACCCATCCCCATATAGTAAATTTATACTACATATAATCACCATATCTATAGAGTATCTGCAGATTACAAAAGCACATTACTTGTCCATTCAAACAAATAGCCAAATGGGAAACCAATATGGAAAGGTGAGAATGGATTAAACAAAAAGCATATTATTACATACCTTAGTTGTTTTTCCAATAAAGAAGCCTGAAGAGACTCTGGATGCACCACAAAATCTCTGTTCTCACTAAAGTAGAAACCACTATCGTTGTGTATATCATTTCCTAATGAGTAAGTGAGTGAGGAAGGAATTTCAGCAAACTGACAGCAAACCTATGTCTTTGTTCATCCATAGGTGTAATGCTAATCAGTCTTAACGCATATACATCACTAAGAAGGTGTCAAAAAGTAAATAAATTACAATACTGGTTGCAAATGATAATGAGCTTCCAAAAAGGTTAATATATTGTGCATAGCAATTTATAACGATAATGATATATCCACAACACATTAGCGCGTGCTTGATGAATTCTCCTAAAGGAATATACGCAAGCTCATGTTCTAGATTTGTTAATTATTAATTGACTGTATTCATTTTTAAACTCATGCGCACATTAGAAACGCAATTTTATATACTTACATTAGACACAGAAGAGAGACACGATTGACGGAATCACGGCCATTTGCGATGTGAGCAATTTCTTCCAAATCACGTCATTGTAAAGGATATCCCACTATAATAGTTGAAACTTAAGACACTTAATTTCTACATTGCAGTTTAATTAGTAGTTATAAAGATTTAACCATTTTTGCAAATGTTTGGTCGTATATACCTCATGAACTGGACATTGCTTTTATATGAACGAATAAGTTACATGCTTCGCTTTTGTAATTTCATTAAGCTACTTCTTAAAATTAACGTATGATTTAAATAGTATAATGCAGGAATAGCCTTGTGAATTGTTGTTCCGTAAATGCATTGAGGAAGACAAAGTGGAAAATAAGAATAAACGTAGAGTTCAAATTGTTCTAGTTGTATCTGCATATTCAAAATAGAATTTAACCATTTATTTGTGCACTGTCTATAAACTGCTCATGAATCCTGATCACTAAATCAGCTATAGCATATCTCTTACTTTAATTAGCTATAGCCTATCTCTTATAAGAACAACCAATAATTCCTTTACAGATATAAATCAAATTGTTGACATGAAGATTGTAATTCAGATATCAATAGAAACATGATAAAAAAATATGCTCAATTCTTATAAAAATTAAGATTATGTCCTCAATATTTCGGCACTAATGAAGATATTGTATTGATCTAAACAGCGATTAAAACTTACAAAAAAATTCAGAAATCTAAAAACATCGATACAAAAAAAAATTAAAAAAAAATCTAGGGTTACCTTCTTCTTCTTCTTCTTCGATATATCACAGTATTTATTGATGAATCGTAGATGGGTTTAGATGGATTTGATCAAAGATAAGAAAGTCTATGAAGAAGATGTCACTGCCATGGATTATTGAGTGGAATCAGAGAAGATTAAGAATGAATCTAAGAGTTCATGTGGCTGTGAGACATGGGTTTAGTTTGAATTCGAGATTTCAGTTAGGGTTTGAGAAGTAATTAGAGATGTAATTGATGATTGATCGTTGAGTTCAAAAGAGGGCTTGAAGGCACATAAATGGCAGAGAAACAAGCAACAAAAGATGTAAATGGGACGAAACAGAGGCTCGGTTCCTTTTTAGGCTTAAGTTTTTATTAGTTAGGTATAGAGTTTGACGGATGTATTGTCCACACCAACGGTGTAACTTAACGTCAAGTAAAGTATTTAGTGTAAACGAAGTGTAGCGAATTATTTAGTCGTAAACTCTAATAAACGTATTGTCTACCCACCTTTATGTTGACGGTGTTACTAACATCCGGTTAAATACCGAGTGTAAACAGGGTGTTATTTAATTTTTAATGTCTCAACCAATAGAGTCTCGCCACTTGTCATCACCAGGATTGCTCTTCCTCAAAGCTTTTATCTAATTTAATTTGAGAGGGGTGTCACACTCACCATGCGACGTGGGAGTTTATATGGCTTAGCATTTTAAAGGAGGGGAGATAAAGAAAAGAGGTATTTTGGTTGGTCATAAAATGACAAAATAGCTGGGTATAACCTTGATATTACCAATATGACCTTAAATATCAACCACTATTATACATACTAGTAATACCACATGTGCGATGCACATGCTTGAATTTGATTCTTTTAATAACACCAAATTTGATAATAATGAAGAAAAAAATCTTAATATTTTTTTAATATTCTTGTTTGTACTCATTATGTAGATAATTTAAAGAGCTTTCCAAATATACTAATTTTACAAAAATCCAATATGTATTTTTAAAGATATCTAAGTTTTAATTTTTTTGATCTATTTTTAAAACAATGGCATTCTGTGAATATACAAACATTGATTAAAGGCTTATTTAATGGGGGTATAGTTGTCATGTGAAAAGGCTTCACAAAAATAAGGCTTCACCAAACAATTACCTATTTTCTTTATATTAGTATATATATATATAGTATACTAGTAATACCCCATGTGCGATGCACATGCTTGAATTGGATTCTTTTAACAACACCAAATTTGATAATAATGAAGAAAAAAAAAACTTTAAAAAAAATCTTAATATTCTTGTTTGTACTCATTATGTAAATAATTCAAAGATCTTTCCAAATATACTAATTTTACAAAAATCCGATATGTATTTTTAAAGATATCTCAGTTTTAATTTTTTTTTGATCTCTTTTTAAAACAATGGCATTCCTGTGAATCGAAAACATTGATTAAAGGATTATTTAATGGGGGTATTGTTGTCATGTGAAAAGGCTTCACCAAAATAAGGCTTCACCAAACAATTACATATTTTATTTATTAGTAAGATATGATGTATTCAAGGGTGAAAGCGTACATTGAATCAATACTTACATAAACAACCTTATATATTCACATAAATATCATTGTTATAAAAATACATCAATTTTTTAAAAAACTTGATATCTTTTGAAATACACATCGGATTTTTGTAAAATTAACATATTTGGAAAGCTCTTTGAAATACCTATGTAATAAGTACAAATAAGAATATCAAATTTTATTTTACGAAAAAAAATATCATTGTTATTGTAGATGCATTTTACTACCAACTACATCCAAAGGATAGAAAGCTTCTACTCAAGTTAAATGAAAGTAAGCACTTAACAAAGAACACAAGATATACGTGGTTCGGTATGATTACCTACGTCCACGGGGGTGAAAGGGTGAATCTTATTACTTCAAAGTGTTACAAAGCTGTTGCTCTTAGTCGGATTTCCTTACAAAGATGAACTTACTTCTCACTTTCCTCTCCTTGGTGTAAACTCGAGTATCTCTCTTTCTCTCTCTATCCAAAATTACGACCTACCTCTCTTGGATACAAGTCACTCTATTTATATGAGAAGTTCCATACAACCAAGTTAGGGTGTGGGTCATGTTACATCTGTTATGAAGTTCTGTGATCGGTCCTTCTTACGTCGCCCCTTCTTCTATGCGCACGGACGATGCATCTTGATTCCTTCGTCTGTCCCTTGTCCGATCCGACCTCTTCTGATGTTCTTTTGACATGATGTCGTCTGTCTTATCTTTCGCCTCAGCGGTGGGCCGATGTGACACGTACTTTCTTATCCTTATGACCGTTGCACCTCGTTTGACCTACCCTGTCTTGTCTTGTTAGCTCTGTCAGAATCATGGGGTTAAGTCTTGTCTGACATCTGTAGAACGATCACGCCCGATCCACGTGGATCCTCAAATCTCGTGCCTGCAGATCTTCCTTCTATGCTTCGCGTCTCTTCATTTTTTGGTGCACCAAGGCTTAAGATGTTGCCACCTGGATCTGTGGATAATTTACACCTACATTTATGCCCCTTCTTTCGCTCGTGTGGGAGACACGAGTGGAAGAACGTCGTCCCAACTGCCCACGTCTTCTCCCATGCCGCAAATCCCACCATGCAATGCCCCACTAACTGCACTTTATTACCTATAACCGTCGGCGTCGGTTACAGCTCTTCCCATTTAAATAGCCCGCTTCTTTTACTCCTTCTTCTTCTTTATCTTTTCTCTCTTTGTTCCCTGCCGCTGCAACTCTTCTCTCAGATTCCTTCATCACTCTTTGCTTCTGAGAACCCTAATTTTCTTGATTTTCTTCCTTCCACTTCTCCTTACCGATTACTACAGTTGCCGTTGTTACAGTCTCGTCTCCTTATCTCTCTTCGTCGAGAACCAAGTCCTACATTGTTTCCGTTAATGGATTTTTCTCCCTCCATGACTGAGAAAAGGTATGTTGATGATGTTTTTTCCGAGATTGATGCTTTTTCCCTTTCTTCACTGTTTTCTTATGAGAGTCCCTCCGAGTACGATGTTCGTGCCATGAAATCTATCTTTCCTGATGATTCTCCTTCTGTTTCTGCAGGTCCGAGAGAAGGGTGAAAGATCTTTCCGACGAGGAGTTCATTCAGCAGCTGAAGGAAAAGTACGACCTTGGAAATTACGAAGTTACCCTGATCTCGGGCCAGAACAGCCTTTTGAAGAAGTTTGATTTGACGAAGCACGAGCATTCATTGATTGCGTGGTCATTACTCAGGTCCAACTGGAGCTAGGCCTTCGTCTTCCCCTGTACAACCCTGATATCCCCTTTTATTACGAAGTTCTTTCCCAGCTCAAGCCCTCTCGTGCTTTGGCTCAGTAGACTGGCAATAATTTCCGAATTATGAATGAATGGAGGGATCGCCGATATGGTCATGATTCTACTGCCGAGTGGTCGACCTACAAGCCCGAGGACGCTCCAGAATATACCGTTGCCAATTTCCTTGTCAATTATCGAGCGGGTACTTCCACATTAGGAGATCTTGCTGGTTTTGCTGCTAGTCCTCATCGGGTCAGAACTATGCCCGAGGGTGTTGACAGGATGATGGTGGATGCCGATCCCATCGGCCAAGGTTCCAACAAGCGAGCCCGCCATTCTAATGATCCGATCTATCCCCGTGTTCCGCTTCTCGTCCGAGGCCCCATTCTACATGGAAGCTTACCGTCGCCTACTTTTCCTGTCGAGCCCTATTCTTTTTGGGTAGTTAATGATGACAATGCTGATAAGGTATGCGTTTTCTCCTTTGTTGTTGTTTGCTATCTTGTTAGCCTTGAGCGTCAACTGGTCACTTGTTGTTACTTGAAAATCTCAAGGCGATTCGACCAAGGGAGCCGGATCGTCTAAGAAAATGGGTGCTGGCACAAGAGTTGAGGAAGACCAGGGGAAGGTAACAAACATGATGATTTTCTTATAAGTACATGTACTTGCCCCTGTTTTTTTCCTTCACATGTTCTGACGAGACATCTTGTGCAGAAACACCCTAGGTGCGATGATGGTGGTGTTGACGAGGTTGACCCCCATCCTCTTAGGCGTAATCCCCTCAGAGGTAAGCAAGTTGCTAAGCCACTACCGAAGAGGGCCCCAGTCATTGAAATTTCCGATGAGGATGAACTATTTGGTTAGAATATCTCGGGTGACAAAGGCAATGAGAAAGGTGCGGGCGACCAGCAGGAGCCCTTGGAGACGCCCGTCGTAGAGAAGGTTGTTACTGATGTATCGGAAGAGCTGCTTCGCGTGCCCCGGATTACTAAGGGGTCATCTTCTGGCGCTGCAATTTCATTCACCGTATCTGGCCCTATCATGAATTCTTTGGGTGCGCTCACTTCACCCGATTTTGGAGCGTATACTGAGGAAGAGATGTTGAATGCGGTGCCCCTCAATGGCGATATCGCCCAGACTCTTGACACAGTGGTGTGCGGCTCGTTCTAGCATAGTGGTGCCCCCCCTATGATTTTTGTTCTTATCGTGTCTTACAACTTACTCGCGTTTACTTGTGTTAGATCCTGAATCGGGTACGCTTAGATGCCTCCAGTCGACACAGAGAAAATCAATTGTTAGAGTCTCTCCAACTCTAACAATTTTCGTTAAATTCTGCTACACTACTTGCTTGTTTTTATGGGGGTGCTGCGTCGCCGACGTTGTTTGTTTTATTTCCGTTAAATTCTTCGTTTCGTATGGTTACACGACATTTTTCGTACTTTCTTACTTAGACGCTTGACGCAATCGAATCATCCTTTGTTTCGCATGTTATTCCTGCAATTATTGTTCAAGTAAGTTAGTATTTTAATCATTTCTGTCGAACACACCCAACAAGGAGGGTCATTGGGCCCAATGCCATGTCCTGATTGGGGTATCTCATCACTATCTCTTTGGATTCAGTGGAAGGGTACCATTCAACCTAGTTCTAGGCCCGACATTCCCGAGTGGTTATCGACCAACCAGTCTCGGGCAAGTGGACACGGCCACTTGCGATGGGGGCGACCTTTCAAATGTAAGTAGGCCACCTATCTGAGGAGACCTCACATCTCAACAACCTTTGGAAATGGTTTCCAACCACCAGAACCCTTAGGATACCTCGGCACTTGCACACTGCCACTGCCCCGAGTACGAATAGTCATGCGACTGTAAGGCACCTCGGCACTTCCACACTGCGTTTCCCCGAGTACGAATGCCCATTCAAGTGTAAGTCACCTCGGCACTTCCACACTGGCTTTGCCCCGAGTACGAATGACCATTCGAGTGTAAGTCACCTCGGCACTTCCACACTGGCATTGACCCGAGTACGAATGACCATTAGTCGCTCACGTCCTATCTCATACCCCTCACGGTTTCATAGAGATATGAGACATGTATGTTTACCGTTTTTCCGTATCGCCCGTCAAGGATGGTAGAGTTTCAAAAACTTGATGTTCCATGGTTTGAGCTCTTTTGTTCCATCGAGTCGCAGTAATCGATACGATCCCTCACCCGCCTTAGATTCAATTATATACAGTCCGCCCCATTTTGGCGCTAGCTTCCCTCCCTTTTTGTCTCGCTCCCATTCAGCCAGAAATTTCAATACTTGTTCCCATGGGTTAAATTCTCTTGGTCGAACTCGCTTGTTAGATTCTCGTTGTAACCTCCTTTGATAGTTTTCCATTTTTTGTAACGTCATTTCTCTTGTTTCTTCTAGGTCATCGAGTTTAGCCAAAATTAGATCGGACGAGACGTTTCGCCTCCAAGCTTCCGTTCTTGTGGTAGGGATCATGCCTTCTGTTGGTAAGATCGCCTCGGTTCCGTAGGTAAGCATAAACGAAGAGAATCATGTAGCTTCCCTTCGTGTGGTTCTGTATGCCCATAGGACGTTATATAACTCCTCACACCAGTTGCCATATTCCCCATATAGTTTCTTCTTTATGTTATCGGCGATAGTCTTATTAGTGATCTCAGCCGGCCCATTACTCTGGGGGTAAATCGGGGTAGCTTTGCTCTTTCTGATGTTGTAAGTGTTGAATAGGAGATCGATGTTCTCTCCTTGTAGTTGCTTTCCATTATCCGAGACGATAGATGCAGGGACCCCAAAGCGGCAAATAATATGTTCCCAAATAAATTTGAAAACATCTTTGTCTCGGATATTTCTTAGCGGTGCCGCCTCTACCCATTTGGTGAAGTAATCCGTGGCCACGATCAGATACTTCCTTTGCCATGTTCCTACATGTAATGGCCCGACAACGTATACACCCCACTTAGCAAAGGGGCACGGGCTTATAACTGAGTTTAAAGGTACTCCGGGAGCATGGATTTGCTTTCCGAAACGCTGACATTCTTCACAAGATTTCGCCATTTGCTTCGCATCTTCGTTCATGTATATCCAAAAGTAGCCCATTGTATTCGCCTTGGCCGACAAGCTTCTGCCCGAGCTATGGTTTCCGGATGCTCCATAGTGTAGTTCGTGAAGGATTATGTGGCCATATTCTTTACTCAAGCATCGTAGGAGTGGTCCTAGGTAAGATTTTCTATATAAAATCCCTTCCCACAGCTCATAGACTCCCGACTTGATTTTGATTTTGTTTATCTCGGGTTGTCCCTTAGGTAGCTTACCTGTCTCTAAGTATTGATGTATTGGCTTTCTCTAGTCGCCTTCTTTGTATCTATCGGCTGTGTTAATGGCCACCTCGACCCGTACTTCTGGTGTTCCTGGGATAGACGGGATAAGAAGCCTCATGACACGTATGCCTTCGATGCTCGGGTCTACTAGTTGTGAGGCGATGTATGACAGAGCGTCCGAGTGCTTGTTATCTTTTCGGCAGATGTGGCGGAATCTAATATTGGGTATTTTCTTGATGTAAAATTGAGCGAGCTCCCAATATTTTTGCAGCACAGGATCGTGGGTAGCGTATTGGCCCGTAATTTTCCGAATTACTAATTGTGAGTTGCTAGTCAAGCGGACCTCTTGCAGCCCCATCTCCACAATTATTCGTAAGGCGTGGATCACCGCTTCATACTCGGTGACGTTGTTTGTTGCCTTGAATTCTAGTCTGAACTAATGCACGATCTTCCTCCCCTTTGGTGTGGTAAATACTAGCCCGAGGCCCGATCCATCTTTGTTTGACGCCCCATCGACGAAGACCTCCCATCGGTAGGGATATTGGCGGCTAATAGGTCCGTTGGTTCCTCTTGTTCCTCCATCATTCCCGGTACACCTTCTACCTCATCCTCATCACTAAGGGGGAAATCTTCCAAGAAATCGGCCACCACTTGTCCTTTTATCGCGGTCCTCGTCTCGTATACCACATCGTATTACTTGATTATGGCTCCCCACTTGGAGATTCTTCCTGATCTTCCAGCACTATCCAACACTGCTTCAATAGGCGATTTGGTGAGTACCCGTATTCGATGAGCTTGAAAATATGTTCGGAGCTTAGAAGCAGCAAAATCTAGCGCGAGTACCATCTGCTCCATTCTTGTATAGTTTATATCGGCCGAGCTTAATGTTTTACTAGTGAAATACACTGGCTTCTACACATTCCCCTCCGATTTTACTAGCACTGCACTAATGGCATAAGGTGTCGCCCATAAGTATAGGGTGAGAATTTCTGGCGGCTCGGGCCTCTGAAGAACCGAGAGGCTAGCTAGGTGCAACTTGATATTTTGAAAGGCCTCTTCGCTAGCGTCCGTCCATTGGAATTTTTCTCCTTTCTTCAAGATGTCATAAAAGGCCTTGCATTTTTCCGATGACCGTGATACAAATCGCCCAAATGCTGCTATGAAACCATTTAGTTTCTGCACGTCTTTTACCATCGCGGGAGACGGAATTTCAAGGACTGCCCGGACCTTCTCGGGATCCGCTTCTATTCCTCTAGGGGTGATGATATACCCCAAGAATTTCCCTGATGTGACCCAAAAGTCGCACTTGGCGGGGTTAATCTTCATCTTGTGTTTTCTCATTGTCTGAAAAATCTCCTAAAGACATGGTTCTTAGCGCGGCGAATCTTGACTAACATGTCGTCCACGTAGACTTCTATGGTGTCGTGAATTTTATCTTCAAACATGTCCCATACCAATCTCTGGTATGTTGCCCCCGCATTTTTAAGTCCGAATGGAATTTTGGTATAACAATACAATCCCCTCGGTGTGAAGAAAGAAGTATGCTCCTGGTCCTCATGCGCCAATGGTATTTGGTTGTAGCCCATGTATCCATCCATTAAGGTCATCGCCTCGTATCCGACTATCGACTCTACTAGCTGATCTATGCTGGTGAGGGGGAAACTGTCCTTCAGGCAGGCCTTGTTCAAGTCACTGAAATCGATACATATTCTGACCCCTCCTTTCTTTTTTGGCACCACGACCATGTTAGATATCTACTGTGGGTAGTGAGATTTCCTGATTATTCCGATTCTGTAGCTTCTTCAGCTCGGCCTCGATCACGCTTGTAATTCTGGTGCGATGCGCCTCATTTTTTGTCTAACTGATTTGAACTTTGGATCAATTTTTAAGTGGTGACAGCAGACCTTCGGATAAATTCCCTCCAAATCGCGCACCTCCCAGGAAAATGCGTACAAGTTTTCCCTTAGTACCGTCGTGAGTTGACTTGCTTGTTCACCCGATAACAACGTCCCGATCCTTACTACCTTTGGCGCCTCTACCGTCCCCAAGTTTACCTCCCGAGTCGGTTCGACCGTTGAAAAACTTGATTTATTCTCACGGAAGATAGCCGCTTCCTTTAATTGCTATAAAGGTTCCCTCTCTTGGGTCTCATACGCCATGACTACTTGTGAAATCACCTCTTCCAATTCCTTTGTAGCTTTTACTTCCTCGGCTTTACTCTTCTCTCGCCTTTGACGAGCTTGTCGATCCTCATTAATTTTTGCATCTACTTGCATGCATTGTCGTGCTGCTTAGGAGTCGCAAAGAACTTCAGCTATTCCCTTGCAGGTCGGGAACCTTAATATCTAGTGGTATGCCGATGCTACCCCTTTAATTCCAGCGATCCATGGCCGCCCGATAATCGCTTCATAAGGTGAGGCGACGTCGACCACACAAAAGGTAGTCAGTGTATCGAGGAATCCTCCATCGTACGAGACCCTCAGGGTTATCTCGCCTCTGGGGATAGTTACTGTGCCATTGAAGCCGTAGATGTGATACGTTGAGGGGACGATCATGTCGTCTGATAGTTTCATTCTTATGAACGTGTCGTACAATAATACCTCGATTGAGCTTCCGCTATCCACAAGAATCCTTCTTACTCCCCAATTTTCGATCAGTAAGGTGATGACCAATGGGTCACTGTGTGCTTGTCCATTCGCTGGGACATCCTTGGCCGAGAATGAAATGGGTTAGACCATCCAAGGTTCCATAGGTAGGGTCTTAGCTACGTTAAATATTTCATTTCCATCCCGATCCCTTTTATGGATTCTAGAAGTAATTACTGGGCCGAGCGTGTAGTCTTGAATAGCCGAGTGTGAAATGGTACTCACGAACTGAGTTGTTCTGTCGATTCGGACCTGATGAATTGGTGCATCAGGTGTTGATATCAGCTGTGGTGGGTGCCGGACAAATTGCCTCAAATACCCATCTCGGATGAGATGCTGAACGATATCTTTTACTTCTCGGCAGTTGTTGGTGGAATGGCCCCTATACTGATGGTAGTGGCAGTACTCGGGGTGCTCCCTGGTATCTTGGAACTGAACTCCCCTCGACGTTGGGTAATTGATATCGTTTCTCTTCTCGACTTCCTTGAATTCCTCCTCCAAGGGAGCATTTAGGGGTGTATACGATCGGGCTTCCTGCCTCGGCTTCTTCCCTTTAGCGATCCACTCTCTCTTCTCACTACTTCTCGAGGGTGGATCCGATCTCTTTTCTGGTCTCCTAATAGGGTCGTATGTGACCTCTTTGGCTTCACTACCCGCTTCAGCACTAGCTTCTTGTATTCCTCTATCTCTTGACTCGGCCTGAATTTCTTCCAGAGCGATGTAATGCTCCTGCATTTTTCTCATTTCCTTTAATGTTTTCGGCTTCTCGGAGAACATGGCTATCTAGATGGGGTCCGATCTCCCTAACGCGTTTTCAAACCCAAAGATGGTCTGATCCACCGGCACCTTCCCAATGTCAGTACATAGCTTCCTCCACCTATCGGTCAGGGTTCTTAAGGGCTCCATGAATCTTCGGGCGAGGGTAAACAACTTGTTCAATCTAGGCCGAGGTCAACTGTTGTGCATGTAGGTCTCAAGGAAGGCTTCGACTAACATCTCATACCCATTAATCGACCCAGGTGGAAGCGAATAGAACCAGTCTCGTGTCTCGCCCTCCAGGCTGGCTGGAAAGAATTTACACATGACTACCGGGTTGTTCTTCCATTGGATTAGTGACATGGTGTACATCTTCAGATGCTCGATCGCATCTCCTTTTCCGTCGAACCTAGAAGGAAATGTAGGTAATGTACACTTTGGTGAGTATGGCATATGTTCGAGTTCTTGAGAGAAGGGCGTCTTCTCATCTTCGCTCATGATTTCTCCCAATTTGTTCTCTTCGCCTCCGCCCGAGAGTTCTTTGATTTTTGCCTCCAATTCCTTGAATTTGGCCTCTATCGCTCGTTCTTGTCGCCCGTCTCTACCTCGCCTTTCCTCATCAGTAGATGAGTCCTCGGGTGGCCCATATCTTTGCGTGGGGGGTACCGGAGGCGATGGTGGCTGTCCTGATCGGCCGGACTGATTAGGGTTGCTCGGCCCCATCATAGGTGGCGCGTGACCTAATCAGTCATGGTAGATTGATGTTCCTCGGCTGGACGAGCCTCTTGATATGGTTCGCTGATTTCTCAACTGATAGTTCTCGTATTCCAAAGAGAGGTTCTGTTACTGGAGCTCTCTCAGTGCCGCTTCTGGTCTCCTTTGACTCTCCAAAATGGCCAATAATGTCGGGTCCGTGCTTTCATGACTAGAATGCCCATTTGGGTTGTGCGGCCGAGGCTGTAATGGTACAGAAGGGGGTGGTGGGGGTATTATTTGTCCAGTTACATGGCCATCCGTGTGAACAAGTGTTGGGCCGATGTTGCTAGATGTTCCTCGTCCCAGCTGAATCTGCCTGAGATGCTCTTGCTCTTTCGCTAGGGCTTCCTGGTACTCAACTTGCTGCCTTTCTCTTTGTCTCTGGGCTTGTGCTGCAAGCGCTACCTCATCGTCATCGGTATCTGAAGCTGTGAGTCCGTCGGCTTGTTCAACTCTTCTTTGAGTCAAAATAACTTGGTCCAAGGGTAGAGTGTTATCGTATTGCCCAAGATCGACCTCCTCATCGACAATTGGCATTCCTCGCGCAGTAGCACGAGATTCCTCGGGCGGTGTTTGTCGATTGTCTTCTTGCCTCGGCCCAATTACCCCTGCCTGCATGCTGCTGCTAGTTATTGTACGATTCCTCAACATCCTTCTCATTCCTGAAGTGCTAGCCATCGAGTACTTCGCGTAGTCAGCCGAGTATCGCCCCAACCTACGTTAGCAAATACAAAGAACACCTTACTTTGACTTGACTTTTAGAACATAAGTTCAAACAAAAGATCAAAAAGTTCGACTGACACCACCGTTACTACTACGCATGCCCTTGTTGACGAAATTTCTCCCTATTACTCAGGTGGGTCCACCTATCTATCCTGTTTTGATCATACGCTGAATCTGTGTCAATATTTTCTCATTCGTCCTTATCTCTCCGTACAACGTCTCTTTCGGTACCTGACCTATGCATTTAAGTTATTTTGTCCTTTGTTCTACATGCTCCAAATCATTGAACTTATGCACATGATTCTTAAATGGTACGACACGCAACCCCAAGACTCAAACTAAGTTTGTAATGGCTCTACTTTCTCGAGACCTAATCATGACCTTTCCGACAACTTATGTTACACCGCCGGCAAAATCTCTAATCGGTTAGCATCTTAACACACTAGGAGATATCTAAATCGTGTACTCTTGGTAAATCTAAACGCTAAACTCCATTCCGTAGCTAGAGAACGACTTTCTTGATGTCACAGATCACTCAACTATCGGAAACCAACAGTTGTCCTTTCAACAGATTCTTCATCTAGCTTCTAACCCGAATTGTTAGTCGCTGGTGAGCTTATGAAGATTCTTTGCTGATCGAACTATTGACAGGCGAAGAAAATACGAGAACTGTTACTTTTGAAGACACTACAACTGTTCTAGCTTTACATGCACATCAAATGACTCAAAGCAAACACTATTTCGGCCAACAGAGTTCATCGTAGCTTCAACCACAACACATTAACGTGTATTTAGGAGCTTTTGATCGTCTCTGAAGGTTTCCACGGCAAGGTATCCGTAGATCTTAGTCGTGTCCCCTTAGTCGGCGCCAAAATGTAGATGCATTTTACTACCAACTACATCCAAAGGATAGAAAGCTTCTACTCAAGTTAAATGAAAGTAAGCACTTAACAAAGAACACAAGATATACGTGGTTCGGTATGATTACCTACGTCCACGGGGGTGAAAGGGTGAATCTTATTACTTCAAAGTGTTACAAAGGTGTTGCTCTTAGTCGGATTTCCTTACAAAGATGAACTTACTTCTCACTTTCCTCTCCTTGGTGTAAACTCGAGTCTCTCTCTTTCTCTCTCTATCCAAAATTACGACCTACCTCTCTTGGATACAAGTCACTCTATTTATATGAGAAGTTCCATACAACCAAGTTAGGGTGTGGGTCATGTTACATCTGTTATGAAGTTCTGTGATCGGGCCTTCTTACGTCGCCCCTTATTCTATGCGCACGGCCGATGCATCTTGATTCCTTCGTCTGTCCCTTGTCCGAGCCGACCTGTTCTGGTGTTCTTTTGACATGATGTCGCCTGTCTTATCTGTCGCCTCAGCGGTGGGCCGATGTGACACGTACTTTCTTATCCTTATGACCGTTGCACCTCGTTTGACCTACCATGTCTTGTCTTGTCATCTCTGTCAGAATCCTGGGGTTAAGTCTTGTCCGACAGCTGTAGAACGATCACGCCCGATCCACGTGGCTCCTCAAATCTCGCGCCTGCTGATCTTCCTTCTATGCTTCGCGTCTCTTCATTTTTTGGTGCACCAAGGCTTAAGATGTTGCCACCTGGATCTGTGGATAATTTACACCTATAGTTATCAAATTTGGTATTGTTAAAAGAGCAAAATTCAAGCATTTGCATCGCACATGTGCCATCACTAGCAGTGACGTAATTGGGGGGTGGCTTGGGGGTGCTCCAGCCACCCCCAAAATTCTAAATACAACCCATTTTTTATTTTTTCCAAGGCAAATATTTTAGGGAAAAAATTTAGCCCACCCTAAAATTTGATTTTTAGCCTAATATATTTGATTTAGCCCACCTAGATTTTCAATCCTGCTTCCGTCGATGATCACTAGTGTATAGAATGATTCTAGACTGACACAGCTCGACTCATCTCTTCGGAACACAAATGTTTTACCTAGAAATTGTTGTAGAAGTATTTGGGAATAATGCATGTAACAGAAGTTACAGATTTAGAAAACTGATTTGTGCTCCTTGAATAATATGATGCAGCTGATGCAAAACATAGCTTAATATTATGAGGATCATTGCTGAATTTAGATTATTATGGGCGGTTTGTGCGCCAAGAAGGACACCTAAACGGCCTATCAGTATTTTTGTGTATAGAAGTAGTCATGTGATTGTACCAGACATGTAGTTCTTTTTCTTTTCCATTAGTGCAGTATTCCCCCATCCCCATTCAAGCTTTGTTTCATCAATTATCCGAGAGGATCGGTGGAGGAATGCTTTTCCTATATAAATTTTGGTGCACTCCCGAATAAACTAGTATTCTCGTTATCAGCATTGTGTAATTTAGACTAGAAATTTCGGTAAAGGTAAACTTTAGAATGTGTATCATAATCCTCAGACTAAATAAAAAAAATTAATCAACAAAAAAAAATCAAGTACTGTTTAGTTTCAATCTCATTGCCAAATTTGACCACCTTTTAGTTTATTTATTTTCAATCTCATCATTGCCAAATCCGTGTACAGTTTAACAAATCAGAAGAAAATAAGAAGAGGGGTTGGCTAATGGGAGAGAGAAAATTTATTTTCTTAAATGGTGTTGATAAGTTTGGAAACAAAATTCATTAATATCATATGCACCTGTCAACAAGTCATTTGTCCCCCATGTCCTCTTCAAAAAACGCCCCCATCAAATATTTTCTCTGGAATGGAGTCAATGGAAGCTGATATGAAGAGCTTAATTAAGCTATAGATTATAGTTCATATATGTTTGACTTACTCTCAACCAAGATGGAATCTAATGGTTGCAGGAATTTTAAGGCCAAACTTATATACAAATTAACATGATCATACGTGAGCTGATCTTTTACTATTTTGGTAGGGTGTGGCCTACTTGGAAAGTTCTTTCGTTTTTTCTACTGCATTGGAGATTGAACTTAAGTGGCAGGTTTCGTTTTTTCTACCATCCCTCTTGCGTGCTGCTTCTTCCTCTGGTTGAGCA
Organism: Papaver bracteatum; assembly: GCA_023529315.1. Classification (NCBI taxonomy): domain Eukaryota; kingdom Viridiplantae; phylum Streptophyta; class Magnoliopsida; order Ranunculales; family Papaveraceae; genus Papaver; species Papaver bracteatum. The sequence continues at coordinate 48,970 of JAJJWX010003522.1, forward strand.
ATATCACACGGGAGCCTTCTACTAGGAGGTTACGTGGCGGTGGCGGCTTCAGATTCAATTCTACTTTGTTTTCTTGTATCCAGCGACGTGTTATAGAATGCAGCAAAATCCTTATCCATGGATACGGGGTATACGAATATGACTTATGAGGCCACGATATGTGGATACTATCGTTTTGCTCAAAGAGTCAATAATGAATTGTTACTCTCACTATGCGCCACCATTTATTTTTCTTCTACTTGTATGAATTCCCAGGGGCCAGTACTCTCATGTCGTTGTTTGTCATTCACTGTTATCAGAATTTTAAGTTTGATACGGAGAAAAGAGATGGATTACTTGAATCATTTTCTGTGGATTTTGGTTTCATGTGCATTTTTCAGAATCTGTTCATGGATTACTAAATCTTCACATGCAAATCTTCCACCTGGTCCGGTTTCTTTACCAATCATTGGAAACCTTTTCCAGCTCGGAAAAAAACCTCACAAATCACTGACTCGGCTTGCTGAAATTTATGGACCCTTAATGTCATTAAAACTCGGTTCTATAACCGCAGTTATCATTTCTTCTTCAACAGTAGCCAAAGAAATTTTTCAAAAGCATGATCAATCTATTTCAAGTAGAATCGTCCTAGATGCAGTTAAGGTATGTGATCATGATAAGACTTCAATGATATGGTTACCAGTTTCTCCTCAATGGAAAAATCTTAGAAAATTAGCAAGTTCACTCATTTTCGCACCTCAAAAGCTTGATTCAGATCAACACTTGAGGCAGCAAAAGTTAAATGACCTTATTTCTCACGTTCAAGGAAGCGCAAGCTCTGGCTCTGTGGTTGACATTGGTCAAGTTGCTTATAAGACTGCTCTAAATTTGCTATCAAATACTTTCTTTTCAGTTGATTTAGCTGGTTTCAGTTCAGATTTTGATTCCACTTTTGAAGCTGCTATTAGAGGAGTAATGACGGAAGTAAGCAAGCCAAATTTTTCTGATTATTTTCCGATTCTTAGATATTTGGATCTGCAAGGCTATAAACGTCGTATGAAGAATCATTTTGTAGTACTGCATGGTATATTTGATAAGATAATAGATCAGAAGCTGTTGTTATCACAGTCTGCGGAGACAGAGAGTAGTACTTCAAGAGATATGCTTGACATGATTCTCGACCCATGCACTGATGGGATTAAACTTCAACGGCATGAAATCAGAGCTATGCTTATGGTTGGTGCTAGTTTTCTTTGTTATTTGACATTTTACTTATGTGACCAAATTTTAGAGTCATAATTAAATTCCTCCTTGGTATTGCTGTGAATTTTTTCATATAGTAGCATGCTTGATAGCTGATTATGAATTGCGGATTTTTACTTGAACTTGCAGCTCACAAATATGACTCGAAAGTTGGCAAAATTTTAGTCTTGTTTTAGGTGACTACAAAATTTTGCAGATAATGATGACTTGTGGCTGCAAATTTTCACAAAACCATGTTTAGATATGTCTTATCAAAATTAGATTTTGTCTTCCTTTTATGACCACAATAGTTTCTAACAAGTCTTACAAAATGGTTTATGAATCAGGACTTCTTCTCTGCTGGGATAGATACTGCCTCATCCACGGTAGAATGGGCAATGGCTGAACTAATTCGTAATCCATCTAAGATGAAAAAGGCTCAACAAGAGCTTTCAAACATCATTGGCAAAGACCGACCTATCCAAGAAAATGATATCATTCGACTTCCTTACTTGCAAGCAATTGTGAAAGAAACTTTGCGTCTTCATCCACCAGCTCCATTATTAGTTCCTCACAAAGCAGAAGTTGATGTTAAGTTTCATGATTTCGTTATCCCTAAGGGTACCCAAGTACTTGTCAATTCTTGGGCAATTAGTCGAGATCCTACCACATGGACGGAGCCAACTTCTTTTCAGCCTGAGAGGTTTTTAGCTTCAAAAATCGATTACAAAGGCCAAGATTTTGAGTTCATTCCATTTGGATCTGGACGTCGGATTTGTCCTGGTTTACCATTAGCACATAGGATGGTACATTCAATGCTGGGTTCGCTTCTACAGTCATTTGACTGGAAATTGGAAAATGGGTACCCTGGAGATTTGGATATGGAGGAAGAATTTGGGATTACATTAGTGAAGGCTAACGGTCTCCGAGCTATTCCGATTATTAGGTTATAAATTACTATGTAATTTGTATATGTATAATGTAAAGGGGAGTTCTAGCTAATTGCAATTCATGATTTCCTGTAACAAGGTAAATTTGAGTAGTATCATCCTAAAACTCTGGTGTAATAAAAGTTGCTGTTTCACAAATATGACTTTCATTTCCGCACACAAGGCAAATTCTACTGGGTCTTTTTCTTTACTTGTTTAGATGAAATAGAGTAGATGCGTATTACTCTTTGCAATAGAGGCCAAGTTGGACACTGTCTCTTGGACTCTGCAGCAGGTAATCCTTAAGTGAAAATATCTGCAAGTTACGGAAACTTAGGCTGCCATTTTTTATAGCCGTCTATCTATTATGTATAAGTTGTCTCCCTAATCGAAAAGATTTTTGACTCCATCACTGGCTCAAACTTTGCACTGTAATCCAAAATATGCCAATATGCTGTCATTTGTGCACGTATTTGCGGTAAAAGGAGGAACAATTTACTGTCCACTTTTGTTGTGTCTGGCTTGCAGTTGATCCTCTGGCTTGCGGTTGATCCTCTACTATTCTGTTAGAGTGTGGCCCACTTGGGAAGTTCTTTCGTTTTTTTCCCATCACATGGGTTGTGTTTGGCATGGGAAATTGAAGTTAACAGGTGTTTGAACCTTTGAACAAGACTTAGTTAACTTTTTGGGAAATTTGCTTCGCCAAAGACTTTTGCTTCTGGTATCCAAACGCGATTCATCTGGGTTAGTTTCATTGACTGTCGTGGTGTTTGTACTGGTCACCGTTAAGTTGGTTGTTTTTTCCTCGTATTTAAGGTGTGGTACTAATGTTAGAGCGGCCACAAGTACTCGGTATTTAAGGTGTGGTACTAATGTTAGAGCGGCTACAAGTACTCAGTATTTAAGGTGTGGTACTAATGTTAGAGCGGCTACAAGTACTCGGTATTTAAGGTGTGGTACTAATGTTAGAGCGATTACAAGTACTCGGTTGTTGTGGGCATGGGGAGATACCTTATGAGAAAATTTGATGTTGTAAGTTTTAACTTCGGGGGATCAAAACTTTTTATAGTTTGTTATGAGGAACTGTGTTGTTGTTGATCACCTTGAAGCAGTCACCTCCTCCCAGGCTACTTCGATCCTTCTTGCATGTTGATTCTTCTGGTTGAGGAATGTCACTTGAAAGCCTTATACTAGGATCGAGATTATGTGGCACCTACAGATCCAACGCTAAAAATGTTGTATACACGTCGGTTTACCTACCCTATTGATGTGTAGTGCCGACCCTATTGAATGTGTATGGGGTATATGAGGCCACGATACGTACTGTATAGTTTTGCCCAATCGTCTGTACTGAATACTCTCACAGTACGGTAAACATTCATTTTTCTTCTATTTATACGGACGGATTCCATGTGAGTTTGTGGTTCACTCCTTCATTAGAATTTTAAGTCTGAGAGAGAGAAAAGAGATGGATTACTTGAATCTCTTTCTGTGTGTTTTGGTTTCATGTGCATTTTTCAAAATGTGTTCATGGATTTCAAAATCTTCGCATACAAATCTTCCACCCGGTCCAGTTTCTTTGCCAATCATTGGAAACCTTTTCCAGCTCGGGAAAAAACCTCACCAATCACTGGCTCGGCTAGCTGAAGTTTACGGAACGATAATATCGTTAAAACTCGGTTCTATAACAACAGTAGTCATTTCTTCTTCAACAATGGCCAGAGAATTATTTCAAAAGCATGATCAATCTATTTCAAGTCGAATCGTCTTAGATGTAATTACAATAGGTGATCATCATAAGTATTCAATGGTATGGTTACCTGTTTCTCCTCAATGGAGAAATCTTAGAAAGTTAGCCAAGTCACTCCTTTTCACACCTCAAAAGCTTGATTCAAATCAATACCTAAGGCAGCAAAAGTTTAATGACCTTGTTTCTCACGTTCACCGAAACGCAAGCTCTGGCTCTGCGGTGGACATTGGTCAAGTTGCTTTTACTACTCTTCTTAATTTGATGTCGAATAGTTTCTTTTCCATTGATTTAGCTGATTACAATTCAGATTCTGGTTCCACTTTTAAGGCTGCTGTTAGAGGAGTAATGTCGGAATTAGGAAAACCAAGTCTTTCTGATTATTTTCCAATTTTTAGATTTTTAGATCTGCAAGGCAATAGACGTCGTATGAAGAATCATTTTGGAGTACTACATGAGGTTTTTGATAGGATAATAGATCAGAAATTGTTGGCATCACAGTCTACGGAGACAAAGAGTAGTACTTCAGGTGACTTGCTTGATGTGATTCTTGATCCATGCACTGCAAATGGGATTGAGCTTCAACGACATGACATCAAAGCTTTACTTCTGGTTAGTGCTGCTTTTCTTTGTATTTTGGCATTTACTTCTGTAACCAACTTTTAACCTCATGACCAAGCCCTGCAGTCTGCAGATGTTGTGAATTTTTGTATATGCATGCATGCGCCATGCTTGATAGCTCTTTTGAGAATTGCGGATTTTTACTTAAACTTGCAGCCCACTAATATGACTCAAAAGTTGGCAAAAAATTTAGCCCCGGCAAAAATGACTCCAAAATGTGGCAACTCAAGGACTTGTGGCTGTAAATTATCACATGACTATTGTGTTTACATATATTTCTTACCAAAATTATGTTAAATAATTCTTCTCCATCTTTCTAAAATCCAATAGATTCTAACAAGACGTACAAAATGGTGTATGAAACAGGACTTCTTCGCTGCGGGAACAGATACTGCCTCCTCCACGGTAGAATGGGCAATGGCTGAGTTACTTCGTAACCCTTCTAAGATGAAGTTGGCTCAGCAAGAACTTTCAAACATCATTGGAAAAGACCGACATGTCGAAGAATCGGATATCGTTCGACTTCCTTACTTGCAAGCAACTGTGAAAGAAACTTTACGACTTCACCCACCAGCTCCATTTTTAGTGCCTCACAAAGCAGAAATTGATGTTAAATTCCATGATTTCATTATTCCTAAGGGTACCCAAGTACTTGTAAATGCATGGGCAATTCCAAAATTGATTACAAAGGCCAAGATTTTGAGTTCATTCCTTTTGGATCCGGACGTCGGATTTGTCCCGGGTTACCATTAGCACATAGAATAGTACATTTAATGCTGGGTTTGCTTTTGCAATCATTCAACTGGGAATTGGAAAATGGGTTGAACCCAGAGGATTTGGACATGGAGGAAGAATTTGGACTTACACTAGTGAAGGCTAACCGTCTCCGAGTTATTCCCATCTTTAAACTGTAAATTACTACTGTAGGTGTAAATTATCTACAGATCCAGGTGGCAACATCCTAGACCCAGTGCACCCAAATACAAAGAAACGCGAAGTATAGAGCAAAGATTAAAGAGCGCGAGATTTAAGGAAGCCACGTGGATCGGGCGTAATAATGTCGGACAAGACTTGACCCAGCACTTCTAATAAAGCCGACAAAGATAAGGCGGGACGGGACAAACGAGGAGCTACGGTCAAACGAGGCAAGAGAGTGTGGAACACATCGGGCGATCATAAGGGCGACTATCGAGACAGCCGACATCGCGTCAATAGAGGACCATAAGAGATTGGCTCGATAGAAATACAGGCGAGGAGCCAAGATGCATCGACCGCACAAGGCGACGTGAGTCGGCCCGATCACAGAACAACTAATTAGATGTAACATGGTCAACATTCTAACTTCGTTGTATAAACTTTCTCTTATAAATAGCGGGACTTGTATTCTAGAGAGGTAGGTTGTAATTTTTGGGAGAGAAAGGAGAGAGAAACCCGAGTTAGCATTAGAAAGAAGTGAATGAGAAGTAAGTTCATCTTGTAAGGAAATCCCACTAAGAGCAACACCTTTGTAACACCGTGAAGTAATAAGATTCATCATTTCACCCCCGTGGACGTAGGTAATCATACCGAACCACGTTTATCTTGTGTTCATGGTTGAGTGTTTATTTTCGTTTGAGAAGAGTCATACATTTCTATCCTTTGGATGTAGTTTGTAGTAAAATGCATCTACAACTACTCATTCCGTTTCTTTTTAATAGGCTGGTTTCTATAAATAAATATTTCAAAAAAATAGGTTGGTTTCCTAATTGGGAAAGTCAAATGTTACTCTAATTTTATGGGACCACTTTTCTCTTAACTTCTTTTGATGTGTCATGTGAACCATTTCACTTTACTTATTTTGCTGACAAGTGTCATGGGGACTATTTCACTTCACTTGACAAGTGTCATGAGGACCACTTTCAATGATTAATGCTCTTAATTTCCTTAATTTTCTCTAAAAACAAAACTGGCCTATTTAAAAGAAACGGAGGGAGTATTATGTAAGGTACGTATTAAATGGATGGCAATTCCTAGCTGATAGCAATTCATGTTTTCGTAACTAGTCATAACTGAGACATAATCTTATAAATTGTTTCACATGTATTCTGGAGTGACTAAACGTTATTGTCTTCGATTACTAATATCATCATGCACTCGAATGTACAATGCACAACCATTTTCAATCCATCCGTGCTATTATAAGGATGCACATAAATGAATGAGATATATCGTGGCTTGGAAGTGCATGTTTATTATGCACTAATGCGTGACAACAACACTCACATGTGATATTTATTCTGTGTATTATGTAATTCATTCATGGTTGTCCAAACGAGATACAAATGTTGGGTTGAATTAGGTGTCCCAACAGTTTATTAGGGGAGAAAAAGGGTTATGCCGAAATGTGGCTCACATGGTCTGCCTCTCAAATTACATTAATGTTATGACTAGAGACCTGTACGATTACGACGCGTACGAAAAATGACAATTGATTTTTTAGGACAGGTTAAGCATGATTTATATGGGCTGATACCAGCTTTACTAGGAGTTGATACCAGCTCTACTAGGGGTTGTTACCAGTTCACTGATCCAATGATCAGGATCGCCTGGATCTTTTTGTCATATATAGACTGGTATCAGCTCTTAGTAGAACTGGTATCAGCCATATAAATCATGAGATTAAGGGAGTACAATGTGATGGCATGTGGTTTAGAAAAACGTTGTAGAAGCTACATGGTGATTCTCAAACTCGTTGCCTCTTTGAATTTGGAGTAGTGGACTGTTTGGTGAAAGCATGAAAAGGAAATGGGAAATGTCATAAAGAGAACACGGGTGAGGTTTGTTTGTACGATTTGATTGTTTTTTTATTATTTTGCAGGTAATTATTAGTTTAGTGATCTGAGGTTATTCTCTCAAGTTACAAGGTATAGTAGGGTTTTTTCGGTTCTATCTGTCTAGAGTTTTTTTTTGGTCAAGTGATTAGGGTTTTTTTCCTTTTTCCTAAATTTATTCGCAGAAAAATCTAATTAACTCGGTCTAAATTTTTGCGTGTTGCAGAGATTAATGTTGGTTATTAGTTTATCTCTAGGCATCAAATCAATTTAACGAGGTATTTTTCTTCTAATTACAATATTGAGTTTCGATCATGACAAAACTTTCATGCTTATTAGTTTTGTTTAGCTATTGTTGATTTATATATAGAATTCAATTAGGTATTGTTACATTTGTCTATGTGATTTATCTTGACCACATCCAGAGGTAAAAATCTAAAACCAAGATTTCGTTTTCATTCATTGACGATAACATTTATGATCACTGTCAATCGATTTGGAGTATAGAAGAAGGAAAAATATTGAGAGTAATGTTTATTTTATTGGTTGCAGTCTTGCAGGGATTAAAATAGGTTAATTAAGGTTCGGTGAATTGTAATTTTCTGGAAGGGAAACGTTGTTAACGATTTATTCCAGTGGCTTGATTTTGAGTTTGCTTGAATTGTCCCATTATCTCAATCTGGTGAGATGTTGCCAACTCTAAGATTCTCTAATGGTTGGTGTGTATAAGGTGCGTGAGTATTCTCAATTGGGAACTGTGGTCCATTCATGTATGAACTTAGCATTGTGTTGGTGGTACCCCTAAATATAACGAAAACAGCACATAGGAGTAAAATTTAAATCCTTTTAATGGACCAAAAGTGAAAATCCATTTTATTGGATATCAATTTTTGCCGACTAATGTTGACACTTCGGCATCCACTCATGCTCAACTCTCCATGCTATAGAGGGAGAAACCGGTGCCCCTAGCTGAACTTTGCTAGCATTTGTACATCTAATTAAGGTTCTTTGCATTAACTTTCATAACCCGTTAGATGTATTAATGCTAACCCAATTCAAGCTAGAAACTAATACTATTCCAATTTATACTGCCGCTCAACTGGCTTCCAGCTTCAACCTCAGCTGGAAAGTAAAGGTAACTAAATAGTCATGCTTTTTCGCGTGGCAGTTATTCATTTTGGTGTCCATATACATTGGGTGAAGTGGAAAGTTTCAGGTACATTCACTCCAAAGGAAACTACGAATTGCCACAATAAATCAAAAGCTTGAAGACGACATCCAGTCCACAATTGATTTTCGAAGGCACAAACTGCAAGAGCTGCAAACAACGAGGTAATCAATTTACTACATTAGCTTTTATCTTAAGCTTCAAGTACATTTACTAAATAGTCGTGCATTTTCATGTGGAGGTCACTATTTTGGTACCCATGTATATTGGACGAACGGGAAACTTGCAGGTACATTTCACCCTTTCAGGATGCCAGTCAACAACAGTAATGGGCAATACAAATGTCCATAATAAAGCTCAAGCACCACAAAGCAGCAGCAATGCACGCCATGAGAAACTATTTATAAGTCAGCATCAACCTCTGAAATTGGAGTCACTACCATAATATAAGTTTTGGTCAATTCTGGATCTTGAAGACGACGTTGAGTCCACAATTGATTTGGAAGAAACAAATTCCAAGGTAATTACTTTACTGGGTTGTTTCTTAACCTCCATTATTTTATGATTCATAGTTTAAGTTGAATCACCAAATTTCCAACATCGAGTTTTACTTTTGGATGAGTTTGAACATATATTTTTCTTTGACTGGAGAGTTTTAAAGTAACTTCCATGTGATGTCTAATTCAACTAAACATACAAAATAATGCAATTTAATTAATGTCACGTAGAGTTCTCTTTTATGCTACTTTAGTTTTTTACCAGCGACGATTAGTAAAATGCAGCACCACTTTAAAAAATTACTTAGTTCTCTTTTAATCTTACTTTAGTTATTTTTTCTTCTAGCTTTGTGAGCATAACACAGACATATTTTTCCGCTAAAATAAGTAAACCACGGTTAATGCTTTGAGTTAATATTTGATAGGCATGATTTAATAACCTTAACCTTTCAAAACAGTGAAGCTCAAAGCTTTTGAAACAAAGTTTTTGACTTCGGCAGCATTTAATAGTATGATGAAGTCCAACTTTTTGCAGGAAGTTCAAAATTTCTTTTAATAAAATTATATCATCCAAGTAGATGCTGTCAGATATTGCATAATGAAGACATAACTCATACTTTGTATATCTTTAGGAACGACCAAAACCTATAAGAATTTAGTTGATTGTGAGTTCTTTAGTATGTCATTGAGTATAATGCATGGTTTACCTACACTCAATTATATTGACAAGAAAAAAATTTCTACTGCGGAAATGGTTCTTTAGACCACATTCGTGATAGTTTTGGCTATTTCTAGAATAACGGCTGCAACATATATTCTTTGGATGCATATTTAACTAATAGTACTTTTTTCCAGGTGGCACAAGTGGGTGATTGAAAATTCCTATCATTGCGAACATGCTAGCAATAAAATGTTCGACATACATCTGGATGGTTTGTTCATCATTTATTCTATTTATACATACTAGTATAGCACGCATGCGCGATGTGCCTGCCCTTCCGTTCTTTTCGTAATTATGAGTTGCACCGTACGCATAAGCATCATACCCTTGTCCCTAACCATAATAAGCAGCACCCCAGTGACTTGGATCTACTTGCTGGCCCTGAAAATTAGTTGGTGGAAGTATGTTAAAGGGAACACACATGTAGAGATTTCCAGTGAGACAAAACAATCCAGCCAGTGAACTGATGTTGAATAAATGATGCATCTATAAGTGGGGCCTAGGGATGACACAACATGGTACAACAAAACCAATATGCAACTTCTGACATGTACTGCGAAGAAAAGATTATAAAAGTAGAAACAGTAATACACAAACCCTTTAGCTCCTCAAATAGCTAGTTTTGTCATGTCAACCTAACTCCCGAATTGTCACTCATAACTTCATAACTCACACATCTTTCATTTTTCTATGGTTTTATCTTTCCTAGGGTTCATGGAAAAAACATGCTAATATTTAAAGTATTATTAGTATATTGTCATACTGAAAAAAGAATGAAACCAAGAGCTCAACAAATAAAGGCGCATACTTCATAATCATCATTCTACGGGATCTGGAGCTAGATGAATCCATTTGTACTCTGTTTTCAAATCAAAACCCACATTTATATATGTCACTACAATCACATATGGGGCAAACAATTACAACCTATCTAGCTAGACTTTTTTCTTTTGCAATGGAGGTGATATTAAATTGAAAACTTATCTTATACTGATACAAAAAACAGAAGTAAAAAACATTGTAAAAATGTAATGAATCTTTCTTGCTCAAATCACAATCAAATTAACTTTTGGTTATAATATAATTACTATGAGAGGATTTGAATAAGCCACCTAATGGTTTGTTCTACATAGCTTCTCCATTTGAATCTTTCATAATATGAGTGGTCATAATCTTTGCAGGTTCAAGTTTGACCCGCACTATTTCAATTACAAAAACCAAGCATTAGTTGATCGTGTTGGGAAAATTAAAACCAAAGAGTCCAGTAATACTATTACTACAACAACACCAACAAAGATGAAAACGAAAAGAGTATATAGAAAAAGGAAGCACCTTCACCATGATCTAATTATGGAGAAAATATTAACCAAGGTTCCAGTAGAGGTTCTGTCGTGTTCTGGTACGGTTTCGAAATCCTAGTTATAACTCAGTTCATAATGATAAACCCTTAACTTACCCTCACTTTCTTCAATTGCAAAAAAACGCTAGGGTTAAAGATAAGGTTAAATTCAGATGTCATTTTTACAAATTTGCAGAACAAACCACACGAAACCATGACTTCAAAACCTGAGGCATGTAATAAAATTTAGCAAGGTACCAAACAAAGGAACAAAATTAGTACATGCATGTAATAAAATTAGTAAAGGAACAAAGGAACACCTTATTATTTTACCCTCCTCAATTAGATGTACAGGCATGTAATTCCATTTTTTCATTAGTTAAGGTTGTGTGCTAAAAGGATGTGTGCTAAAAGTTTTGGATGTATAGTTCCTATGCACTGCATTCTCTTCTTTCATGTTAATGGGGATCATGATCTTATGACTATAGCTTCTTACCTAAACTGTGTTGATACTGCTATTGTTATTTTAGGAATTTATGCAAACAACCAATTCAAAAATTGGATCAATGTTACCACTGTTGTTCATACTGTACCCCAGAAACCCAATTCAAACATCAAGAATACAAAATGAAGCTGGGAAAGTAACATGTGAAAGAAAAGGATGAACAACAATTTGCACAATCAAAATGAAAAAGAAAAAAATTGGCCCGATCTGCACATACAAAATTAACCCTGAATTGAAATTATACTACCAATAGCAACCTTGAGCTAAAAATTGGCCCTAAACTAACCTTATAATTTGAAATTACACAATCAAAAGAAAATTTCAGCGACAAATTGGCCCTAACCCAACCCTAAAATTTTAAATCAAACAATCCAAAGAGTTTTCAGCCACAAATTGGCCATTGATCATGTTCACTTACTTGGGAAGTCTCTCCGAAGTTTCGTCGTTTTATCTTGTTCATCTGCTACCACCTTTGTCAAGGATGATTGGCAAGGGGAAAAAAACCCAAATCTTCGTTTTGCTGTATTTTTGTTTCGGTGATATGTTAATCTAATCGAGGAGAACGAAGAACACTGACTTTTACATAGTTTTTTTTCTCAGTTTCATAGTTAATCGAGGAGAACGATGAAATAAAATTTCATGGATGAAGAAGTTTTGGTTTACTGTAGATACGAAAGAAAAAAAGTTGAAGAAAAAGGAAAGGTTAAAAATCAAACGCGAAAATAGAGACAGCGGGGTTCAAAGTCGCGTTCATTATATCATTGTTTTACATACCTAACCTCCGTACATTTCGTTTTTAACGTGACTTTACTAACAAAAATAAAAAATCCGAAGGGATATTTTAGTCATGTGAAAAGGCTTCACAAAAAAAAAACTTCACCAAATAATTACCTATTTTCTTTATATTAGTATAAGATAACCATATTCCAATTTTTCGTTTTGTTCGGTTTGGTTTTGTATATCTTGGAGAAATTAGGAACTACAATTTGAGGTGTAGCATTTTTTTACTTAGGAGCTGAGAAATGAAGATTTAATTTTCGTCTTGCATGAAATCTGTGGGTTTAATGGCCTAGCACGGTAAGGTACTTTCTACCATTTTTCTAATTCGGACTGCCAAACCTTTCAGTATTCCCATTATGTGTGCATCAGTTTGAAGTGAACTGTATATGGCTACCTCATTAAATATATGGTTGTTGTATATGAATATTGATGTTACAAGAATTTCTCGGAGTGGTCAAAATGCTTCAATTGAATATCAATTGTCTTCATCAGAGAAGAGAAACAAGCAAGAAAAAACATGAATGTGAAGTTTTACATTTTAAACTAGAAATGTCTAGCGAGCAAAAGAAACATGGTGATCAGATTTCCCCATAAAGGCACTGCAGACACTGTTTCGTTCCTAGACATGCACCTCATACATTTCTTTACCTTTTTTTGAAATGGAATCCTCATAAACTTATAGTAAGACTATCACAAGAAAGTGAGAAATTATGGAAACATTCGGACTACACATCGTCAATGTAAAAAAAAGTTCTTCAGTACATTTATATTAGTGTATCGGCATTACCTATGAAAGGAACATGATGATTGGAGTTGTCCAGAAAAATATAGAGATTAGTTAGTTTTGATGATAATCTACCTTAATATTTAGTATCAGAAGGGTCAATCACCAGTTTTTGTTAGAATGGCCACTTTATACATGTTTAAGAAATAACATTCCAACCTTTTGAGCAATTAGTAAGTTCACCGCTATCCTCCTAAGCATTTCGAGTTTCGAGTTCTCAAACATCTCATGTAAGTCTTTTTCTAGAAAGAATTATGCAGATAACATCTTGCCGTGAACTGCAGCAAGCATGCTTCCTCGGTTCTGTCTTATTCATAATTTGGCTTGCTTAATTAATCAACGTTGATGGTCAACCTGACAATAACCTCCTAATCGCACGCAGACATAAATAGGAAATATGGACTTAGCGGTCTAACTAGCTCTGAGCCTCTTTGAAATATCATTTCAAACAGATTGTGGTCAATTTGGACAAGTGGGAACAGAATACAGTACCAAACTTAAACCCAAATGATAAACTTAAGCCCGTGCAACGCACGGGCGAGATACTAGTAGTCATAAAGAGAACACAGGTGAGGTTTCTTTGTACGACTGACTCTTGTGGAGAAGATCCCTAAGTGGAAAAAGTTTTGATCTCGGAGCGCAGGATCAAAATTGAGCTAGCAGCTTCACGATCCTTGGACTCCGGAGATGTGACATCAGCAATCTGTAGAGTTAACCATAGTTAATAAACGATATTTCTCAACAATTGTTCTATCTTGCTAAGATATGTTGTCATATATTTGCTTTTCCAAAATACATGAACTTCTTCCTTATTCTGTGCCAAAGAATTTTTCATCTTTTTATTCTTTTGGAAATCTACAATTTATTGTGCCTCTATATTTCTCCTGCTATTTTTTTATTTTATGATGAAGTGATACAGAGATGAGAGAACCATCAAGTGGTTTTTATGATCCCTCCCACTGCTGAGGTAGGGGTTCGAACTCGTAATTATCAGGATCCACTTCAATTTAAGAAGCTTGGAAGTAGTCTAAGGACCATTAATCTAGGATAAAAAAAAATTTTAAAAAAAAGGCTAGGATTTGGTGTTCTTGCCTTTTCTACCTTGGGCGGGTTAGGGAGTGATACCGTGGAGTTCCTAAAAAGGCTGCGGAATTACATCTCTAGTCATGATGAGAATGTTATTGTTGGAGATTTCCTTTTTCATAGGATAGGTGTTGTTATCCAAAAAGGGATTGGAGTCCAGCTTGTTGCCAGGATTCCATCCAATGTTTGTAAACTCCTCTAGTTGATGATGATTAATAAAGAACAGTTAATTGGGGGATACATAAACTGATTGGGGGATATTTCACTGTAGCTGTCGGCATGGTTTTTCAATGCTGGAAATCATTGAAAACACATGCCGGCAGCTACAGTTAAAATATGCCCCAATTTGGTGTTCTTAAGCCTTTTTGTTAAAAAAAAACAAAAAAAAACTAGCACAGCTGGTCCCCGTTCCCAAAAGGTTGATGCGCTCCATGAGGTCACAGGTTCGAGTCCCCGATGGCGCAGTATTGCAGAATTTAACATGGAAGGTAGAGTTAGCTTGCCCCCTTGCGACATAATTAGCCCCCTATCCGCTTCGGCTCCCTTGGATGGTTCCTCATGAGGCTCGCTGGTAGGATAGCACAGCAACCTGTTCAATTAATTAATGTAGTAGTACGTCGTTGGAGTTCAGCTTGTTAGGCTTCCAACCAGTTTTATGTAATAATCATTATCCAATAGTATAATAATATTTAAAGCAAAAAAAAAAAGTGATACGTACTGGCTAGTATGCCCGTTACAAATAATATATTGGACTCTACCTCTCTTTTTGCTGAATGAAGTGATACATACTTGCTATTATGCCAGTTGTTCCTCATGAGGTTTGCTGGTAGTCTAACATAGCAACCTGTTCAATTAATGTAGTAGTATGTCATTGGAGCTTAGGCTTCCAACCAGTTTCATGTAATAATCGTTATCCAATAATAATATAATAATATTTATTTTAAAAAAAAGTGATACATACTTGTTAGTATGCCCGTTACAAACAATATATTGGACTCTCCCTCTCTTCTGGCTGAATGAATTGATACATACTTGCTAGTTTGCCCGCTGCTGACAATACATTGAACTCTCCCTCTCTTCTTGCTGACATACAAATAAAACATGCGTATTAATTAACCTAGCATTTTTAGGGGCCACCAAAAGGGAATTAGGGGTCAAAAATAAGATAAAATAGGGTCACTCAAACCTAAATTGAAGCTAGCCCTTATCTCGCGTATTTCATAATGGCAAAATTGCCACAATCGGTAGTAAAGTGTGTTATTTTAACCTTCGAATATACTCAATTTTCGAATTTTGGTACTACCATAATCGGTAGTAAATTTAACTTTCGAATGTATATTGGCCCCAAAATGAGATTTTGCCAAAATTCTAAAATTTTCGAACTTTGGTACTACCATAATCGGTAGTAAATTGTGCTACTTTAACTTCCGAATATACTCAATTTTCGAATTTTAGTACTACCATAATCGGTAGTAAATTTAACTTCCGAATGTATATTGGCCCCAAAATGAGATTTTGCCAAAATTCTAAAAAAATTGAACTTTGGTACTACCACAATCTGTAGTAAAGTGTATTACTTTAACCTCCGAATATACTCAATTTTCGAATTTTGGTACTACCATAATCGGTAGTAAATTGTGTTACTTTAACCTCCGAATATACTCAATTTTTGAATTTTAGTACTACCATAATCGGTAGTAAATTTAACTTCCGAATGTATGTTGGCCCCAAAATGTGATTTTGCCAAAATCCTGAAATTTTTGAACTTTGGTACTACCATAATCGGTAGTAAAGTGTGTTACTTTAACCTTCGAATATAATCAATTTTCGAATTTTAGTACTACCATAATCGGTAGTAAATTGTGTTAATAAGTGATGCTTATTATCTACCGATTGTGTTCACGGCCCCAAATTCAAAATTTCAAAATTTAATAAAATTTCAAAATTTTTTACTTTCACAATCGGTAGTTAATGGTGTTCATTATCTACCGATTGTGCGTAAGTTTTAGTACAGAGAAATTGGATTTTTTGAATCAAGAATAATCGGTAGGTAAAGTATATTATTATTTATCTACCGATTATGTTTCTGCTACTGTAAATCCAAGAACATCAACAATAATCGGTAGGTAAAATAGATTGTTATCTACCGATTATGTTTCTGCTACTGTAAATCCAAGAAAATTTTCGAATCAAATCCTAATTTTGAATCACAACTACTATCATCTATTCGTTTTGTTTGTTTAACTCCTTTTTGTTTTGATGTTCTAAGTTTCAACTTTAAGGTTAATGAATTTCGGGTTTTAATTTTAAACAATCAATCATAACATTTGTTTGATCGACGATCTTTGTTTTCAATCAAAATTAAAATGATGATTTTTTTTTTCAATTGGTAGAAAAAAGAAGAATATGAATGATATGATTATGATTTTAAAGGATATAGGTTTAGATTTAGTATAAAGGTGAAGAACAATACAAATAATTTTATATTTTTAAGACACCCTTAACCCCCTTCAATGGATGGGAATAAAAATGTGGCCACTGATTCCTTTTAAGTAGCCCCTAAAATGCTAGGTGAATTAATTAGATAGTTACGTATCTAGTGATAATGATGATTATTAATTGTCATCCCAAGTGCAGGGATAAGTGTTTGGATCAAAATAAAAAGGACTGAGAGTATCGTATAATGTATTCGGAACTGGTGATACAGGGCTGAGGTTGTGTGATTTCCATTAAGTTACATAGAACCACAAATCCCAAAACGAAGATCAGTTGGACCGTTGATTTACTAATTGGTGATGATATTGGGCAATTTTACATCTGTCTCAAAAACTTTATCCCTTTTTTTATAAGAAAACAAAGTGCACTATCCAAAAAGACAGCTAACTCAAAGATACAATCCTACCTTTAGTTGGGCTAGAGTTAGCACTAAGCTGAAAGGCTTCATTACGATACATAATAGTTTGATTTGAGTTAATGACTGAAATATTAAAAGACTGAAGAGAACTTAGTAAATGCTGGAGGTTCGACCCCTTCCAGTTTAAGTTTTCAAGATGGTCAGACTGGATATAAAGTTTCGTTAGTCTAATTTGTAGATACACTTATTTACCTCCCTCACCACGTGTACAAGCATCCCCACGTGGAAGCCACGTCACAAAGGTGGGTGACACACAGGATCATCCGTGGGTCTAGATAGTGCGCCATCTGTCAAGATAAGCGATCGAAGATGAAGGAGCATCAAAGGAAGGTATACCCGCGTAGCACCAAAGAACTTCCCTATTACACTTTACCCCCTCATGAGGCAAGATGTGATCAACGGCTAGGTGAAGCCCCACTGACAGACGCGACAGAGAAGGACTGACACCGCCTGGCGCGAAGGGCATGTGTCGGTTGGACTGACGACAAGAACAAAGGCAGGCCAGCGTGATGAGCGTAGGAATAATAGAAGCCGCGGGATGACAGAGAGGTCCGCGGACTATGCACAGAACACAAGAAGATAAGGATACAACAGCTCTTTCCTAGTCTTAGGAAGAGAGAGAGACAGAGATTGGTCAGCGTGATGATCTTAGGAAGCATAGAAGCCGCGGGATGACCAAGAGGTCCGCGGACTATGCACAAATCACAAGAAGATAAAATTATAACAGCTCCTTTCTAAGGGACCCACGTAGAAGAGCTATATATATGACCCTTCCTGTTACATGGAAGGGGGTCGAACAATTGGAGAGAGAGGGGGAACAAATAGAGAGAAAGGAAGAGTAAGTATGAGCGTTAATCTTCGGGTTCCATGATCACCCAAAGTCTTTCGACTAATCTTGTAATCTTTTACCATCATAGTGAATCACCCTCAGACCTGTGGATGTAGGCCTTAGAGCCGAACCACATAAATCTTTGTCTTATTTACATTTCGTATTGATCTACCCTAATATTTGTATGCATCTCTTAGATCTGTCGTTATGGATGTTGAGGAGATCATGAAAACCCGTGGGGTTTAGAATCAATGAATCAACATCTATCCCAGCATCTCACAATATATTCGTACTTTAATGCATGCACTATGTACATGCGAAGATTGGTTGTGGACACGTTGATGCCTACGTGATTTGCGTGTTCACAATTTGGCGCTAGAAACAAGGAGTTTTGTCCCTATCAAAAGATTTATCTCTCTGTGATTTTTTTTAGACAGATTTGCGCTTTAAACTCGTTTTTCGCATCATATCTATGTTCTTTGTATTTTCTACTCGCAGATCTGGGCCTCTTACGACTTTTAACCGGCAGATCTGTGTTTTGGGCTACTTTTTGCATATATTTATGACCAATGTATTTTATACCAACAGGTCTGGGCGTTTTATAACCTCTGGACCGACGGACTTATGTTTTAACTATTTTTTATACTTATTTTCTACCAAAGAGCCTCATAACGACCCTAGGACCCCATTATTTCAATTGAGTTCACAGACATCTACCCGTTTTTTTTTATATATTACCCGCATGATCAGTAGTTTGAATGCATTCTTTGCCGCTAGGAATCCAACTTGTGGGTACCGTGAACTAATAGCTAACCCGTGAATCTTGCCTCGTTTTATCTCCGTGCCATATCTGCAGAGTATTGCAATGGAAAAGAGCAAGGACGTAGGAAAATCGAAGGTACCATCAAAAGAGACGCCTAGGACTATGCCAATAATAACAAGGAGCAAACAGACAAAGCGAAAGACTCATAACCGGGGAAAAACGCATAACGGATCGGAAGAAGCATTACTCTCGAAGCGGGCATCATTGCAATGGAAGCACGGGAAGGTGCGGCGGCAAAGGCTACGTCATCTACAGTGGTAGCTTCTCTAGTGGCTGTCTCCAAAGCGATGGCTACGGCCAGACCTAATGAGCCCCAACATGCATCAGTAGGCTCGGTGATCCAAGACCCTCCGTACGGGATGCCGCCGGTTAATGGACGAAATACACAACTACGAGCAGGATACCACGGGGTGGTAGAACCCATTGTGCAGCTGATGGAAGAAGTTAATACTGTTAGTCCCCCGACGGACAAGCCCAACTTCAAGCAGAACGCTAAGTCAAGAATCAAACCAGTCTGCGCATATATGGGCGGAGCTAGAAGAGCTGAAAAGGAGTCAAAAGACATACGCAGACGCGGTGACCTTGCTAGCCCAAGAAAATCAGCAATTTAGAGAAAAGATCCTCCAAAACGCGGAGCTAGGGAATCAACAAGACGAGGCTAACTCTGCGATGCAGAATGCAGACCGAAGAGCGATCCTCGAAAACACCCCTGCGGCAGGTAACCAAAGAAGAATACCCCGAAGAGGTGCGCGTAGCAACAGGAGGTCTGACCCAGACTATTACCCGGAGACTTTGGGCTACTACGACGAAGATGAGGACACGTTGCTACAGCCTACCAAGAAGGCACAGTCATCCATGCAAGACGAGCACTATTTGGCGATGGAGAGTCTTCGTGCAGAAATGCTAGCAGAAATCAACCAAATCAATACCAGGCAAGGAGGCGGAAGGCTAGAGCATATTATGAAAGAAGCCAGTACTACACCCCTAGCGCACCAGTTAGCTATGGATACTATTCCACAGAAATGTCCAGTCCCATCCTTTGAATATTACGACGGGTCCGCGGATCCCGCAGCCCATCTACGATATTACAACAGGGTAATGGCCAGGTGGGACTATGATGAAGCTATACTATGCAGATATTTCCCTTCCAGCCTGAAGGGATCCGCGCTATCCTGGTTCGATAACCTCAAGCCAGGATCCATCGATTCGTATGATCGGCTCACCGAAAAGTTCTTGGCCACCTACATGTATAACAAGGTCGTCAATACAGGAATGGACAAACTCTTCTCGCTTGCAATCAAGTACAGGGAATCCATTCGGGAATACACGGATAGGTGGCACAAGATATGTCAAGCCATAGGATAGGTAGATCCCGTAGTAAGTATTAATTGTTACAAATGGGGACCCCGGACGGGGATAAGCCCATTGTTTGTCGAAATCCACGGCATCATCCCCGCCACAGAGGGAGATTTGAGGATAATCATCGAAAAACATGCAAGGTTGGAAGAAATTCAGCGGGAGAACCCAAGAGCGCAGGCTCAACGACCTCCACGGACCAATTCCGCGGAACAAGCAAGCGGATCTAAAAGTTACCAAAGAGATCCGAAAGACGACTACAAGAGGTCCGGTAGAAGGTTCAAGATCAAATCTACACGAAACTCAATACCAGATACTCACGCATCTTAAAGGAGATCAAGGATCGCGAAAATTTAGACCGGCCTTGGACTAAGGGGAAACAACCACCAGCCTCAAAGAAGTCCGAGAGAATACCGTGATTTCCAACGCTTCAACGGCACCCAACAGAGAAGTGCAAAAACCTCAAGATAGTGATACAAAATCTGATAGATGCGGGGGATCTCAAGAAATACGTTGAAAAGACGCACCGAAGACAGGGCCAAACGCAAAGCAAACAAGTCCAATTACCGAAGGCAACCGCACGGTGAATACTATATCCCGCTGAGAATAAAGAACCAACCCTAATCGCACAGATAGGAAAAATACTGAGGAAACAATTTGAGGACTATTGTGAGCTTTACAATTTGGAGGGGAAAGAGGTGGAAGATCATCAAGAATGGATGGACGCACCCCTAACCTTTGAAGCCGAGGACATTGAAGATGACATGGAAGACCACAACGATCCTCTGATCCTCACCTTGCCAATTGCAGGATGCAACATAAAGAAAATCCTCATCGATGGGGGGAGTTCCGTAAACGTCCTATTTTATGATACCTTCAAACGTATGGAGCTCAATGACGAGCAACTCTCGGCCTCACACCACACCATCCACGGATTCAATGGTACGGCTACGAAGCCTGTCGGAGATATTGTTCGCAAGTGGATGCCGCCCCATGAAAGTTGACGCTCGTTTCGGTGTGGTAGACACACCTTCACCTTACAATGCCATTATTGGGCGGAGGTGGATCCACAAGCTTAAGGGGGTCGCACTACCTACCATCAATACCTTAGGTTTCCACCCCCTAGGAGTGATGGAGATTAAGGGTGATCAAGCTTCCGCAAAGGAATGCCATGCAATGCAGATGCAACTCAACAATGAGGAAGATGAGAAAAGGAGAACTCGTAGGGCTCGAAACAAAGCAATATCAAAGGACAAAGCCATCGATGAATACTTGAAAGAAATCTCGGTGGAAAAGCTTATCCAAGGGGCACTCCGTAGGAAACACGGAAGTATCAACATCAATTGCTGACCAGGACGCCCCAACGAACAAACAACCCGAGCCTGCCAAATAGCAATTACAGAAAGTTCCTCACCTTGGGGAACCAAAACCCACGTTCACATCCTTGGAAGCGGTGAAGGAAGTTAACATCGGGACAGAGGGGAGCCCGAAGAAGATCAAAATAGGAACTCGATGGATGAAGAACGCGGAAGCCTCTCGGTGAAATCGCTCAAGGAGTACGCGGACGTCTTCGCGTGGAAACTATCTCGACATGCCAGGAATAGATCCAAAGATCGTACAACATGAGCCGCGCGTTAAACCCGGCACACCCCTAAGAAGACAGTAAGGTGCGAAAGGTAGCCACGAAGTATCACCAAGCAGTGGAAACGGAATTGCTAAAAGCTGTTGGAGGCTGGTTTCATAAGAGAAGTCAAATATCCCACCTGGATATCTAACATGGTGATTGTACCAAAGAAGAATGGCGGGTCGAATCGCATCGACTTCACCAACTTGAACAAAGCATGCCCCAAGGACAGCTACCCACTACCCAAAGATCGATCAACTCGGTCGACGTGGTAGAAGGATACGAAGAGATATCATTCATGGACGGGTACGCCGGGTACAATCAACTATTTTTAGCAGAAGAAGACCAGCAACATACATCATTCTACA
This sequence comes from Papaver bracteatum, assembly GCA_023529315.1. Taxonomy (NCBI): domain Eukaryota; kingdom Viridiplantae; phylum Streptophyta; class Magnoliopsida; order Ranunculales; family Papaveraceae; genus Papaver; species Papaver bracteatum. The sequence goes on from JAJJWX010003522.1 coordinate 71,089, forward strand.
CACCCCATGGCCTCTATTTCTACGTAAGAATGCCCTTCGGACTCCGGAACGCAGGAGCAACATACCAAAGGATGGTCGATGCTGTTTTCAAACCGTGGATTGGTACTACCCTAGAAGTCTACGTTGATGATATGCTCGTAAAAAGCAGATTCAAGAAGAACCATCACCAAGACTTGAGGGACATCTTTGAAGCTATGAGGGGGCACAACATGAAGGTAAACCCGGAGAAATGCACCTTCGGAGTAACATCTGGAAAATTCCTCGGATACCTGGTAACAAAAAGGGGCATTGAGGTAGATCCCGCAAGAATCCGAGCCATAGTAGACATGCCATCCCCAAAGAACCTAAAAGAAGTACAAAATCTCAATGGATCCATAGCCGCTTTGGGAAGATTCATCTCTAGATCCTCGGATAAGTGCAAGTTCTTTTTCAACATATTGAAGAAGGGAACAAAATTTGAATGGACTACGGAATGCGAAGAAGCTTTCCTGGGCATCAAGCAATACCTAGCGGATATCCCTATCCTTCAGAAACCAGATCCTGACGAAGTTTTGACGTTGTACATCGCAAAGAACCGATGACGCAAGAAGCGCAAGATTTGTCGGGACCCATACAAAGGAAGAACAACCAATATACTATGTCAAGCAAAACCCGAACTCCGCAGAAAGAGATTACACGAGGATCGAACAACTGATTTTAGCCATCGTATGGTCCACCGTGAAGCTGAGAATGTACTTCTTGACGCATGACATACGTATCCCGTGTCGAGCACCCTTAGAATCCATCCCCAAAGGGGCAGGAAAGGTAGGACGCATAGCAAAATGGAGCACATACCTCGACCAATTCAAAGATCCACTATGAGCTTCAACACTCTCAGAAATCCCAAGTACTTGCGGACTTCCTAGCAGACCTACCTCTGGACAACGAAGAAGAAGTGCGCATATAGGGATGGAGAGCCGCGGGTGCCCCAGAAATTGAAAAGCAAAAGGAGCCAAACGATATCCTTGAACTAGTAAACCCACGGTAATGGGAGGTCTTCGTAGACGGCTCCAAAAATAGGGAAGGCGCTGGATTAGGCATCGTTATCACCACAACCACAGGGGATAGAGTCGTACACGCATTCAGGTTGGAATTCGAAGGCCATACAAATAACATCGTAGAATACGAAGGAGTGGTCCACGCCCTCCGCTTGATAATCGAGATGGGGATACAAGAAGTACGGTTGACCAGCGACTCCCAGCTAATCATACGGCAGATAGGCTACGAATACAACGTGTACGACGAAACACTAATGGAATACATGGCTTTGGTGCAAACGTTGGTTTCCCAAATACCAAAAATCAAGTTCTGACATCTGCGCAGGAAGGAACTCAGGCACGCAGATGCCTTGGCTTATGTTTCGGCCATGCTCAAGAACAAAGATGTCAAAGCAATCAAGGTGACAAGAGTGTACGAACCATCCATCAAGATCCAGGAGATATGCGCAAGTAACCAACGCAAGTATGCAATGAAGGATGTCCATGATGATGATATCGGAGAGCTCATATTCGATGACTTCCAAGACGACGATATAATGCAACAAGCAGGTGAGGACGACGATTACAGTCGGGAAGAGGATTGGAGACTCGGAATCCACTCCTTCCTCCAAGAAGGGAAGCTACCCCAGGACACAAAACAAGCTAGGAAAATACAATCCAGAGCAGGGATGTATGAGCTAAGAGACGGAACCTTATACAGAAAATCATTCCTAGGGCCACTTCGTCGTTGTTTGTCCCGATCCGAAGGACACGGCATCTTGAAAGATATCCATAGAGGAGATGTAGGAAATCACAGCGGAATGAGATCGCTTGCAGATAAGGCAAAGACGCAGGGTTACTATTGGCCAACAATGATCCAAGACGCGGCTAGAATGGAGAAAAGGTGTGAGGAATGTCAAAGATTTGGCAGGCGAATCCACGCCCCAGCCACAAAGTTGAATTCGGTGGACAGTCCGTGGCCCTTCGCAAGGTGGGGAATCGACATTGTGGGCCCGCTTGTATCAGGATCCGGGAAAAGAAGATTCCTAATAGTGGATACGGATTACTTCAGTAAGTGGGTAGAAGCCAAGGCACTTGCGAGGATTCGTGATTCAGACGTCTTCACTTTCATATTTCAAAATATCATTTGCAGGTTCGGCATCCCCGCGGAGATAGTTTCCGACAATGGTCAACAACTACAAGGAAAAAATATCGACTTGCTGTTCGACACCTTCAAAATTCGGAAAAACAAGTCCACTCCTATATACCCGCAGAGAAACGGACAAGCGGAAGCCACAAACAAAACCCTAGCACTCATCCTCAAAAAACAGTTAGACGAGTACAAAGGGCGATGGTGTGAACAGTTACATAACGTTCGTGGGCATACATGATAACTCGAAGATCGCCATCGGGAATCTCCATTTCTACTCACATACGGAGCGGAAGCAATAATTCCCACGGAAGTTCTACTACCCACAACAAAGACAGAAGCGTGGGAGAAGAACCTCACCACGGACATGATGTTAGAAAAGCTTGATGACCTCGAAGAAAGAAGAGAGACCTCACTACAGAAAATGGAAAACTACCAGCGCAGGCTGGCCAGAGAGTATAACAAGAAAGTATAACTTAGGAATTTTGTAGAGGGCCAGTATGTGTTAAGAACTATTCCCCAATACCAGCGAGAAAAGAAGTGGGGAAAATTAGCACCAACTTGGGGCGGACCCTACGTGATACACGACGTCGCCGGAAATGGCTCCTACTACCTACGTAATCGAAAGGGGAAATACTCAGCACACCGTGGAACGCCAAATACCTCAAACCATACTATCCATAATCTATCATCTTCGTATGTATTTCAGAAGAAGAAAGTTGACTTACAAGTCCGCATGTTTCTATCTCTGATGGAGGAATAGCACGCCTCAACTTTTCAATCAATACAAATTTTCATCTTCAATTGACACAACTCTACTCGTTACCTATACGCATCTCGATGCGCTCAATACCCGTAACCAACACCGTATGAGACACATATATATACCCATAAGCATTTCAATTTACACATGTATATACCTATCAATACCTATCCTTACACAAAGAGATCAACGAAACAACCGAATACGAATGTACATTGAAAATCATTCCATATATTAATAAAGTGTCAATGCTATTGTTACCCCATGGACGTAGGCCCTAGGGCTGAACCACGTAAACTTGTGTGCAGTTACTATCATGGTACTTCAACAAGGTGAATGTTCCGCACAAAGCGCGGAACATACTCACTACGATACACCGGGAACAAACCGGACAAAGCATACACATGCCATCTCTTGAAATCCCCCATAAGCATGTATAAGTGTACGACCAGGGGGTGACTTCCTAAGGAACGAGATACCCCAGCAATAATTATAAGCCACATTACTCTTGAACGCCGGCTAGACCCCCACCGCTCAGTAATCCTCTGGCCCAGGAATTAGCTGAGCGGGGTGACAGGTCGCAAGACGATTCCGAGGACACCAACCTACGGAATTGCATTAACACTACAATTTATTAGATCTTACAAATCAAGATCCACGGATAGAAAAACCAATCCCGTGGACAACGCAACCATTCACGTGGATTTCGGAACTAATCCACGACACTGTTTAAATACAAAGTTTACGGAATTACTTACTATATTAACAGGGATCTATAAAAATAGACGCGATTGCAACAAAATACAAGTTCAGATTTACACATTGAAGTTTGATCTATTACAGGGCGGTTGATTACGAACCTAGCAAGAAAAGTAGCAAAAACGCTAAGAAAATTAAGCAATCGAGATCAATCCCCAACATACTAGTTACGATCTATTGATAAGGAGCACCATCCGCTGGTTTCTCCTTTAACGACGAAGGAACACTACCACCAGATGAGGGACCGGAGGAACCTGAAGGGAGACTGGGAACGGGACGCCGAGTATAATTCTTGCTTATTCCATGGGTCTTCTTGAGATCCATCTCAATCTCACCAAGAGTCCCGTTAATCTCCTCCGCCAATCGCTTACGCGCCACGAAGCCTATAGCTACGCTCTTCATCTCAGCTTGAGTTAGGAAATGGAAAGATGCTCCGCCTTCTCGCAGCATGCTTCATCGCTTCCTCTCGAGACGGCCAGACCCCGATGATAGATAACCTGCTCTTCCAATTGAACTATTTTAGCCTCGAGCTTCGGAAAATTTGTCATTTGCAGCTTGAAGCTGTCCTTGAGCTCGCAGATATTAGAAGAAAGTGAGTAATAACAAATACAACATGAAGCACACTCGATAACGAAGACATATACCTTCACAAGTGGTTAACCGTGAGTCTCGTGCTTTGCGGCATAATCATATTCATTCGAAAGCCTATCATAGTCTACCTGCAGGAGATTATGAGCATATTGACTCGCGCTAAGATCATCTCGAAGCATTGAGTTCGAGTGATGATATCGATTAACCTCATCATTCTTCGATTCTAACCACTTGTTAAGACGATACATAGTCACCTCTAAGTTCCTCTCATACTCGGCCTGACGAGCCACATCGTTCGAGACGCGGATAAGGCACTACTAAGAGCGCCAGATTCCGCCCTAGCATCATCTCGTTCCTTGGCAAGACGTCGCATATAAACCCGCACATCAGAGGGATGAGAAGAACGTGCTCGCCGCAATTCTTCTTCCATATCATTAAGCCTAACCTCTAGGGAGGAAATCTGGCCACGGGCTTCCTCGAGCCTATCCCGCGTCCATAAGAGAGTCCCGTTGAGCAACTCACGATCGTGATCGTTTCGATTTTGCAAATATACCCAACTAAATTTTGTCTGACGCCATTCTTCGGCCATAGCGTTATGAACATCCGCGCGAGCATTTTATTTCACTGCTTCGCTCTTAAGTTTCTCAACTAACTCAGCAATACGCCCCTTTTGGAGAACTCTCTCACTACGAAGCCACATCAATTCAGGGACTCCGCCCAATGAAGACAATACCGCGGGAGGAGAGAAGAAGGAGACGACTCAGAACATATAGGGAACATCGGAAAAGCAAAGTAGGGGAGGTTCAAACCTGAAAGGGACGAAGAATTCTGCTCAGCAACCTCTAACTTTTCCTTGACTAAAGCTAGCTCGGAACGGAGCGCAGCCTCATCCACGCCCTGTTGTTCCTTGCGCTTAAGAAGATCCATCAGTTCAGTTATCTCCCTATCTTTAGCAAAGGCCGCAGATTCGACGCTCGAAAGCACTCCTTCACGGTGGCGGAGTTTCGCCTCTAGCTTAAGAGACTTGGCCTTGAAGAGCCGGTATAGAGTATGGTTACAAGTACTCACTCCTCATCACCTACGGATCAAAAAGAAATTAGTTCAAATAACATATCCAAGTAAGAGCAGGGGTTACGAAGAATGGGACATACCTCCAATAGTCGCTGCGAGGATAATTATACTCGGTACCCATCAGCAATGACCATCATACCAGCGACAGTAGAAGGAGGATTCACCACCAAATCAACCCCGCTGGACACAAGATCCTTATCCCACTCTACATCTACAATCTCCGTAGAGATCGACTCCATATGCTGGCGAGTAAAAGAGTCCGAACTCTTTTCCCCTTCAATCACAGGGGCAGGATGCGGCACGACGAGCAAACCCTTCTCTCTAAGCCAACCTAAGACAACATCATCACCATCCGCGATTAAGGATTGCGGGAAATCATCAGAGGGAGAACCCAAGGGATTCATACCAGGTGCGGCACTAGCTTGACCTTGCGTCAAAATACCCCCAACACCGGAGGAGGTGCCACCATAACCCTCCGGATGAACCAAAAGAACCAAAAGAACCTCAGCACTAGGCACAGCTGTCGCGCCACCACCACCGCTACCTTTAAGCACATCCCAGTCATCACTAGGAGAAAGAAGACTAAAATCCAAGACGAGTCCCATAGCCGCGGCCATATCAAAAGACCGATCCCCGGACAGAGTATTACCAAAAGAAAACTCACCACAAGCACCCACGTCCCGACCATCGCTAGCCACAAAAGCAACTCCCTTGCCCTTGTCCGTGACTGTCACGTTGTTGACCGACCTCCATGACCACAGCCTGAGAGATTTTGCTCCATCACCGGCCTGATCACCATCACCACCGAGGACTTGATTACCATCGCCACCTCCAACTCCGCCACCAACTCCGACCTCATTAACAATACCACCATCACCACCTGTGGCTTGATCACCAACGCCACCATCACCGCCACCAGCAATATCTCCTTCTTGCAAAGGTGGAGAAGTCTCAATCCGCTCCTCTTCGTCGGACACATCCTCTCCGGCGTTCACTGGATCGCTCACATCTTCGAATCTGCGTAGAGTCTCCCAGTAGGAGAATTTGATGATTGCTTGGGGTTGATATTTTTCTTTCTAACCACCTGCAGGACATAATAATAAATAACCTTGAGTATCTCCTTTCCTTGGCATAATCCATATTACTTAAGAAAAGGAAGGGGCATATATACGAAGAATACAAACATACCTTAGCAACACTAGCATTCCGCGGAAGAGGGTTTGCGTCTGAGTTACCCTCCTCGTCCGCGTCATCAACATCACGGTAGTAATCAAAATCCATACCTTCGAAACTCATCTGCCAAGGGCAATAATGGGCGTAACGAGAAGGAGAGGTTTCATGCAGAGGAGCGTCAACACTAGGTTGACAACCATGTGGCCCAGGAACCCAGCCATAGGCCCACGGACCAACAACCTCAATAATGGTGGAAGACCATTCGTAATCATGATCACGCTTGATCCTCTCATCAGCAGGAATAGGAAGACCTTCGGCACCAGGAATCCTTGCCATCTTGGAGTCACTTACTTCGCTCAAGAGGCGAATTTCCCCCTTAACAGGAGCAATATTCCGCAGATTCACAGACCACGGCTTGCGCGTCTTCCTGTTAACATAATCTCCAAAGGATTTGTTAAAGTTTTCAGTGAGTATACCACCCTTTCTCCTCTTCTAAGTTGGGAGCATAGCAGGTCATCATCGTTTGCCCCTTGCTACGAAGATAGCACTCTCGGAGATGACGAAGGTAATTTCCGTCAATTGCTGCACCCCACGGTTATGGCTCTTCTTAGCAGTACCGCGGCTAGATAAGACCCGGTAATAGAAATCATCACCAGCATTATATAAAGGCAACATCAGACCAGCCTCAAAAGCGCCCACGGTCGTCAACAGATGAAAAGCATCGTACTGATAATTAACAACCATCTCGTAAGTTGTGTCTTTATTAGGGGCATAGAAACTCACTTGGAAGTGCTGAAGACCGTGCTTCACTTTGAAGGCTTCAAGATCTATGTGCCTGAAAGTGAACTTCTTATTACCCATGGGTAGGGGACGAAACGTGACAGCAGAGTCATCTTCATAAGCATCCCCCGCAACATCTTCCGCAGAATCTGCTACCTTCTTCTTAGGAGGAACCACGTCTCCCAAAGACTCCATCTATGAGGCCTTCCTCTTCGCGGGCTGGGTCTTAGTTGTTCTGCCTGAGCTAGGCACAGATGAAGACGGAGGAAGATTAGCCCGCAAAGGAGGTATGGTACGAAGAGGCTGCACATTTAAGAGTTCAGTGCGCGGAGTCTGCTGACTCTTAGAAGACTAATCTCTAGGACGGCTCGAGGCGTATTTCGACCCCCGGGATGGATCACCTCTTTGGAACGGAGGCCTCTGGCTAGAAGGCGAGGATAGACGCCTATCCCGAGGGTTACCTTGAGCAGAGGAAGGAGAAGCCCCTTCCCTGATGTGAGAATATCCCCGAGGAGATCTATGAGGACTCGGCGGAGGAGTTTGATAAGGTACCCGCGGATAATCCGACATATCTGCGAACACAAACACAAACAGGAGGACTAGTCAGTCAAGGAAGATCAAAAACGAGGAAATCTCAAGAACATTGAAGAACACGAAGAAAACCCTAAGTTTCACCAGCCGCCGATTAAATTCTCAATTCATTACCCCACTCAAAAAGGATCAAAACGTAGCCGGTAAAACACCCAGTTCAGCAGGGGAAATCTTCGATTCCATGACATGCATGGGATTAAAACCCATCACGATTCATCACCAGAAAATCAAAAACTCCACAGGAACAAAAATGGCGAACAAACGAGACAAAAACATTACCTGAACCTCAATAGTTGTATGAAGCAGCAGCGACGGCAGCAACAACAACAGCAGCGGAAGCAACAGCGACAGCGACGGCAACAACAGCGACGACAACAACAGCAACGACGGCAACAGTAGCAGAGGCAACAGTAATGGTAGCAGAAGAAGTTAAGAGGGTAAAGAAGATAATGGGGCAGAGAATAAAACAGAGAATGTGAGTTTAATTCACATTCCATCATTCTCTCCTCTTTTATGTCGCCAGAAGAAACCGCCCACTACCCAAGGGGAAGTCATGACATGCAGGGGAAACGTGCACAATAAATTCAAATAACTCTTTTTTAGGAGAAGTTATGAGGAGGGAGATAAAAACATATCACACGGTTCTTCTTCCAACTATAGCTGGCGCCTAGTCACAAGAAGAGGGGAAAATTGTAGATACACTTATTTACCTCCCTCACCACGTGTACTAGCATCCCCACGTGGAAGCCACGTCACAAAGGTGGGTGACACACAGGATCATCCATGGGTCTAGATAGTGCGCCATCTGTCAAGATAAGCGATCGAAGATGAAGGAGCATCAAAGTAAGGTATACCCGCGTAGCACCAAAGAACTTCCATATTACACTTTACCCCCTCACGAGGCAAGATGTGATCAACGGCTAGGTGAAGCCCCACTGACAGACGCGACAGAGAAGGACTGACACCGCCTGGCACGAAGGGCATGTGTCGGTTGGACTGACGACAAGAACAAAGGCAGGCCAGCGTGATGAGCGTAGGAATAATAGAAGCCGCGGGATGACAGAGAGGTCCGCGGACTATGCACAGAACACAAGAAGATAAGGATACAACAACTCTTTCCTAGTCTTAGGAAGATAGAGAGACAGAGATTGGTCAGCGTGATGATCTTAGGAAGCATAGAAGCCGCGGGATGACCAAGAGGTCCGCGGACTATGCACAAAGAACAAGAAGATAAAATTATAACAGCTCCTTTCTAAGGGACCCACGTAGAAGAGCTATATATATGACCCTTCCTGTTACATGTAAGGGGGTCGAACAATTGGAGAGAGAGGGGGAACAATTAGAGAGAAAGGAAGAGTAAGTATGAGCGTTAATCTTCGGGTTCCATGATAACCCAAAGTCTTTCGACTAATCTTGTAATCTTTTACCATCATAGTGAATCACCCTCAGACCTTTGTATGTAGGCCTTAGAGCCGAACCACATAAATCTTTGTCTTATTTACATTTCGTATTGATCTACCCTAATATTTGTATGCATCTCTTAGATCTGTCGTTATGGATGTTGAGGAGATCATGAAAAACCCGTGGGGTTTAGAATCAATGAATCAACATCTATCCCAGCATCTCACAATATATTCGTACTTTAATGCATGCACTCTGTACATGCGAAGATTGGTTGTGGACACGTTGATGCCTACGTGATTTGCGTGTTCACATAATTGTCGATAGATTTTGATGATGTTCAAATTTTGTTAAGTTCCCTAGGACACAATCAATTGCATCAAAATTTCCTCCCTTCACCTGGTGGAATCCTAGATGAAATCTTCCTTGAACGTCATTCTGGTAGTCCTTCTGGATAGCTTTTAAAGTAAGATCATCTTGAGCTTCAAAACTGATGTTGGCTTTATGAAGCTCCTTTCCCCATTCCAGAGCTAAAGCTACTCCCCTTGAGGATCTGTTGATCCCAGTAGTTCTGTCTTTGAAGTTTCTTGCTCCCATGCACTTTCCCTGAAGAAGACATGGAAATTAGAGCAAAGTTAGTATATATGAAAATATCTCCATTAGTATCCTTCAGGAACACCTCCATGGTACAAATGTTGATAGTGACCCCAAACTTTTCTTTATGTGTTTTTATAAGTCTGCCATCCCTATTATCAGGATTTCTACGATAATATAGATTGTTTATAATGTGCCATGGATTATGCATCACTTTGTTAAAGAGCAATATGCTAGGTTATCCTATTACCTATTAGTATTAGTACATGCATTAGGAGTGGTGTTTCTGAATATGAAATCACATCTGGCTTTCCAGATAAACCAGCATATAGTGGAAAAGCTGGCCTTCCAGCTAGCAAGATGATAGTTGGACATGAACCATTTATTAAGCTAGTCATGGAATGAAGTGGAGTTCCCAAACATGTGATGGTGTAGCCCAAAACGTTGTATCCAGACTGCATAAGCTACTTGGCAAGATATTAGAACATGAGTAATATCCTCCTTAGCACAATAACATATTTTGCAGATTGGATCAATATAGTTGAGAATATTGGCCGCCTTGGCATTGGTTCGTAGTATGCTATGAGCACACTCCCATATAAAAAGGTGGATAGCTGGGGTGGTGTATAGTTTCCAAATCCCCCCACCCCCCGCACCAAGGAATATTGTGAGTCTCATTAGCATATTTTTCAGAGATATGTTTGTCATATAAAGACTTAACAGAAAACTCTTCATTCCTGGATAACCTCCAGATAATCTGATCCTCTTCAACAATATTGTAATTTGTCATTAAAATGTCATTCTGAACTTCTTGAGAGAAGTACAAGTTTTGCAGGTTTAATTTCCATACACCAATATCACCGATGAGTTGATTGACAATTATGAGGTCAGGGGGCTGTGAGCAGGTTTTGTTAGAATAGCCACCTGACAAAGAACCATCTATTTTCCCAGATATGAATTTTGTTTTCATTGCCAACTTTCCAACAATAATAATTTTGGATATTTGCAATACCTTCCAGGATTCCTTTCCAAATCCAAGAATTAGAGTGTTCATGTTTAATCTACATTCTTATGACATCCTGGTTGGGGAAGTGAGAAGCTTTCATAGAACTAGACCACAAGGAATGTGGCTCAGTTATAAGTCTCCATGTTATTTTTGTGATCATAGCATTATTGAAGTATTTCATATTCTTGAAGCCCGTCTCACTAAGTTCCTTTGGTTTATTGACTGCATCCCAGGCAAAGTAGAACAATCCTTTGGGTTTGTCCTGTTCTTTTTCCTGAAAAAGTTCATTTGGATAGAGTGTACCTCCTTATAGGTGGTTTTTGGGAGTTTGAAGCAATTCATTTGGTAGCTACTCGAAGTATAAGTAACAATGTGAATCATTGTTACTTTACCAGCTATAGATATAGTGTAATTCCAGCCAGCTAGTCTGAACTTTAGCTTTTCAATGCAAGGTTTAAAATCTTGCACGTTACCTTTTTTTTGTGAAAAGAGGTGAACCCAAATACTTATATTTCACATCAATTTTTTGGACCTTCATATAAGAACTGATAGAATCAGCAATATCATGGGTAGTATTTTTACTGAAGAAAATTCCATATTTAGAGAAGTTGATCATCTATCCAGAGGCAAGACTAAAATCCTAAAAAAAATTGAGCCAAGTTTTTACACTCATCCATATTATCCTGGCAGAATATCATGTAGTCATCAACAAATAAAAGATGGTTGATAGCTGGTGCATTAGCACATAGTTTAGTTCCATGGATAAGGTTTTTTTCTTCAGCATTGATAAGACTTCTGGATAGATACTCTATGCATAATAGGAAAAGGTAAGGAGATAGGGGGTCTCCATGCCTAAGTCCTCTGGAAGGTTTAAAGAAGTTTCCTGGAGTGCTATCAACCAGGACAGCCAAGTTAGTGGCGGAGATGCATTGGTGTATAAGATACACCCATTTGGCTCATAATTCTTATCAGTAAGTCCCAACTAATTCTATCAAAAGCTTTGGCCATATCATTTTTTATGCCCATAGCGCCCTTAGAGCCTTTCTTCCCATTTATGGTATTCATGTGATGTATGAGATCATGGGCAATGGCAATGTTATCAGATATTTGTCTACCATGGATGGAAGCAGATTGGAAAGGAAAAATTATCTTGGGCAAGAGAGGTTTGAGTCTTTGAGCAAGGAGTTTAGAGATGATTTGTATATGTGGTATTACATAGAGATATGGGTCTGAAATGGGAAGGAGTGGTTGGGTTATCAATCTTTGGGATAAGGGAAATGAAAGTAGAGTTCATTTATTGTAGGATGAATCCAGAGGTAAAGAAATGTTGCACCATATGAATGATATCTTTACCAACCACATCCTAGTTGGCTTGAAAGAAATTTGGAGGAAAACCATTAGGACTTACACTCTTGTCACCAGTCATGCTGAAGAGAATGTTTTTTATTTCCAAAGCATCTGGGACCATGAGTAAGCTATTATTTTCAGTTTACCATAGTGATCAAGAGAATTTACCGTAGTGCTCAAGAAAAACATCACATGCATTTTTTTTGGGTTTCTATGAACTCAGCCATGTTCGTATTCTGAAAATTTAGAAGAATTTTTTATAAAATATAAAAATTAGAAGAGATTAAGGAACTCTAGGTGTGAGTTGAAATGAATTAAAAGTTGGGTATTTATAGAGGGAAGATTTCTGACCGTTGATGGGGAACGATTGAGCGATGACCATAACAATGAGAAATATAAAGACTATTCTTGGCGTTGTTCTGACCATCGAGCGATGGAAACTCTATCGCTCATTAGTCAGTCTCTCGCACATGTCTAAGTGGTATATTTGGCACTTAGACAGTTACATTTTCCACTTTACCATATCCATAGTGGGTGCAATAGTGGCAGACTTAACCATTTGACATGTACGTAGGAGCCGTCCTTACAAGAACAAACTAAAAAATAACCATAAGGCTCATTGTACATCAGAAAAATATAAAGTTTGCATATGTTGCTTCACGACATTTTCGTGAAAGGACCATCTCTTATGACTGTAAATGAGTAAATGCTACAACACTTAATCATTATGCACTGGAAAAAATATAAAATCTAAGTAAAATTGAAAAATAGGACCCAAATTTTACAAGTATTTTATTTTTAACTTAGAATGGATCCTCTAATCCTCCACAAATAACCATGGTGCACATCACCCTTCATCACCCTTTATGATTATTTTTTTAACTATCTATACTCTCTATTGTGTGAGTGCCAAGATGCTTTCAGAAAATAGGGAAATTTCAGAGTTTTTCAAATTTTTTGGCTTGAACATGATGGCCTTAGAATCCACAATATATCATAGAGATGTTATGAATTCCGATTTCAATCCTTTGGTTTCACATGCACATTCAAAATTTCTACCGACCGATGCTCCTATATAGGGTTTTTGTTTGTTTGAGAAATTATCTCCAACTTTAGTTGCTCCAATTTTTCAACAAACTAAGGAGAAAACCATCTCACATGGGGAGATGGCATCTAGTCCTAGAGACCAATAATTTTCTCAAACTCCCAATGTCAAAACCTTATGTAAAGGTAATCTCCGGTAATGAACAATCTCTATAGAAAAATTAAAGATGAATATCTTAGAGGTGTTGATGAATGTAAATAATAAACTTATTTGTCGTTTAATCCTTCCTAAGGTTCCCTCCTTATGAAACCAGAAATTGTAGTACCAGAATATCGCTACGACATTATTCCTGCGATATTAACAACGCTTCTGCGAGCGTTACTGACGATTCTTCAACAATGCTTCACGAGCGTTACAGAATAATTAAAAGAAACTGACGATGGAAGAAGTAAAAGAAGAATGTGTTGATCCTGCGATGGCCATCACTCTTGCGATAGGGAATATTGTAATGATCGCGATAAGACTGCAAAGTAGATCCAAATTAAGGGGAAATCTTAGATGTCTTCCACTATATGTTTTCCTATATAAAGAGCACGATAGATCCAGAAAAGGATGATGCATTTTTGAGAGCTGAGAGAACTTTGAGGAGAGAGAAACTCCAGAAAGAAAGTTGTACTTCTGAGTTTTAATATTCCTTGTAAATCTTCCTGAAAGTGAATTTAATAAAAGTGTTGTTGTTCTTCCACAATTATGACTTAGTTTTCATAGATTCTTGACAAGGGTGTAGTGTAGGAAATACTGAAACTATATTTTGGCGCCCAGAAACAGGGAGAATCAGTCTAAGAAATCTCAAATTGCAACTTGAAGATTTGAAAAAATTGTTAGAATTAGAGAAATGGCTAGAAGGAGAAGAAATACATCAGAACCACCAACAACTGTGAGGAGGAGTAAAAGACTTGCATGTGAAGGAACAGGTGAATTAGAAGAATCTTTAAGAGTAAGATCAGGAAGAAATAGAACAAGAAATAAAGTAGAAAATTCAAATCAACAGCCGAATCAACAAGCACAATCACAAAATAGGGATGTGGATTATGATAGAATGAGTGTGCATACTTGGAGGTCGGATTCAATGGAAGAAACAAAAAATCGACAATTAAGAAATTGAGAAGAAGGAGAAAGAAATCAAAGAATGGTTGGAGAATTAGTTCACGTGGGACGTGAAAATGGGATAGTAGATGATTTGAGGCAAAGAACACAGGAAGAAAGGAGATTAGAGGCGGAGGAACGTGCGAATATAACAAGAAAAAATCATGAACTAAGAATGGAGAATTTGAGGTTACAAAGAAGGAGGTCAAGAAGTACTGTAAGATCAAATTCAAGATCATTCAGGGAAGAACCAAGGCGAAATTCCCCAATGAGAAATGTTAGAGAAGAAGAGAAAAATTTAAATGAAGAGCAACGTCTTAGAAAAGAAGAGATAATTGGCGATCGTTATAATCTGCGTGACAATAGAAATCAAGAGGGAAGAAGCAACCAAATTGAAAAAGAAAATTCAGAGGAAGGTAGGAGGATATTTCATGGGCGAGAGAATCAAAGGAATCAAAGAATAATTGAATAATAAATTGTAAGATACTATACTGAGCAAGCACGCCTGGCTTGCGAGAGAGAAAGATTAAGAGCAGAAGTAGAAGAGCAAGAATTTTGAGAGGCAGTACGACAAAATAACTATGAAAATCGAGAAAGAAGACGTGCACAAAATCGATATAATGATAATATTCAAGAGGAGTATGATAGGATACAAAGGAGAATAGAGAGACAGCGAAGATAAATGAGGAGAAATGAGGAGAAATGAAGAAATTCGCAGAGAAGAAGATAGGCAACTGCAATTTCAAGAGGATGGTGAAAGAGAAAATCGCAGAGAAAGACAGGATGATGATGAAGAAGGAGATACGCAAAATCTCGCAAGACAAGAACGCAGAAGAAGAGAAGCTGCATTAAAAAGGCCTATGGAACAAAATTCAGTTGATAATGAGCAAATTTTGAGAGAATTAGCAGAAATGAGAGGAATGATAAGCAATAGAAGAGAAGGAGGTAGAAGGCAACTTGATGAAGCTCTTGAAGAAGCTGCGAGGACTCCATTTACTCAAGAAGTACAATTAAGAGGAATACCTCCAAAATGCAATTTACCAGCATTAACCAACATTTTTGATGGGACTACTTGTGCCGTTCAACACGTTAAAGCTTATGTTAGATGTATGCTACAGTGGGAGAATCATGATGTTGTGTTATGCAAGTATTTTGCATCTAGCTTAGCTGGCGAGGCGTTGAAATAGTTTGAGGGATTACCAAAAAATACTATAACTTCTTTTGATCATTTACAAGCTACATTCTTAGGAGCATACATCAGCAACAATTCATCGCGGCCAGGTATTGAAGATGTGTTTGGGCTAAAACAAAGAGTTGGCGAGAGTCTGAAGCACTTAACTATAAGATGGAAATCAATGTGCAGCGAAATGGCTGGAAGAGTGGATGAAAGATATCTGATCTTATCCTTCATTAATGCAATGTTCGCGACTAATTTACTATACATTCAGATTTTCAGAATCAAAAATACAATCACCATGACAGAATTGCGAGAACTGCAGGAAGAATACATTGCTTTGGAGGAGAAACAAAATGAGATGGAATCATACCCAATTGTGAACACCAGCTCGCTGGCGGCAAGTGGAAGTTTGCTCCCTAAAATAATAAATAATGTAGCGAGCACCTCGCAATCACAACAAGAGAAGGTAGTCATTGATAATCAACAAAAATTAGTAGCGATGGGCAGTCGAGATCAGGAATAATATGAAAGGGAGAAGAATTATTATAATCGCGGTGGTAATAATAAAATTCAAAGACTTGATCAACCTCAAGAGACTTATGGTGGACAAAGACAGAATAATTTTAAAGGACAAGGTAATTAGAGGATAATCTGGGAAGAAATTAAGATGCTTGCTCTCAATACTAGCATAGAAAAGATTTGGGAAGATATCATTTTAATGGAAAATATACCCTCTCCGTGGAACATGGGAAAAGAACCCCATCCAAACAATCGAAGTCAAGAATTCTGTCTTTATCATCATTTTCATGGTCACACAGTAAACGATTGTAGGAATGTGAAGAGAATAATCTTGAGGATGATTGATTAGGGAAAGTTAAATCATTTTCTAGTAGGACATCCACAATCTCTAAAGAATTACTGCTTGACACTTAAACTCGCAGGTGAATCTTTGTAAAAAAGGAGCAGAAACATTCATAATAGAAGTTGGAGCCAAAGCAAAGAATTTGTTTTGTAATTCTATTGTACATTCACGCAGAACTATAGAGGACTTTCATGACAATATCTTAAGTAGGGTCTTCGCGAGAGACACAGATGGAAGAGAGATATTGAATATCGCGAGATCCTTGCCATTAGAGGAGTGGTAGAAGCAAACTCTATCTTTCACTGTGCAAGATGTACCTGAGGTTGGCGAGCAGCACGATAATCCACTGGTAGTACGATTAGAGATTAATCCAAAACAGATGCAAGAAGAAGATTAGGAGAATGATAGTAAAGTTGAAGATTCATGGGCTATCAACAGAGTCTTAATAGATACAGGGAGTTCTGTTGATATCTTATTTTATCATACCTTTTAAACCATGGGAGGAAGAGACGAAGATCTAATTCCATCAACATACAAAATCTATGGTTTTAATGGAACTTCTAACAAACCAAAGGGGGAAATTGAAATGCAGATACCGTTAAAAGGAATATCTTCAAAAATCTCATTCTGTGTTGTGGACATCGAATCACCTTACAATGCCTTGATAGGACGACCCTGGTTACATGGGATATTGGGTGTAGCATCTACTTATCACCAGTGTATCAAATTTCCTCATCCAAAAGGTGTCGGAGTTATTAAAGGAGATTCGGGAGAAAGCAAGAAATGTTATGAAATCGATATGAAATCTTGCGAAGAAAGAGCTGAAAAGAATGGCAATTGGAAGTGCAAAATTAAACAACGACAGAAATATGAAAGGTTAATGATTGATGCAATAGAACGAAAAGAAGATGTGAAAGCTGATGACGAGCGTCTCGCAGAAAAAGAAACAACAACAAAACGTAGCAGAAAAGAAGAATCATAAAATAGTAAGTAAAGAGGTAAAATGATGAACTTCAGATAATTCTGCGAATAATTTGTTTGAAAAATATGTAATTGAAAAAAATATTATGCTTGAAAGAATCGCAAAACTTTACTAAAATGATCAAAGTTACGAAATTCTATCAGATTTACAATACTCGCGAGAAACGCGAATAAAATTTCGCAGAGACATAAGGATGGACGAACCTTTATGGCGTGCACCCTATTTCGCGAATAAAATTTTGTATGAGGCAAATGTAAGACCTAATAGCGTGTCATATGAGGGGGTATCTCTTGACATGACTCAGCGATAAGGTTATACCGATGCTGGAACCTGAGTCATGCAGACGATGGGGTTAAAGAAAACCTATCCGGAGAGAGATCTTGGATTTCCAACTATATATGGTTATACCCTGGTTGGACGACCGAGAGTCTCTTCCAAGAAGTGCAAAGTATGACCAAGGCGCAGAGGTACACGGTTGAGCCAAGGGTGCCCGGAGCGTACGAAACTCTCTTTCCATCCTTGGTAAGTCTTGGCTACAATGCACTTGGCCTGAAGAAAACCCCACTTAGGGTGCAGTCTTGTAACTATAATCCATATAGGCATAAAGGACAAGAGGTTGCGAACACAACTGGTTGTTGACAGATCCGGATGGGAGGATCTAGTCTTTTATGGTCGATGTGCCCTCCTTGAAGGGGCAACCAAGGGGAAGATAAGGGCGGCACCCTCCATTAGGGAGATGATAAGTGTCTTAAGATGGCAATGTCATGGGGCTTTATGATCGCAAAAACATTTAGGCTTGTCATATTGTCGCGTAACGTAAATAATGCAGAGGCAAAAAGCCACGAGAGCAATGTTAAGATGAGATCAATAGGTTTTTACATGAAAGTGTAAAGACGTCCTGCGATTTCATCGCAAGACGGCAATGTCATAAGAGTAAATTCTTGCGAGAGAATGTATGCTTATCATATTGTCGCAAAGATTCTGAAAGCAACATGGATAAGACAAGATCAATGGGTCAATACATGCAAATGTAAAGACGTTCTGCGATTTTGTCGCAGAAAGAAGAAGCGTGGAAAAATAAGACCTTTAATTAGGAAGGCACAATAAGACCACAAGATTACTGCGATAATACTCGCAGATGTTATAAGAATTGCGATTTCACGCAACTATTATTTGATGGTAAGATCGCCAATATTAAGGTAAAATTTTGATTTTTATTTAATCTTTAACCAATTTTTATATTGCAGATGAATAATAGAGGCAAGTATGGGAATGCATGAGAGCGATGAAGTTATTATTCATCTATCATATAAAAATTGCATAGATACAAGCACGCAGATAATTAAAAGAATAATAGTTATATTAATTGAATAACTTGCAGAAAAAGAATTGTTTTCTGATTCTTACAGGTAGAAACAAAAGAGGCAAAAGAAATTTACAAATTAATGGCAATATTACAGAGAAAGGAGAAAGAAAAAGAAGAACTAGTTAGATCCATCGCGATCCTCCTTATCAGACTTTTATTCATCGCCAGATTCTTCCCCTTTATCATTATCATCACTATTTTCTTCTCCACCAGATTTTTCACCCTCATCATCAGTATCATTCTCATCCTCATCAGAATTCTCAGCCTCACTATCAGAGATGTCAAGAATGAGAATCACTGCGGGTACTTCTTTCGCAAGATCAGGATATACAGAAGGAGAAATTCCATGGTCATCGCAGACCAATTTAACTAAATTATTACGAACGACAATGAGAGATCTATTAAAGTTCGCGGTGGTGATGCCAAACCGCTTCTTCAGTTACGAATATTTGTAATTGCGAGCAACAAGATTATTCGCGAGCTGATCCTTCTCTTGCTCAAGATCCTTGATTCTTTCAAGATAACCTTTTTGAACTTCTACAAGAATATAACAACAAGTTAGAAACTTTATAAAAGAGAATAATGAAAACAAGAAATTAGCGAGAAGAAGATTAGCTAATAACCTTCTCTATTAGAAATCATATCTCTAATTAAAGCTGCATGTTCGACTTGAAGGCTAACATTTACACCTAAATCATTTCTGGCATTGTCAAGAACCTTCGTAGCCCAGGCAAACTCGCCATCGCTATTAATAAGGAGACGAGATCGAATTTGAGTCTCCCTCGCAAGAAGATCTTCATTCTCGCGGATAAGTCTATCTCTAACCATTTGAACTTCAATGAGAGTTTTATGAAAATCTGCTAAGGTTTCAGATCCCTTTTTTATGGCGAGATCCTTCTCATCAATAAGATCGCTATTCTTCTTCCTTAATTTATCTATTTCTTTCTTTGAATCAAAATAAAGGCGCCTAAATTTATCAGTCAAGCCTAAATTGAATCTATGTTCAAGTTTTAAGAGAGTAAACTGGGATCTAAGTTCATCTATGGAGAGGGAGTTAATCTTATCATCTGAGAAGTTACTCAAGGAATTATTAAGACTAGCGAGAAGAGTATGATCATCTATAGGTTCAGGAAAAGTTTGAAAGATTATAGCCTCGTCAGTAAGACCATAAACATCTGCAAGATTAAAGTGATTGCTTGAATAAGCTACGATAGAATAAAAAGAACTAAGAGAGAAGGGAAATTAGTCATACCATAAAGTTTTTGGTTAGCTTTATCGATATTAGAGATCTTTTTCATATCAAAAGAAGCTTCCGTCTCCATCTTCTTATTCTTTTTGCGAAGTTCAATAACCTCAGACTCTAGCTTTTCCTTATCTTGGCGAATTTTAGCAGCTTTCTCTTCAGCGTAGAAGCATATTTTGTCTAAATCAGAAGCAACAGCAAAAGAAGCTCTTCCAACCTGCGAAGAAAAAAAACAAATTAAAATATAGCGATGAAGAAAAATAAACAAACTAAGGAAGTGAAAACATACCAAAGCACCAAGAGAATTCAAGAGACTGGGACTCAGTGATCTTGAGATTCCTTGAAGAGATTTATTATCTACTAAGATAGGAGCATCGCAAACTTTAGCGAGAGCTTGGGATGTCTTTTCAATGACTTCATCCTCGCCATTAGAGGTCATTCTATGGGAAATATCGCTAAAAATTCTGGACAGATGAGTCATTGAGGAATCAGAAGAAGAAGAATTTCTTATTGAAGGAAATCCACCAGCATTAAAATCCTCGTCAAAACAAGCACTTGGATTCTCTGGAATTGTTTGAGGAGTTGAAGAAGAAAAAGGTTGAGTTTTGCTTCTCTTTAGCGGAGGCTCGCTAGATTCATCATTACGAGGGGCAGAAGACCTTCCCCTAGAAGAAGTAGTAGGCTTCTCCTTTATAGATTTCCCAGATGGTTCCTTTGGAGATTTCTCCTTGATTTGTGGAGGAGGCAATGGTTCTAATTCTTCGATTTCCTGCGAGCACAGATGAAGATAAGAAATAGGGGCAAAAATATATTGTTTAAAACTTATAAAGAAGTATTTCTTACTTCATCTGTGAAAGACATCAAAGCCAGGCGAATGCTGAGTTTCCTAAGAGTTTGATAGCTGAGTTTCATTCTATCAATCTGAGAAAATCAAAAAAGTTAGCGAGAATATAAAGAAGATAATAAATAATAATAACATGAAAAGTTGAGAGAATATACTTCTTTAGATTTTTCAGGCCAGTTGAAGACCCAGGGTTGATATTCTGCGAGACTCGTAGGAAGTTCGTGAGAACCAGATATATAAGGACCTTCAAGACTTAATGGGAAGATGAACCACTTATCGTCGTTAGAATGACGAGGACCTTGGTTAGTAGATGTATGAAATTCAATATCCATCATAAGAGAATTGTCGCCAGTGACATTCTCTTTCTTCAAACGAACACCCCAACATGTACTATCCCTCTTCATATGGACAATTCTATAGTTTACAAAAAAGTTGTTCACAGTATAATCGCAAGAAACGATGGGGACATCTTTGAACAAAGGATTCTTTGGAGCATTGGGGTAGCGAGTTCCTTTACCAGCGCCACGAGAAGCATATTCAAGTAGTAATCTGATGCAATCCCCACCCAATTGGTATATTTCTCGCGAGAACCTCTCGTCAGATATTATTTGATAGAATAACGGGAGTTCTGGATTATAAAGAGGGAGAGGAAGACCAGCTTCAAGTTGTCCTAGCGATACTATGACTTTCTCACGAGAACATTGATCATCAGTGAATAGTTTAAGGGAAAGTTCAGATTTAGCATCTTGATCTGGAATCAAAGATAAGTTAAAACCTTTAAGTCTGAGTTTCTCGCGCATTCTATTGAAGGCCTTCAAATTTTTAGCACCAGCAGCAACCATTTTGAGTATGGGAATGAAGGAAAAAGTTGAAAAGAAGAAATAAATCACAGCGATTATAGAAGCGAAATTTGCGGAAGAACAGTAAAAATTGCAGAGAGAATATGGAGAGAAATAAGAAGAAAGTAAAAGAGAAAAGAGGAGGAATGAGAAGAGTATTTATACAAGAAGAAAATTCTCGAAAAGGATGAAGGTAATTAATGCAAAAAAAAAAGACGTGGATGGTCAGAATTCAGCGGTTACAGAAGACGTGTCAAAAATTTATTGGTAGAAAGAAACTCGTGAAAACAGCTGGCGAAGTACATAGAAACGTGTCAGAATGGGAAAGCAAAAAAGATAAGCGATTATGGCATTCTTAGTTCTCATGATCTTCTCTTCTTCGCAGAAAAGACATGAGAAGAGGCAAAATGTAGTACCAAAATATCGCTATGACACTATTCATGCGATATTAACAACGCTTTTGCGAGCGTTACTGACGATTCTTCAACAACGCTTCACGAGCGTTACAGAATAATTAAAAGAAATTGACGATGGAAGAAGTAAAAGAAGAATGTGTTGATCCTGCGATGGCCATCACTCTTGCGATAGGGAATATTGTAACGATCGCGATAAGACTACAAAGTAGATCCGAATTAAGGGTAAATCTTAGCTGTCTTCCACTATATGTTTTCCTATATAAAGAGCATGATAGATCCAGAAAAGGATGATGCATTTTTGAGAGCTGAGAGAACTTTGAGGAGAGAGAAACTCCATAAAGAAAGTTGTACTTCTGAGTTTTAATATTCCTTGTAAATCTTCCTGAAAGTGAATTTAATAAAAGTGTTGTTGTTCTTCCACAATTATGACTTAGTTTTCATAGATTCTTGACAAGGGTGTAGTGTAGGAAATCCTGCAACTACAGAAATAAAAAACTTTTGATGTTATGGGCCTCGAACATCTCCGGGATGATTTCATCTCTCGGCAAAGGCTACTTTTGTTTTCGATTCTGTTATGACATAGTATTGAGTGATGTAATAAGAATGTTTGTTTTATTCGTGTTTGAGGGTAAAAACGGTTTCTGCTGATTTTGGTAATTTCGGGTGTGTGGGTGAGAAACGAATTTAAACCCTAAAAAATATACTGCAAGGGAGTACTTTAGATTTGAGAGATCAATCTGTACTAATCCGGCCTAAACCAAGAAATGGTCGTTCCAGACTTGCTTCGGTCACAAAGTGAAGGAGAAGGGTTGGTTTTGAGGAGGGAAGCGAAGAAAGTGTTGAAACAAGAATAGTTAATTCTGGAAGAGTAGTTGTTTTACGAATTGTATCAGAAAGTGGGAAGCTAACAGATGGAGAGCTAGCAAATGTTTTCTGAGTGTCGTATGTTCCTGACCTGAACTTGTTGTTCGGTGGAAATAGGTAATGCCTATTTATACAAGTCGAAATGAAATGTACTCTGGTCTCATTAAGAAATGGAAAATGGGTGAGTAAATAGGAGGAGGTGGTAACCGGTAACGCATGGAATTGATGTTCCATAAAAGAAAGCGTTTCACCATTACTCCATGTATTTACTAACCGCCTTATCCTTACTTTCTTATAACGGGCGTAGTGTACGCCGCACGCTGTAAACCGCCAAACCAATACCCAATGAGCATCCCCCAGTTTGTGACATGCATTGATGTCTCGAGTGTTTTCTTGGAAAACATGTAGCTACGTGTGTCATTGCCAAAGGATTTGGCGTTTGTAGCCAAGTTGATGTCGTGACCAAAGGATAGGCATCGTATCCAGGTTGGTGTCATGACCAAAGGATAGGCGTCGTAGCCAGGTGTTGATGGTGGTTTTTAACTTAGGAGTAAAGTCGTAAAACCCTAGTCATAAGGTGATGTCACATGACTTAAACACATTTATTGAACCCTTTAATATGTCTGCGAGAAAATTACCAGGGTACTTTTTTTTTAAATTAATTACTAATTAGGGTTTCGATAGGCCAAAACCCTAATTCCCATGCCACATGTTCCAATGGAAAACCATCCCAGCCACACCTACTGCACCAAGGCATGCCAACCATGCTAGATACACCCATGTGCCAATGGAAAACCATGCCAGCCACACCTACCGCGCCAAGGCATGCCAATCATGCTGGTCGCACCCCTGTGCCAATGGCAAGTTGTGCCAGCCACACCTACCGCGCCAAGGCATGCCAACCATGCTAGCCGCACCCCTGTGCCAATGGCAAGTCGTGTCAGCCACACCTACCATGCCAAGGTATGCCAACCATGATAGCCGCACCCCTGTACAAATGGCAAACCATGCCATCCACACCTACCGCTCCAAGGCATGCCAACCATGCTGGCCGCACCCCTGTGCCAATGGAAAGCCGTGCCAGCCAAACCTAACGCGCCAAGGCATGCCAACCATGATAGATGCACCCATGTGATAATGGCAAACCATCCCATCCACACCTACCGCGCCAAGGTATGCCAACCATGCTGGTCGCACCCCTGTGCCAATGGAAAGCCGTGCCAGCCACACCTACCTCGCCAGGGCATGCCAACCAAGCTAGCCGCACCCCTGTGCCAATGGCAATCCGTTCCAGCCACACCTACCGCGCCAAGGCATGTCAACCATGTTAGCCGCACCCCTGTCCTAATGGAAATATGTGCTAGCCACACCTACCACGCTAAGGCATGCCAACAGTGCTAGCCGCACCCCTGTGCCAATGGCAAACCATGCCAGCTACACCTACCGCGCCAAGGCATGAAAATCATGCTAGTCGCACCCCTGTGCCAATGGAAATCCATGCCAGCCACACCTACCGCGCCAAGGCATGCCAACCATGCTAGTAGCACCCCTATGCCAATGGCAAGTCGTGCCATCCACACATATCGCGCCAAGGCATGCCAACCATGCTAGCCGCACCCATGTGCCAATGGCAAGCCATGCCAGCCACACCTATCGCGCCAAGGCATGCCAACCATGCTATCCGCACCCCTGTGACAATGGCAAGTCATTCCAGCCACACCTACCGCGCCAAGGCAGGACAACCATGCTAGCCGCACCCCTATGCCAATGGAAATCCGTGCCAACCACACCTACCGCGCCAAGGCATGCCAACCATGCTAGCCGCACCCATGTGCCAATGGAAAGCCGTGCCATCCACACCTACCGTGCCAAGGCATTACAACCATTCTAGTCGCACCCCTGTGCCAATGGAAATCCATGCCAGCCACACCTACCGCGCCAAGTCATGCCAACCGTGCTAGCCGCACCCCTTGTGCCAATGGAAAACTGTGCCAGCCACACCTATCGCGTCAAGGCATGCCAACCATGATATCCGCACCACTATGTCAATGTAAAACCATGCCACCCACATCTCCACGCTAAAGCATGCCAACCATGCTTGTCGTCCCTGATAAGTGCATAATTCATATGATTTTAGTGTCAATTCCATTCTTGCTTTAGCTATTATTCTTGCATATTTTCGGATTATTACTCTTGTTTTCTCTTAATTGCCTCTATTAGGTGAATCATCCAAAAAGGAGCTACAAAGTGCTGAAAATATCTAGGAAGATAAGTATTCCAAGTATCCAAGTGCCAAAGTATAAGAGAAGTGGAAGAAAAGCGAAGAAAAGGAGCAAAACGCTCAAAATCAAGAGAAGGGCAAAAAACCGATCTTAACACATTCAAATCAAGGATTTCTCATTACCATATTGAAGAGAATTTAAATATAAAAATAATTCAAAAAGAATGAGGTCATTCCGAGTTCGGATGAAGAAGTTGTGGCCAAAACAGTTTTTATTGAAAACCGAAGATAGTGCAGTCCGCGAACTAGGATTGCGGACGGGGTTCGCAGACGTATTTCCGAAAATATCTTCTGGAATTTGAAGTTTGCGGTTTGGGTTCGCGAACTTAGCAAATGGGAAACGTGTATTCACACCTTGGAAAGCCTAAGGGCACGTTTTGGAATGCTAGTTCATGTTTTCGGGTCGGGTTCTTGAACCGAACTAAATACTTGGAGACCAAGCAATGTATACCTATAAAAAGGTATTAGGTTAAGTAAAGAGGGAATATATCATCTCATATCACAATTTATACATAAAAACCTAGGGTTTACCCCTTTAGGGGGAAACCACCATGATTCATCTTCTTTGTAATATGAGTAGCTAAATCCTTTGTTGATTAAGGATGAATTCAATGTTCCAAGCGTGAAGCTTTATTAATAATACAAATCTATTGAGAGTTTTTATCATCATGGTTTGTCTTTACCATATCTAGGGTTTATGAGTGATTCTTATATTGATTTGGGATGCATACTAGATTAGTCTATTGATCATTCTATTGCTAGTGGAGATTAGGAGATAAGTAATTGTCGAATAACTCTCTACACAAGTAGAAATCGCGAGACCTTACAGAGGGATTATGTGTAGCAATCGTGTGTGAAGATAACACCATCAAGTAAACCTTGATCTATGAGTTTAACTACTGGGATCAACCTAATTCACAAATCTTAAAGCGTTCGATTGGATTACACCTTGAGTGAGCTACTTCTTGGTGGTTCAGTTGAATAGAATATTATGCTTGGTAACGACGAAGGATTCATTAATCATCTCTTTTCTTTATTATTGTCTTTATATTCATCTTATAAACCAAAACCCCCCTTTGTTATTTACTTTATCTTGCTATTTCAAATAACCTATCAATTACAATAACCTATCAATTACACAACTCTTTGTGGGAACGATCTCATACTACCGCTATATTACCAGTTAATTAGTGGGAAATATATTTATTACTTTGTTGAGCCTACGACATCCCATACAAATTTTGGCGCCGCTGCCGAGGAGCAGTCGCTAATTGATTTGTTATTTGTTTATCTTGTTTTTATTTTTATTTTTTTGATTTTTGTTTGGATTTTCTGTTTCTTGTGAGTCGTCATGTTTCCCTACGGAAATAACATGTACGGAGCACAAGATCAAACATATAATTGTGGTAATCAATATGGTTTTCAATCTTAATATTTTGACAACTACCAACCATCCTTTGGGTATAATCAAAACCAATCTCTTGGCTATGATCAATATCCCATGGAACCTTATGGATATTCTCATACATGTCAACAACCTTCTGACGGGCATGTAAGTGAACAATCACAAGGATGGGAGGATAGTTATGCTTCTAATCCTATTTGTTCAAGTGTTGCAAAACAAATGTGTACCATGATGGAAGATCTTCATGTGCAAATAGAAAAATATTGTGAAGGATTAGAGCAACATCAACAAAGGTTGGACCAACACATTCAATTTCAACAACAAAGGAAGGAGTCATATCGAGAAATTCAAAGGAATTCGGAGAAATTATACGAACAAATTGCTCAACTCGGTAAAAATAGGGATGCAGAAGAAGTTTGGCCGCAAAACCAAACCAATTCTGAAATTTCTGAGGACGAAAACAAATATTTTGGAGATGAGCAATCTTTGGAAATTTCCTATAACAGTGATAAAGTTATACCATCTCCAGATTGTAATAATGATTATTCGCCTATTCAAAAGGAGGAGCCTTGGTTTAACCGAACCATTTTATGAACGGTGTGACATACTCAAATGCATATCAATGTTACAATGAACATCCATATTATAATGTTTTTAGTCCGGTTGATTTTCAAGAAGTAGACCCGATTTTCTCTTTGTCGGAGACTCATACGGAAGACCCTAGTATTTGCACCAATGAACTAGAATTTTTAGGGGAAGATTCCGACTCCGATGACGAGATTGTTGAAGAAATGAAGATTGAGAATGAAACCAAATTGATTAAAGTCGTGAAAGACCCAATTGAGCTAGATAATAATAGTTTGATAGAGGACCACGATATACTTGAGGTAAATAATTCACTGTTAAGTACGAATGAGGATCCGAAACAAGGTTTGTCTAATCCTTTGCATAATTTTATATCTATTGATCCTTTTCATCCAATTGAAGTGGCTTCTCAAAGAGTTGTTAACCCAAATTTTAAGAAAATACCTCACTTAGGATTGGAGTTGTGTTCTTCCAAAGTTTTAACGGATTATTTTTCTTCTAAGTATCACCACTTGATGTGTTTGATTCGAGTATTGTGCAGGTTCACCAAGCTGAGGAACCTTTTGAAGTTCCCGAATTCTATGTTCTCTATCCACTTTCGAGTGTAAAAAGGACTAAGTGTGGGGGAAACTTCAATAAAGTGATAGCTTCAATATTTATGTTTTTTGCTAATATTTTTGTGAAGCTATTATTTGAATTGCAGATTGTTATTTGGATGGATTACCAAATTTTCAGATTATTGGTGTACGGACGATAACAATAACGTCGGGCTGACGACGTTAAACCAAGCGATGCGTGGGAGGCAACCCATCGGTTTTGTATCTCTATCTATTCTATTTTTATTTTTCTTAGTTTTGCATATCATATCTTGCATTCCCATCTTAGATTTTACAAATCCTATATCTTTAATGAAAGTTTTGACGAATTCTCGTCAGAAAATTCTGACTGCGCAGTTGTCACGAAAACAGCTCTCGAGACTTCATACGGAGTCCCATTTGAGTGGTTGACCCAACTTTTAAATAGGACAGATATACCTTTCGATAAACGGACTGACTTTTAAAAAATAAAATTTTAATTTGGAGTCTGTTAAGTTGGACCGATAGGCCTGGACATTTGAGTTTCGGTATTTTTCCATAACTTTTTCAGATTACATGTCTGTCAGTCCGGAGGCCATAAAAGTCAGACTGTTTATCGAAAAACTGTGCCCTTTTTACACCTTATAGAAAAGATGTAGTTGAACAACTTTCGTTTAGGATGTTTTTCCTAGTTCCCTACCCATTTGTACAGTTTTTGAGTTTTTCCGGGATGTTATGTCAGAAATCAGAATTTTCAGTTTTTTACCCGTCTCTTGATTTTGAGCGTTTTTCTCCTTTTCGTCGCACTTCTTACACTTCTCTTGGACTTGGGCACTTGGATACTTGGAATACTTATCTTCATAGCTCTTTTCAGCACTTTGTAGCTCTTTTTTGGATGATTCACTTATTAGAGGCAAATAAGAGAAAACAAGAGTAATAATACGAAAATATGCAAGAATAATAGCTAAAGCAAGTATGGAATGGACACTAAAA
Source organism: Papaver bracteatum (assembly GCA_023529315.1). Taxonomy (NCBI): domain Eukaryota; kingdom Viridiplantae; phylum Streptophyta; class Magnoliopsida; order Ranunculales; family Papaveraceae; genus Papaver; species Papaver bracteatum. Next base: position 99,954 of record JAJJWX010003522.1, read on the forward strand.
TCATATGAATTAGAACTTATCAAATTCCCCCACACTTAGCCTTTGGTAGTCCTCGAGCAAACTAAAATAAAACTAATCCTAAATACAACAACTCCATGTCGTGAGAATACAGTTACTCTTAGCATGAATAACAAGCCTTTAAGCCCCTAGGTGTCCCTAGTGGACGAGTTATAGTCTTGTGAGGGCTTACAAGAGGTATACCCACAAAACCTACTCCAATCTCTCTCCTTGGAAGAACCGCTAAGGATAGACACAAAGTAATAGCTAAATAATTAGCTTGCATAAATTCTTTAGCTGCAAACATCCCACAAACATTCCAATCCGCATACACAAGCAATTACTTACGTATGACATTCAACCTGATTGCTAAACTCTACTAAGATAGTCATCGTACTTGTTGCAACATTTATCACAACACTCGCATACTGAAATCACATGGATAGATAAGAAAATGGAAATAGAAAAGTGAAGTGTGCAAATGTTGACTTAAGTGAAAGATGTTACCCACAATATTTGTGTGAATGTCATCAAATGATATGTATTTATAGCGCAATGTTGAGAGAAGCACCCATTTAACTTGACCACATGATTAGATACTCTAAGCGCATATTTTCTTTTCAACAAGTATGCGATAGTTGCCTTGGATCCTGCGTTCCACGCTTGTTTAGGCGACGGAGACAGGGACAACGTTTTACGCATACTGCCACCCAAGTGTCAAGAACCTCATCAATAGTCTTTTTGACTTGCTATATAATGATGATATGGTTTTTGTTTCATCGACTACATGATTAGATATTCTAAGAGCATGTTCTTTTTCAGCAAATATATGATAGTTTCCTTGGATCCTACATTCCACGCTTGTTTAGGCGACGGAGACAGGGACAACGTTTCACACGTATTGCTATCCAAGTGTCGACAAATGAAGAGGAGCCTTATATATTTCTTTTTTTTTTCTTTTCCTTCTCATCTTTTTAAAAAAAAAAATCTTTTATTCGGCTCACTCTTCCTGAGTGTAAGACAATTGTCTTATGGGGCTTTCATATACTCAACCAATGATTACCTTGCTACAACATCCACGGCAGTATCAGGATCCCACCAAATCACTTTAGAGAAACATAAAACTGCAAAAATAAAAAGAAAGTGATTCAGTAATGATTAATTGTGAGGATGAATCTTTCAAACGACTACCATAGCTTAGTTTCGCATTCAATTATGAAAGTTTAAATTTAAGGACTGTAGAATGACAAAATGGAACTCAATCTATAGTTGTAAGAACTGTTTCAACCTGAAAAGGTTTAGAGTGTCATCCTAAATAGTTCATAATTAACTCCAAAATATGAAGTCTCAAGAATGCAAGAAATTAAAGAGTATATATATATATATATATATATATATATAAATGCAATCCAAACATGCTTAACTACTCCCCCACACTTAAACTCAACACTGTCCTCAATGTTCAAAACCGAAAATTCTGATTTCTGAAATAACAGCCCTGAAAAACTCAAAAATTGTACAAATGGGTAGGGAACTAGGAAAAACATCCTAAACAAAAGTTGTTCGCCTAAGTATTTTCTATAAGGTGTCAAAAGGAACAGTGTTTCGATAAATGGTATGACTTTTATGGCGTCTGGACTGACTGTCATGCAATCTGGAAAAATACCGAAACTCAAATGTCCAGTCTAATCGCTCCAACTTAACAGACTCCAAATTCAGATTTTATTTTTGGAAAAGAAAGGTATGTTTGTCCTCTTTAAAATTTGGGGTCAACCACTCAAATCGGACTCCGTATGAAGTCTAGAGAGATATTTTCGTGATTAGTGCGCATTCAGAATTTTCTGACGAGAATTCTTCAAAAACTCTCATTATAGATATAGGACTTTGTAAAATCTAAAATAGGAATGCAAGATATGATATGCAAAACTAAGAAAACTAAAAACAAAAGGGATAGAGATACAAAACCGATAGGTTGCCTCCCATTTAGTGCTTAGTTTAATGTCCTCAGCCCGACTTGGCATTCCTTCAATTACTCCTCCAGAGGGAGATAATCATGAAATTGTTGCACATCCATATCCACATAAGCAATGCTTTCATAATATGGCTTCAATTTATGGTCGTTTACCTTTAAATTTGTTCCATCTCTAAGACTAGAAATTTCAACTGCGTCATGAGAATAAACATTAGTAACAACATATGGTCCAATCCATCTGGACCTTAGCTTACCAGGAAATAATTTAAGACGAGAATAAAATAAAAGAACCTTTTGCCCCACAACAAAATTCTTCGAGAAAGCATCTTGTCATGGAAAAGTTTCGTCTTTTCCTTATATATACGAGAACTCTTGTGAGCATCATTACGTATCTCCTCTAGCTCATTAAGTTATAACTTCCTTTGTTTCCCCGTGTTGTCATAATCCATGTTGCACATCTTTATCGCCCAATATGCCTTGTGTTCAAGTTCAACTGGAAGATGACAAGCTTTGCCATAAACCAACCGATATGGAGACATACCAATCGGTATTTTGTACGCCGTTCTATATGCCCATAATGCATCATTAATCCTATAACTCCAATCTTTCCGTGTAGTGTTCACGGTTTTCTCAAGAATGGATTTAATCTCACGGTTCGAGATTTCGGCTTGCCCACTAGTTTGTGGGTGATATGGTGTACCAACCTTGTGTGTTATGTTGTACTTCTTGAGTAAAGCATGGAAGGATTTCTGAAAATGTGAGCCTCCGTCATTGATAACCACTCTTGGTGTACCGTGTCTAGAAAAAATATATTCCTTCACAAACTCACAAACAACTTGAGAATCATTAGTAGGGGTGGCTTTAGCTTCCACCCATTTCGAAAATAATCCACAGCAAGAAGTATATAAAATTTTCCGTTAGAATTGACAAAAGGATCCATAAAATCAATTCCCCACACATCAAATACTTCAACAACAAGAATTGGTGTGAGTGGCATTTGATTTCGAGCACCTATATTGCCCGTTATTTGACATCTATCACAAGATTTGCAAAAAATATATGCATCCTCAAATAGGGTAGGCCAATAAAATCCACTTTCAAGTACTTTGAAAGTGGTACATTTAGAACCAAAATGACCACCACATGCATAAGTATGACAAAAAGTAAGAATAGATTGAAATTCAGAATTAGGTATGCACCTGCGGATGATTTGATCGGAACCATATTTCCACAAGTAGGGATCATCCCACACATACTGCTTGGATATTTTCTTAAGCTTAAGCTTTTGAAAATTAGACATTATACTAGGTATTTGTCCTGTAACCAAGTAGTTCACTATATACGCCTACCAAGGTGTTGAGTCTTCAATTGAGAAAACTTGTTCGTCTGGAAAGCGATCTTGTAAGGGAAGTTCTTCTTCGGAAACAACAAGTCTACTAAGATGATCTGTAACAGTCTCTTTTATCCTTGATTTCATAATCAAATTCCTGCAATAGTAGAATCCACCGTATAAGTCTTGGCTTAGCTTCTTTCTTCTTTAATAGGTACCTAAGTGCTGCATGATCAGAATATACAACCACTTTTGAACCCACTAAATAGGATCTAATTTTTTCTAGTGCAAATACTATAGATAGAAATTCTTTCTCAGTGGTAGAATAGTTGATTTGTGCATCATTTAGGGTCCTAGATGCATAATAAATCACATGAAACAGCTTGTCTACCCTTTGACCCAAAACGGCTCCAACTGCACAATCACTTGCATCACACATGAATTCAAATGTAAACTCTAATCCCGTGACTTTATAATTGGTGTAGTTGTTAACAACTCTTTTAATCTATCAAAGGCATCTTTGCACTCCTTGTTGAAGTCAAAAATAACCTTTTTTTGCAATAATTTGCACATCGGTATTGAAATTTTGGAGAAATCCTTGATAAACCGCCTGTAAAACCCTGTATGACCAAGAAAAGAACGAACCTCCCTCATCGAAGTGGAATATTGTAAGTTTTTTATTAAGTCTATCTTTGCTTTATCAACTTCGAGCCCTCGAGAGGACACAATGTGACCAAGCACTATGCCATGGTTTACCATAAAGTGACATTTCTCCCAATTAAGAACAAGGTTAGTGTCTATGCATCTTTTAAGAACAAGTTCAAGATTTTGTAAACAAATATCAAATGAATCACCATAAACACTAAAATCATCCATAAATACCTCAATTATACGTTCCACGTAGTCAGAAAATATACTAACCATACACCTCTGAAAAGTGGCAGGCGCATTGCAAAGACCAAACAATATCCGTCTATAGGCAAACGTACCAAAAGGACAAGTGAAAGTAGTCTTCTCTTGATCCACCGGTGCAATAACAATCTGATTGTATCCCGAATAGCCTTCCAAAAAGCAATAATATGAATGTCCCGCTAACCTCTCTAACATCTGATCAATGAAAGGACAATGAAAGTGATCCTTTTGGGTTGCGACATTAAGCTTTTTATAGTCTATGCACACTCTCCATCCTGTTTGAACTCTTGTAGGAACAAGTTCATCATCTTGATTTCTAAAAACAGTGACACCTGCTTTCTTAGGCACCACCTGAACTAGCCTAACCCATTTGCTGTCAGAAATTGGGTAAATCACCCCCACACTTAGCAATTTGAGGATCTCGTTCTTCACGACCTCCATCATTGGGGGGTTAAGCCTACGCTGAGCATCACGTACTTGCTTTAAATCATCTTCCATTAGGATTCTATGCATGCACATGGATGGACTAATGCCTTTGATATCAGCAATTATCCAACCAATAGCCATTTTGTGCTCTTTCAGAACCCTAAGGAGACGTTCTTCTTGTATTGGGGTGAGGTTATTTGCAATAATCACCGGAAGTTCTTCTTTATCACCTAAGTACGCGTACTTTACGTGGTCTGGAAGCGTCTTCAATTCAAGTTTTGGTGCCTGCACAATAGAAGGTAAAGGAACCTCATCAGTTATGGGTAACGAAATATTACCCGTTTTTGCTTCTAGTAGTGCTGTTAAAGCACCACACATCTCCACCAGTTCTTTGGCTATCTCAACGTCCATGTTCAAATGTCCATGAACGTCCAAATCAATACTATTCTGTAAAACAACTCCAAGGTCATCCTCGTTATTCAAATCAACCATTTGTTGTGCTAACGAATCAATAACATCAATAGAGAAAGCTGAGTGAACATCACTAGGATAACGCATGGTTTCAAATATATTGAACCGTATGATCTCCTTATCAAATTCCATAGTGATTGCACCACTATCAACATAAATCTTCGTCTTTGCAGTCTTTATGAACGATCTCCCAAGAAGTAACGAAGTAGATGAAAAATTATGTCCATTGTGCATATCCACTATGTAAAAGTCAACTGAAAAGATTAATTGATTCACTTGAACTAACACATCCTCCACGACTCCCTTAGGATATATATTGGATTTGTTAGCCAATTGAATAGTGATGTTTGCCTTTTTTAAAGGTCCGAGATTCAAAGAATCATAAACTTCGGCTGACATAACACTTATGGAAGCTCCCAAATAAAGCAAAGCACGCTCGAATCGTCGGTTACCAATTGTAACGGGAATTGTGAAACCACCAGGATCTTCACACTTTGTAGGCATCTTCTTAAGTAACATAGATGTAGTACTTTCGCTCACCTGAGTGATCTCATTAGCAATCAACATATCCTTCCTTGTACATAAATCCTTCAAAACCTTAGCATGCCTGGGTACGGTTCTGATGGCCTCAATAAATGGAATGTTGATGTGTATCTTGCTAAAAATATCAATGATATCCTTGTCTTGAGCTTGCTTATTTGACTTTGAAAAACGACTAGGGAAAGGAGGTGGTATGGTAAAAGTGGGAATCGTGTCCTTAGGTTGGCCTTATGAGGTTGGATTTTCCTTTGGGACGGTTTCCGCCTCTACTTCCTTTTCAATGTCGTTATTAATCACTTCTTGTTGCTTTGGCTCTTCAGTTTGTTTCCCACTTCTTAGTGTTACTGCATTGATGTGCTCTATTGGGTTCAAAAACGGTTGAGATGGGAGTATTGTTGATGCTTTTTCCTTCAGTTGATTTACATCCGTGGCCAATTTTCCAATCTGAGTATGTAAATCTCTGATAGCATTATCCATTTTCAGCTGATTTTAATCAGTTTTCTGCATGAATTGATCAGTTTTCTGCATGAATTGCTCAGTTTTCTGCATGAATTGCTCAGTGTTTTGCTGACTTTGTTGAAACATAGATGAAAAAACTTGCATCATGGTAATCATCTTCTTAGAGGTGTCCTCATTTGGAACTTGCTGTTGTGTTTGGAATTGTTGTTGAAAACCACCTTGTCTCTCATATGGATTAGGAGCTACAGCTTTCTTGTTGGCATAACTGAAGTTAGGATGATCTTTCCAACCTGGATTATAAGTATTAGAGTAGGGATCATACCTTTGCCTCTGATTTGGAAACATAATGTTCACCTGTTCGGCCTCTTCTTCATAAGAGGGAATGAGCACAGCTGCCATTTTTTGTATCATCTTCTCCATATTACCCATTATATCCTCTAAGTGTGAAGAAGAACTAACTTCGTTGACCCTCCTATCCATCGATGCGCCTCTTGTATTAAATTGCTGCATGTTTGCATCCATGTTCTCGATCATTTCTGTAGCTTCATCAATGGTTTTGTTGGTTAATGCACCACCACTAGCCGCATCTATGAGTTTTCTCTCCGATTGAAGCATCCCATCATAAAAATACTGCAGTATGAGTTGCTCATTGATTTGGTGGTGTGGACAACTAGGCAGTAACTTCTTGTACCGTTCCCAGTAATCGTAAAGAGTTTCACCAAAAATTTGCTCAATTCCACTTATTACTTTATGAATAATTGCTGCTTTGGAAGCGGGAAAGTACTTTTCTAAGAACACTTTCTGCATGTCATTCCATATTGTAATGCTTCCTTGTGGAAGGCTGTAAAACCATTCTTCCGCTGAATCTGTCAAAGAAAATGGAAAAGTTGTAAGTAAAACTATGTCTTTGTCAGTTCCAGTTGGCTTCAAACTTGTCAACCTATGTTGAAATAATAGCAAGTGTTTATTTGGATCATCTCCAGGTAGCCCTTTAAACTTTGGTAACCAATGTATCAACTGAGATTTAAGTTCAATAGAATCATCTAAGTTGATGCAACGTTTTTGTTGATCAAACGATGGAGATGTTAGATCTTTGAGCGTCCTTCTGGGAGGAGAAGGAGGAGGTGGGGGGGGAGTCTACCAGGAGAGGTTCTTGCAAGAATCGCAAGTGGCGTGATTGTAGTCCAGTTCCTTTGTAAGTTTGAATACCGCACCTCAAATAATCTCAATATTTCGGTGCCATAGATTAAGCACCTGTAATAAAAAATCTAGCAAACGAAATTATAAACTAAAAATAAATTCTAAAAATAATAATAAAACTAAAAGAAATAACAACTAAAGCTACTGATTGCTCTCCGGTAGTGGCGCCAAAATTTGATGCGTGTCGTGAGTGCAATCAAATTAATAATCTTATTAACACACAATTTTTAGGTAATATAATGGAACTAAGGATCGTTCCCACGAAGAGCAGTGAGTTTTAGTTGTCAAAGTGTCACAAAGGGGGGTTTTGTTTTAGATTGTAAACAAAATAAATAATCAAAGCATATAAAGTTATATTGTAATCAATAGAGAAAGATATGATCGAGGAATCCTTCTTCGTATATAAACCGTCAATGAGTTATTATAATTGCCTACTCGTCGTTAATCATAGATTATCACCAACAGTAGAATAACAGCTAGATCAGTGATATCCCCTAAATTCCTTATATCACTGGATACGAAAGTTCTCGCCTACCAGATTCTATTCAACGAACCACCTAGTAGTAGATCACTCAAGGTGTAATCCAATCGAATGCTTTATCTATTGTGAATTTATAGGTTGATCCTAATAGTTAGACTCTTAGATCAAGGTCCACTTTTTAGTGTTGTTTATACACACAATCGCTCTACAGAATCCCTTTGCAAGGTTTTGTGTTCTCTACTTGTGTACAAGTTATTCGACGATTACTTATCTCCTAACTTAATATTAGCAATAGATTGAATCAACAAATCAATTTAGTTGGCCACCTAAATAATCTATCAATCAATCACAAATATAAATCAGTATAAACAAACGATAATCATATGAAGAACTTCAAAGTAGATTAATATAATAACTCAAATATTGTTTACAACTTAGAATTCATCCTCAATCAATAGGTGTTTAGCTACTCATGGATATAGAAACACCCATGATATACATATGACAAAAGTAAAGAGATAACGTTACGATTGATAATCGCTCTGTGTGATGTTTCTTCTCTCCAAACCCTAACAACTTTGTGACCTAATGATATGATATATGATATATTTCCACATAACCTAATACTTTTTTATAGGTTTACATTACTTGGTCTTCACGTATTTAGTTAGGTTTAAAAATTCAACCTAAAATAAAGAAATAACGTTCTCATACGTGCCCTTAAGCCTTCCAAGGAGTTTATACACGTTTCCCATTTGCTAAGTTCGCGAACCCAGTCCACAAACTTCAAATTCCAGCAGAAATTTTCAGAATTAAGTCTGCGAACCCCGTCCGCAAACCCAGTTCGCGGACTGCACTATCTTCGGTTTTCAATAAAACTGTTTTGGCCACAACTTCTTCATACGAACTCGGAATGACCTCATTCTTTTTGAATTATTTTTATCTTTAAATTCTATTCAACATGGTGATGAGAAATCCTAAATTTGAATGAGTTAAGATCAATCTTTGACCCATCTCTTTATTTTGAGCGTTTTGCTCCTTTTCGTCGCACTTCTTCCACTTCTCTTGGACTTGGGCACTTGGATACTAGGAATACTTATCTTCATAGATATTTTCAGAACTTTGTAGCTCCTTTTTGGATGATTCACCTATTAGAGGAAAATAAGAGAAAACAAGAGTAATAATACGAAAATATGCAAGAATAATAGCTAAAGCAAGTATGGAATGGACACTAAAATCATATGAATTATGCACTTATCAGAGCCCTTTACTAGAATCAATGTGGAATTCTCATACAGACTCGGATTTTGATGGTCCTTCCTTCTATTTTGTATGGAAAAGAATTTCCTATCTCCCCACGATGAAATATTTAGGCTTTGAGCTCGTTCGGGAGGTGAAAACAGCCCGAAAGTGAAACTCAGAAAGAATTATAAAGTTACCATGTGTTGTATAGAAATCATGGATGGCTAGGATTCGTATATAGGATGTAAGGGTGGTCGTTGATAGTCGCAGGCCTTTGTTTTGATTTCCGCATAGGGAAGGTCGGCATGGTGGGGCATGGCAAGGTGGTCGGCATGCCATTAGCACATAGGGTATGGCATTCCTTGGCGCGGTTTGGCGTGGCCAAAACTAGGGTTTTGGGACAAAGGTTACCATGCATTGTTTGGCGACCTTGGACGGCTAGGATTTGCATCTAGGATGAAAGGGTGGCTGTTGATCATCGCACGCCTTCCTTTTGATAGCCGCGTGGGGAAGGCCTGCATGGTGGGGCAAGGAAAAATGGCACATATGGCTTGGAATAGTGGGGCCAATAGTTTGGCATAGACTGCTTGGCATGGTGGGGCAAAGGCAAGGTGCGGTTGGCTTGGCATGGTGGGGCCAAGGGTTTGGCATTCCATTGGCGCATGGTGCGGATAGCATGGCTGGGGCCAAGGCTAGGTGTGGTTGGCTTTGAATGGTGGGGACAAGGGTTTGGCATGCCATGGGCGCATGGTGCGTCTAGCATGGTTGGGCCATGGCTAGGTGTGGTTGGCTTGGCATGGTGGGGCCAAGGGTTTGGCATGTCATGGGTGCATGGTGCGGCTAGCATGGTTGGCATGCCTAGGCGTGGTAGACATGGATGGCATGTTTTTCCATTGGCACAGTGGTGCGGCTGGCATGGTTGGTATGCATTGGCGCGGTGATGTGGCTAGCATGGTTTGCCATTGGCACAGTGGTGCGGCTGGCATGGTTGGCATGCATTGGCGCGATGATTTGGATGGCATGGTTTGCCATTGGCACAGTGGTGCGGCTTGCATGGTTGGCATGCCTTGGCGCGGTGATGTGGCTGGCATGGTTGGCATGGATTGGCGCGGAGGTGTGGCTGGCACGGCATGCCATTGACACATGTGGTGTGGGAATTAGGGTTTGGCCTATCGAAACCCTAATCAGTATTAAAAAAAGGTACCCTCGTAATTTTCTCGCAGACATATTAAAGGGTTCAATAAATATGCTTAATGTAGACATTATTACTCAAGTTCTGTGACGTCACTGTCTGACTAGGGTTTTACGATTTTAACCCTAAGATAAAAACCACCATCAATATTAAGTCCCCTGCTTAGCTCGAAACGGGAGCATCCTTGCGAGGTAAGCATAAGATGGTGACAGGCTGGGACAAAAATCGAAACAAAAAGTCGTGAAAAGATGGTCAGGAAGGTCTGACTAACCTTTTACGAGAGGTAAGGAGAGTTCATGATCCCCGTGTTTGGCGGCCTTGCATAAATTCTATTTGTGGTGTAGACCGTGAAGTGGTAAGATGAAGATCGTCGGCTTAGTCTGGCTATACATCATCTTGGTTGGATTAGGGAACATCATGACGCTGGCTTGGCGAGTTGTTGGTGTTGCTGGCTTGGATTGGAAATCTGTCGGCATGATACGACTTGAAACGGAGCCGTTGGCATTGGTCGGCTTGTAATGGGAGCCGCAAGTGTTGTGCGGCTTGGAATGGAGCCGTCAGCATTGGTCGGATTGGAATGGAGCCGTCTTGAGTTCCTCGGAAGGATGACAACTGGCTTCAGTTCCGTGGAAGGATGACGACCGGCTTCAGTTCGTGGAATGATGGCAACTTTGTCTAAATTAGGGTCTGGCATGCTGAAACCCTAATTAGCGCCCTTTACTAGAATCGATGTATAATTCTCGTATGGACTCGGATTTTGACGGTCCGCCCCTCCATTCAGAACGGAAAAGAATTTCCTATCTCCTCACGCGGGAATATTTAGGTTTTGAGCTCATTCGGGAGGTGAAAACAGCTCGACAATAAAATTCAAGAGGAATGTTGCGGGCCCGAGGTGGCATAGTCATGCCCAGTCATCTATTCCCGTTCATGGAGCAAGAGGGAATCTTCATTCTGTTCAAACTCTAGAAACTCCGTCCGCATGAATAGAGGTATCGACCCTCTTCTGTTGCTCGTCTAGATCTGTGCTTTCATCTGCAGTGTCTCTCTAGCAGATTCCAAATTTTACAAAAACTCAACTGCATTATTTGGATGTATGGATGAAATATATGCTTGGCAACGATCATGTCAAGGCTAATATTGGAGATTGTTATTGCGTTGTCGGTTCATCCTTGACTTGAGGTTGATCAGTGTATGGACCTTCTGATCACGATGATTGATATGTTGTGGATGATTGTATGGTAGAAATCTTCCGAAGACACATGATGAAATTGATGAGTTGGGAGATATTTTGTTGTTGATGTGATGTTATCAAGTCTTCAAGGACTTTGTTCCAAGAGACATCCTTCGAACCAGCTTCTCAATCTTGGACTATCGTATGGGATGCGGTAAGCAGTCTCCAGTTATATTTTTGTTAGATCCGATAGCATGGTTGGATATGTGAATGTATCTTTGTGGCGTACTTTTGGAGTTTTCGATGCACATGTACGGCTTCATGTTGAGAAATTCCCGCGGTTCATAAAACTTCGGCAGTAATGATGTTAAAGTCAGAAATAACCAGGTTGAGGGGAGTGAAAGTGTCTCATGATGGTAGTCCCCATGTGTACCCTACTTTCATCGCATCGCCTTGAATCCATGTCCATGGGATTTGATACAAGCTTATTGTACTCTTCTGGATGTGACGCTGGGATACACATTGACGAAATATTCTGGATAGTGAAGAGGCAGGAATGAGAGAGTTATGTTGTTTATCGTGGCTCCCTCTGTTTCTCAAGAAAATGTTTCAGCTACATCTCTGGAGTTATCTCATGAGTCTTTTATGGTCGTCGGGATGGACTGCGATGAACAGTCCCCAGTCGCATTTTTCTTTAGTTTCTGAAGTTATTTTCCTCTGAGCGGGCTTGGGATCCGCCGCATCCTCGTAAAGTGTTGAAGGCATCTTCTAGACAGAGAGGTGATGACATTCTTGCACAACACCCTTGAAGAATAGATGACCTTGTTGTGATTATGGCCTTTTGATTGACTGTGAGATTTGACAGTGAAAGAATTCCGTGTAGATCCTCAGTCCCAAAGTATGGTTTACATGTTTCCATCTTGTATGTTCAGTGGGTTGACCATGATAAAGACATCACCATCGTGCATTCGTACTGGTGACTTTGTTACTTCTTCCACGTGAAACAAAAATATGGAGGAGTACGGGTTACCTTGAAGTGATTCCAGCTGCGGTGAATCTCTAGACGATATCAAAAAATAAGCGGCAATAGTTATTGGTAGCAGATGTAATCAGAGGAGACAACATTGTCATGGGAACGAAGTGGGCTGGCTAGAATTGTATGGGCATCCATGGAAGTAAAAGGATTTGCTGGATGCATAAGCGAGAAAACTGTCCATGGTCATGAGTTTTGACGGGATGGATCAAAAGGTGGCCATGACTACGAAGATTGGATGGCTGCGATCATGATCCTTGACACGGGGAGTGTGGTGGCACGAACCTTTGCAGGTGATAGGTGTTGTAAAACACCTAATTTTATATATAGTATTTTTGCTTTCTTTGCTATTATCCTTGTGGATTGCATCTCTTATGTTTAAATTTGAGTTATTAGTTACTTTGGAGTCTTTTGGAGCGAAAGAAGAAAAAAATACTTAATTGGAGAGAAAACAGCGCAAAATTCGATTCACGGGCGAGTTACATTTGAATCCAGCTAAGGGTGCATCAAAGGAGGCGAATAATAAACTGTTGGTTCCCTGGAACCGACAAGCCATACATGAACTAGTTGGCCCTTAGCCAGTATAGTGGGGTGACTTTAACACTTATACTTCCTTCAAAACCCTAAGTTTCAGAGAAGTAATGATTCTCTCTTATTATTTTCTCTTACCTATTCAACCTGAAACCAATGGATGCATTTACAACTCAGAGAAATTAGGAAATCAGTGAAGAAATTAATAGAGAAATTGAAGTTGTTGAAGAAGAGATTTGTTGATGATGAAGTTCAGAAGGAGGATTTGAGTTTTGGTGTCAAGGATAAGAGGTTGCCTCTATTGAGAATTAGATCGATGAAGACTGATTGAGAAGACAAACTCAGTCAAAAAGATGGAGAAATTCAGGGTGTTGAAATGAATTGAATGGGTTTTGAGTTTGCTGTGAATCTGCTATCGAATTGAAGAGAAAAAGAGGACGTGGGTTTGTGTTAATTATGAAGTTGTGGAAGAAATCGATGGTGATGGTGACTGAGAAGGAGTTCATCTATGATGTTAGGTTTTGGTAGTTCAAGATAGGACAGGAGGAGCAGATAATGGTGATAACAAATGGGTATTATTCAGATTCAAGTTCTGATGCTCAGAATTGATGACAATTGAAGGAGGACTTGTGTTCTTGAGCTGAGATGTGAAGGCTGTTAGGGTTTGAGTTCCACATGAAAGAACCGGTATTGATGATGAAATGGCAGTTGCAGTTATGACAAAGGAATTATTGTTATTGCTAAGGCTCGTAGTTCATGATGGAGAGATTCAGATGGAAGAATGGCGCTGGGTTTAAGGCTTCAGCTTGGGACATCATTGCAGTGTGAGATTGGTTTGATGTTATAGATGGATGGAGTAAGGAGGAGTTGGTGTTCTCAGGAAGAGTTGGTCATAGGAGGTGATGGTGTTAGCTGGTATTGCATGCCTGTGAATGCAAGAATGAGAGACAGATGCAGCTGTTGGTCATTGCAGTGGTTGAGACAAAGAAAATTGGTTTTGATTGAACAGCAGGTGGTGTTGCAGGTAAGATTTGAAGATGGTGGAGAATCAATGAAGTTTGAGAAGAAGTTGGGAAAATAATGGCTCATGGTGAGAATCTATAATGGCTCATTCATCAATGAAGTTTGAGAAAAAGTTTGGCAGATGCAGTTAAGGGTTGTAATGATATTGGTTGCAGTAGCATATGATGAGAATCTATAATGGCTCAGGGTGTTGGTATCTGATAAATATTTGGTTTGGTATGAAAACTTAGATGAATTCTTAGGACAGGTGAAGGTCCAAAATGTGGTGTTGTTGGCTTGATATGGGTTGTTTTGTGTTGGTGGTGGTTCTGTTGTGGGTGGTAGACACAAACTGTGATTCAGTTGGGTAATAGCAGTAAAGAAGATGTAGGTGGCATTTATGAGATTTCTGAGTTCCAGTTTTTCTGTGTGTTGATGGGAGAAATAGGTTGGAGTTGCTGGTGGTAGCTGGAGTGGAGAGTTGCAGCTGTACAGGTCATGTGTTTTATCAGAGATGAACCTGGTGCAAGAATGGAATTGATGAGGATCTAATGGGGTATTTCAGTTGTGTTAAATATGATTGTATGAGAGAGTTGTTGGTGCTTGAAATGGTTGTAAGGAGTTGCAGGTGTAATGAGGTGCTGCAATACAATGAAGAATAGCCTGTGAACCTAGATGTATGTTTAGCAAATGGGTTGAACTGAAGCATGGGATATGAGCTGTAGGTGCAGCTGCAATTTGGTAGTCGTCGAAGAGAAGAGGGAGCTACTGAGTTTGTGCAATTCAAGTTACAGCTACAGGTGGTGCAACACAGGGCCATCATGGATGGGGTGCATTGCTGATGCATAATGTTGATGCAGCAGAGCTCAAGCTAGTGTAATGGCCTTGGACAATACCAACTCAACCCATTCAGCTGAGTTAGACTCTTGACTCAGTGACATTGACTGAGTTGACTTTACTTCGATGCAGGTGACCGGGTGGACTTTTCCGGTCACCTGATATTTGTTACGGTGCCGGATTCCAGACAACTTCCGGCCATTGCACCAGTTTTCCTGCGAGTAGTTTTTGGGAAAGAATTTTCACATGGGTATTTCACACACATGAGCTTAGTGGACTTCTTGGTATTGGACTTTGGGCTTTGAATACCTAATTTTGGGGAGTTGAAGAGTTATAAAAGGGAAAAGTTTATATTTCTTTGGGGGACATTATTCTACTGGGGTTTTGGAGGAGAGCGGCAATTTGGGTTTGATTTCATTTATTTTTCATGTTCTTCATTTTATTTTTGATTATGATTATGATGAAGTCAAAAGTTATGAGTAACTAAATACTTATTATTGGTTATGGGATAAAGTGGATTTCACAAATAAGATTTGATTCAATGCATTAGTTTTGTCTCAATACTTTATTGTTTATAATTCATGGTTTATATTGTTATATGATTTGATTGTTTGTTTGATTGAGTCCGGAATCAATCCGATTTACTTTTATTTCTAAAGATATATTAGGGTTTTCAATACGTAAACGTTGTTAATCCCTGATTCTATGTATCATAATTGTGGGTACTGCTTATAGTGATATATCCTACTAGTCACAAATAAATCATAACCTTAGTTAAATTGAATTAGTGCTTTTACACATTTTGATTGCCTTGATTAGTCTTATTCCATAGAACTTATTGCTTTTAGGGAGTTAAATCCAATTGTGCTTTTACACTTTAGGTTGCTTTCTAGGAAGAATTCACATATGCATCTTTTAATGTGGTTGTGATGAAATCAGGGAATTAGCGGGATATACTTGCGATCAAGGTATCCTAGGACTTTTAGTAAATGTGAGATTAAAATTTCAATTCTAGTCATTTATGAAAATATATGTTTGTGAATGAAACTATCCCGTGACCAATATCTTCTCCTTAATGATTACTTTTATTATTTCTTTGCTTTCAATTTAGTTTTATTGCTTTGAAAAATCAATATTCCCCCTATTGGTTACTAAGAAACTGAAATTTGTATAACAAAAATTGCCTCTTTGTGGATACGAACTCTTTCTTATCACATACTTCATTTATTTTAGTTAAGTAAGAAAGTGAATTTATTTTTGCTCGGCTGACAACCGACCAAATTTTGGCGCCGTTGCCGGGGAGGCATACGGCTTGTTATTAAGTTTTTAGTTTCTTTTTATAATTTTTGCTTTTATATTTGTTTTTCGTTTCTTGTCTTGATTCTCACTTGTTTGCGAGAATTGTTTTCAAGTACCTAATCCCTGGCTTCTAAGGATTGGAACTATCCAAGGTGTGGGATAGCTACTCGAAGAGGCACAATACTTCAATCAAGTCAAGACACAACGGAAGAGCAAGAGTTAGTAGTGGAAGAAGAATTACAACTAGAAGGATAACAAGAGGTTCCATTTGTACAAGAACCACTAGTTGAAGAAGAAGAAGCAATGGGTGATGCAAATTGTACACTCAAGGACTTGGCTTCTCATAGGCGTGATGCACAACAATGGTGTATCCAAACAAACTCAACTTTCGAGATCAAGTCGGGGTTGCTTAGAGAGTTACCAAAGTTCCATGGCATGGTGAATGAAGACACAAACAAGAATCTTATGCAGTTCCATACCATTGTCAAGGCCATGCTTCCAGCGGAGACTGATGCCGATGGTGCAATGTTGAAAGTTTTTCCATTTTCTATGGTGGACAACGCTAAGGATTGGTTGTATTGTTTGCCATCTGGAAGTGTCACTACATGGAACGGGTTGAAGAAACTCTTTCTAGAGAGGTATTTTCCTGCGTCAAAGGCTACACAAATTCGCAAAGAGATTTTTGGAATAAAGCAATATATGGGAGAATCTTTGTATGAATGTTGGGAGCGATACAAGAGATTGGTGGCAAGCTGTCCTCACCATCAATTCAGTGATGTTATGATAATCCAATACTTCTACAAAGGCCTCCAAGCAAGTGATAGATATCTTCTTGACGCTGCGGGTGGTGGTGCACTAGTGAACAAGATGGTGGCCCAAGCTACCGAGTTGATTGAAAGCATGGCTGCAAACTCGCAACAATTCTACACAAGAAGTGAACCAATGGTTAGGCGAGTGAAAAAAGTTAGTGATTCATCATCATCACACCGTGATCAAAGGATGGATAATATGGAGTGAATGATGCAAAGGATGGCTGCGGTTATTTTACCTTCTTGTGACGAAGAGTTGGAGCAAGCTAATGCGGTTTTTCCAAATCAACAAAGACGGTATGATCCCTACTCAAACACGTACAATCCAGGATGGAGAGATCATCCCAACTTTAGCTATGCCAACAAGCAAGGTGCGGTTTCACAACCTACTTTCAACTATCCAAGCGGGTTTCCACCACAACAACAACCATTTCAGCAACCACAACAACAACCAATGCAAAACCAAGGTTCTGATATCGATGCAAAGCTTCAAACAATAATGCAAGGTATTTCTACCATGTTTAAAGAAATCCAACAAGAGACCAAGAGTGCAATCAAGGAGTTGGAGACACAAGTGGGCACCATGGCGATTGATATAAACAAATTCAAGGCACAAAATAGTGGGAAACTCCCTTCTCAACCCATTAATCCAAGAGAGAATGTTAGCGTTATTACATTGAGAAGCGGTACACAACTTGTGCAACCTGAAATTATTGATGTGGGTGATATGAAGTCAAAATAGGAACCTGTATTGGAGAAAAAGAATGATGATTTTCCCCAAACTTCTGAGGTACCTACTTTCAACTCTAAAAATCTTATTTCTAATTATGTTCCTCCCTTACCTTTTTCTCGCATATTTGCAAGTTCTAAGAAGGCGGAACTAGAAAAGAAGATTTTAGATATCTTCAAGAAGCTTCATGTAAACATTCCACTTATTGATGTTATCAAGCAAGTTCCAAAATATGCAAAGGTTTTGAAGGACTTGTCTACCAAGAAGAAAAAGCTAACCGGTAATGAGGTTATGAGTGTGGGGGAAAACGCTTCGGCGGTCTTGCAAAAGAAACTCCCACCAAAATGCAAGGATCCAGGTAGTTTCACTATACCCGTAGAGATTGGTAATACAAGAATTGGAAAGGCTATGCTTGACTTAGGAGCATCCATGAATATCATGCCGGCATCTATTTATGAGTCTTTAAATTTGGGTCTATTGAAACCAACTAATATTGTGCTTGAACTTGCGGATCGTACTAATGTCTACCCTAGGGGTATTATTGAAGATGTCCTTGTGCAGGTGAACCAACTAGTTTTTCCAGCTGATTTTTGTGTTCTAGAAATGGATGATGGCTCAGATGTTTCCATACCCTGCTTGGGAGACCTTTCATGAAGACGTCTAAAACCGTCATTGATGTGGACGAAGGAATACTCACAATGAGGTTTGATGATGAGATAATTCGCTTCAACATGTTTGAAGTCATGCGGTATCCTAGTGATGTTCATTCAGGTGTCCATAACGTATGGGATCCTAGCTAAGGCTTTGTAAGCAAGGAGATAGTCGGGCTGACGACTTTAAACCAAGTGTTAAATGGGAGGCAACCCATAGGATGAGTATCTTTTGTCTTATTTTCATTTTCTTGTCTTGTTTTTAGTTTTTTCTTATCTTGTATTTTATTTTTCTAATTTCTTGTCATATTTCATGCATGATTTCCCACCTTGACTTACTTTGGATGACTCAATTTACATTGAGGACAATGTAAAGTTTAAGTGTGGGGGAGTGGTTTAGCATTTGCATTGTAAAATTTTCATGATTTTTCAACTATTGTGTAAATTAGTGCATGAAAAATCTAACTTGTGGTTAGTTTAGAGTCACATAATATACATGTCACTAAGATTACATCGATATTCTCATAAGAGTGACTGAACTTAGAGATGACAGAGAACATGATCGGGTTTCTTACTTGTATGAGAGTTAAAGTTGGATTTAACCATGCCAGTGGAAAATAAGGTGCATACTGAATTCGGTAGTAGAGTAGTGGTCCCCTATAGTGGAGACTACCCATGTTACGTCATGAGAGGCACCGACCTTCAATTATTTGTACCTGTTTAAATATGTGCTTTTAAAGTGTGTGTCACCGTACGTAAATTCCGGGTAGAATGGTGAGCTACCCAACCTCTCACCAATAGAAGCACTATTTTGATCTCTTAAGTGCTATTTTATCAATCATGATGGTGACATCGAATTGCTAACTTACATACCACTTGTAATCTTGTTCGCAGTTAGCACCATCCACTTTATCTCTCTCTATACCAACAGGTCCATAGAAACACCATCATCATCAACAAGAGGAGCATCACAAATTCGAAGGAAAATTGAAGACGTTCAAGGTTTACAAACAACAGTACAAAATGAGCAGATTTCAGATTTAAGTATAGCAACAAGACAAGGAGCATAATTATTACAAGTTGAAGACTATTGTACAAGAGTGAAGATTATCAAGATGAGAGTTCAAGAAGTTTATGATATCGAGACATACAAGTTGTGAAGAATCAAGTGGTAAAGTACTTACACCATGGCCTTTGTACTTTTTATTTTATCTTTATTTTTATTTGTATTATAAAAAAAAAAATTGGGAAAAAAAAAGACATGAGAAATGTTCATTAGGTTCATCATTAGTTTTTATTTTATTTTGTTTGTTTTCATTTTGTATTTACTTTATTTATTTTGCATAAAAAAAAAAGAGAAAAAATAAATAAAAAATTCATTGCATCATATTTTGGTTTGCTTAGTTCATATTTAGTTTTGTTTTCTTTCAATAAAGCCAGTGGAACAAGGAACATCTATAGTGAAGTTTTAAGCAACAAGAATTAAAGGAAAGAGTTACATTGTCAAGATTTTACGAAGTTCAAGAGTTATCATCGACAGTTGAAGACCGAAGACAAGGATTGAAGACCGAAGACGTTTCTATGGATGCCGTGAGAGTGGTGCTAACTGCACGTCGAACGGATAACGAGGTAAGTAAGCATATTCCCACCTTCGTTAAGAGGTTGATTTCCTTTCTTAGAGATCGTCATAAAAAGGGTTTTCAAAATGAATAAAAGATGTGGGTTTTCAAAACAATTCGGAAGGTTTGCCTTCTTACTATTCAACGTGTCACAGGATTCTCTCTTCATTCCTACCTGGACACATGTGTGACCCATAAAGAGCTGTTTATTATTGAGAGCAATTTCATAAAATCCTTTCTTGCGAGGCAGAGTCAAGACTTTTGATCACTCCGAACCCGAATTTCTTTCGATAAGGGATGGTTATTTCTTTCTCAACTTTTAAGGATGAGATTGTGTTCATATATGTGTCTAACTTCTTATGACTAGTGTGCAGAATCTCTATGTCTTCTTAGCGCGTTGGATACTATCATTTCGGAGAACTAGTAGGTTGGAAAGGTAGGTTTTGTGGGTATATCTATCCTTTAGAATAAGTTTTGTTTGATTTGCTCGAGGACTAGCAAAGTCTAAGTGTGGGGGAATTTGATAGGTGTTGTAAAACACCTAATTTTATATCTAGTATTTTTGCTTTCTTTGCTATTATCCTTGTGGATTGCATCTCTTATGTTTAAATTTGAGTTATTAGGTACTTTGGAGTCTTTTGGAGCGAAAGAAGAAAAAAATACTTAATTGGAGCGAAAACGGCGCAAAAGTCGATTCACAGGCGAGTTACATTTGAAGCCATCTAAGGGTGCATCAAAGGAGGCGAAGAATAAACTGTTGGTTCCCTGGAACTGACAAGCCATACATGAACTAGTTGGCCCTTATCCAATATAGTGGGGTGACTTAAACACTTATACTTCCTATACAACCCTAAGTTTCATAGAAGTAATGATTCTCTCTTATTATTTTCTCTTACCTATTCCACCTGAAACCAATGGATGCATCTACAACTCAGAGAAATTAGGAAATCGGTGAAGAAATTAATAGAGAAATTAAAGATATTGAAGAAGAGATCTATTGATGATGAAGTTCAGAAGGAGGATTTGAGTTTTGGTGTCAAGGATAAGAGGTTGCCTCTATTGAGAATTAGATCGATGAAGACTGATTGAGAAGACAAACTCAGTCAAAAAGATGGAGAAATTCAGGGTGTTGAAATGAATTGAATGGGTTTTGAGATTGATGTGAAGTTGCCATCGAATTGAAGAGAAAAAGAGGACGTGGGTCTGTGTTAATTATGAAGTTGTGGAAGAAATCGATGGTGGTGGTGACTGAGAAGGAGTTCATTTATGATGTTAGGTTTTGGTAGTTCAAGCTAGGATAGGAGGAGAAGATAATGGTGATAACGAATGGGTATTATTCAAATTCAAGTTCTGATGCTCAGAATTGATGACGATTGAAGGAGGACTTGTGTTCTTGAGCTGATATGTGAAGGTTTTTAGGGTTCGAGTTCCACAGGAAAGAACCGGTATTGATGATGAAATGGCAGTTGCAGTTATGACAAAGGAGTTATTGTTGTTGCTAAGGCTCGCAGTTCATGATGGAGAGATTCAGATGGAAGAATGGCGCTGGGTTTAAGGCTGCAGCTTGGGACAACATTGCAGTGTGAGATGGGGTTGTTGTTATAGATGGATGGAGCAAGGAGGAGTTGGTGTTCTCAGGAAGAGTTGGTCATATGAGGTGATTGATCGGTTGTCAGTCGACACAAAATAATTCACTTCCTCACTCAACTAGATATAAATATAGTATTCGATAAGAAAGAGTTTGTATCCACAGAGAGGCGATTGTTGTTATGCAATTTTCAGATTCTTAAGTAACCAAGTAACCAAATGACCCAAGAGTTTTTTTTGTTTTTATCAAAGTAATAAAACTAAATAAAGCAAAGCAAATAGTTTGAATAATCAATAAGGAAAAGATATTGGTTAAGGGATAGTATCATTCACAAACATGTATTTTTCATCTATGATTAGAATTGGTAATTTAATCTCGCAATTATCAAAAGTCCTAAGATATCTTGATCGCAAGAGTATCTCATTTATTTCTTGATTTTATCATAAACAACATTAAAAGATGCTATTGTGACATCTTCTTAAAAAGCAACCTAAAGTGTAAAAGCACAATTAGATTTAACTCCCTAAAAGCAATAAGTTCTATGAAATAAGACTAATCAATGCAAACAAACGTGTAAAAGAACTAATTTGTTTTAACAAAGGTTATGATTCATATGCGATTAAAAATATGTATCACTACAAGTATTAACCGCAAGATGCTACTAGAAATCAGAGATAACAACTTTTACGTATTGAAAACCCTAATATAGCTATAGAGATGAAAACAAATCCAATTGGTTCCGGACTCAACCAAACCAACATTCAAATCATATGATAATATAAATAATGAATCATAAACGATAGAATTGAGAAAAACTAAATCATAGAATCAAATAACATGCCTGAAGAAATCAACTTTTATCCCATAACCAATAGTAGTATTTAGCTACACATATTAATGGAGTTCATCATCATAATATTCAAAGGAAATAGATGAAACATAAAAGAAAGCAAACCCTAGAAGTAGTTCTCTGCAAAAGCTCCAAGAATAGAATAAAACGTTATCTCCAAAAGTTAGTAGAACTTTTCTTTTTGTAGCTTTTTCTCCTTCCAAAATTAGGTTTTGTCTTCAAAGTCCATTAGTTGGAAATTCACCCGGCCCACAAGTGAGAGAAATCCGTGTAGAAAATCTGTCCCAAAAACGCTCTCCGGAAAACTGGGGTTTTGGCCGGAAAGTCGACGTCGACAACCTAAAAGTCAAACGGTCAACGGGTCGATACGGTCAACCGGGTCAACTCGGTCAAGTTCAGCGAGTCACACCGGGTCAAAACCGATTCAGTGATCCGACTCGTTCCTGGCCATTTGTTGCAGTTCACAGCCAAGATGGATGTATCCTCTGTGTTGCATCATTTGTAGCTTTCATCAGTTACAACCAAGATGGCTATACCTTCTTTGCATAACTGCACTATCATTCCAGTTAAATTTCACAGCCAAGATGGCTATATCCTACAATCATTCTCTTATCTTGCACCCTGAATTCATATTTGACCAATGCACCACCAGCACATCATTTCAATTCTCAAGCCACATCATATCCTCAACCTGACAGCATCATTAACACTACTGCAACACAGTTCTTTTCCACAACAGCAGCACCAGCTCAACTTGTCCAGCCATTTGCTTCACTTCTTCAAGCATACTCCATTTCACCATCTGCAATACAGCTCTTTATTCACAACCACATACCCACTAGTTTCAGCTGCAATTCCCCATTGTTTCTCACCTGAAACTCAGCTCCTGTACCACCATCTTAGTTTGAACTTTACTACCTGCACCTACTAATCCAGCAGACTCCATTCCACAGCAGCATCACCTGAACCACCCATAAGAACCAAACAACTCCAGTTGCATCAGCTTTATTCTAGCTTCATTTCATGCCTGTACAAATCTTTATCACATCATTGCCTCATATCAAGTCTCATTCTCTGCAATCAACTTCTTACTTGCAAGTCATGTTAAACACCATAAGCACCAGTTAACATCCCAGCACACCACTTTTTCCCTGTGATTTCAACTAGAGTTATAACCAACCAATCTTTGCAATTCAGAACAACAACCAACCATTCGCACAATTTATCTCCATTGCATTCCCAGCTCATCACCACTGGCTAAACTCCATCTCCACAGCATGAACTGCAATCACCTGCAATCCAAAAACCACCTGAAACTGCAGCTATCCATTTCTCGCCACTGTCTTAGTCCATAGCTGCAATCCAACCACAATCAATGACATGGATTACACTACACAAAAACATCACTATATGAAGATCCAATTGCTCTCTTTGTAAACCTGCAACATAATCATCACTTCTCCCATTCCATTGTTTAGGTGCCAACTTCACCACTGCACCACCTTCTCTGTTCAGACCCCCCTTTCACAGCATCATCGCCTACAACATGATTGTCACCAGCTTCAGTTCAAGACCATTCTTTACCCATAGCTCAACTCCATGTATATTGCTTCCAGCAACAGCACCTGCTGTAACAATTCAATTGCCCAAGCCATCACACCCATCTTCTAACTCCCCACAAGATTCAACATTGCCACAGCCATTGTGACCATGGATAGTACCTGCAGCTCAACTGCAACTTGAGTCTGTTACAGAGACCACAAAATCACCACCAATTGATTTCAGTTCACATACTCTCCATTCCAACCTTCCCTGCAAAGTTCCTAAACATACATCTAAGTTCTATTTCCTTCTCAATTCCAGTTCTAGCAAGAACCTTAACCACTGCCATCATACTTGTAAACTTTCATAACCCATTAGCAGCATCACTCAGCTGCATCTTAATCTCAATATGAGATGCAGCTACAACTGAACCAGTACCATCAATTCCAAGGAACATTGACCCCCACAGACACCCAATGACTCAAACACCAGAATTATCTCAAATCCACCTTCAATTTCTTCATCCATCTTCATATGAACAAACCATAACTTCCATTTCTGGTAAATACCCAGAGTTCTTCATTAGCCTTCATCCCCTGTAATTCGAATTCCAGAAGCAACAATCAACCACAGACCATTCGACAGAGGAAAACAAATCCATCAACAACTCTCGGATTTACTCCACAGATCAAACCCATCTTCTGAATCGACCACAACTTCAATTTCTTTACTGAAACTCCATGGTAGCTCTCTGAGATCACCTTTCTATCCACCAAACCTCATTCCCTAATTTCATTTCAATCTAATTTTACACCCACTATACTAATGCATCTCTCAATCTCTCCTTCTAATTTTCGATATGTTATCCATCTCAGTTTAAGAGCAGCTGCTATTACGCAGCCATTGTTCTTCTCAGTGAACTAATGATTGAGAAATAAAAAAAGCTCTGAATTCTAGGGTTATAGGTTGGGAAGGTTATTGATAGCTGGTCGCTTCTAATAAGGGATAGCCCAATTGGCAGCCCCTTATCCTTATCTAGCCTATGTTTAATGCTCGTCCAAATAATTGCCTCTTAACCTTGACTAAGCTCCGGATAGTGTTTGCCTGCGCAGTGACAACTCTGTCCTTTTTTCTCCATATAAACGCTTTCCTTTTCTTAGAATTCTCCACCGCAGTATCTATTGCTTCTCAAATCCACTTATTCTCTTCATTGTCTTTTCATCACTAAAGTTGTCAGCTTTTCAGACAAAATTGCATCACTAAAGCCGACATACTTTTCATACAGAGATGAAGAAATAAAAGCAAATGATGAGAAATAGTTTGTCTCCAATAGCCATCACACATGAGATGAGGCTTTCGCGCCGTTTCTTCTCATTTTGTTCCAAATGACTCCAAAGTACCTAATTACTCAAAAACAAAACATAAGATACATAATTTACAAGAAAACTTAGCAGAGAAAGCATAAAAAATAGATAAATAATATGGTGTTTTAGACACCTATCAGTGATGGTGTTAGCTGGTATTGCATGCTTGTGAATGCAAGAATGAGATACAGATGCATCTGTTGGTCATTGCAGTGGTTGATCCAAAGAAAATTGGTTTTGATTGAACAACAGGTGGTGTTGCAGGTAAGATTTGAAGATAGTGGAGAATCAATGAAGTTTGAGAAGAAGTTTGGCAGATGCAGTTAAGGGTTGTAATGATATTGGTTGCAATAGGATATGATGATAATTTATAATGGCTCATGGTGTTGGTATCTGAGAAAGATTTGGTTTGGTTTGAATTTGAGGAGAAGAAGTTATGGAGTTTGGCATGAAAACTAGATGAATGCTTAGGACAGGTGAAGCTCCAGAATGTGATGTTGTTGGATTGAGATGGGTTGTTTTATGTTGGTAGTGGTTATGCTTTGGGTGGTAGACACAAACAGTGATTCAGTTGGGTAATGTCAGTAAATAAGATGCAGGTGGCATTTATGAGATTTGTGAGTTCCAGCTTTGTTGTGTGTTGATGGGAGAAATAGGTTGGAGTTGCTGCTGGTAGCTGGAGTGGAGAGTTGCAGCTGTACAGGTCATGTGTTTTAGCAAAGATGGACCTGGTACAAGAATGAAATTGATGAGGAGATAACGGAGTATTGCAGTTGTGTTAAATATGATTGTAGGAGAGAGTTGTTGGTGCTTGAAATGGTTATGAGGAGTTGCAGGTGTAATGAGGTTCTGCAATACAATAAAGAATAGCATGTGAACCTAGATGTATATTTAGAAGATGGGTTGAACTGAAGCATGGGATATGAGCTGTAGGTGTAGATGCAATTTGGTAGTCGTCGAAGAAAATAGGGAGCTACTGAGTTTGTGCAATTCAAGATACAACTACAGGTGGTGCAACACAGGGCCATCATGGCTGGGGTGCACTGCTGATGCACAATGTTGATGCAACAGAGCTCAAGCTAGTGTAATGGCCTTGGTCAATACCAACTCAGCTCAATCAGCTGAGTTAGACTCTTGACTCAGTGACATTGACTGAGTTGAATTTACTTCGATGCAGGTGACCGGGTGGACTTTGCCGGTCACATGAGATTTGTTCCGGTGCCGGATTCCGGAAAACTTGTGGCCATTGCACCATTTTTCCGGCGAGTAGTTTTGGGGACATAATTTTCACACACATGAGCTTGGTGGACTTCTTGTTATTGGACTTTGGGCTTTGAAGACCTAATTTTGGAAAGTTGCTATAAAAGGGAAAAGTTTTCATTTCTTTGGAGAACATTATTCTATTGGAGTTTTGGAGGAGAGCGACAATTAGGGTTTGATTTCATTTATTTTTCATGTTCTTCATTTTATTTTTGATTATGATTATGATGAACTCAAAAGTTATGAGTAACTAAATACTTATTATTGGTTATGGGATAAAGTGGATTTCACAAATAATATTTGATTCAATGCATTAGTTTTGTCTCAATACTTTATTGTTTATGATTCATGGTTTATATTGTTATATGATTTGATTGTTTGTTTGGTTGAGTCCGGAATCAATCCGATTTACTTTCATTTCTAAAGCTATATTAGGGTTTTCAATACGTAAACGTTGTTAATCCGTGATTCTATGTAGCATAATTGTGGGTAGTGCTTGTAGTGATATATCCTACTAGTCACAAATGAATCATAACCTTGGTTAAATTGAATTAGTGCTTTTACACATTTTGATTGCCTTGATTAGTCTTATTCCATAGAACTTATTGCTTTTAGGGAGTTAAATCTAATTGTTCTTTTACACTTTAGGTTGTTTTCTAGGAAGAATTCACATATGCATCTTTTAATGTGGTTGTGATGAAATCAGGGAATTAGCGGGATATACTTGCGATCAAGGTATCCTAGGACTTTTAGTAAATGTGAGATTAAAATTTCAATTCTAGTCATTTATGAAAATATATGTTTGTGAATGAAACTATCCCGTGACCAATATCTTCTCCTTAATGATTACTTTTATTATTTCTTTGCTTTCAATTTAGTTTTATTGCTTTGAAAAATCAAAATTCCCCCTATTGGTTACTAAGAAACTGAAATTTGTATAACAACAATTGCCTCTCTGTGGATACAAACTCTTTTTTGTCACATAATTTATTTATTTTAGTTAAGTAAGAAAGTGAATTTATTTTTGCTCGACTGACAACCGACTAACAGGAAGGAGTTGTAGGTACTGAATATCGCAAGATAATAGTTCACGAGTATCGTAATAAATAAAGGAGGAAAGAGTTATAAAATGATACGATGATAGAAGTAGCGCGGAGAAATGTGAAGTTTTGCGAGGATGAAATAATTTTGCGAGGATGAATTGCGATACTTCGCAATTCATATACAGCTGCATAAGTTTTACTATAAATAGGAGTTCAAATGTAAAATTCGAGAGGTTCTTTTAATGAGTGTAAGAAATTATCTTAGGAAAGAGAATAGAAAAAGTTGTAACTATTCTAGTTCCATTTTGATAATTCTATGTAATCAACTAAGAGAATTAATAAGAAAGTTATCATTCACCATCAAGAACTTCTTGAGTTTTTACTAATTATATTGAGGGTGTAGTTGTAGATTATTCTGCAACTACATAATTGGCGCTAGAAACAGGGATTTGAAGGATTCCTGTACCAGAAAAATGACAAGAAGAAGAAACAGATCAGAACCATTAACTGAAGTAAGAAGAAGTGTAAGACTCGCAGGAGGAGAAGAAAATATAACAGGAGAACCTAGTAGGAGAAGGAATAATCGAAGAAATCAAGCTCAACAAATAATAGATCATGATCGAGTGAGTATACACACTTGGAGAAATAATACACCAGAAGAAGAAGATAGAGAACCACAAATCAGAGAAAATGGGAGGTTGATGGGAGGAACAATTCTTGAAAGAGAAAGGGAGATGTTAGAAACATTGAGACAAGGAATCCAAGAAGAACGAATGATCGAAGTTGAAGAACGTGCCAATTTAACAAAACAAAATCAAGAATTGAGGATGGAAAATTAGATGCTACAAAGAAGGAAATCTCAAAGTGTTGCAAGATCAAATGTTAGAACAGAAAGAGAAGGACAAAATTCACCGATAATCAATAATGAAAATAATATGCAAGAACAAGCGCAGAATCAAGGTGAAAGAAATCAAGAGAATCGTTTCATTTTAATACCAAACCACGAACAAAACATGGAGAATTTACAAACAAGGCCAAATCTTAGAGAAAACAATCAGAATCGAGAGGAAGAACAGTAACTTATGTAAGAAACTGAGAGACAACAAGCAGTACATCAAAACAATCACGAGAATGGAGTAAGAAGATATGAAGAGGCTCGTAACAAACAAAATGTTGAGTATGAAAGAATTAAGAGAAGAATTGTAAATCAACAAACAGAAGTGGAGAGGAATGAACCAAACTCTCGAATCAGAGTACAAGCAAATAAAGAAGAAATAAATCACAGAAGGAGGAGAAATGAAGAAGAAGAAATTCATGATATTCGCATGAGAAGAATGAGAAGAATAAAAAGGGAAGAACAAGAATTCCAAGATGCTCTGCGACTGAACAATTATGATAATTTAGAAAGAAGATATTTGCAAAATTATTCAAATGAAAACATTAATGAAGAATATGATAGAATGCGAAGGATCGCAAGGGAGGAAGCGCAAGAACGTAGAAGAAGAGAAGCTGCATTAAAAAGACCAATGGATGAGAATTCTAAGGCAAATGCACGGATCTTTCGAGAATTAGCAAAAATGAGAGGGATGATAAACAATAGAAGATGAGGAGATAGAAGGCAATTAGATGAAGCAATAGAAGAAGCTGCGAGGACTCCATTTGCTAGAGAAGTACAATTGGGAGGAATTCCACCAAAATGCAATTTGCCTACACTTACCAGTATCTATGATGGGACTTCATGTTCTATTCAACACATTAAAGCATACATAAGATGCATGTTACAATGGGAGAATCATGATGCTGTGTTATGCAAGTACTTCGCATCGAGTTTAATAGGGGAAGCTTTAAAGTGGTTCGAAGGACTCCCTAAGAACACTATTACGTCATTCAGTCATTTGCAAGCAACTTTCCTTGGAGCATATATCACAAATCACTCTTCACGGCTTGGTATTGAAGATGTATTTGGTTTAAAAAAAAGAATGGGTGAAAGTTTGAAGCATTTGGTAAGACGATGGAAGACTATGTGCAGTGATATGGCAGGGCGCGTGGATGAGAGATACTTGATTCTGTCCTTCATAAATGCGATGTTCGCAACTGAACAATTATATGTTCAAATCTTCATAAGAAAGAATTCCATAATGATGACAGAGTTACGAGAATTGCAAGAAGAATACATTACACTAGAGGAAAAGCAAAACAGTATGGAGTCATATCCAGTAGCAAACAATAGAAATCAAGATGGAGGAGCAAATTTACTTCCCAAAATAATCAATGTAGTAGCAGGTACTTCGCAAACATCCTCACAAACTTCTTCGCAAATTTCAGAAGAAAAGAAAATCAATGATAGCCAGCCAAAAATGGTAGCAATGGGTAGTATAGATCAAGAAGAGTATGATAGAGAGAGGAATTTCTATAATCGAATAGGAAATAGCCAAATTCCAAGATTAGATCAATAACAAGAAAATTATGGGGGACAAAGGCAAAATTATTTTGGACAAGGGAACTAGAGACAAAATTATAACAACGGTCAAGGAGGTCAAAGAATGGTAAGGGAAGAGATAAAGTTGCCACCTTTGAATACAAGTGTAGAAAAGATATGGCAAGCAATTATCCTGGTAGAGCATGTACCAACTCCATGGAATATGGGAAAGGAACCACCAATGGGTCCAAGAAGTCATGAATTTTGTTCATATCATCATTTTCATGGACATTCTACAAATAATTGCCATAATATCAAGAGGATAATCTTGTGAATGATTGATCAAGGAAAACTAAATCAATTTTTACTTAAGGAGACATAGTCGCAACAATTACCACAGGCTCCAGCCATAACTCATGCAGGAGAACACAAAGACAAGAAAAGGGAGAAGAAATCCTACATATAGAAGTGGGATCAAAAGCAAGGAATGTTTTCTGTAATTCCATTGTTCATTCATATAAAACCATAGAGGATTTTCATGATAATGTGTTAAGCAGGGTATATGAGAGGGATGGTGAAGGAAAGGAAGTAATGAACATCGCAAAAATTTCACGACTTGAAGATTGGCAGAAACGTGAAATTTCTTTTGAAGCCACTGAAATTCCAGAAGGTTGTGAAGCACATGATAATCCATTGGTAGTAATATTAGCAATCTACATGAATATGGAAGAAAACGAAGATGATATGGAGGAAGAATCAATTGGTCTTAATAGGATTTTGATTGATACGGGAAGTTCTGTCAATATCCTCTTCTATTCTGCTTACAAAACTATGGGGGGGAAAGATGCAGATTTAATACCTTCTACTTACAGAATTTATGATTTTAATGGAACTGCTAACAAGCCCAAAGGAGAAGTGAGCATGCGAATTCCATTAAGTGGAATGCGAACTGAAATTTTGTTCTGCGTTGTTGATGTCGAATCACCATATAATGCTTTGATAGGAAGACCATGGCTTCATGGAATTCTAGGCGTAGCTTCCACTCTACATCAGTGCATAAAGTTTCCTCATATGAAGGGTATTGGAATTATCAAGGGTGATTGGGCTGAGGGAAAGAAATGTTACGATACAGAAGTAGAAGTTTGCGAAGGAAAAACTACTGAGAAGGAAAATTGGAGAAAAAGAGCAAAAGCTGTGAAAAGAAGTGAAAATTTAATGGCGGAGGATTAAGGAAAAAGAGAATAAAATTACGATGATAATCATACAAGAAATTTATGATGATAATAAGGGGTTGTGATTTTCGAAGAAAGAAGAAAGAAAATAATAAAACAAGAAGGTAATCAGTATGTTTGCTCGTGGAAATGAGGTATGTTGCAAAACAAATTTTTTTATTTCGTGATAAATTTTACGAATATTGTTTGCTCGCAGGAAATTGGGAAAAGTTACGAATTTCAAAATTTATATTGCGATTAAACTTTCATTAATTTGCGAATAAAAGACGCAATCTGTGATCAGCCTCCAAAAAAGAAAGAGAACCGCAGAAAATTTTATACAGGCAAACCTTTGTGGCGTACACCCTAGTTCGCGAAGCTATATTTCGTAAGAGGCAAAGTCCTAAAGTACGTCATTTAAGGGGGTACCTATAAACGTGGCTAAGGGTAACCGGAACACCACCAAGGGCCCTTAGTACATGGTAAAATTTTAGGGGTACAACCCAATAATGGGGTACCTATCCGGGTTAGACACCTTGGATTCTCACCTAATCTAGCGACATTACGCAATATAAAATGCGGTGTAAGAGGATTTAGGTTGGGCGACTAAGGCATACTGTCTTTCCCAAGAAGTGCAGAAAATGATCAAGGCGCCGAGGTACACGGTTGAGTCAAGAGTGCCGGGTGAGGTTGAACCACATCTGCCATTTTTGACAAGTCTTGGCAAATGATGCACTTGGCCCAAAGATACCCCATAGGGTGCAACCTCGTAACTATAAGCCCTATAGGCAAAAAGGATAAGAGGTTGCGATCAAAAGCTGGTTGTTGGAAGAACCGGATGGGAAGAGCTAACCTTGTATGGTCGATGTACGCTTCCTTGAAGGGGCAACCAGGGGGAAGATAAAGGGCAGCACCCTCCATTAGGGAGCTGATACGTGCTATAAGATGCAAATGTCACGAGGCTTCTTGTTTGCGAAAACATAAAGGCTTGTCATATTTGTGCAACAAATGAAGTTCTGCGAGCATTCTAAAAAAAAAAAAAAAAAAAAAAGAGAGAAGGAAAACATACAAAAAGAACTCGCAGAATGAAACAAAGAAGTTAAGATGAGATCAATGGGTTATTACATGAAAGTGTAAAAACGTCCTGCGATTTCATCGCAAGACGATAATATCACGAGGTTGTATGTTCGCAAGAATGTTCAGAATTGTCATATTATCGCAAATACAAAAATTTACTACAAAAGAGGTGGCAAAATAAGACCTTTACTTAGGAAGGCATGATAAGACCACAGAAATTAATGAAATTCATTACATCAAAATCATTGAAGAAATTATACAAGAATATATATTATGAAGATCTGAAAAGAAGACAACTTCGTCGATATCATTGAAGAAATTTTACAAGAATATACATCATGAAGTTTTGAAGAGAAGACAGCTTCGTCAATATCATTGAAGACTTTTTACAAGAAGTCCTATCAAAGAAGATAACATCATTGAAGAATTTTCACGAAGACTTAACAAAAGATGCGATTTTGATAGCAATCAAATACAGATAAGTTCATACTCGTAAAATTTTACGAGAATTACATACTTCTTATACTTCTCCATATATTGAATATTTCTCCACAAATTCAATACTATTTATACTTCTTCAAGAATATATCATATTTATTATACTTCTTCAACGGATATTTAATTTTGCGAAGGTTAAGTACTTATTATACTTCTTCATACAGTGAGTAATAATTCTTATACTTATTCATATATTGGGCAATTCTTAATGAATTGAATACTGCTAATACTTCTTCAAAGATATTTTATACTTCTTATACTTCTTAAGGGTATTTCATATTTCGTATACTTCATACTTCCTATACTTCAAGGGGAGATTTATTATTTACTTCGCAACATTCCGCAAAAGGAAAAAGGCTTATATTTCTTATACTTCAAAGGGAGGACTTTTTATTCATAATCACAATAAGACGAAATTTCGTAAGATAAATTGAGAAGGATATTCTAATACTTCCAGCGATAGTTGATCATTTGAAGAGCAATAATAAGGGGAAGGGGAATACTAAGCTAAGTCTTTAAGATATATTATTTCTCTCCACATGATCAAGTTATGTGAATAAGGGAAACAATCAATCAAAGAAAGATTAATTCAAATTAAGCTTTGAAAAAGAAATTGTTGGATTGATTAAAAGTACAATCAAGAAGAAATTGTTGTATTGAAAAGAAACAGAACATACATACAAAAAAGAGTGAAGTTACAGAACAGATATACAAAAAAGAGTGAAGTTATTTTTCAGGCGATCTATTCCCATCAAAATGATCTTCCTCTTCAACTTCACTATCATCTTCAACTTCACTATCATAGATTTCCAGATATGGAGTATCTTCAGGAATTTCTTCGGAAAGGAGCGTATGGTACTTCTTGAGAGGAGTTTCATTATCTTCGCAAATCTTGCGAGTCATCTTAGCTCAAAAACGCTTGACATATAAACTATGGTTATGCTGGGAAATTAGAAGCTGAGATCTCAAATCAGAAATTTTCTTATTACGGTTAGCAAGGATAGTTTCCAGATTGTCATTCATCTTCGCATAATTATCTGCAACAAGGAGAGAAATTAAGGAATTGGTTAGCAAATTACGAAGGAAAAGTAATCAAAATAATTACCATCGCAAAGAATTTACCTTATAATTGCTTCTTATCATTACGAAGAGAAGAATTTTCAAGCTTTAATTGATTATTCTCCTCAAGAAGAGAAGAATTATCAATTGCGATGCTCGCAGATTGTGAATTATCTTCGTGACGGGATGTTAATTCTGCGTTATCAATACTTAAATCCTCTACTTTTTGACGGAGATTTGAATTTTCAACCTCTAACTTCTTACAACGATTCAAAGTTTTCTTCTCAGCAATAGAATGACGTCTTTCCCAATCATAAGCAGCTGCACAACTAACTCTTCCAACCTAAACAAGAAAAAAAAGGGTTAGAAATTAACAAAATAAGGGAAATAAACAAGGAATAGAGAAGAAACTTACCATGCTACCTAAAGCATATAATGAAGCAGGAGAGACGAATCTTGAAATGCCTTTGAGGGAGTTATTATCAATTACAGTAGGAACTTTACAAGCCTTCGCAATAAGTTTGCGAGCATTCGCTGTAGGAGAATTTCCTAATCCACGAGAAGAATGGAGGAAAGCCGCAGATATGCTAACCATTGTTGAGGCAAAAGTTTCTGGGATACTGCAATCTTCATTTCCACCTTCATCAACATCATTATCATCATCTCCTTCGTCATAAAGGGTATCGGAATTAGAACTAAATTCCTTCTCAGGAAATTTATCATCTTCATCACCAAGATCTTCCTCAATATTCTCATTAGAAGAGATTACATTGGAATGAGACTTGGTTGAGAGTTTCTTCTTTTTCCTCCTCTCGTAAACAACATCTTGAAGTTTTATTTTCCTTTTGCGAAGAGCATCATCTTGACTACCAGAAGCTTGGGTAACCTTCGCAGAACGAAGAGTTTTTTATCTTGCAGTAAACCTTTTAGAAGAAGTAGAACTCTTATTTTCACTCGCAGCAATCTCAGGAAGAAATGGAACCTGCAAATTCAAATAAGGATAAGAAACAGAGGCAACAATATATTGTTTAGAAAAATACAAGAGTGTTTCTTACCTCATTTGAAAATTAAAGGGTAACAAAAAGATAAGGAGATGGAAGTACATACATTTCTAAAAACCCAAGGTTGATAATGGCGGTTATGAAGGTTCGCAGGAAGTTCTACTATCCCAGAAATATAAGAAACTGATAATATTAAAGGGTACTTATACCAATCTTCATCATTAGAACGACGAGGTGTCTTATTATTTCCTGAGGCATAATCAATATCGTGCATGAGAAGATCATCTGCTGCGATATTAGCTTTACGATGAAGACGAACACCCCAACGATTATCTTCTTTCCTCGCAGGAATTAGTGTGTAATTTTTGAAGAAACCCTCAACTGTATAATTCGCAGCAACAATTTCCATATTTTCAAATCCAGGTTTCCTAAGATCAACTGAATACAAAGATTTCCCAAAAGCGGCACGATTTGCGAATTCAACTAAGAGACGAATACAATCACCAGTTAATTGGTAAATGGCACAAGAAAAATTTGGGTGGGAAATAATTTCATAGAATAGAGGAAAGTTAACATCATAAAGAGGAAGAGGAAGACCTGCGAGGATTTGACCTCGTGAGATTAAAATTTTCTGATCATCCCAAACATAGTTGGTAAAGAGCTTCACACAGAGAGAAGATTTATTATCATAACCTTCAATCTCAGAGAGAATGAGGTCCCTATCAGCAAGTTCCGCATTAATCTGTTCAATAGTTTTCTTCTTTGGTGCCATTGAATATAAGATGGAAAATAGAAAGGAAAAAAGATAAAAGAGATTGCAGAGGCAGAAGTGGTGAAGAAGATGAATAAGATAAGAGAATAAAAAGCAAAAACAAAGGATAATATTTATAAATAGAGAGAGTTTGATGAAGATAGAAACTCATTAATACGAGTAAGCGTGAACGGTTGAAAAGAACGGTTACGAAGAAACGTGTCAAAAATATAAGGGAAAAGTAAAAAGACGTGTTGCGAACTTGATGGGTGGTAATAACTACACTAAATTTACGAGAATAGAGATTCTCATGACATTTCTTCTTCGTAGAATTGACATGAGAAGAGGCAAGATATAGGTATTGAATATCGCAAGATAATAGTTCACGAGTATCGTAATAAATAAAGGAGGAAAGAGTTATAAAATGATACGATGATAGAAGTAGCGCGGAGAAATGTGAAGTTTTACGAGGATGAATTGCGATACTTCGCAATTCATATACAGCTGCATAAGTTTTACTATAAATAGGAGTTCAAATGTAAAATTCGAGAGGTTCTTTTAATGAGTGTAAGAAATTATCTTAGGAAATAGAATAGAAAAAGTTGTAACTATTCTAGTTCCATTTTGATAATTCTATGTAATCAACTAAGAGAATTAATAAGAAAGTTATCATTCACCATCAAGAACTTC
Source organism: Papaver bracteatum (assembly GCA_023529315.1). Taxonomy (NCBI): domain Eukaryota; kingdom Viridiplantae; phylum Streptophyta; class Magnoliopsida; order Ranunculales; family Papaveraceae; genus Papaver; species Papaver bracteatum. The sequence continues at coordinate 136,210 of JAJJWX010003522.1, forward strand.
TTAAGTTTTTACTAATTCTATTGAGGGTGTAGTTGTAGATTATTCTGCAACTACAGGAGTGGTGTTGAAGTGGCTTCAGCTCTTGGAGAGGACGTTGAAACTTAAGGAGACAAATACTGCTTCGGATACTAGAGCAGCTTATGGAGATAACGCTGAAGCGGAGCGACTGCTGGAGCGAACGTTGAAGCGGAGCGGCTGCTGAAGCGAACGTTTAAGCAGATTCACTTCTGGAGAGAATGTCGAAACGGCGCCTTGAAACTCTCAAAGCCTTGACGGTTACAATATTGAAGCTGGAGACTACGTCACTCAGCGTTCTATCAAACTCGACATCCCTCAAGTGAACAATGGTTAGGAATCCCCAGTTCCATCTATTGATCGTGCTTTCCAGGAGAGGTTGGGGTTTGGTAACGGCTTCCCTGGCTAGAAATAGCTGATTTCCTGATGCAGTGCGGTTGAGGGATACAAATATGTCTTGACGCTACACCTTGGAGAAATATAGAATCTCACATAACCATTTCATCATAGACTGCACAATTTTTTGGGTGAAGTCCCCAGAAATCATGCATCTCCTGACGGGAAGAGGGTCTCTGTAAATTCAGGAGGGTTGCTGATTTCCTTTGTCTCGATTTTGGAGAAGTCGTTCCTGATCTTTACGTGTGATGAAATTGGATTGCTGATTCCCTTCTACTGGGCGTTCAAGAGCAATGCGAGCCCCTTCATCTATAAACTCATGTCCTGCTGAAGTGCCTGCGCCGGATGTTAAAAGTATTCCTTGTCAGCTCCCTCTTGGGTTGACGTGAATCTTATGGTGGCCATTCCGTTAGTGTCTTGAGGAAATAGGTATCTCATTTCGAGTTATAAACACGTCTGTCTGAGCCTTACGAGAACTTTTTGTCTTTCCATCAAATCAACAGTGGTAAAAGGAGGTCGGCTTCTTCCAGCTCTTCCAGTATCTTGCCCTGATGGTGGAGTAGCAACGTCTCTGGTGACGGTTAGAGATGTCATACTTGAAGAAACGTTGGGTTGGCGGAAGCGGCTCTGGTTCTGGTGATCGTAGGTGTATCGTGCAGAGATGACATGGTTTTGATCAAGGAGTGCTAGAGCCATGCGCTGTTTCGAAGGGTGAGGATGGCGCTGCTTTGGGCTGGTTGTGGAGCGGAGAAGATGGCGCTGTAAGGGTGCAAGTTGTTAGCGTCGGAAAGGATGCAAGTTGATGGCGCTTGAAAGATGCAAGTTGCTAGCGCTGGAAGGATGCACGCTGTTAGCGCTGGATCGGCTTGGAATGGGCGCTGTCTTGGTATGGGCGCTGGCTTGGCATGGGCGCTGGCTTGGATTTGGTATGGCGCGGAATGTTGGTTGGGCATGGTGCGGACTGTTGGCTTGGAACAGTGCTGGTTTGGCATGGAGCGGACTGTTGGGCACCGTGAGGCTTGTTCTTGCGGGCCCAGTTGCCTCTTTCCATACATAACTCAAATAGGAAATCCTTTCCTTATTCAAATTCCAAAAAGTATTATGCTTATGAAATGGGTTGGCTCCCATTTTTATCTCGTATCTATATTATCACGTCCTAGTGTTAGCGGTAACATGGTAGTAATAAAGTAGGCAAGCATATTTCATCTATGTACTCCAGCGTTTATCTTCCAATTTGTTCTCTTATTTTCTTGTGTTGGTGCAAACCCTAGCCATAGGTATGCCTTCCATAAATATGTAGAAATATTTTTCTTCTGAACTGGTGTAAACCCTAGCCATGGGTATGCCATTCATAAACTTGTAGAAATACTTCATCATATACAATTCCTCTTATAATATCACTGTAGTAACGTCGGTTACCTCATGAATGGTGACGGGTAATCATTATTATGCAAAGTAGGCACGTACGGGTGGGCGACTTTTTTTTTTTTTTGAAAGGCAAATGAAACGCCTAGTTTATGGTTTTGATTTCCTAGATTTCTTGGGTTGATAGAAAAATATTACCTTGAGGGTTTTGGATTATTCTTTTGGAATGAATTGTTTTGGAATAGATTGTTTTGGGAATGATGTTGTCTTGGTTATAATTACAAGTGACGCAAACATCCCAGGAAAACCATGGAACCATGTGTTGGTAGATGACATGGGTGAAACATAACATGGATATCGGTTTTACTATTCCCGTGAAAACTTGAAATAACAAACCATGTATCTTGTCTAGTTAAGACTTACTCGGTTTTTCAGGTCTTCTGATGAAAAGAGAACCTTCCGGGTGTAAGAACGAGTTTTATGGGAAGCACCGTTGTGATTGTAGAAAGTCCCCAGTCGTCTCATCTGATAATCGAGTCGTCGATCCCTGGTTGGATCATTCGCTTTTAATCTCTAAGTAGTCCCCAATCATCCCTTGTCGTGTCAAGAATGATAATCGGGTCGTCTGGTAACTGAGTCGTCGATCCCTGAGCGGATCGCTTGCTTTTACCATCTTGATGTCTGGGTCGAAGCATGAGATCGATGGTCGAAAATTGACATTGTAACTGAAAGATCAATCTCCCACTGTGGTCGCCAATTATTTGAGGGTGAAAATGGTTTTTGCTGATTTCGGTAATTTCGGGTGTGTGGGTGAGAAAAGAATTTAAACCATAAACAATGTACTGTAAGGGAGTACTTTAGATTCGAGAGATCAATCTGTACTAATCCAGCCTAAACCAAGAAATGGTCGTTCCAGACTTGCTTCGGTCACAAAGTGAAGGAGAAGGGTTAGTTTTTTGGAGGGAAGCGAAGAAAGTGTTGAGACCATAATAGTTGATTCTGGAAGAGTAGTTGTTTTACGACTTGTATCAGAAAGTGGGAAGCTAACATATGGAGAGATAGCAAATGTTTTCTGAGTGTCGTATGTTCCTGACCTTAAATTGTTGTTCGGTGGAAATAGGTAATGCCTATTTATACAAGTCGAAGTGAAAAGTACTCTAGTCTCATTAAGAAATGGAAAACGGTTTAGTAAATGGGAGGAGGTGGTAACCGGTAATGCCTGGAATTTATGTTCCATGAAAGAAAGCGTTTCACCATTACTCCTTGTATTTACTAACCGCCTCATCCTTATGACACTTTCTTATAACGGCCGTAGTGTACGCCGCACGCTGTAAACCGCCAAACCAATACCCAATGAGCATCCCCCAATTTGTGACATGCGTTGATGTCTCGAGTGTTTTCGTGGAAAACATGTAGCTACATGTGTCGTGGCCAAAGGATTTGGCGTTTGTAGCCAAGTTGGTGTCGTGACCAAAGGATAGGCGTCGTAGCCAGGTTGGTGATGTGACCAAAGGATAGGCGTCGTATCCAGGTTGGTGCCGTGACCAAAGGATATGCATCGTATCCAAGTTGGTTCTGTGACCAAAGGATAGGCGTCGTATCTAGGTTAGGATTTTGGAGTGGCCAGGCTAGGATTTTGGCGTGACCAGGCTAGAATTTTGACGTGACCAGGCTAGGATTTTTGCGTTGGGCCAAAGGTGGCCATGCATTAGCTGGTGACTTTGGATGGCTAAGATCTGCATCTTAAACAAAAGAGTGGCCGTTGATCGTTGCAACCCTTTGTTTGGTAGCCATAGGCATGAAAGCATGGCCACCATGGCTTTATCGTGGAGTGGAGCCACTTGCAGTGTGTGGCTTGGAAGGGAAGCGCTTGCGTCTTTGTCTAAATTAGGGTTTGGTATGTTGAAACCCTAATTAGCGCCATTTACTAGAATCGATGTAGACTTCTCATAAGGACTCGGATTTTGATGGTCTGCCCCCTCAATTCTGTACGGAAAAGAATTTCCTATCTCCCAAAGCGGGAATATTTCGGTTTTGAGCTCGTTCGGGAGTTGAAAACAGCCCGAAAGTAAAACTCGGAAAGAATTCTAAGGTTACCATGCGTTGTTTGGCAATCTTGGACGGCTAGGGTTCGTATCTAGGATGTAAGGGTGGTCGTTTATCGTCGCACTCCTTCGTTTTGGTAGCCGCATAGGGAAGGCCGGCATGGTGGGGCGCGACAAGGTGGTCGGCATGCCATTGGCACATGGGACATGGCATGCCTTGGCGCGGTTTGGCGTGGCCAAAACTAGGGTTTTGGGCCAAAGGTTACCATGCATTGTTTGACGACCTTGGACGGCTAGGATTTGCATCTAGGATGGAAGGGTGGCCGTTGATCGTCGCACGCCTTCGTTTTGATAGACGCATGGGGAAGGCCGGCATGGTGGGGCCAAGGAAAAATGGCACAGATGGCTTGGCATAGTGGGGCCAAGGGTTTGGAACGGACGGCTTGGCATGGTGGGTCCAAGGCAAGGTGCGGTTGGCTTGGCATGGTGGGGCCAAGGGTTTGGCATGCCATTGGCGCATGGTGCGACTAGCATGGCTGGAGCCAAGGCTAGGTGCAGTTGGCTTGGCATGGTGGGGCCAAGGGTTTGGCATGCCATGGGCGCATGGTGCGGCTAGCATGGTTGGGGCCATGGCTAGGTGCGGTTGGCTTGGCATGGTGAGGCCAAGGGTTTGGCATGCCATGGACGCATGGTGCGGCTAGCATGGTTGGCATGCCTTGGTGTGGTAGTCGTGGCTGGCATGGTTTGCCATTGGCACATTCATGCGGCTAGAATGGTTGGCATGCCTTGGTGCGGTGATGTGGCTGGCATGGTTTGCCATTGACACAGTGGTGCAGCTGGCATGGTTGGCATGCCTTGGCGCGGTGATGTGGATGGCATGGTTTGCAATTGGCACAGTGGTACGTCTGGCATGGTTGGCATGCCTTGGCGCGGTGATGTGGCTGGCATGGTTTGCCACTGGCACGGTGGTGCGGCTGCCATGCCTTGGAGCGGAGGTGTGGCTGGAACGGCATGCCATTTGCACATGTGGTGTGGGAATTAGGGTTTTTCCTATCAAAACCCTAATTAGTATTAAAAAAAGGTACCCTGGTAATTTTCTCGAAGACATATTAAAGGGTTCAATAAATGTGCTTAGTGGAGACATTATTACTTAAGATCTGTGACGTCACTGTTTGACTAGGGTTTTACGATTTTAACCCTAAGCTAAAAACCACCATCAACAATTCTATATGTTAATTATTTGTTTGTTATTACTCATAATTATTTGTTTTTAGTTAAGGGATAGTCATGTTGATTGGTCCTATTCTTGTTCTTATGTATATAAAAACATCTCTTTCACTTATCTTCAGCTAAGAAGATCACAACCTCTGTCTACTGACTCAGAGCTCTTGACATGGTATAAGAGTCATACCAAAACCTAAAATGTACGTGACTTATAAAAATCGGTTTTTCCTATCAGGACTGGTTATACCATGATACCTAAAGCAAGTTAGAATCATTTCTACCTTAATTCCCAATATAGGCAGGGATCGTTTCTACCTTGATTCCAAACATAAACTAGGATCGGTTCTACCTTGATTCCATATATAAGTTGAGATCGTTCTATACTTAAGATCTTTAATTAAAACCGAGACCATAATCATTTTGATTTCTTTTCGACTATGAAACAAGTTCATACGTCTACTTCCTTAAACTTATATAATTAAACATAGTTTTCTAGGTATGGAATCAAACCTATGTCCACTAGATAATCTAGTAACGGGTTACAAAGATTATGTCAATGTCGCAATTACGAAGTCCAAAAGGTAAGCATATGATTTATAATTCAATATACCAATATAAAGCGCTTATCACTTATTGATATATTGTTCCTTGACACTTTCATCACAATATGATGATCAAGTCTATTATAATAAAGTCTCACATATATAACTTCGCATATTATGTTTTCAATCAAAAACGATTTGAAAGATAACAATATATAAATGGAAACAAGTAAAGTCATGTATTACTAACCTCAAGTGGAAGTATGATGTTGTCATCGTTATGGATACGTCTTCGGAATCTTCAGGTCTTCAAAGTAATACTTTTATGTCTTAACATTTCTATACTTCCTAGTATAACGTAACGAAGTTGACTATAGTAATCTAATCAAGCGACTTATGAGTTTTGATATTAATATATGACAACCAACCTTAACATACCAACTCTTGGTGGGTTCAACCAAGCAATGCTCTAACACTATTACTTTTAATTTTCTTTATAATCGTCAATTTCGTTTTCGTTTGATTCTTCACTTCTTTAAAGTCATCAATGGAAAATACTCAAAAATTTCCCTCCTCAAATTCATTAAAACTTTGTGTTCTCCTTCTACAAAGTTTAGTTCTACAAATTATGTGTCATAGAAGTTTCAGACTGTTCCATTGTTAAGAAATTTTGATTTATACAAATATGTGGATGGATCTACACCTTAATCTACTAATTTGTTCTAGATCCATCTCAACAAGCACCGGTTAAAAATTCTTATTATTTGCAATGGATTCATCAAGATAAGATTCTTCTTTCCTGGGTTATCTCGTGTTTAACTGATGAAACTCATCTTTCTGTGCTTGGATGTGCCAATTCATTAATAATTTTCCAAACCTCAGAGTCAGAGAGAAACTATAATTCTTCAGTTAAGTCCCATCTCAGGTAATTCAAGAATGATCTTAATCATCTAAATAAAGGATCTGAATCAATACAAGCTTATTTCAGTCGTTAAATCTATTGCTCAACAACTTGTTCAAGTAATTCGTCATGTTCTTGATGAGGATTTTGTCTATCATATCTTGAATGGTTTACCCTATGAATTTAATTCTACATTGGTAAACACTCAACAACTCAAAATAATCGTATTTGAAGGAGATACTTCAGAGAAAGAAGCTGGGCTTCAAAACCTAAATTCTAACTGGGAAAATATTTGTATGGATGGTGAAGAATCATTTGATATGGATTTAATCAAAAGTTGTCTGGAATTGTTAATGCATGTTTTGCGTTAGGGCAGACTATTCCCCAAAAGGACATTGTAAAGAAAATTCTATGATCTCTACCAGCAAGATATGAGTATAAGAAGCATGCCACCATGGAAGGAATAACCTTGATACTCCTTCCAGGATTACTCTTTTTGGGAAGTTGAAGATCTTTGATCATGAACTGCAATCCAAAGACGGAAAGGATATTGCGTTCAAGGCACTGAAAAACACTAAAACTCTCAAATGTAAAAGTGTTGACAACTCTGAAGATGATATTATTGATCCTGATTAGAGATGTCAATGAGTACGGGTCCTCCCGGGTATCATTAGACCCAGACCCGAACCCTACTTATAAAAGTCGGGTCTGGTTCCTAAATTTGTGGACCTAGAACCGGACCCGTTTAAAGTTCCGGGTACCCGTTGGGTATTAAAAACTATAAATAAAATCTTAAAAACTTAATTTCTTTCTCTTTTTAACTTGAATCTAAATATTTTTTATAAATAATAATAATTATTATTTCTTTATTAATGTACTAAATAAAGATTAAATATATGAAAAAAATGAAAAATGAAAAAAAAATCAAAGCCAAAACTAGAAAAGTACTTTGCTAAAAAAAATGAATAACCGGGTACCCAATACCCACGGGTACGCGACGGGTATTACCCGTTTGGACCCGTTAACATTAGGACCCATAACTGGACCCGAATCCAACTTTAGTACCCATTGACATCCATAATCCTGATCTTCCAGATGAAGGCATTGATAACTCAGTATCTTTGATCACAAGACAATTTATAGAACTTCTTAGGAAGAGAAGTAAACAATTCTCCAGAGAAAAACCTCCAACGTTAGCTAAGGCATATAATCGTATTTCTGTCAAAAATAGAGATTCTAATGATACTAACGATGAGGATATGCCATAGTGCTTCAAGTGTAAATGGTTCGGTCACTTTGCTAATGAGTGTCCATCTGTGCATCTTAAGCTATGTTCAAGTAATGGTATTGGAAATTTTGATCCACGAAACCTATAGAAGGATAAAAATGACATTTTTATTCATTTTAGGTTTTATGTATTCTAGTGCATGAAATTTTACGGTTCTGTAATCCTGCATGGTAGATATCTTCTACTTCAAGACTCATATCTCTTTCACAAGAAGCTTTGCATGTTGAGCCATTTATATTTGTGTTTCACAAATCCATTTTTTTCTTACGAATCATGGAGGCTCCAAGCACAACATCTCATGGAACCTATGCTCCAATGGTTGTTGATACTTATCCAACCAAAAAGGAAAAAGATATGTCCTTTCCTTTTGTCTCATCTCTTAAGAGGAAAATGAAGAATCAGAAGAAACCTAGAGTGGATTACTCCAATCAGAAAAGGTTTGAAAATCTTCTTGATGAACTTAAGAAAACAAAGAAGGAGGTGCAGGGACTAATGAAGATTCTACAGAAATCTCTCAAACTACAAGATGCTCTTATTAATCAACAACCTACCAAGTTTGATGGAACTAACACCTTCATTCATGAACTGTATGTTCCTACGCCGGTTGTTGATAGAGAGTTTGGAGACGATAAATAATTCTTCAAAGATTTTAAATACTAGGAAACTTCTTGTAAGAATTTATTCTTATTTTTGAGAAGGATAACTAGGGTTAGGAATAGCAAAAATTGTGATTACACATAGCTATTTCTAACGATTTTCATCTTGCATGTTTTTAAATTTATTTATTTAAATTCTAGAGTTGTTGGAAGATGAACTTGCATTATGTAATCATTATTGGTTTATTTATTGCAATTGTCTTATGAAATATTTGTGTCTTCACGTTTTGGTGAAACATCTAATATTTCATATATGCTCAAAAGTTAAATCTGTTATGTTTATTTATAAACGGGGAATAGAACAAACTCTTTGAGAATTTTCTCGCAGTATTGATCTACTTTTTCACACTTTTGTGTTTTTTACTGGTTGGCACGCTCCATAATATTTTCTTATGTTGAGTCATATCGATCAAAAAATATCTTTTTGTCCAAAACTGGCCAAAGATTATTTTAATTCGATGTTCGGATACAAATCCATGTGATTTGTTAATGTCCAACAAAATCCTTCTTTTTATAAAGCAAGGTCACTCATGTTGTTCTCTTGGGAATGACATAAAATGGGGGAGAGTTCTTAAATGAACTTGTGCTTAATTGATGTATCTTTGTGGGGAGTGTGGCTGTGGAATTTGAAAGGGGATGCTTGTATCTTTTTAATCTCCTACATGAGCGCTAAGTATTACTATGTGATATCATCTAAACAAAGATGATATGAGGTGTTGCATTTTAACTATGTTATAATATGGAATCTCAAAACTTGACATATCTTTTGATTGTTTTCATTACGATCCCGCGATTTTCGTACCTTTGTTAATTTTATTGACAAAAAAAGGGAGAATTATTTAATAGTTTCATACTACGTACATATAGTTTACGGATCATTATGTAAGGGGGGGGGGTGAATCAATAATTTATATGTTTTACCTATATGCAGAAGATGTAAGTATTGATTAAGGGGGAGAAACATATCACCATAGTATTACTTCAAAGTTGAGATACAATTGAACTTTGGAGAAAGGAATAATACTATGTGTTTGTACGTATAACGACGGCGATTGAGAACATTTGTTTTCTAATGTTGTTATCGCTATGGAATCGGTTCTTCAACAACAACGATGCTGAGTTGAACATGTTCAGAATCATTGCAACTTGAAATTAAGAAGAGTTCAAGGAGTTGAAGATGTCAAGAAATCGTGACTATTATTCATTCCAGCTTCTCACCATATGTATTTGATAATTCTCAATTATATAGAAGTACAACCAGATCTTTGAAGTATTTTACTATTACATGACCAGATATCTGTTTTGCTTTCAGTAAGGCCTGTCATTCAATGCATAATCCATATATGGATAATTTGATTGTAGTTAAAAGGATTCTCATATATCCTAATGGTACTCAAACTCGTGGTTTACAATTCAAGAGAGTTTCTGATTTACTACTACAAGTATTTTGTGATGATGACTGGGGAGATGATCCAGTTGATTGAAGGTCTACCAGCGGCATGACTCTTTACATGGTTTTTTTTTCCCAGTCAAATGACTGTTTACATGGGGCCAAATATAATCTCTTGGTTCTCTAGAAAGAATTTGTTTCTAAATCTGGCACTGAAGGAGAGTATAGTGCCATGGATAAAGCTACTTCCGAGTTGCTTTGGGTTCAACCGTTTCCGCAATAACTCCACATACCTTCTCCTTGTTCACTTACTTTTTTGGTGTGACAACTAGGTATAACATGCACATTTATCTGACACATTGACAGAGGTATTGACTTCAGCTCGTTTTGGATTTGTTAGAGACCAGTAAAATGTCACTGTTTTAGATGTCAATATTTTTTTTTTTTGGGGGGGGGGGGGGTGTTAGGACAGTGTAGTGAGTGGTGTTAAAAGAGTGTTAGTTTTATTCTGTCTGACAATTATTTGTCTGTTGTTACTCATATTGTTGTATTTGGTTAAGGGCTAGTCATGTAGACTGAGTCATGTTCTTGTTCTTTTGTATATAATAATATCTATTTCTCTGATCTTTAGCTAATAAGATCAGAGCCTTGTCCACAGACTCAGAGTGCTTAACATAATTCCACTTAACCAAAGTTGTTTCTATAATATTCATTGTCGGTTACAGGGATGGAGCTACAAGTAAGGTGGATAGGTCGCTGGACCTACCTAATTTTTATATATTTTTTCACTCAGTAGTCAATGTGTAACATATATTAGTGTTAGAAGCTTTTACTATATATTATTGTCCAACTATATATTTTTCCCCTTCCAATTAAAACTTCTGACACCGTCACTAGTTGGTTTAATCTTTTGAATCCATGTATCCTTCACTTGCAATTATTGACTAATAATTTTAGCCCTGATGATCAAAGACATATCATAGTTCAAGTTTAGGCTCGTATGTATGGTGTAAGCCTGGAATATATGTATTTTATTGTTTATTTGTATCTTAAACTATATAATTCTTGCATTTCTTTATGTATTCCAATTAAGATGTATTTAACGAATCAATAGGTTCGTACATAATATATGAAATTAGGAACATTTGCTCCGGTTCCTTCAAGAAAATTAATGAAAAAGAGCGCATAAGAAAATGAAGAACAAAAATGATTAATTAAAAATTTAATGATGAAATTTAATACTCCCGATTAAGACTCCGTAATTAAACTTTTGCTACAAAATTAAATAAATCATAATTGAACTTTTATAATTAAGTCCCAAGGTTAAAAAGAATTTATTGCCACAATTAAAGTCTATAAATAACAACTTTAAATGTAAATGAGAGAAAATAGGCGATCCCTTGTTATTTGCTAATGAAAAAAATTAAGAATTCAAATAAATTTTACATCCACCATTTCTTTTGTGGCTTGTTACATAAAGATGCAATCACCAATTCCCAAAATGGTTTTAATTAACACGTTCATTTTTGCATATGTACTTAAAGCCAAAATAACTTGATCAATATCATTATCATTTTCGATTAGTCACATTTAAAAATACACTTAATATCAAAATAACCTGATCAATGTCATAATCATTTCCGATTAGTTACATTAAAAGAAGAGATGTGATTCTAAACGTACGATATAAAACTCTCAAGGAGCTTGACATCATGTGAACTCACACCATCCAGTTTTTTCTCATTACCTCCTTATTATTTGCATTCTTCATTTGAAATATTTGTTACCGTACTATATCGATAAGATATGTTTTTTCTTTTCATTTTTTAACAGTAAAAAATTATGGTACTGACGTGTTTTGAACTCAGGTCACTATGAATTTCAATGACTTCAAATATCATTAAAATCTACACCGACGAAGTCTGCAGCCGGATTTCATTGGGTGCGTGCTCCATTGGCACCCTTTGAGAAGAGGAGAAAATCCAGACACTCGCAGAGTAGTCGCAGTTGTGCGGATAGAAAATAAACTTCATTCCTAACACCTCGGCAGTCCCATTTACTATTTTAACCTTCTAAAATTTACTCTCTCTCTACTTTGATTAATTCTTTCTCCCTTTTAACTTTTCATTTTTTTCTCATCCAAAACTTTTTTACTAAAAAAAAAAACACTCCCTTCTTCTTCATCACGAAGGAAAAAGAAACAAAACCAGTCTCAATTTCGCGATCCAGTTTTCTAGGTATTCCTACTAAACATTTCCATTTCCTGAATCTTCTTTTGATTTCAAATCTGGATCTGTTTTTAGTTTTTTTTAGCTGCTATTCATATGATTTTTTTATTTTTTTTTTAGATTTTTTTTTACATGTCGTAATCAGTAAAAGCTAATTTTCTGATTTATAATTTGTCTAAAAGGAAGCAGACTTAGTTGAATCTTCTCGCATTTTGTCAAACAATGTTTGATTTGATCTCATTTTGAGGAATTTGTTGATTCATTGCAGGTGAGGATTACACGAAATTGGACTGCATTTGGAGTTGAAAGGTACTCACATTCACATTCACATTCACATTCATCTTCACATTTGGAATTTTGAAATAGTTAATATCTATAATTTTTTTTTCTTTTGGCATTATTCGATGCTAGTTGGAATTATTCGATCTATTTAAACATGTAGTGTTGTTATTATATTTTAGGTTTAAATATCTATTTGTTTATTGTGTTTTACAGAGTTGAATTTTGGGGAAATTTTTTAGATGAGGAATTGCTAGGTCAAACATAATCGTAGGGCACATAATGGAAGAAGACTCAGAGAAAGTTTCAGAGAATGAGTCACATATAGGAGGTGGTGTAGATATTAATAAACAACAAGTTGGTGGTACAGGGGAGGCTAGGGAAGTTTCTTCTTCTGGGGATGCTAACAAGGAAGGAACTAAGGTTTTGGAAGTGAGTCGTTCATTTAGTACGATCACGTCGATTGAAGATTTGGGTGGATCTCGTGAAGAAGAAGGCAATTTCGAACAGGTGAATTTGAAAGATCAAGAAAAGAATTTGCCAGAATCTGCTCAGGGTAATGAGCATTCAATCAGATCATCTGATTCAGATAATGTGAGTCAGTTCTCTGGGAACGACGAGAATTCAGGGTACTTTGGTGACAGCAGGGACAGTTTTGAGATGCAAGACAGCATGGGCACTTGGTCTGAGAAGCAGTTCGGTCGTCCTATTAAACAATCTTCATCTGCAGCTAGTTTTGATTCTCAATCGAGTTTCTATGGAGATGCATATGCTTCACCTACAGGTTCACCTATTAAACACAAGCCCAAAGCTGTAATGCCCAATGTATCCCCAGAGCTTTTACATTTGGTGGATTCTGCTATCATGGGAAAATCTGAAAGCTTGGAGAAACTTAAGCGTGTCGTATCTGGTCAGGAGATTTTTGGAAAGGGAGAGGAGGGTGATAGCGTTGCTGTATTGGTAGTGGATGCGCTTATTGCAACAATGGGTGGTGTTGAATCTTTTGACGAGGGGGAAGACGATAATCCTCCTAGCGTTATGTTAAATTCTAGGGCTGCCATTGTGGCTGGTGAATTGATCCCTTCTTTACCGTGGGAAGTTGAGTACGAAGGACTCATGTCACCTAGGACGCGTATGGTCAAAGGACTGCTTGCAATATTGAGGGCCTGCACAAGAAACAGAGCAATGTGTTCGACTGCTAATCTTTTGGGAGTTCTTTTAGGTTCAGCAGAGAAGATTTTTGTTCATGAATTAGGTTCGACAACAACACAGACACATTGGGATGGTACTCCTTTGTGCCACTGCATCCAGTTTTTAGCGGCACATTCTCTCAATGTAATGGATTTAGACAGATGGCTTAAGGTCATCACAAAAACACTTACCACAGTGTGGGGGAAACCCTTGGTGCTAGCATTAGAAAGGGCTATAAGTGGAAAGGAAACACGGGGTCCAACATCCACCTTTGAATTTGATGGTGAAAGTTCCGGTTTACTTGGTCCAGGCGAGAGTCGCTGGCCTTTCACCAATGGTTATGCATTTGCAACATGGATCTACATAGAATCATTTGCTGACACTCTAAATACAGCAACAGCTGCTGCTGCAATTGCAGCAGCTGCTGCAGCTAGGTCAGGAAAATCCTCTGCCATGTCTGCTGCAGCTGCCGCAAGTGCCCTAGCTGGTGAGGGTACGGCACATATGCCACGGTTGTTCAGTTTCTTATCTGCCGATAATCACGGGATAGAGGCGTATTTTCATGCTCAGTTTTTGGTAGTTGAAAGTGGTAGTGGAAAGGGAAAAAAGGCTTCCTTGCATTTTACTCATGCATTTAAACCACAACACTGGTATTTTATCGGACTTGAACACACGTGCAAGCAGGGTATAATTGGAAAGGCCGAGAGTGAACTCAGACTGTATATTGATGGTTCTTTGTATGAAAGCCGACCATTTGAGTTTCCTCGGATTTCTAAGCCTCTTGCATTTTGTTGCATTGGAACAAATCCCCCCCCCTACAATGGCTGGTTTGCAAAGGCGTAGACGTCAGTGTCCTCTCTTTGCCGAGATGGGGCCTGTTTACATTTTAAAGGAGTCAATCGGGCCAGAGAGAATGGCCCGCTTGGCTTCTAGAGGAGGAGATGTACTTCCTTCTTTTGGTAATGGAGCTGGGTTACCTTGGCTAGCAACCAATGATCATGTGAGGAGTTTGGCAGAAGAAAGTTCAGTTTTGGATGCGGAAATTGGAGGAAGTTTACACCTTCTTTATCATCCAAAGTTGCTTAGTGGCCGTTTCTGTCCAGATGCTTCCCCTTCTGGTGCTGCAGGTTAGCAAAAATCACTCATGTTTTCACTCATTAGCTCCTTTTTATCTTTACTTTTTTTAAGAGTCACTATGAGATTACTTATCTGGCCACAGAAACATGAAAACCCCCACTAGCTCATTTAATTCCCCATGTCCAATATATATAATACACTACAGGATCAAGGAATGGCACTTGCGACCCTTTCACGATATAACCTGAGGTTAAGATATTTGGAGCAGAATGTAGTTGTATATGAATTTGTGCTACGTCGTGGTTTCTTTTCCTATATTGTCGTATTTCATAGTATTTACTTGCAGAAAATGGAATTGCTAGTTCATCAAAGATACTAAAGTGATAGACCGTATTTTTTTTAAATAAGAAACAACTGATATTTATTTCATATTTTTTAAATAATCTTTTACAGTGGAAAACTTGAGATTTTAGATTATTATACTTAGCACTCACCACCCATCCGCGCCGTTCTTGGCCAAACATAGGTGAAGATCACCTTTGCTTGATTAGTATTAGCACATTATACGAACAAATGAAACACAAACAAACAGAAACCGTTGCTCAAACACCTGCTTTAAACCATGCTATATCTCGCTAACCAAACTCTCTGGGCCTCTGGCTTAGGAGGGTAGGATTCCCTAGACTTCCTACACAGATGTAGAGTGCCCTGGCGATGAGAGACTAGTCTAACAATGGGCAGGCCATGCGCCTTGTCAGTGGAAGCCAGAACATTTCTTGCATGGATGATCAGACTTTACAGAACCTTCAGTCTGTAATTCCTGAAAACATGTTTCAACCAATATTTTCAACGCATTTACTCGATGAAATGATATTAGTTGAAAACACACATTTTTTTTCTTTCTTTTTTCTGTTGTTTTAGTTTGGTTTAGATGTTTACATTTTTCTTTGTTATACATTTGTCCAGGAACCCATCGTAGACCTGCTGAGGTTCTTGGGCAAGTTCATGTTGCTACACGCATGCGCCCAGCTGAGTCTTTGTGGGCTTTGGCCCATGGTGGACCCATGTCTTTGCTTCCATTGGTAGTTAGCAATGTGCAGCAAGATAGCTTGGAACCATTACGCGGGGCTTACAATTTGTCTTTAGCCACCACCTCTCTTTCTGCCTCAATATTCAGAATTATTTCAATTGCGGTTCAGCATCCTGGAAATAATGAAGAGCTGCGTCGCACTAGGGGGCCTGAAGTTCTGTCTCGAATCTTAAACTACTTACTGCAAACTTTGTCGACCCTGGATATTGGAAAGCAAAATGGAGTTGGAGACGAGGAACTAGTTGCGTCAATTGTATGTTTATGTCAATCCCAGAAAAACAATCATGCACTGAAAGTGCAGCTTTTTAGCACGTTGTTGTTGGATCTGAAAATGTGGAGTTTATGCAACTACGGAATACAGAAGAAGCTTCTCGCATCACTTGCAGACATGGTTTTCACAGAGTCATCAGCTATGAGAGATGCTAACGCCATGCAGATGCTTTTAGATAGTTGCAGGAAATGCTATTGGGTTCTCCGTGAAAAGGATTCTGTGGATACCTTTTCAATGAACGAATCACAACGCCCAGTTGGGGAAGTGAATGCTTTGGTTGAAGAACTTTTAGTAGTTATTGAACTCCTAGTGGGAGCAGCAGCTCCTTCAATGGCAGTTGCTGATGTTCGCCGTTTGATGGGGTTTCTAGTTGATTGTCCACAACCTAACCAGGTACGATGTTTGATTAAGTTTTCATTAATTTGTTTCCTGGCAACGGTATTTGACTTGTTTGGTGTAATGTGTAACACATTGCGTATTACCCTCGTTTAACTACTGACAGTCATAGGGGAGGTATTTTTATATATAACTAAGTTCTAGTGGTTATGGTGTACTCTTCCACCATTTTCGTCTAAGTTTGTTGCTATGCTGCTGTCGAATCCAAGACCATTCTTTTGGGTGGATTTGGTGCTCAGTTTGACCACTTCAAAAGTAACATGGACGGGTTCAAATTCCAATTTTTTTTTAATTAATGATCGATTCAGTATGTCCTGATTCACTTGTAGAATGCAGACTGATCGCCCTGAGGATCCCTACGTGTTTGAAAAAATTGTGAAACAAAATATCCTGAACCTGTACACATGTATTTGAACTTGTAAGGATGACATTGACATTGTGCTCATCATTTATTATCCGTTGGCTGTAGCTTCATATCTTAAAGTTTTACTGAAGGCCTGACTGTTTGAAAATTATGTTAGTTTGGTTGGTTGCTCTATTTAGAACTGTTTATAACTGCTTATCCCGTTAATAACTAATCCCCACCATGGCTGTGACTGCACTATGATGCTCTAAAGGATTTTTTTATTGAAAGAAAACAACATTTCTAGGAATAATCATTTGGAATTTGCTCCTAATTAGTCTTTCTTCCAGGTTTCCAGAGTCTTGCACCTAATCTACAGGTTGGTGGTACAGCCAAACACATCTAGGGCTAACACATTTGCCGAGTCATTTATCTCTTGTGGTGGTGTGGAAACACTTCTAGTACTGCTGCAACGAGAAGCAAAAGCTGGTGATCATGCTCCAGAATATGCAGGCAAAAAGAATGATGAAAATGTGTCAGTTCAGGGAATTGTTCAGGATTCTTCCGGGGTTGATCAAAGAAGCACTGATGAAGTGCTAGGATCTTTTGGAGGAAAGAAATCTGTTTCTCGTGAAGGGGGTTCTCATCTACAACAGCAATCTTTTAGTTATGGCAGCTCTTATATGGGTTCAATGGGTACAAACATAGAAAGATTGTCATCTGCCACTGATGTTATAAAGATTTTGGGTGGTATCAGTTTTTCAATAAGTGGGGACAGTGCTAGGAATAATGTCTATAACGTTGACAATGGTGATGGTATTGTTGTTCGAATCATCAGCTTATTAGGTGCATTAGTAACATCAGGACATCTGAAATTCGGTACAAGTGCCCCTCCTCAGAATACGTCCATTAGCATTCTTGGTAATGCGGCGCATGATGGAGGGGGAACAATGTTTGATGATAAAGTGTCTCTGCTACTTTTTGCTTTACAAAGAGCTTTACAAGCTGCTCCTCAGAGGCTTATGACAAGTAACGTGTACATGGCCTTGTTGGGTGCATCGGTATGTCTATCTGTTCTTTCTTTTGTTTTCTATTTTCTCGTTACGCTTTGAAGATAGGCACTACAAATGCATGCAATCAAGTGATTCCTGAAAGATAGTCATTGTGTTTTTATTTTCTTTCTACATGATAAGTTACCCTTCTAAAATTGCCACTTTATAATAATTATTTTCCTATTGCCATCTAGTTTTTTCATATCTCCTGAGCACCATTTGTGGGGTTTGTTTTCATGGGCATCAGGGCATGTTCATACCCTACACTGTTACTTTTCCATACCTTCACTTCTAAGTTTTTTAGTGATGCGTTTTGACAGCCTGCAAGTAATGGGATATATGCGAAATACCATTGTTGTTATGAATGTCAACAGATGATCTTATGTTCTCAATGTACCAGTACCACCCATCTTTAATATAACCTGGAAATTAAAAACAATATTTACATTTACAAGAACTAGCATCTGTTCATCATTAACTAATTTCTCCTCAAGCTCTTGTTCTTAGAGATCACTGTCGTTAGCATACTTGCTTTTCTTGAATTTCAGAAGGCTTAACATTTTTTATATTTTTTAGTGAGCAACATAGATGGCATTGTCTTTCTTGAAAGTGTTTTACATGATGTCTGGTGGTACTTTGTCTCCAGTCATTCTAAGTTGGACTTCAGTCTTTAGACAAATTTGTTTGGTATAATGTTGTTCCCCAGTGTGTTGGTTGTGATTGATAACAAGCTTTCACTGCACTTGGATGCTAAAACAACACAAGGAACTTAAAAACTGATTTCACTTTATCTTTTATGTTTCTACTGGTCACCGTGTTGCTCTACATCGGGAAGTACGTTAATGTCTACATTTTTGTTGCACAAATTTGCATTTGTGAGTGATGATGCCAAATTTGTGCTAGAAATTTGACCTTCAATTATTATGATTACCTTATTGCTTGCATATGAGAATCTTAAGAAGTATGTTTCCTGTTTCCAGATAAATGCTTCTTCAACAGATGATGGGCTAAATCTTTACGATTATGGCCATCAGTTTGAGCATGTTCAACTTTTGTTGGTTCTTCTCCGTTCACTTCCATCTGCCTCTATGGCATTCCAAGTTCGAGCCATACAGGTATGACCTCTGTCTGTTCTTCGGTGACTCTCGTGACTCTGTTGGATGCTTTGTGTTGCCCTGGATTTGCAACAGGCTTATAATGATCAATAGGAACTAGGAAGTTGCATCTTAGTAAGGATATTCCAAGCTTTGGCTACATGTTAGTGAAGTGTTATTTAAGTTAGATTCTAATCTTAATTGGATTTTCACTCTCTTAAATTTAGTTATTTTTTATTTTGTGTTTCTGAACCCATCCCAATCACCTACCATAATTGCATCATCTTTCACTTGATAGGGTGTTTAACATTTCCGTCAAATGTGGTATCACTTAATATATTTTTCTCTTGGTCTCTGTGTTGCGTAATGCAGCTCTGTTAAAGGAAATTTCCACTTAAGCCTCTGAAATCTGCATGCATATTCGCGTATTGTAATCTAGTGAAAAGAACTGATTTCTGGATTTCTGTTTTAATCACTGAATTCTATCCATCTATTTCTTGTGAAGAATCTCATTAACTACCTTTTTCTGAACTCTACCTCTGCATATGATTTCAGGATCTTCTGTTTTTGGCTTGCAGTCATCCAGACAACAGAAGCAGGCTCACAGACATGGATGAATGGCCAGAGTGGATTTTGGAGGTTCTTATTTCTAATTATGAGGTACGAAGTTGATTTCATCCTCGACTGTGAACATTGCAGTATGTTACAAGACAATGCACCACTTAATATAATTACCTGTTCCATCAGAGGGGTTCGATTAAATATTCCAATGGTGCAACTGGTGGAGACATAGAAGACCTCATACACAATTTCTTGATTATCATTCTAGAGCATTCTATGCGCCAAAAGGATGGTTGGAAGGTTGGTCGATGACATTCACCTGCTTTAGCATGTTTCATATATTTGTATATTCTATATGTATCCTCTCTCTATATACAATGTTTATGTTAATTCTTTTGGAACATGGTTGCAATGCATGCACCTAATTCCTTTGCAACTGGAGGATATCTATCTAGAAAACCATTTTGTGTGAGCATGCTCTCATCTTGATTCTATTTCTCTTATACACTGGTCATCTTGCACTCTTGGTGTAAAAAAAATAGTTTTCCGTAGAAGTTGGTTTATCGTTTTGCTTATGTTTTTGGACCTTACTTTATTTTTACAGGATGTTGAAGCTACGATTCATTGTGCAGAATGGCTGTCTATGGTTGGTGGATCTAGTACAGGAGACCAGCGCACCAGGTACCTGAACATATTTTGAGTTCTATCAACTAACTAAAGTACTGTAAGCTCATCTGATTTTGACAATTCATGCAAGTGATTTTGTAGCCATACTCAGTCATGCTAGTAGTAGGAGATATGAAAGTTTCTGTCCAGTTGGAAATCTCTAAAACAAAGATACAAAATCAAGATGTGAGATTTGCTTTACCTCTCTAAAAAAATCAGGGTTTTTATTGTGGTGATAGGCGGAGTGAATAGATCTTAACTCAGATGTACCTAGTAATCTCTTTTTCATATATTGGAGCACAGACTTCGAGTAAGAACAATAAGCTGCAAAAACTGGTTCAATAACTAGTTATGATTATTTTCTGGATAATTTTCTTTACTTGGCAATGAGTTAATAATCTAGGCTGACTTCCTGGATAAATTTGTGGCAAGAGAAAACAGAACCATTGTTGGTATTTAGCTGGCCACAGTACGAGATGCATGCTCTTCAGTCAAGCTAAGTAGGCTGGCTTGAGCCTGCACCTCGCCTTCAAGGTAGCAAATAATGTTTAAGAGTGGTTAACTATCAAATTTGATTATTTTCTTTGCAATTCATACTTAATTTCTAATATTTTTTCAAGAATAGTTGATTTGGGAAAGTAATTTATTCATTCTTTGGTCAATCATTGCCTTATTTTCTTGTCTTTTCTGTTGGAAGACGTGAAGAGTCATTACCAGTATTCAAGAGGAGGCTCTTGGGTGGCTTGCTGGATTTTGCAGCCAGAGAACTGCAGGTCCAGGTAATCTTTTTTTTTTTCTTCTTCTTTATGCTCAATTTATTTTGAAAGTCAACATCCTATGTATAAATTGCAGTCTGACATTGCAAGCCTGTTTAGAAAATGGATATGCATTTTACCCCCTTCAAGATTTTGATTTTCCTAGTTCATTCTTATAATAGTGAATAAACTTCTCATCACAAGCTGTTACGTGTCTTCCCTTCAAGCTATTGGTTGGATGGGTGTGTTAGACTAGCTTTTTAAATTGTGTGATGGTAGGAGACGAAGAAATCTGCTGGAGGAAATTTGGTGTGCTTGGATCATTTGTCATTGAATTTCTGAACTGAAATTTCCACATTCTTATATTTTATACTGTACCAATGAGCCAAAGATGTCATGACCTATCCATGAAATACATCATACGGCTAAAATCACAGCAATCTGCAATTTTGTAATCAGTATCACCAGATTCATGCACATTGTACAATGGTTTTTCACAATCAGCAGTCTTTTTAATTACAGCTACAAAGCCTAAAGAAAACGATATTTTATATAGATAAGGTTTAAGGTACAATGATAAGGATGTTATGTTATGTTTTGATAAGATTTGTTTTGAAAACCTTAAATGGTTGAGCAATATTCGATTGATTAACCTTGCCGCGTTTAATATTTTTTAGCCTTAAGAGTTAAAAGGAGCAATCCATCAGGTTTCTTGCCATATTCTGCAATTTACTTTAAGTGCACTGAAGAGGATCCTGTCCTTGAAACCCGGTAACATTCAGTTCTTTTTTTGTGTGCGTGGCAGACTCAAGTCATTGCGGCTGCAGCTGCTGGAGTTGCTGCCGAAGGTCTATCACCGATTAATGCCAAGGCAGAAGCAGAGTTTGCTGCTCAGCTTTCTGTGGCATTGGCAGAAAATTCAATTGTGATCCTAATGCTCGTTGAAGACCATCTACGTCTGCAGAGCCAGTTATTTAGCAACTCGAACTTAGTGGACGGAACTGAAACTCCCAGTTTATCAGCTTCCAGTGTTGATAATTGCTCAACTTCGATTGGAAAGAGTCCTGTAGAATCTTCAGAGGTTTTGGTTCCACGAAGGTCAAACTCATGTGATTCTGGAGGGCTTTCTCTTGATGTATGTGCACCGTCACACTAAACTCTATGGCATGTATTTTGCACTCTGAGGACATCTGTTTATTTTCTTTGAGTCTCTGAAGCCGTTCGAGGTCTTGCATGACGGTCACTTCATGGCTGATCTCTATACCTCTGCTGATCTTGATTTTCTTGGTTGATGATAACTAAGCATCAGACTAAGAATTACATGGCTCTGAAGCCCCATTTCTTGACATATTCAGATTCTCACATGCATTAGCATCATAAAACATGTCTCCCTTTGTATAAAAAGTAGTTTCTTGGTTAAGGCAGTAGTCTGCCTTTTAGCTTGTATATTACCTATGCTGATTTTTAATTTCCATCATATTCTGGGGTCTGATCTTTCATTCCATCGTTATGTCTCATCAGGTTCTTGCTTCAATGGCTGATGCAAATGGACAAATTTCTGCAGCAGTTATGGAACGCCTTACTGCAGCTGCAGCAGCAGAACCGTATGAGTCTGTTAGGTGTGCTTTTGTGTCATATGGTAGCAGTGCTTTAGATTTAGCAGAGGGTTGGAAGTATAGGAGCAGGATGTGGTATGGTGTAGGTCTTTCCTCAAAAGATACTGACTTTGGTGGTGGAGGCAGTGGTCTGGATTCTTGGAAAGCTGCTCTAGAAAAGGATGCAAATGGAAACTGGATTGAGCTGCCTCTGGTAAAGAAATCAGTCGTCATGCTCCAGGCATTGTTACTAGATGAAAGTGCACTAGGTGGTGGTCTGAATCTTGGTGGAGGTTCTGGTACAGGAATGGGAGGAATGGGTGCACTCTATCAATTATTGGACAGTGATCAACCATTCTTATGCATGCTCAGAATGGTACTTGTTTCAATGAGAGAGGATGATAATGGGGAAGATGGTATTTTTATGAATGTTACCATGAATAATGACATATCAGAAGGATTAAATTCCCAAACAGGAAATGTGATGTCATCAGATAGCAATATGCGTTTGTCAACAAGGCAACCACGATCTGCATTACTTTGGAGGTAAACCATAAGTTTCTCTATTCATTATATCTCTGAATATGAATATTTCTCCATCCTAGCCTTGTTAGTTCCTTAGTTTTCATGACCTGCATTACTGTGGAGGAAAAACATAAGTTTCTCTATCAATTATATCTCCGAATATTTCTCTATCCTAACATTTTAGTTTCTTAGTTTTCCTTGCCTTAAAATGCTCGGATAGAGTACAATTAACACCTGAGAGTACTTAGGATACTTGACTTTATTGAGATGGACATGTAAAAAGATAATTATGGTATTTCATTGTATGAATTTATGGCTTTAACACGATTGGGATAATTAAGGAGAGATATATACATTCTGTGTTTGGTAATGCGAAGTAAACACCGTTGATAAAATGCCTTTTCAACTGGAAGTTAAGGCCAGCTGGTGGTTCTCTGATACCCTAAAAACCCCCTTTGAGGGTATGAGTCCAACGAGGCTACTGATTTTATTAAACTACTCTGTTTCTGGAAACAGAGTATGAATCAGATGTATGTAATTGCTAGCAACTATAATTTTTTTTTTTTCTTTTAGATGGAAACACAAATGATGCCAAAATTGAATTCACCATGTCATTCAATCGTGCCACCTATAGAAATGAATTAAACAGCACATTTTCCTTTTGTGTATGGAAATTTATGTAGGTGTTTTACCTGCTTAGCTTGATCAGTTATATGCCTGTGTAGCTAGCATTAATTTGTTGATGTTCTCAGTTCATTGCCATTAATTATGAATCTGAAAATCCTTCATTATTTTGTATACTTATTATATCTCCACGAAGCAGTAAAATTCATGCACAGTGCACCCTACTACTGTTTAAATCCAAATTACTGTTCTATACTAATTGCCGATATGTTTTTGCTTTATGGTGTGCCAGTGTGCTTGCTCCAGTTCTTAACATGCCAGTTTCAGAATCTAAGAGACAGAGGGTGTTGGTTGCAGCTTGCATTCTCTATTCTGAGGTAATGTTGATACTAAAATCTAATACTGATAACCTCAGCAGATTTCTCGGTAAATTAGTACACTTCATCGTTGCCAGTTATTATCAGCGTCATCTCCTTGGCTCAGACGTTGCTTGATACAATTATACACACCCACGAAAAAAAGAAAGAAGAGGAAAAGCATGTGTGCATCTTTAAATTCTTGTTCTTTGCATTGTGGTGGTACTGCTTTCTATCAATCAGATGGTAGTCATTGTTTATTTTGGTCATACGGTCATACTTCCATAATGCAGGCCTGGCATGCGTTCAGCAAAGACAGAAAGCCTCTTCGTAAGCAGTATCTGGAAGCTATTTTACCGCCATTTGTTGCTATTCTTAGAAGATGGCGACCACTGCTTGTCGGTATTCATGAATTTACTTCTCCAGACGGTCAAAATCCTCTTGTTGCTGATGACCGTGCTTTAGCAGCAGATGCACTTCCTTTGGAGGTGATTGAACTGATAAACTCTCTTCACCTTCTCATTCCATGATTTTTTTTTCTTTAATCTTTTATGACCTTTTGGATTAATCTGCCGATGGTTCAGTCTAGATCTCTTAATAATCTCTTATCGAATTAGTTTTTGATCATCTTAGTTGCATGTTTCAGGCTGCTCTCTGCATGATATCTCCAGGGTGGGCTTCTGCCTTTGCATCTCCACCAGTAGCAATGGCATTGGCCATGATTGCAGCTGGTGCTGCTGGTGGTGAAACCATAGCACCCGTGAAAACCACACACCTAAGACGCGACATATCTATGTTTGAGCGAAAGCAAACTAGGCTTCACACGTTTTCAAGCTTTCAAATGCCTCTGGAGACTCCTACAAAATCCCAGGTTGTGCCAAAGGACAAGGCTGCTGCAAAGGCTGCTGCCTTGGCTGCCGCTCGTGATCTTGAACGCAATGCTAAAATTGGTTCCGGAAGGGGTCTTAGTGCTGTTGCTATGGCAACATCTGCACAACGGAGGAGTTTAAGTGATGTGGAGCGTGTGAAGAGATGGACACTCTCCGAAGCCATGGGAACTGCGTGGATAGAATGCATGCAACCGGTTGCTTCAAGATCAGTTTCGGGAAAAGATTTTAATGCCCTGTCTTATAAATTTATTGCAGTGTTAGTTGCAAGCTTTGCCTTAGCAAGAAACATGCAGCGGTCAGAGGTGTGATAACCATTTCTTCGATTGAAATCTTACTTACATATAAGCCTTCAATAGAACAAGATTAAGCACAACTTATTACCCTTTTTTGCAGATGGACAGACGCACACAGGTTGATGTGATAGATCGACATATTATATCTACTGGAGATCGTGCGTGGCGTAAGCTCATTCATTGTTTAGTTGAGATGAGAGGTCTTTATGGACCTTTTGGAGATAGCCTATACAATTCTGGCCGAGTATGTAATCAGAATGTATTTGGAGCTGTCAGTTAATTTGTGAATAGAATCGTCGTGTTTTTTATTACCTGGTGACCAATTTATGGAGTTTATTTTTCTCAAAAACCGCAGGTATTCTGGAAGTTGGACTTAATGGAGAGTTCTTCAAGGATGAGAAGATATTTGAGGAAGGATTACAAAGGGTCTGATCATTTGGGTGCAGCTGCTGATTACGAAGATAATCAGCAAATTAAGCACAAGCAGGAGAGTATGATATCTTCTTCTACTGCCTCTATCCTTGCGGCAGAAGCAATAACAATAGAGGAAGCAAAAGAAGATGATGAACATACAGAAACTGATACATTGGATGATAAAACATACCCTGTGGGTCAGAGTGGAGAGAATGAGCAGCGGCTGTCAGCAACTGCTGAGCAACCTGCATCAGCGTCAATGGATCCTATTGTTTCTCCAGTAGCTGGTGATGAGGACTTGGTCGAAAATCCATCAGCAGTTGCACCTGGATATGTTCCCAGTGAATCTGATGAAAGAATTATTCTTGAACTTTCTTCGTCAATGGTTCGACCTTTAAGAGTCACCCGGGGAACCTTTCAAGTAAGTGCAATATTTGCTCGCCAGAATGTCATTTGTGCATCAAGGGTTTCTTGTGCTTTTAACGCCTGCATCTTGAAACAATGATACTTTCCAACTTTCCAGGTTCTACTCATCAATACATGAAAATAAATGGGGATGCTGAAACTAACCAAGTCTAAATATTTTACATTAACCCTAATTAAGTTTCACTAGCGACTAGATTCATAGCTGATGATCACATTGATGAGGCAAAGTCAAATATACCATCATAATACTGTGTCTGCTGTTCCTGAGCTTTTGATAATGCTATTTTTCAGATAACATCCAAGAGGATTAATTTCATAGTTGATGATCATGTTGATGAAAATGTTGCGGAGGGCGGGTTGGATCCGAGTTCTGAGAAAAAAGAGAAAGAGAAAGATCGGACCTGGTTGATGTCATCCCTTCATCAGATGTTTAGCAGGAGGTGTGTGATTAGACTATTTGGTTTTTTCTTCCTTCCAGTTGACTCTTCTGTTTTTTTAACCATTGAGGTATCTAATCCTCAATTTATTGAGCCTCACTGAAATGGAAAAGCATTTAGATGTTCTGGTTTCCAGTAGGTTTTGCTTCTCTCACTCATTTACACCAGACCTCTATTGCGTTTATGGTGGTACTAAACCTTTTCTGGGTCAAATGTGTTTAACTGTACCCTAGGTTCCATATGCATATCTCGGGGTATTTCCTTGTTGGTTAGCCTCAGTGCCTCAATGTTTCATTTTACTTGATGACGTGGTCAGGTTGGTATACATGTAGTCATGCCACACTTGTTACCCAAAGGCCTATATCCTTAGCTGAGTATGATCACAATAGTTAAGTTGTTATTTTCTAAAAAAATTATATAATAATAATAATAATAATAAATCTGATATAATAGCTTGCAACATGCGTGGTACATTACATTCCTAAATGATTTTGTTTGAATATGGAATATGGTGTGCTTATGGGTGACTCTGTTTCACAGATATCTTCTGAGAAGAAGTGCACTGGAGTTGTTTATGGTTGATCGGTCGAATTTCTTCTTTGATTTTGGGGTATTGTTTTCTTGAGATCAGTTTAGCGTCATTATTCTGTAGATATCTTTTCAAAAGATCCTCATTCTACTCACTGGTTATTTTTATTCTTTGGCTTCTCAATTTTATTCCTTTTGGTTCTGTTCCAGAGTATTGATGGGCGAAAAAATGCGTATCGAGCTATTGTTCAAGCACGGCCTCATCATTTGAATAATATTTACCTGGCAACACAGGTTTTCTCTTCTAAAGCTTAAGACAAATATGAAATATGCATTAATTAAATCAAACTCTATGAACTGTCCTTACAAGATAATTTCCTTTTGGATGTAGAGGCCTGAACAACTTCTTAAGCGAACTCAGCTGATGGAGCGATGGTGTCGGTGGGAGGTAAGGATCCAAATAATGATCTCAGATATAATCAGCTTCATGTGTGTCTCCATTTCAAATGATAATTTACATTACTTGTTGGATAAGATATTGAAAGGGTTAAGCACTAAATGTTTCTGCAGATTAGCAATTTTGAGTATCTTATGCAGCTTAATACATTGGCTGGTCGTAGTTACAATGATATCACTCAGGTGCGTCTGCTAGAATTGTATGTTAAGTTTTAGTTATGATGGATGCTGAATAACTTACTTTGTAACATGCACCACAACAATTTTTTTGACATTAGTTTAAAAACTTGTTTCTATTTTCCTTACCTTTTTAGTATTTCTGGTTTTGGCAGTATCCCGTCTTTCCCTGGATTCTTGCTGATTACAGCTCTGAAACTTTGGATCTTGGCAATCCTTCTACTTACCGAGATCTCTCCAAGGTAGCATACGTTCCTGTTTAATTTTCTCCAGCATGTTATTCTTTTGCAATGATATCCCCTTAGATTAATTTTTATTTTGCAGCCTATCGGAGCATTGAATCCTGATCGTCTCAAAAAATTCCAAGAGCGATACTCGAGTTTTGATGATCCCATCATTCCTAAATTCCATTATGGTTCACATTACTCAAGTGCTGGAACTGTACGTACTTTAGTTTTGATTCTTTTCATATTTGTGGATTACAGTTCGGTGAAGCACTCTATATATTTCTACCACTCATCATAAGCATCACACAATATTATAGCACCTCATCCACCGACTTATCCATAAAATTGTTTTAATCCTGTGTTTGGTATAGTTTTATCTGTGAACTTTAATAAATAACTTGTTAGATTTTAGGGAACACATTGTTATAGGAAGATAAGAGAAGCTATAGTCTTATGCTGTTCGGGCTTGGTAAATTTCTTTTAGGTGTCTGTATACTTCCTCTGACTGCTTCTACTTCTTCAGGTGCTGTACTACCTCGTAAGGGTTGAGCCATTTACTACCCTTCAAGTTCAACTGCAAGGTGGCAAGTTTGATCATGCAGACAGGATGTTTGCAGATATAGGTGGTACATGGAATGGTGTTCTTGAAGATATGAGTGATGTAAAAGAGCTGGTAAGAATGGATGACTACTGTTCGGAAGAGTCTTTTTTGATGATTTGGTTTTTAAATGATGGTTACTGAGTTGCTTCTCTTATAAACCTTAGGTTCCAGAGCTATTTTATCTACCAGAGGCTCTAACCAACGTAAATTCAATTGATTTTGGTACAACACAACTTGGAGGAAAGCTAGGTATGCATCTTACTAACTAGACTCAAATGCTTTCTTCAGAACCTTCAGTTTTTGGATTTGGCGTTGTACCTATTGATTTGAATCTACCATTGCAGATACGGTCAGACTTCCGCCTTGGGCTGAAAATTCTGTTGACTTCATTCACAAACATCGAATGGCTCTTGAGAGTGAGCATGTTTCTGCTCATATGCATGAATGGATCGACCTGATATTTGGGTAAGTGTGCTTATTCCAAGTAATGTCAAGTCTCAAAAGTAGACCTCCTGCTAGGTCATTGATGATGTTTTCCTCAACTTTCTTTGATTAATGTTGGAAATGCTAATACTCGAAGTTTCCAGATTAGGAATGTCAAGTCTCTAAGTAGTCCTGCTAGGTTCCTAATATTAATAAGTGCAAATTTCTCATATACTCTGCACCCTCTCTTACAACCTAAATCTTCATAAATCGATTTTATTTCCAGATATAAGCAACGGGGAAGAGAGGCTATATCTGCCAACAATGTGTTCTTTTACATAACCTATGAAGGAACCGTTGATATTGATAAAATTTCTGATCCAGTAAGCATACTTCCCTCTATCTGTGAACTTCATTTGGTTTAAGTTCTAGTACTTACCTTCAACTCTCGGATTTTCGCAACAGGTGCAGCAGCGTGCCACTCAAGACCAGATAGCATACTTTGGACAAACTCCGTCCCAGCTATTGACTGTCCCTCACTCGAAGAGGAAGCCATTGGCGGATGTTCTTCACCTGCAGGTACTTCTTCGTGATATACTCATATCTTTTCACTGTATACACATTTCCATATTCTAATTCTCAAATATTTCATGGTATCATACTGAATTGTGTGACATGGATTATCTGTGAGAAATAATTTACCAAGGTCTGTGAAACTTATGATTTTGCAATACGAGAGTTGTTTTTTCATGTTTTACGCCAACTTGTGTGCACAATACCTTATGAATGGTTGGTTGGTGGCTTGATGCCAACCAAATTAATTCAGTCGGTGTCATTTAGGATATTATCATCATTCAAATTAATACATTCGGTGTCATTTAGAATATTATCATCATTTTTATATATCATGTGATATCTGCATAACATTCCATGTATGCTGCATGCCAAGAATCCATGAGAGAGATTTATTGTGAACATTGTACGAGGCAAGAATAATTGTATGCGTACCTGTGTGCTGTGTCAAATATAATGGATCTCATCTTTCATTCTGAACCTACACTTCCCCCCCCTTTGAGTGTATTCATTTAATTGTGTAATATGCTGAAAAGAAAGCAAAATAAGAGAGGACAAAGTCGTGTAGAAGTTGAGCAAGTGATAATGAACTATATTAACTTTTCTTTATTATCGCTTTCAGAGTTGGAGTTGAACAAGTGATTATGACCTATATTAACTTTTCTTTATTATTGCACTCAGACAATCTTCCGAAACCCGAAGGAGATCAAACCTTATGTGATTCCAAATCCTGAACGCTGCAATGTACCTGCTGCTGCTATGTACGCATCAGCGGATTCTGTTATAGTAGTTGACATAAATGCTCCTGCTGCACACGTTGCTCTGCACAAATGGCAGCCAAATACACCTGATGGTCAAGGAACGCCGTTCCTCTTTCACCATGGTAAATCTGTCTCCAACTCCAGTGGTGGAGCATTCATGAGAATGTTCAAAGGTCCAGCTGGTTCTGCTTTTGAAGATTGGCAGTTTCCCCAAGCTCTAGCATTTGCAACAGCTGGAATCAGGAGTTCATCTGTAGTTGCCGTGACATGTGACAAAGAAGTCATTACTGGTATGGATTCGGTACATATCAGATTATTTTATGATGTCCATTGTCTTCTTGTGCGAAGCTATTGTTTCAAATTCATCTTGGAACTTGTCCTATGTGTTACTTTGGCTATTTCGGGATAGCGGTAGATTCCAACTTTTACTTGTTGCATTATATGATATATTTTGATATTTTCAAAGAAACTTTACTTCTTTCTAATAACCGGTGTTGAATGATGGCTACCGGCAAGTATTTATGCAATCATTTATCTTTCTGCAGGTGGGCATGCCGATAACAGTATTAAGTTGATATCATCAGATGGAGCAAAAACCATAGAAAGAGCACAGGGTCACTGTGCTCCAGTTAGTTGCCTCGCTCTTTCGCCTGATAGCAATTACCTCGTTACAGGATCTCAAGATACAACCCTAATACTTTGGAGGATCCATCGAGCATCAACATCAAATTCAAGCACGATGTCAGACTCTTCCTCTGGTCCTGGCACTCCAACTTCTAGTAGCAGTAGTAATTTAGCTAATCTCATAGCTGATATTACCAGGAAGCGTCGTATTGAAGGCCCCTTGCATGTTATGAGAGGTCATTTCAGGGAAGTAAATTGCTGCTGTGTAAATTCAGATCTGGGTGTTGTAGTTTCAGCCTCCCATTCTTCAGATGTTTTAATTCATTCTGTAAGGCGGGGTAGGTTGATCAAGCGTTTAGCTGGAGTGGAGGCAAACTCGGTATGCCTTTCATCTGCTGGAATTGTTATGACTTGGAACATGTCACAGCAAAAGCTCTCCACTTTCACGTTAAATGGGGTTCCAGTAGCGACTGCATTCCTTCCTGCTTCCGCCACAATTAGTTGCATGGAAGTTTCTTTTGATGGAATGAATGCCTTAATCGGTACAAGTTCCTGTCCAGAGAATGATGCAACATTCTCTGATTTCGGATCAGATTTAGATCGAGATGCAGATTTGGGTAACGGAAAGAAGAGTGAAAACAAATTGGTTGTCCGGCCACCTTCAATTTGTTTCCTCGACATGCACACACTTGAGGTATGAATAAAAGCTGAAAACACAACTTAAATCTATTTCCTTTTTTGCTGTCTGGATTTTTTTTCTTCTTTTGATTTTCATAATTATAATATATGAGTTTGCCGATAACAAGAACCTATGCCCTTTCTTCCTTGTAGATATTTCATTCGTTGAAGCTAGCAGATGGGCAAGATATAACGGCTTTGGCTTTGAACAAGGATAACACAAATTTGTTGGTATCAACAGCAGATAAACAGCTGATAGTGTTCACAGACCCAGCTGTAAGTTAGATTAGTTTAAACAGTATTTTCTAATTCCTTTTGATCTATTTCTTTAATGAATTTGCATCTGAGCTTCCTCTCTGAAGATGAATATAGTTTGATACCCACTACGAAAATCAAGTATGATAGTAAAATACATCATTCAACCAAATGGTTACACAACACCTTCATCCTTAATCTGTATATTCCCTGTTTCATTTCTTTCTTGTAGTTGAGTTTGAAGGTTGTGGATCAAATGCTTAAGCTCGGGTGGGAAGGGGACGGTCTCAGTCCTCTAATAAAATGAAGCGACAGTGATCGAATTGGATTTCACATTATTTCTTAAAGAAGGAAACTGTTAAGCGCCATCCCTGGAAATCATCATCAAATCCCTTGGATCAGGTTTGAGTCACCTCCCATTTAGAGCTTAGGCCAAAAGGATTTATAAATGTTTTGCGGATAGGTAATTTTGACTCACTGACCTTGAGGTTGTAATATATTGTTGCATCCTTCTCTCTGAAACGGAACAACTCAACATTCTTTTGTTATCACATATGCCACACATAGTTTGTAACGGGTTGTTTGTCCCTGCCCTCTCTTGCCATAGTTATATGTCGGCTACCATGGTGAATTATGTTTGGGCTTCAGCCACTCCCAGGAAAAATAATCATATAGTTTTGTAGTGATTTTTTTTTTCTTTTTAAATCTGGTTCCGCAGAAGGGATTCAGAATGTCAATGCTGGAGAGCATTTGTAAATAAGTTTTACAGGTCGAGATTTCAATAGAATGGTTTTGGTTTTTGCTCATCTTTTGGGATGTACAGTTATTTGTTATGACCTTGAAATGGAAGTGGGAAGTGGTTTTCTGTGAGCTTCAGTACATTCAGTGTGTTAAGAGTTGATACAGAATGTCTGCTTTTAAGGTTATACAAATTTAATTACTAAATTAAAACATTTACTTCTGCTGGAAATATCTTTATGCAATTAAAAATGATCTTCTATTCCTATTTTGTTCCGTTTTTAGCAGTTATTATTATGCATTTTTTTACATGCTTATTATGTGTTTCTATCATTTAGGCAATACGATGAATGCAATGTAAAGCATTCAGTCTCAGATTGCAGCAGCATTAGCAACAACACTACCGATATGGTTGGTTCAAAATGAGCCCGGAAACTTTTATGGGTTCTAGACTCAATTCTAACCATCTTAAACCAACGTGCCATGCAGTATTTCCACCTGAACTACACCCCATGATGAAACATTTTGAGAAATCAACATAATCTCTCAACCATGGATCACCGTTAACTGCGTCTAAGGCTTGATTTTGAACCCAAGTCAAGGCCTCAACGGCATCGTCATAAGCTGTTGGGAGTCGGTTTTCGGGTGTCAGAAGATATTCGGAGGCTATTAAAACTGACCAAGGACTCGAAAAAAAAGTCATGGTCGATAGTTGTGAATCCACCAGCTTGGAAGTAAATTATGACAAATAAGTAGTTTTCAAATTCCAAGGTGCCTGGAGTGAGGGTTTTGCTGCATCCTAACCTGGATGACAGCACAGGCAGCATGGGTGTTCGAGTTGTTTTATAGACTTGGTACGGTGGTGACGATGGTCAATGATGATGATTGTCATTTTCTTCTATCGAAGGTGCTCGAATAGTGGGCTCTTGTAACGGTTTGATTTGCATAGTCATAAAGAAGAGTGGTCTCTAAGTAGGTGAACATTTTACCCGTAATCCGCGGATTTAGCCGAGACCAACCGTATTTTTGTGGATGGATTCCCGGACCGTTCGCTAATTGGTTGGACGCGGATGAGATTTTTGAAATCCAACGTATTGGGCCCGGATGCAACCTTGAAAATCCGTTGAACATTCATATCCGTTAGATTAAGGGCATGAGAAAATCAGGGGCGGAGCCAGAAATCAAGAATTGGGTGGGCACCTTATCAATTTATGCATGTTTAAGGGGGTGCAAAAGGGTTAAAATGACCAAAAATTGGATAAAACTATATCAATTTATGCATGTTTAAGGGGGTGCAAAAGGGTTAAAATGACCAAAAATTGGATAAACTAGCTTAAATTAGGCTTGGGAGCTCACATTTGAGGGGGTAAGTGCACACCTACCTCTCCATGTGGCTCCGCCCCTGGGGAAAATTAGGCTACGACCAATGTAGTCGATTTCGGCTGTCTCGGCCGATATCTCGGAGAAATTCCGGATTTCGTTCCAAGAGCAGACGATTTTCACAATCTCGCTGAGACGAGATGATTCCGGTATTCTCGGCCGGAATTTGCCTGACTCGGCCAAATTCCGCTTCTCTCGGCCGGAATTTCATACCCTTTCTACAATCCAATCTAACATATTTATATATATAAATAAATAAAAAATGTCACAAGTCACAACAATATATTTGAGGATAAAACTAATTTTTTTTTAGAGATAGTAATCAAAAATTAGGAAAACCTATACTAATACAGATAGCAAATCATTCTAAAACAAGATTAGCTTCATCTTCTTTATCTATTCTTCTCACTGTTCTCGGTAGTAGCAAGCTTTTTCGTTTCAACCGCAACAACAGTTCCAACTCGAATCAAAAGAAACCCCAATTAATCTCCATCTCAGTTAGCTGCTTCGCAATCAACATCAATCCTGCTTATGTGCTTTTGGTTTTTCTGGGTTTTATTTATTTTATCATACTCTCTGTTTTGGTAAAGGCTAACAGAGGATGATAGTAGGGAAGGTATATCAATCAAACACTTAGTTTCGTATTCATTGCACAAAGCACACGTGTTTGATAAATATTCAATTGTGCTTACACCTGTTATATAGGTGTTCTTATCTTAATGATATATAATAAAAGATTTAATATATATATAAAAAATGCAAGCAGCTACTCCGGAAAGTTAGCCGGAAAGTCCAACGAGAATCTCGGCGAGATGAACTTGTTTCGGTGTCTCGGTCTTTGCCGAGACAAGCCGAAATCCGAGATTGTCTACATTGGCTAAGACCCCAATCATGGGTAACCCATAATATCATGCCCTTAATTAAAAGAAGTTTAAATTTAGGCCCCGAAATATTAAAAGACTTTGATACCCTTATGCATCTTGTCAAGCCCATAATTAAATAAAATTTAAATTTAGGCCCAGAATTATTAAAATATTATGTGATGACGTTTGTAGATGGGGAAAAACGATTTGCTGGTTTTTACGGAATTGAAGAGTCGACAGTGTGGAGACTCCTTGAACCGAGCGAAATGTTGAACCTCACACAGATGCACTGCAAGAAGGGAGTGCTTTTAAGTTCGAGAGATCAATCTGTAAGACTCCGGCCTAAACCAAGAACAATGGCCGTTCCAGAGTCAATTCGGTCACAAGAGAAGATGGGTTGATCTGTAGGAGGGAAGCTGAGAAATGCGTGAGATCAATGGTGATCTGAGATTGTAGGTATGTTGTGATTTCAGCGTTAAAATGCTCTGAATGATTGAGTTTTGCCTGATTGAGAGTGATTTCTGTGAGTTCGTGTATACGAAAGATTGTCTGTATGAACTTTGATGAGAAATTGCTCGTTTAGGCGAATGTTCGAAAAACTCTTGTTCAATGTTGTTCTTTCAATCATGATTCAGAGACATTTTATAATGCCGGAATTGAAAACACCATGATCCCATGAAGTGTGACAGTTGCTGGAATCAGAGAGTGAGAAAGTGGGAAATCGTGTTAAACCAATTACTCATCGTGCGGAGACTTGGTTAATTTTCCACCCACTATTTTGCTGATTCTTCCAACTGATTGCATGACTTGCTCACATTCTCATCGTGGGTGAACACACGTGCCATAGACCGCCAGACCCAAACCCTAGTTAATATCCCCCATTGTGACACGATTGAAATCTCGTGATTATGGAGTCAGTTGCTGACTTTGTGGGACGATGAGTCCATGTAGTGCTGAGTTGAACAAGTTTTAGCAAATATTCCGAAACTCATGAATTAAATGTATGTCTGCTGAGACGAGGTACTATTATAACCTAAAACGAGCAAAATGTGTTGCTGAATTGTCGAATATTGATAGTTGAACCAATATTCTTTGATCCAAGCAAATATTGCTAGTCTGAGCGAATATTGTCGGTTCGAGCAAATATTGACAGTTCGAGCAAATATTGCTCGTTTGATGAATTTATTGGTAGCAGGACCGAATAAAATATTAATTTAATTTACTGACTGCTGGGTCGAGCAAAATAAATAAAAATGTTAATCATGGAATCAACTTCATGATGACCTCTAAGCTTTAACTGAAAGTTGAAGAATATAGTTTAACAGTGTCATTTTTAATGAAGAATTAGGTTGGAATTTGTACGCACCTTTATTCTTCGAGTTCCATACACTTTATTTTCTTGATAAAATCTCATAACTCATAATGTTAGATATAATTTGATATCGTTGTTTCTTCTCCAAAATCTAAAATTTGAACAGTGTTGAAATCATTGTTCCTTCTTTGCAATCTAAAGTTCGAATAATGTAGTTCAACATTATTAAAAAGATCACCGAATAATTCAATGATTAGGCGTACACTTTTAATCTTCACCTAATATAGTTTCTTTTGCTTATTTTGTACAGATAAGTTCTTTTTGGATCATTTTTAATTTTACGATTCGGTGGAGAGGAGCATTTTTGGAATCGATATAAAATTCTAAGCATGCATATTCCATGAAGTCGAACGAATTGTAGAGCTATACAAATTTTCCATGAAATATAGCAATAAAAAAAATATCAGTCGCTAGACTTATTGTCGCTGAACGTGAATAGATTCCAACCTAAGTTGGTGCTAATATAGCTCCAGCGACTAACATATATCTTCATACGCAAGGAACTAGTAGATAGAGAATACTAGCGATCGAAGAAAAATCAGTAATTACAAAAATTGTTGCTGCACATAAATAGTTGTTAAGGTGTTTATGTAGTTGCTCAAAATAAGTTGTAAGATAGCTCCAGCGATTAGTAGATATTTTCAGTCGCAAGGAATTTGTAGATAGATAACACTATCGACTAAAAGAAAATTAGTCGCTACATTCGTTGTGGCTGAACATAAATAGCTTCAAGCTTATCCAAGTAGTCGCTCCAAATAAGTTGTACGACACGTCCAACGGCTAACATAGATTTTCTATTGCTAGAAAATAGTGCATAGTATTCTGTAGTGACTATATTTTTTCAGACGCAAACATAAGTAGCTATAAGAAATCAACGACTAATTTTTTAGACAGTCGATAAAATTTAGTCGCAAGAGACACATTTTCTTGTAGTTACTATTGTTCAACATGTTCTAGCAAGATCATGACTACCATTATAAAAAAAAATCCAATACAAGAAGAATGTAAAGTAGATCCAACTTACAGTGTCCAGTACAACTCCAACATCCATAGCAAACCTCTCAGCTTCATACTAAAACACTACCACTAACTCCAAATTCGAATTATCCTCCAAACCTGATGCACTACCACTACTGCCTCCTTATCCTCTTCCAAAACCTGCACCTCCACCATCAACACCACCGAAAATTCTTTAATCAAACAACATATTTGTAGGCCAAGACTCAAGATAAGCAAACTAAAATCGAACCAGAATGAAAAGAATGCAACATTAATGGAAAGAATGCAACATTTTCAAGTAAATAGTCGAACAAAGAGATTCCGACTATCGTCTGAGAGTGATTTAAATGATTCTGTGAAAAAATACACATTCAGTCAGTATGTGTAAATAAAAGTGACACATCTAATTAGCATGTGTAACTAGAAATTACACATATATTTAGCATGTGTAATTAGAAGTTACACATCCACTTTAGCTTGTGTAACTAGAAGATACACAACAATATGGATATTTCAGTAGAATTGTGGTTACCAGGGAATCTTGTTTCCAGGCATTTCCTCTTAGATTTATCGATGCTAGTGACCTTCCCTCTGCAAATAAGAGATAAGACAAGTTAAATATCACCATTAATTCACATATAAATTTGTTTACATATAAATTTGTCAAACCACCTACATGTCTTTCTGAATGTGAGAGTTGAGAAATTATTTCAGAACTGCAATAATACACATATTTCAAAAACACAAACCTATAAAACACTAAAACAAATCATACTTTCAAATCCTATTCACATTAAAAAAAAGTTCACACATATTTTATCTTCTTATTCTACAAGTTTTATCCATCAATCACATGAACCGTAAATAGGTTCAAAGAAACTTATCTAATTTCACTGAGTTTCTGTCGAAATCGTTGTTGAAATTGCTTAGATTAAACCGTATGCTTACATGTATCTTCATTGATTAATATTTCATCTTCAGGACAAGGATTAAACTTCAAACAATCTGCCAAGAACAAAATCCACCAAAGATGAGCTCAAATCAGTTCGAAAATCAAACTAAATGAAATTCGTATCAAATAAATGGTAAAACAGATAATGATTCGCATATTTCGAATCTAAAAACCGATTTTCGATCAAGATAAGAGATTAAAAGACAGATCGAATTTCGTTCAAGAACCCTAGAAATTTTTCTTTAAAAATTCTTTAAAAATTTTCTCTCAAAAATAAAATTGAGGTGAGATTATAACAGATCTAACTCTACTTATGATTTCAGTAACAAATTTGAACTGAAATCAAACTATTAAAGTTTCTCAAATGATTTTGTAGAAAATAAAAATAAAAATCTAAGAATCAAATCAACGGATTGAACTGAAACACTACCTATTCATTTGATTTTCTAGGAGAATCTTCGGATTCAGTTGCTGTTGTTGATGATTATCACTCATTTTCTATTGATTTTCACTGAATCTCGACGAACAAGAGATGTTGATATCGAATTTATGTTTAGATAATCAATATCTTTGGTTGTAAAGCTTAGATTTAGGTTTTGAAATCATTTTCTAAATGAATATTTCTCTTATAAATCATCTCTTCTCGTTTTGTTTCTTCATCTGAGAGAGAGCCAAAGAAAATGAGAGAGAGGGAAAGTGAAAACGAAAATGAAACTGAAAAGATAATCTCTAGGTAGGTTTATTACATATTTATACTAAAGGGAAATTTTGGTATTACTAATTTCCCCCAAACCCTAAACTTTATAACCAAGCCCTGAATTCTAAAGTTCTGGGCCTAGAAATATCAAAAACTGAAAGTATGGAGTTGATAGTGAAGGATCCATTTAGTGGGGATTATATATATTGAACCCATATAGTAGGGGAGTTCTAGTATTTTTCACTAAGGGAATTTATATAGTTTCTAGAAAATATATATATAGTTTTGGAATTTTTAAGGTATTTGCTTGTAGTGTCCATGACACTTCTATACTTATATACATATATAAAATGTGTAGGTTCTATAAGAAGTCATCTATATAGGTGTTGAGGGTGGTTTTTAGCTTAGGGTTAAAATCGTAAAACACTAAACCATATCAGACAGTAATGTCACAACATTTAAAGCAACAAGCATTTACTAGGAATATTTACTGAAATATTTAACGTGTCTCTAAAATAATTATCCGGGTATATTTTTCAAATTAGGGTTATGACGAGCCAAACCCTAATTCCCGCGTGTGCCAATGGAAAATCATGCCAGCCACACCGACCGCGCCAAGGCATGCCAACCATGCTAGACGCACCTCTGTGCCAATGGAAAATCATGTCACCCACACCGACCACGCCAAGGCATTCCAACCATGCTAGCCGCACCTCTGTGCCAATGACAAATCATGCCAGCCACATCGACCGCGCCAAGGCACGCCAACCATGCTAGCCGCACCTCTGTGACAATGGAAAATCATGCCAGCCACACCGACCGCGCCAAGGCATGCCAACCATGCTAGCCGCACCTCTGTGCCAATGACAAATCATGTCATCCACACAGACCACGCCAAGTCATGCCAACCATGCTAGCCGCACCTCTGTGCCAATGGAAAATCATGCCAGCTACACCTACCGCGCCATGCCAAACACGTCTCTCCATGGCCCCTCATGCCGCGCCACCATGATGGCCTTCCCCATGCGGCTACCAAAGTGAAGGCGTGTAACAATAAACAGTTTCCTTTTAATCCAAGGAGCAAATCCTGGCCGTCTAAGGTCCCCTCATGACCTTTGGCACAAAACCCTAGCTTGGTCACGAATTTAGCCAAAGCTAGCCACGCCGGCCGCTCCATGACAAACACGTCTCGCCATGGCCCCTCATGCCGCGCCACCATACTGGCCTTCCCCATGCGGCTACCAAAGTGAAGGCTTGCAACAATCAACGGTTTCCCTTCAATCCCAGGATCAAATCCTAGCCGTTTAAGGCCCCCTCACGACCTTTGGCCCAAAACCCTATCTTGGTCACGCGCCTAGCCCAATCTAGTCACGCCATGCGCCCATGGCTACCCCTTGGCCCCACATGCCAAGCCAAAACCGCACCTAGCCCAAGCTAGTCACGCCATGAGCCCATGGCTACCCCTTGGACCCACATGCCATGCCAAACCAAACCTAGCCAAGCTAACCGCGCCATGCCAAACGCACTTTGCCTTGGCCCTATCCATGTTAGTCACGTCATGCAAATCCAAGCGCCCTCTCCTTGGCCCTAGCCATGCCATACGCCCATGGAGAACCCTTGTCCCCTCATGACAAGTCAAAACACACCCTAGTCGTGCCACCCTGTTGGACCTCACTATGCGGCTACCAAAACGAAGGCGTGCAATGATCAACGGTTTCCCCTCCTCTCAAGATGAAACATCTCGACCGTCGAAGGTCACTAGACTAGCAAGTTCCCCGAACTCAACTTTCCAAGCCAGAAAAACGTGTTACATGTTTTCCAAAAACATTTGAGACATCAACACAAACTGGGGGATTCTCTTTGGGTATTGGTTTGGTGGTCTACAACGTGCGGCGTACATTACGCCCTTTATAAGGAAGTGTCATAAGGGTGAGGAGCCTAGTAAATACATGAGTTATATGGGAAACGTTCATGGGACATAAAGTCGTGAGTTAACAACCTTATGGAACATCAATTCCATAACGTTAACAGTTTCATGCATTAACCACTTTATGGAACATCAAGTCCATGCATACAGTTACCACCTCCTCCTATTTACTTCCCCACTCCTTAATGAGACCATGGTACGTTTCTAACTCGACTTGTATAAATAGGTCTTACCTATTTCCATTTGAACAACAAGTTCATTCGGACAAGACAACACTCAGAAATACTTACTTAGCTCTCCTCGTGAGCTCTCTTGCCTTTTCTGATAACAAGTCGTAGAAACCCAATTGCTCTTCCAGAATCAACTATTCTGGTCTCACCACTCTCCTTGCTTCCCTCCCCAAAACCAACCCATTCTCCTCCTCTTTGTGACCGAATCAAGTCTGGAACGACCACTTCTTGGTTTAGGCTGGACTTGTACAGATTGATCTCTCGAATCTAAAGTACTCCCTTGCAGTACATTGTTTAGGGTTTAAACAGTTTCTCACCTTCACACCCACAATTACCAAAATCAGTAGAAACGTTTTTCACCTATAAACAATTGGTGACCACAGCGGGAGGATTGATCTATCGGTTACAATGTCAATTTTTGACTGTCGATCTTGTTCTTCGACCCAAACGTCAAGATGGTTTAGGAAGGCGACTCACTCTGACTCAGTTACTCGACGACTCGATTATCAATCATGACACGACAAGGGATGGCTGGGGACTTCCCAGGGGTTAGAAGTAAAATGATTCGCCCAGGGATTAATGACTCGATCATTAGACAACTCAGCAACGACTCGGAACACTGGGGACTTCCCTTGGCCATGTTTTTTGTAAAACTTGGTCCTACGCCCGGAAAGTTTATTTTCATCAGAAGACCTGAGAAACCGAGTAAGTCTTATTTAGACAAAATACGATGGATTTCTTTTTCAAGTTTTTAATAAAACATATAACCATGTTTCTTCCCATGTCATCTACCAACACACGGTTCCACGGTTTACCTAGGACGTCTGTGTCACTTTCATTCATAGCCAACGACAGTTCAATTCTAAACTTTACATAAAAAAAAGGGTATAACCAAAACCGTCAAGGTAGTATTTGTCTATTAACCCGAGAAAACCATAAAAGTCAAAAACCAAAAACCAGGCGCCTCATTTGCCTTTTTTAAAAAAAAACCCTAAAGATAAGAAGTCCGAAAGAAAGATATATATTTAAGGAAAGTTTTCCGACAAAGGCTTGCTCCTCTTGGCAAAGGCCTCCTTTGTGCTCTGGAGAGCCTCCTTTTTTAATTTCAATTGCCGGCACACTTTCTTGAATTTCGCTTCCTGCTTCTTCACCATGTCTGCGGATGAACCTTCGATTGTTTCGACCAGCAACCTTTCAACATTAGAGAGACCTTCAATGAACCAAGGAACGTTGAATTCGAAGCCCATGCACGTGTCACGATGGAACTTCCAGCTCGAGATTACATCCTCAGAAACTGTATGACCAGTCACGTTGCACATCTCATCAATCGAAGACAAGGCTTCCTCCACACGCTTGACCAATGCATGTCGACTGAAGATATTCTTAGTCGTAGCAATGTGACCATAGCTTTCCCAAATATTGGTGTACAATGTCGTATGTTTAGATGGCAAGCTAAATCCACCAATCAACACATGA
Organism: Papaver bracteatum; assembly: GCA_023529315.1. Lineage (NCBI taxonomy): Eukaryota > Viridiplantae > Streptophyta > Magnoliopsida > Ranunculales > Papaveraceae > Papaver > Papaver bracteatum. Next base: position 178,532 of record JAJJWX010003522.1, read on the forward strand.
CCTGGGAAAGGGGCCAGATATGGAGGATCGAAGGTGGCCTCTGCAACTGAATCGGAAACTGGCAGGAGATCCCTAACTTCAATTTCGCCCCCCGAAATGCTCTCCTCTACCCGAGTCACGGAGGCGCCCTCAGGACGATGAATTGCCATGTCGAAATCGCTAGCTGGTGCAATTTATGCAGTAGGAAGTACGGTTACATCTTTGCTCTGGTGGTCTTCCACTTCAAGATCATCCCCACGGTCTCCTCCTAAAAATAAATAAAATCAAAATTTAGTTTTACTGCAAAAAAAAAAAAAAAAAAAAAGAAGAGAGAGGGGAAAGAAGAAAAACATGGAGGGGACTCACCGATTCATTTTCAGACTGATTAGACGAAGATTCAACATTGCTATCGAAATAATTGCTCTCATCATCGCTAGACACAGAACTTTCATCCTTCTCGGATTCTTCATCACTATGGATAGGCTCAACAACGCTACTCTCTGTCTCGAGAAATGATACTTTTTAACTGCTCGCAAGTTTGGAAAAGGCGTTCGTACTACTGAGACCCTGGACGGAATACAAGAGCGTATTCTCAGAAGAGAAACAAAGATATAGACTTTCCAAGCTAAAGTCAAGAGGAGAGCCATACGTACTCGCGTATTGGATGATCTAAAATTCGGTAAATCTGTGGAGTCTGACCGGAAACCTCCTGCCCGATTTTTAGATCTTCTCTCTTTCACCTGGGGACTTTACGCTTCTAGACCGACAGATTTTTTTTTAATTGAAGAAGTATCCCTCAACAACGGATGATTTACTAAAACCTCGACGGAAGGCCTACCACGGGTATTCTCCACCACGGATTTCACAAATTCCTAGATGACAAGGAATTCATCCTGGAAAAACGTGTTATATTTGGAAGTCGTTGATGGGTTCCGTTCCGCGAGAAAAGGCAGGCTTTTACCCGACACAAGAGCACTGGCATCGAGAACAGTCAACAACGGAATTTCTTGAACACCTGGCTGACGAACAAGTGGGACCCCTTGGTCAAAACACATATGTCGAGAGGCTCTATCAACATTATAGGAAATCGCTTTGCAAGCTCCTCGGAAAAAAGATGGCACGTGACCAGGCACACAGCTAAGCATGAACAACATCTCTCCAACGCTCATGCCCTCATCATCATAAGACAAAGACATGTTCGAGGAGGGAGCAAATGTACTAACCTGAGTTATGGACGCATGCACCGGAGCCCATGGACGAAAATTAACCACATACGAGTTGTCAAGAAACCTAATCAGTTTCAGACTAGTTTTTCGGCGCCGATTCGACCAACGCAGTATCCTGGAGCCACCCCAAGACTCAGGAAGTATGTCCAATGATTTCGGGGCATACTTCTCGAAATGCTCCCACAACCATGCCTGGAGAAAAGTGTCATGAACATACGAATCCACCTTCATATGGACGTTCGAGGCATGCATGTCCAAAACTAGCTGATCCAGGTGTGCGTACAGAGAACCAAGAAACAAACCACCGATAGGGAGAACGACGCCCTTTGCCAATTTTATGGCAAACTTGATAAGTTCCTGCCTTATCTCTTTCTTGCCCGAGACGTCTTCAAAGATATCCCTGGATAGACAAAGAGCCTAGAACGCCGCGATATGAAGTACACTATTTTTCTGGTCCGACTCTAACTCACCAAGAAACCACTGAGACACCCACCAGTCATAAAAGCACTTCATCTCGTTTTACCTCCAAACGAATCCATTTGACTTCGCAACCAGGGTGGCGCACATTTCTTCTTCATCTGTAGACAGCCTGACGTCGAGGTTTCCAATTACAGGAAGATTCAGCAACACATTCACGCTCTCCAAATAAATAGTCATTTCGCCCCACCTACATACGCCCGTATGGGTGGATGGACACCATATGGAAACAAAAGTAACCAAGCCTGGAATGTCTTTCCTAATTTGAAGTACTGCGGAAGCCATAACAGCGTCAACAATCTGCACCCTGGTCAAATTGGTCTTTATAGGCTCCTGGTCCATTATGAATCACACCCATTTCTTAAAGGAACGCAACAGACTTGCAGGGATTTTAAAGTCGATAGGAGAGGCATGATATTCTTTCCTCTGGAGGCAAAACCTTATTACGACTCCTGGCCGAACCGATCGATCCTCTCCTCCACTCTCTGAACCGGTCAGGTGAATCGGTATATATTGGGGATGGTTTCTTCTAACCGTGGCCAATGCCGTGAAGAACTCATCATCTATGTTTGTCTTGGAATTACTCACATCCTTCGGTACCACGGAAACTTTTGACATCTTAACAAAATTCTCTTACGTCGTTCTTCACCACTGCGATAACTACAAAGGAACAAGAGTAGCGGGAATTATTACATAAAGCATGTAGAAATTATTTTTATTAGACACAAGGGAGACGCCCTGGGCACAAACCGACTGGTTTCAAGACTCTACATCACCACTACACGTAACCCGAGATTTCGCGCCCGGCCAGATAGACCTTCCCAACAACAACAAAAAAAGAAAGAAGGGTGGATCATGCACACGGCTACACCAAAGCAAGGAGCAAACCCTAAGAAGCTAGGTTTTCATGAGAAGACATGGAAATTACTATCACATGCATACCTTTCATAGTGAGTAGGGGCGGTCAACATTTCTATGGTATCCATGCCTAAGTGTTACTACAAGCTAGGGCAAAAAATACCTAAGATTCATGCCAACATTTCTACAAGGTCATGAATAGGTACGCCTACAACTAGGGTTTACACCAACAAAAAAAAAACAAAACTAGTTAAAGAGAAGTGTTGGAAGGCGTACATGGGATTCACTCGTCTGCTCTGCTTTACTGCTGTCACACGGCTGGGAGGAATAAATAGGCGTGAAACAAAAGAGAGGCCGCCCCCTTTTTATATATACATGGTACATGGGAGTTTCAACAAAGAAAGGATTTCATATTTTGAGCCAAGAAGGGAAAAGAGGAAACCGGTCCCGCAAAGACCAATTTCCATGTCCAAGACCACTCATGCCATATCACGGCCCCATCACACCATACCACGGCCCCAACACGCCTAGACCTTATGTATGCCATTTCTGTGGCCTTAGCCAAGCCCTCGCTTCATCACCGCGGCCCCGCCACGCCTAGTCTCCCCTGCACGTTTCACCATGTCATTTCCGCAGCCAGGACCACGCCACCTCTTGGCCCTTCGATCCAAGCCGTCCACTTGCTTTGCCTTCCACAACCGCGCCCCCTTGCCTTGGAGGTGTACGACCAGACCAAGATGATAACTTTCTCCTCACAACTCCACGGTCTGCATTCCCAGTACAACTTACGCAGGGCCGCCAAACACGGGAATCCAAAACTCTCTTTACCACTCAAAAGGTTAGTCGGATTCTCCTGACCATCTTTGCAATGATTTACGCCTCGATTCCGTCCTTGTATGTCACCATCATATGCTTACCTCACAACAAGGCACCTGTTCCGAGCTAAGCAGGGGACTTAATGTTGATGGTGGTTTTTAGCTTAGGGTGAAAATTGTAAAACACTAAACCCTAGCAGACAGTAATGTCACAACATTTAAAGCAACAAGCATTTACTAGGCACATTTACTGAAATCTTTAATGTGTCTCTAAAATAATTACCCGGGTATATTTTTCAAATTAGGGTTATGACGAGCCAAACCCTGATTCCCACATGTGACAATGGAAAATCATGCCAGCCACACCGACCACGCCAAGGCATGCCAACCATGCTAGCCGCACCTTTGTGCCAATGGCAAATCATGCCAGCCACACCGACCGCGCCAAGGTATGCCAACCATGCTAGCCGCACCTATGTGCCAATGGAAAATCATGCCAGCCACACCGACTGCGCCAAGGCATGCAAACCATGGAAGTCGCACCTCTGTGCCAATGCCAAATCATTCCAGCCACACCGATCGCGCCAAGGCATTCCAATCATGCTAGCCGCACCTCTGTGCCAATGACAAATCATGTCAGCCACACCGAACGCGCCAAGGCATGCCAACCATGCTAGCCGCACCTCTGTGCCAATGGAAAATCATGCCATCCACACTGACCGCGCCATGCCAAACACGTCCCGCCATGTCCCTTCATGCCGCGCCACCATGCTGGCCTTCCCCTTGTGGCTACCAAAGTGAATGCTTGCAACAATCAACGGTTTCCCTTCAATCCCAAGAGCAAATCCTGGCCGTCTAAGGTCCCCTCATTACCTTTGGCCCAAAACCATAGCTTGGTCATGCACTTAGCCAAAGCTAGACATGCCGGCCACACCATGCCAAACACGTCTCGCCATGGCCCCTCATGCCACGCCACCGTGATGGCCTTCCCCATGCGGCTACCTAAGTGAAGGCGTGCAAAAATCAACGGTTGCCCTTCAATCCCAGGAGAAAATCCTGCCCGTCTAAGGTCCCCTCATGACCTTTGTCCCAAAACCCTAGCTTGGTCATGCATTTATCCAAAGCTAGCCACGCCGGATGCGCCATGCCAAACACTTCTCGCCATGGACCCTCATGCCGCGCCACCATGCTGGCCTTCCCCATGCAACTACCAAAGTGAAGGCGTGCAACAATAAACGGTTGCCCTTCAATCCCAGGAGCAAATCCTGGCCGTCTAAGGTCCCCTCACGACCTTTGGCCTAAAACCCTATCTTGGTCACACGCCTAACCAAAGCTAGTCACACCATGCGCCCATGGATACCCATTGGCCCCACATGCCAAGCCAAAACTGCACCTAGCCCAAGCTATTCACGCCATGCACCCATGGCTACCCCTTGGCCGCACATGCCAAGCCAAACCAAACCTATCCAAGCTAGCCGCGCCATGCCAAACGCACTTTGCCTTGGCCGTAGCCATGCTAGTCACGTCATGCCAAGACAATATCCCTCGCCTTGGCCCTATCCATTCCATACTCCCATGGAGAACCCTTGGCCCCTCATGCCAAGTCTAAACACACCCTAGCCGTGCTACCCTGTTGGACCTCACTACGCGGCTACCAAAACGAAGGCGTGCAACGATCAACGGTTGCCCCTCCTCTCAAGATGCAACATCTCGACCGTCGAAGGTCACCAGGCCAGCAAGTTCCCCAAGATCGACTTGCCAAGCCATAACAACGTGTTACATGTTTTCCAAAAACATTCGAGACATCAACACAAACTGGGGGATTCTCTTTGGGTATTGGTTTGGTGGTCTACAGCGTGCGGTGTACACTACACCCTTCATAAGGAAGTGTCATAAGGGTGAGGCGCCTAGTAAATACGGGAGTTATGTGGGAAACGTTCATGGGACATAAATCCGTGAGTTAACAACCTTATGGAACATCAATTCCATAACGTTAACAGTTTCATGCGTTAACAACTTTATGGAACATCAAGTCCATGCATATGGTTACCACCTCCTTCTATTTACTTCCCCACTCCTTAATGAGACCAGGGTACGTTTCTACCTCGACTTGTATAAATAGGTCTTACCTATTTCCCTTTGAACAACAAGTTCATTCGGACAAGACAACACTCAGAAATACTTACTTAGCTCTCCTCGTTAGCTCTCCTACCTTTTCTGATAACAAGTCGTAGAAACCCAACTGCTCTTCCAGAATCAACTATTCTGGTCTCACCACTCTCCTTGCTTCCCTCCCCAAAACCAACCCATTCTCCTCCTCTTTGTGACCGAAGCAAGTATGGAACGACCATTTCTTGGTTTAGGACGGACTTGTACAGATTGATCTCTCGAATCTAAAGTACTCCCTTGTAGTACATTGTTTAGGGTTTAAACAGTTTCTCACCTTCACACCCGCATTTACCAAAATCAGCAGAAACTATTTTCACCTATAAACAATAGACTTTATTTTTTCACTATAAATTTTAACTAACACAAATCCATTGGATTATCCGCACCCAATCCGTTCATCCGTGCATCTATTGGATGAAAATCCGTTGGATGTTGGATTGGATGCGGATGCCAAATTTGAAATCCGTAGTGAATTGGATTGGATGCGGATGAGGTAAAAACCAGTCCATACCGGCCCATGCTCACCCCTAGTACTGGTCCGAGATTTTATATTTGGAATCCTTAAACATGTAAAAATAACCCATTAACATTACCCATTCACCGTTATCACCTTATTTTATACTTGGAATCCTTCAATAGGTAAAAATAACCCTTTAACATTACCCATTCACCGTTATCACCTTATTTTATACAATTTTGTTTTGGTTACGACTGCCACCTTGATGTTTACAAAGTGAAAAAAGTTACAGAAAATGGTCCAGATTTTGGTTATTCTCAAGTTGAGGTCTATACATTAGGAGGAATCATGTCATGGAAAACTATCTGAACCATGAACCGATACACCCATCATCCTTTAGGTGACTTGGTTGCTTGGTTTTTGAATGTAGCTCGCCATTGGAAAGGCTTTATAAGCGTAACACATTCCTGGGGTTATAGTCTCTTTTGATATCAGCAGCTATAGGTTCATGGATTTCTTGTATCCAAATGAAGTTAACCCGGGAACATGTACATGTGCCAATTTGGGGCTATTGGAAGACCAGCTCTGTTTGGTTGTTTATGATCCGCGTAAATTGACTGATGTTTGGGTGATGAAAGATTATTGAGTGAGTGAATCTTGGACTAAACAATTCAGTTTAAATCCTTCAAGCACTATTAAAATTGAAAGAGGGTTATGTAAGTGTCACAGTGTGACCAGTGAAGGCTAACTCATTGGGCTTCCACTAGTGTTCATCTGGGTGTAGTTAGTAATTCTGTTTCTGGCCATTGGGTGAGGGACACGTTCTCTCCATCTATTGCGTGTTATTAGGGTTAATCATTGGTCCATTTAAGCAGTAATATAACTCGTGTTTAGCAATCTGGAAAATTGAATGAACTTTGTTCTTTGTTGGCTGCGCTTCACAGCACAGATTTGGCTTGAGTCTTTGATTCAAAAGGTGTTTATCACCATTTATCCCATTTTCTATCCATATGTTTGTTAATTTGTTGTTTGATCACAACAGTAAGTTGTTATGGTCTTCTACAAACGGAGAGGTTTTAACAGATGGTGGCCATGGTAAACTTTTATATAACCCCAAATGGTTCAACCAAAATTTTGGAAATCCCCAGTTTTAGAACAGAATGGAGTTGACCGATTAGTTATGTGGATAGGATAGTATCAGTTTCTAGATCACCTACTTTCGTATGGGAAAGGAATGCAAATGAAGTGACAAAGAAACAAAGGCTAAATTAACAAGAAATCTTAATCATCAGATCATAGTACGCACAAAGGTGTTCAGTACTTGAACAGATCAGTGCAGCAGCATCAGAGTTGAAGATTTTGCATAAGCCAGTTGATATCAAACCGTTGCCCAGGTAATATGCATATCTTTAGAGCAACCACAGACAATCATGGACTATAACCAAAAATTTGGTCGAAAACCCAGACACAACGGACAGACTATCGATTAAAATCCGGACCAAAGACCATATCCCAGACCATATTTGGTCTTTAGTCGGGCGTAATTTAAAGTTACGCCCGACACCGGGCACATATATGAGTTACGCTTGAGGTGGGGCGTAATTCAAAGTAACGCCCCAATTAAAATAAAAATAAAAATGGGGCGCAACTTCAAAGTTCGCCTGATGGGGCGGAACTTCAAAGTTACGCCTGAGTATAAAAAAAAATGGGGCGCAACTTCAAAGTTCGCCTGATTGGGGCGGAACTTTTTAGTTGCGCCTGATCAAATTTTAGTAACACACCGTAGCGTCAACCACGGACTAAACCAAATTTTTTTAGTTTTTTTTAGTCTTTGGTCTTTGGTTTTGCTCGTATGACTGAAGTTGCTCTTATATGCATATTATCTGATTTTTTTGTTTGTTTGTTTTTAGCAGTTAATTTGCATTTTTTTACATGCAAATTATGCGATTCTATCATATATACTAGTAAATCGCACATGTGTCCACATGTTTGAATTTTTACTCATCCAACAATACTAAATTTGAAAGCCATGAATTTTTTTTTCTAAAACAAAAATTTACTATTCTTATTTGTACTCGTTACGTAGATGATTGAAAGAGCTTTTTAAATATATAATTTTTTTTTAAAAATCCATTGTATAGTTTGAAAGATATTAAGTTTTTTAATTTTTAATATATTTATAAAACAATGGTATTTATGTAAATATATAAAAAAATAGGAATAACTAAGTAATTTAGGGGGGTTCCTATAAAAAAAACTCTTTTCTTTATATTAGTACTAGCCCTTAACCCGTGCCGTAACGGCACGGGCCATGATATTGGTTCATTTTTAATATATCGTATAATTTGTGTCCCGAATACTTATCAACTCCTTATAATTTAATATGTGTTTGTCATAAAAATAGTTGGGATTTTCCTCTCTTTTTTTCTTTGTTATTTCCTTTAATATTTACCGTCTGAGATTTGCTCAAATGAAAGAAATATAATGTTAACTTCCAAACACTTTTTTATTTATGTTCATTTCTTATAATAAGATAATGCTCTACATGAACATGGAAGTTTAAATATTTTTTGGAAATATGTCGTCAGCAGCGCTCATCTCAGTGAAATCAACTAATCAATATCGTCCATAAAAGTTTCCACATTCTCCTATTTCTCTCCAGCTGACTCATCTATCATGGTCATGTTGTCGATCCTCCAAATAGGTAGAGAATAGTATTTTTTTAATGAAGCTTCCGTCGCCAAAAAGACCACATATGGAGGTTTCGTCGCCGGATAAGTCGATGATGAAGATTCCGATGTAGATTCCGTCATCGGAGACAACCAAGATGAAGGTTTCGTTGTTGGAGAGCATGGAGAGCATCACTATTGATCTTAAATCTCAACCCAATAACCAAGAATCGCCATTAAAGCAAAGATAAACCTCAAAATAGTAGATAAAACCACCAAAATGGTGTAGATAAGTAGAAAACATAATAAAAACCAAACTAATCTACTAAGTAACCTACGTAGATGATGTTGATCCACCATTTTAGTTATCCATATTATGTTTTTGACTAACTTTAAACTTGATGTCATCTTTTACTGTGAACTTTATGTGATTTCAGAATCGAAATAGTTATACCTATTTCATTCGTATTAAGTAATCCGTTGTATATCCCAACAATTCTTCTACAACAATTCCTTTCTTTTGTGGTTTCCGGACCATCAGTAGCCATTATTGTCAAACGCAATTTGTCTAGTTTTTGTTGATGTTATGTATTTGCAATGTTCATTTTTCTTAAATAAATAGATTGTGGAAAAACTAAAAAAAAAAAAACATAAGTATTACATCGGGTCTAAGTTACTATATCCAAAATACCCTGGACACTGCTATTGGTGCCTTATTTCCTCAAATTCCTCGTTGCATTATAGAAAGTACATGCAACACCAATCATTTGCGAAGTGAGCTATTTGCGCAAGTGTGGTCAATGTATCCCTTGCCTGTAATAATAATAACAATACGTCAATTTTTTTTCCAAGGCATCCAGTTGTAAATGGTATGAATCTAATAGATTTAAATTACACCTCAATCTTAGATATCACCTTCTTATCACATAACATAGCAATTGAGGAATGACAAATCTTGACCACTCTTTACATAGGCAGAGTTAGCCAAACTATGTTTTGCAATTGTCTTGCATGAAAATTATTATTAATCCATATTTTAGTCAGCTCCTATCGAAGCCGATCTAATTAGTCCTATAGAAAGTTAATCTTAAAATTTTGACCTTATCTCTTGACCAAATTATTAAAGTATTCTCAGTCATGTTCTGCTTTGTGTGATCTACCCATCTATGTCTACTCTACCTTCTAACCCAGTGAATGAAACATATACATATTGATCCGTAATTTGATATTGTTGATTTGTCATCAAGAGGTCGCATGATTTGAGAATGTAAAATATAAAAAAATATTCTATAAACATCGGAGACGAAATTTAAATTTATGATTTAGAGTTTTTTATGATGATTTTGATGAACAAACATGATTTCAAACAAATATTTTAGAATGCAAATACATTTTCCCGGCCAATAAGGTTTTATATCGGGAATTGAGTGAAAGTTGTTGTCTTTGTAGGTAGTTGTCGCGAAACAACTCGACATTGATGGTCTTTCAGGAAAAATAATGTAATAGTACTTGAGAGAGCGGTAATGTTCTCTTACGCGGGTACATCAATTGCCTTTATATAATACGGGTGATCGAACAGTCATGATCATATTGTCTTATACGTTCCGGTAATTTCTTCAAAATATTTGGTTTTTGTCCTTATCAATCGTGCAAAAAACAACCAATTATATCTTTCACAATACAATGTTGCATGTTTTGTGAAGATTATTTTTTTACTTGGTCAATAAAACTCACTAAAAAGCAAAAACTATTATTATACACTACTATTACCAACTCCCACCACCATAAAAACCATCCACCGCCACTATTTCTTCCACCAATAGTAATGTTACCGCCTCTACCATTCACAAACACCCACCACCGCTTATACTAACCCTACTCCCACTACCACCATTAGAATTAATATAGTTTTTAGTAAAACTATTTATTAATAAAATTATGTATTTATGTTAGATTATTAAAGGGACATTTATAATAGAAACTTAATTAATCATTATGAACAATCAATGAGACACTAATTAATAAAACGTTTAAAAATGGTTAAGATGAACAAACCCCATCGGTAAATTTATCTTTGGAAAGGACAAATCATGACCACTCTTTACATAAACAAATCGATAATAAATAATTTCATATGTTCTGATCTTGATTCGTGTCGTTCGTTTAGTTATTACATAACACGGCAATTGATTGCACCAATTTTTTAAAATGGACATGTGTTTTATCGAGTTTATTTTAACATTGGAATGATCAACCACGTTTTATACTTTATAATATAACGTTACACATTTTGTGGCGTTACGAAATTAGCATAATATGTTTTTGTTCACCAATACCCGCCACCACCATAAAACCATATGAATCCACTTTTTTTATCCACCATCACCTAGTGGCGGAGCCACGGGTTGACTAACCTGGCTCTAAGCCCTTAAATTTTTAATAACTACATATTTTTTTTAGTTTATTTTATAAATAGTACTTTGTCCATATATATTTATGGTTTAGTCTACCAAACTTTACATGTTTCTTTTAAAAAAAAATAAAAAAATAGGCCTCCTCAATGTTAATTTTTGACTCCACCACTGCCACCATCACTTCCGCCCTTCCCATGTAGGTTGTTGGACGCAATTCTAATTTTCAATCACAAATGCCATTATGAGGTTTAGATTGAACAAAATTTTGTCAATTGATTAGTTTCATTAATTTTTTTCCGTGTATATATATTTTTGTATTGCAATCAATTTTATTTTAACATTAAAAAATCATGATTTATACGATATAGTACCAAAAATTACAGGGGTACCATTTGGGGTGATCCAACTACGATCATGAATGTTGTCTTATATGATATCATCCCTGAAATATATGGTACCTTCCTTTATCAAAAGTGTTAAAAACAACCAACCACATCTTCCACACTACGATGTTATCGATGTTGTAACGACAACATAAAATTAATATTGTCCATCACTACTCACCATCATTCACCGTCACTACTTATTCCACCACAAACCAGGGGCATAGCCAGGATTTTAAGGAGAGAGGGAGAAAAAATTCTTGGAAAGCTGGAAACATGTGAAAAATGGACTTTGTATCCCATTTTACGATAAAAGAACAAAAATAAATATAATTGTGCTTGGCTCCGCCCTTAACCACCACTAATCTTTCGGCCTCCACCTCTTATACTACTCATTGTTGCAGAAAATGTCTATTGATATTATTTATCAAAATTACTTATTAATAGAAATAAATATTATAATTAATTAAGAAAACATTTATAATTAAAAAATGATTAGTCATTTATTATGAGAAATTAGTTAAACACTAATTAATAAAAAACTTTATAATGAATAGATTATTTATTATGTGCAATTAGTGAAACACTAATTAATATACCAATTATGTCATTTAAGTTGAACAAACCACCACTATTGATTTATCTTTTATATCAATTCCAACCAAGGTGGAACAATGGTTAGAGGCCACTCTTATGACACAATAGGTCATGAGTTCGAACCTCCCCATTGTAATTTTTTAAATTCCATATCTTGACTTGCGTATTCATTTTTCATTCATAATATTGGAATTAATGTCACACGTGCGAGTTGTAGGGGGTGGCTAGGAGAACCACAGCCCTTGATTTATCTTTGCCAAGGACAAATCCTGACCACAACTAACACATGCAAACTTAACCTAGCCCTTAACCCGTGCCGTAACGGCACAATCCATGATGTTGGTTCATTTTTAATATATCGTATAATTTGTGTCTCGAATACTTATCAACTCCTTATGATTTAATATGTGTTTGTCATAAAAATAGTTGGGATTTTCCTCTCTTTTTTGTTTTTGTTTTTTCCTTTAATATTTTACCACCGGAGATTTGCTCAAACGAAATAAATATCATGTTAACTTCCAGACACTTTTTTATTTAGGTTCATTGCTTATAATAAGATAATGCTCTACATGAACATGGAAGTTTAAATATTTTTTGGAAATATGTCGTCAACAACGCTCATCTCAGTGAAATCAACTAATCAATATCGTCCATAAAAGTCTCCACATGCTCCTATTTCGCTCCAGTTGACTCATTTATCATGGTCAGGCTGTCGATCCTCCAAATAGGCAGAGAATAGTATTTTTTTGATGAAGCTTCCGTCGCCAAAAAGACCACATATGGAGGTTCCGTCGCCGGATAAGTTGATGATGAAGATTCCGATGTAGATTTCATCGTCGGAGACAACCAAGATGAAGGTTTCGTCGTTGGAGAGCATGGAAAGCATCACTATTGATCTTAAATCTCAACCCAATAACCAAGAATCGCCATTAAAGCGAAGATAAACCTCAAAAGAGTAGATAAAACCACCAAAATGGTGTAGATAAGTAGAAAACATAATAAAAACCAAACTAATCTACTAACTAACCTACGTAGATGATGTCGATCCACCATTTTAGTTAGCCATATTATGTTTTTGACTAACTTTAAACTTGATGTCATCTTCTACTGTGAACTTTATGTGATTTCAGAATCGAAATAGTTATACCTATTTCATTCGTGTTAAGTAATCCGTTGTATATCCCAATAATTCTTCTACAACAATTCCTTTCTTTTATCGTTTCCGGACCATCAATAGCCATTATTGTCAAACCAATCTGTCTAATTTTTGTTGATGTTATGTATTTGCAATGTTCATTTTTCTTAAATAAATAGATTGTGGAAAAACTAAGAAAAAAAAGAACATAAGTATTACATCGGGTCTAAGTTACTATAACCAAAATACCATGGACACTGCTTTTGGTGCCTTGTTTCCTCAAAGTTGCATTCTAGACAGTACATGCAACACCAATCATTTGCGAAGTGAGCTATTTGCGCAAGTGTGGTCAATGTATCCCTTGCCTATAATAATAATAACAACATGTCAAATTTTTTTCAAGGCATCCAGTTGTAAATGGTATGAATCTAATATATTTGAATTATATCTCAATCTTAGATATCACCTTCTTCTCACATAACATAGAAATTGAGGAAGGACAAATCTTGACCACTCTTTACATAGGCAGAGTTAGCCAAACTATGTTTTGCAATTGTCTTGCGTGAAAATTATTATTAATCCATATTTTAGTCAGATATTATCGAAGCCGGTCTAATTAGTCCTATAGAAAGTTAATCTTAAATTTTTGACCTTATCTCTTGACCAAATTATTGAAGTATTCTCAGTCATGTTCTGCTTTGTGTGATCTACCCTTCTGTGTCTACTCTACCTTTTAACCCAGTGAATGAAACCTATACATATTGATCCGTAATTTGATATTGTTGATTTGTCATCAAGAGGTCGCATGATTTGAGAATGTGAAATCTAAAAAATATTCTATAAACATCGGAGGAGAAATTTAGATTTATGATTTAGAGTTTTTTATGATGATTTTGATGAACAAACATAATTTTCAAACAAATATTTTAGAATGCAAATACATTTTCCCGGTTAATAAGGTTTTATATCGGGAGTTGAGTGAAAGTTTTTGTCATTGTAGGTAGTTGTCGCGAAACAACTCGACATTGGTGGTCTTTCAGGAAAAAGAATGTAATAGTACTTGAGAGAGCGGTAATGTTCTCTTACGCGGGTACACCAATTGCCTTTATATAATACGTGAGATCGAACAGTCATGATCATATTGTCTTATACTTTCCGGTATCATCCTCGAAATTTTTGGTTTTTGTCCTTATCAATCATGATAAAAACAACCAAATACATCTTTCACAATACAATGTTGCATGTTTTGTGAAGATTATTTTTTTACTTGGTCAATAAAACTCACTAATAAGCAAAAACTATTATTATATACTACAATTACCAACTCCCACCACCATAAAAACCATCCACCGCCACTATTTCTTCCACCAATAGTAATGTTACCGCCTCTACCATTCACAAACACCCACCACCGCTTATACTAACCCTACTTCCACTACCACCATTAGAATTAATATAGTTTTTAGTAAAATTATTTATTAATAAAATTATGTATTTATGTTAGATTATTAAAGGGACATTTATAATAGAAATTTAATTAATCATTATGAACAATCAATGAGACACTAATTAATAAAACGTTTAAAAATGGTTAAGTTGAACAAACCCCATCAGTAAATTTATCTTTGTCAAGGACAACTCCTGACCACTCTTTACATAAACAAATCGATAATAAATAATTTCATATGTTCTGATCTTGATTCGCATCGTTCGTTTAGTTATTACATAACATGGCAATTGATTGCACCAATTTTTTAAAATGGACATGTGTGTTATCGAGTTTATTTTAACATTAGAATGATCAACCACGTTTTATACTTTATAATATAACGTTACACATTTTGTGGCGTTAGGAAATTAGGATAATATGTTTTTGTTCACCAATACCCTCCACTACCATAAAACCATATGAATCCACTTTTTTTATCCACCACCACCTAGTGGCGGAGCCAGGGGTTGACTAACCTGGATCTATCCCCTTAAATTTTTAATAACTACATAATTTTTTTAGTTTATTTTATAAATAGTACTTTGTCCATATATATTTATGGTTTAGTCTACCAAACTTTACATGTTTCTTAAAAAAAAAAAATAGGCCTCCTCAATGTCAATTTTTGACTCCACCACTGTCACCATCACTTCCGCCCATCCCATGTAGGTTTTTGGACGCGATTCTTATTTTCAATCACAAATGCCATTATGAGGTTTAGATTGAACAAAATTTTGTCAATTGATTAGTTTCATTAATTTTTCTCCGTGTATATATTTTTTTGTATTGCAATCAATTATATTTTAACATTAAAAAATCATGATTTATACGATATAGTACCAAAAATAACATGGGTACCATTTGGGTGATCCAACTGCGATCATGAAAATGTTGTCTTGTATGATATCATCCCTGAAATATATGGTACCTTCCTTTATCAAAAGTGTTAATAACAACCAACCACATCTTCCACACTACGATGTTATCGATGTTGTAACGACAACATAAAATTAATATTTTCCATCACTACTCACCAGCATTCACCGTCACTACTTCTTCCACCACAAACCAGGGGCATAGCCAGGATTTTGAGGAGAGAGGGAAAAAAAAATTCTTGGCAAGCTGGAAACATGTGAAAAATGGACTTTGTATCCCATTTTAGATAAAAGAACAAAAAATAAATATAATTGTGCTTGGCTCCGCCCTTAACCACCACTAATCTTTCGGCCTCCACCTCTTCTACTACTCATTGTTGCAGAAAATGTCTATTGATATTATTTATCAAAATTACTTATTAATAGAAATAAATATTATAATTAATTAAGAAAACATTTATAATTAAAAAATGATTAGTCATTTATTATGAGCAATTAATGAAACACTAATTAATAAAACACTTTATAATGAATAGATTATTTATTATGTGCAATTAGTGAAACACTAATTAATAGACCAATTATGGTATTTAAGTTGAACAAACCACCACTCTTGATTTATCTTTTCTATCAATTCCAACCAAGGTGGAACAATGGTTAGAGGCCACTCTTATGACACAATAGGTCATGAGTTTGAACCTCCCGTTATAATTTTTGAAAATCCATATCTTGACTTGAGTATTCATTTTTCATTCATAATATTGGAATTAACACCACGTGTGCGACTTGTAGGGTGTGGCAGAGAGAACCACAACCTTTGATTTATCTTTCCCACGGACAAATCTTGACCACCACTAACAAAGGCAAACTTAGCCTAGCTTTGTTTTGTATTCTTGATAAGATAAGATAAGATAAAATAAGATAATATATATATATATATATAGAGAGAGAGAAAAATTGACCGTTGAAATTAAGATCGGTAGATGATGAGGTTTGGTATTTCAAATTCCGCTCATTTTTGATAGGAATGTATAATCTTATAAGAGGAACGTGTCATCCAAGTATTATATTTAAATTCATTGTCGTTTGGATTTTGCAATGAAAATAACGCAAATTATGTATGATAGTGTCCATATAAAAGTGTCCATGAATCCTCCTTATAAATAGGCAATACGATGAGTAAAGCAAACAGATAAACAGTCTCAGATTGCAGCAGCATTAGCAACAACGCTAACGACATTAGCATCATTTACTACTAGATAAGATTACTTGTCTCATTACATTAAACAAATCTTCAGCTATTGTGGAATCAAAATGTGCAAATAAATGGTATCCACCATCTTTTATCAAAATTACAACTTTCATGGGACTTTCCTTCTCTAGCATCTTGACAAACTCTATCTGACGGTCAATCAACAGGTCTTCAGTAAACCAAGTAACCATACACCACCACTTGATCAACCTTTCATCAGCAAGCTTTTTCCAACTTGTTGCATCTTTGGCCATCAGATTACAATACCCATGATCTCGATTAGCACCATGTGGCAAGGCTAATTCCTACATCACATCAGTTTTAGCTAATGACAATACCTTATTGTAGTTGTAGGAAATCCTATAACACACCCCTTATCATATCTTGATATTAATTTCTAAATCTACATATAAAAATGGTAGTAAAATTGCTAAAATTATAAACGGACACCAAGATTTTTTACATGGTTCGATCAATTTGATCTGTATCCATGATTCTTCACTATAATCGTTTAAGTTTACATTTGATTTACATTGATAATTTCCATTAATGGAGTTCTAAATCTAGTTTTGGGGAAGAAGATGATAAAGAAAAATACATTCTCTCTCCTAAAATCTCTCTGCAAAATATCTCTCTCTCTTCTAAAATTGTCTTTCCTCTTCTCTCTCCTGCTCTTCTCTTTATATAGGTATCTTCATGGTGGGTGACAGCTCATATTCAACTCATATTTCCCATTTTTTAGGATTTTTGCTATGCTCCTTGCAGGCTCTGCTATGCTCCTCGCAGACTCCGCTATCGTGCTCGTGAGACTCTTTTGTCGTGCTCGCGAGACTCTTTTATAACCACAAAATCTTCATTTCATTCCTTGCTCTCGCAAGCTCCCGCCTTGTGCTCGCGAGCATTCTCTCTAACTACAAAATCTTCACATCTTTATCATGTTTTATGCTGTCGTTGTCTATTACGTCATTCTTTGTATTATTCTCTGACTCTTGCAAAGTGTTGTTGAAGAGCTTGTGATGATGCTCGCAGAAGTGTTGTTAATCCCGCATGAACATAGTTGTAGCAATATTCTGGTCCTACATCTTTCCTCTGTTTTCTTGAATATTGCTTGAAAAGTAATCTTTAAGAAAAAATATGTTGTTGTAGTAGTCTTTAATCTTTGTTGATGAAGGAACGAGCGAAATAATACTAGACTTGAAAAGTACGTACTTGCCTCTATTCTTTTGTGAAGTTCCATATCTTTTCTAAGTAAATAAGAAGTATTAACTCTTGAAGTATTCGAAGTATGAAGTATCCTTGAAGAAATATAAGAAGTACTCAATCCTCAAAATATAAGAAGTATTCGTCCTTGAATGAAAATCATAAGTATTTCCTCTGTTCATGCGAAATTATTACTTCATTTTTGGTGAATATCCCTGTCCATTTTGGAAATGATTCTTGCCGAGAAGATAAAGAACATAATTTTTTTTCTTGGTAATCCATAGTTGCCTCTGTTCTTTATCTATGGAGGTAGAATCCTTGAGAAAATGTTAAATGAACGAATTGTTTCTTTATTCTTGTCTTGCCTCTGCCTCATGCGATAAAATAATCATATTCTGCTAAATAATCACATTTTCTGCGAAGTTCTTGAATAGTTTGCGAGGTGCTAAATGAGTTTGCAAGTTTCTGAATGTGTCTGGAAGATTCTAAATGTATCTGCGAGTTTCTGAATGTGTCTGCGAGTTTATGAATAACCCTGCGAAATTATGAATAGTGTTCATGAAATATCACCATGAGATTGTGAATAGTGTCGTGAATAATGCTGCGATTAATAGTTCCGCAATGAATAGTGCTGAGATGAATAGTTCTGCGATGAATATATAGTGCTGCGAGATTGTAGACAATCCTCTTGAGAGACTCTAAATAATATTTCTGAGAAATTTTGAACAATACTTCTGAGAGATTCTGAATAGTATTTCTGAGAGATTCTAAATAGTACTTGATATCTCTCTTGCGATGAACAAATCTTTCCTACATTCTTAAAAGAAAATAATTAATGTTTGAGATTATTCTATTGGTCTTATTTTGCCTTCCTAGTTAAAGGTCTTATTTTGCCAATTTTTATTTTGTATCTGCGACAAAATTGCAGGATATCTTCACATTTGCATGTAAAAACCCATTGATCTTGCCTTATCCACATTTTTCAACATCTCTGCGAAAATATGATAAGTTTAAGCTCCCCTGCGAGAACTACATCTTATGACATTGCCGTCTTGCGATGAAATCGCAGGACGTCTTTACACTTTCATGTAAAAACCCATTGATCTCATCTTATATTTTTTCTCTTATGGCTTGTTGCCTCTGTATAATTTTCGTCACGCGACAATATGGCATGCCTAAATGTTCTTGCGATCATAAAGCCCCATGACATTGCCGTCTTTAGACATTTATCAGCTCCCTAATGGAGGGTGCCGCCCTTATCTTCCCCCCTGGTTGCCCCTTCAAGGAGGGAACAACAGCCATACAAGACTAGCTCCTCCCATCCAGATTTTCCAACAACCAGTTGTTTTCGCAGCCTCTTGTCCTTTATGCCTATATGGTTTATAGTTACAAGACTGCACCCTAAGTGGGGTTTTCTTCGGGCCAAGTGCATTATAGCCAAGACTTGCCAAGGATGGCCAGGGTAGTTTCGTATGCCATGGGCACCCTTGACTCAATCGTGTACCTCGGTGCCTTGGTCATACTCTGCACTTCTTAGAATAGATCCTTAGTCGTCCAACCAGGGTATAACCTTATAAAGTTGGAAATCCAAGGTCTCTCTCCTGGATAGGTTTTATTTAACCCCAACATCTTCATGACTCAGGTTCCAGCAGCGGTATAACCTTATAAAGTTGGAAATCCAAGGTCTCTCTCATGTTTTATGCCGTCGTTGTCTATTACGTCATTCTTTATATTATTCTCTGACTCTCGGAAAGTGTTGTTGAAGAGCTTGCGATGATGCTCGCAGAAGTGTTGTTAATCATGCGTGAACATAGTTGTAGAAATTTTCTAGTCCTACACTTATCATTAATCAATCTTAATTCTGATCCGATTCTTTCCAATCTACCAAAATATGGTTGGTTCAAAATGAGCCCGAAAATTTGTATGGGTTCTAAATTCAATTCTAACGATCTTAAACCAGCGTGATACGTAATATTTCCACCTGAACTGCACCCCATAATGAAACACTTCTAAAAATCAACATAACCTCTCAACCATGGATCTCCATTAACTACATCTAAGGCTTGGTTTTGAACCCAAAATAAGACGTCTTCAGCATCCTCGTAGGCTGCTGGGAGTCTATTTTCAGGTGCTAGACGATGATTTACGGAAGATATTATAACGTGTAAATGGATTTCCATGGAATTGCAAAAGTCATGGTGGACAGATGTAACTAGACAATTGAACCCACCAGAATGGAAGTAAACAATGAGAGGGAGTTCGTTCATGTCTAGAGAGATATCAGGTCTAAAAAGTCTAATCCATGTTTTGTTTCGAGTGTTAAGAGGGATATCTCTGAAGTAAAATTGATTAACATTTGTTGATGGGGTAGTTGGGAGTTGCCAATCGTTTTGAGGATTATAGACTATTTTGAGCAAGTCATAGGAACTTGTGTTGGAAGAAGATGAATTAATAGTTGGGTTAGACAGATGATCATGATTTTCCATTGTTTTGATGACCTCGAGAGTGCATTTTTGATTATTAAACCGTCGATACATATATAATGCGCAAATCTAACTCCTTTAAAATCCTAAGTCATATAAACTCCCACGTCGCACGGTGACCCTTACCCTCCCCCCAAAGAAGTTCTCTCTTTTTACAGAGAAATTTTCTCTTTTTCCAGAGAAATTCTCTCTTTTCATGCCATGTCATCCCTAAATTTTCTCACCAAAAAAAAAAAAAAAAAACGCCATGTCATTGAGTAAAAAAAATCAAACATTAAATCCTAAAAACAACGAAGAGCATAAAAAAACTTAGGTACAAAAGGTTTGTTTGCAAGCATGTCTCATCGTCATTCTTAAAGGAGCTGATTTAATAAATCCCGAGTGAGGGTTTGGCTTCACTCTGATTTTGCACGATGCCGGTATGTTTTTTAGTGATTGATTTAATGTTCTTCTTATTTAGGGTTTTGTTATTTATTTTTGATTCTCAACTCAATATTTATTTGTTTTATTTTAGGCTGATAGACTGTTTCAAGATGATACTACAGATGAAAAGAGGGATCTATGGTTTTATTTTAGCCACAGGTTAAATCTAAAGGTAAGAGTACCAATTATGCTTCTACGGAATCTTAGTAACGCTGATGGACTATGCAATGGAATATGTAGTTGTAGGAAATCCCACACTACACCCTTGTTATGATCTTGCTATATTCAACTCACAATTGAAGATTAAAAACGACACTTTATTATTTTGTTCTCAGAAATGTTTACAGAAATGGAAGAATTCAAGATTACAACTATTCTCTTAAAGTTTCTCTCTCCTCAAAACTTTCTTAACTCTCAAAAAATACATCATCCTTTTCTGGACACATTGGGTCTATATTTATAGGGTAGTTACATAGTGGATGACAGCTAAGTTTTCCTCTTATTTCGGGTTGATTCTGCGATTGTACCGCGATAGTTACAATATTCATTCTCGCAAAATTTATAATCATCGCGGGACATACATTCTTTTATTATGTTTTATTCAATCGTCAGCTATTACGTCACTCCTTTGACTGCTTTTTGTGACACTCGCAAAGTGTAGTTGAAGATCTTGTGGTGATGCTCGCTGGGAAGTGTTGTAGCGATATTCTGGTCCTACATCTTGCCTCTTCTCATGTCTTTTCTGCGAAGAAGAGAAGATCATGAGAAATTTAAAATGCCACAACTACTTATCTCTTCATTTATCTCTGTTCTGGCATGTTTCTATATCCTTCGCAGTTGTTTTCACGTATTCTCTCTTCTAATGAATTTACTACACGTCCTCTCTAAACGCTGCGATCTGACCATTCATGTCTTTTCTTAGCATTTATTGCATTCATCTTCTTCGAGAAATTTCTTATTTTATAAATACTTCTTTCACTCTTTTCTTTTCCTCTTTTACTTTCTTCTTCTTTCTCTCCGTAATTTCTCTGCAAGTTTACTGTTCTTCCGTAAATTGTGTGTCTGTTATCGTTATGATTCTTTTCTTATTTTCCAACCTTCTTTTTCATTCCCATACTTAAAAATGGTTGCCGCTGGTGCTAAAAATTTGATTGCTTTTGGTGAGATGCAAGAAAAACTCAAAATCAAAGGTTTTACTTTGTCTACAATTCCAAATCAGAGCCCTAAATCCGAAATTTCTCTCAGATTATTCACTGATTATCAATGCTCTCGCGGGAAAATTATAGTATCGCTAGGTCAACTTGAAGCTGGTCTTCCCATTCCTCTCTATGATCCAGAACTTCCACTATTCTATGAAATAATTTCTGACGAGAGATTCTCGCGAGCAATATATCAATTGGGTGGAGATTGTATTCGATTGCTGCTTGAATATGCTTCTCGCGGTGCTGACAAAGGATCTCGTTACCCTAAAGCTGCGAAGAATCCTCAATTTAAAGATGTTCCCATTGTCTCTGCAGATTATACTATGAACAATTTTTTTGAAAATTATAAAATTGTCCCTATGAAGAGGGATAGCACTTGCTGGGGTGTTCGCTTGAAGAAATAAAATATCGATGATGATAAAGCTCTTATGCTAGACATTTATTGGCATACATCTACTAATCAAGGCCCTCGCCATTCTAGCGATGACAAGTGGTTCATTTTTCCGTTATGTCTTGAGGGTCCTTATATTTTTGGTTCTTGCGCATTACCCGCGAATCTTTCAGAATATCAACTTTGGGTTTTCAACTGGCCTGAAAGAACTAAAGATGTATGGTCTCTCCGATCTTTGGTATAATTATTATTCACTATCTTCCCCACGTTTTTATATTTTCGCTAATTACTTTGATCTTTTCCAGATTGACAGAATGAAACTCAGCTACCAGGCTTTGAGGAAACCCAACACTTTCTTAGCTCTTAAATCCTTCATAGATGAAGTAATAAATATCGTTTCATTAGCTTTAACAATATATTGTAGCCCCTATTTCTTATCTTTATCTATGTTCACAGGAAATCGAAGAATTAGAACCAATAAAACCTGCGAGAACCAAAGTGAAGTCCACAGTTGATCTCAAGGGGAAATTTACTGCTCCTCGAAGTGAGGGATCTGATGATCCTCCCTTAAAGAGAAGAAAAACTCAACTCTCTTATTCTCCAATTCCTCCACCTATTCCAGAAAATTTTGATAAGGACAACGATGATGGTAATTTCGGCGTTGGCTCAACTATCCAAAATTTTCCTTCCATAAAGGATTCTTCTTCTTCTGAGTCTGCAATGGCTCAACTATCCAAATTTTTTGGAAAGAATATACTTGGTATCCCAAATGAGTATGGAGATGAAGCTATTAATGAAATATCCCAGTCCCTCGACAAAGTCTGCGATGCTCCCATATTAGCTGACAGTGATTCCCTTCGCGGGGTTTCAATATCGCTGACTCCAAGTCTCTTAAATTCTCTTGGAAGTCTGGTATGCTTCTATTTGTTCATCCTTTTTATGTATCTATTGATGTTTTTGCCAAATTTTGACTTATATAGTTTTATCGCAGGTTGGAAGAGCTTCTTTTGCTGTTGCTTCTGATTTAGATAATAGGCGTGAATTTTCTCAACAGAAGAATGTTGTTCTTTGCCAAAAAAATGAAGAACTGAAATCTGAATCTTCTAATCTTCGCGAGAATAATGAACAAATGGAAGCTGAACTTGCTAGTCTTCGCGATAAGAATAAAGAACTTGAGAACAATATTTCTCATCAATCAGCCAAAGTATCCAATCTTGATATTGTTAACAAACAACTCTTAGGTATGATAACCTTCTTCTTTTCCTTTGTAACTTTATGTTTAACTTTTCTTTCTTACTTGATTTATCATTATCGCAGACGTTTATGGTCTCACTGATGAGGCTTTAACCATTCTCTCTTTCCCTGAACCAATAGACAATGATACTCTTCTAGAACTTCTTAATAATTCTTTAAATAACCCTTCCAATGTTAATTCCCTTTCTATAGATGAACTCAGATCTAAGTTTCGCCTCTTAGAAATTGACTACAGATCTTGCTTAGATATAACTCACAGACTCAAACAACTTTATCATAATTCCAAAGTTGAGATTAAAACTTTAAAGGCCAAAAACAAAGATCTCTCAAAACACAAAGACCGTATATCTAGGCAAGGAGCTGAAACCTTAGCGAATTTCCATAAGACCATTCTTGAAGTTCAAATTAAAAGCGATGGGCTTATCCGCGAGAAAGAAGGTTTTATTGAAAGAGAAAACCAAATTCGTTCCCATCTTCTTATAAATAATGACGTGGAATTTGCTTGGGCTGCGAAAGTTCTTGACAACGCCAGAACTAATTTAGGTGTAGATGTTAGTATTCATGCTGAACAAGCGTCTTTAATTAAAGACATGATTTATGAAAGAGAAGGTTATCACTCTTATGATTTCATTAAATTATTTCCTAATTGAATCATCCTTATATGTATTAACTTTGTTATCATTTTCTCGCAGCATCCAAAAAGAACTATCGTAAAAGATTTGATGAGTTAGAAGAAGAGAAAAGCCAACTCGCTGGAAATCTATCTTCTCGCAATGAAAAGTATTCTAGATTGAAGGAAAAATTAAAAATCTCATCTTCAAATTTTAGTAACGCCCTTATCCGTGTTCGTAACAACGCTGTTAAATTAGTCTGTGATGATCATGGTATTCCTCATTCTACATACCCCGATCTCGCAAAGGAAATTCCAGATGATTCCCCAAATCTAGTTATCTCTGATAGCGAAGCTGAGGAATCTAGCGAAGATGATAATGATGAAGAACTATCTGGTGAGGAAGAGAAATCTGACGTAGATAGAGATAATAATGATAATGATGAAGAAGAGAAATCTGGTAATGAGGAGAAATCTGAAAAATAAAAGATCTCTGATGAAGGTGGTGATGGATCTACTTAGTCATGTTTCTTCTCTTTTTCTTCGTTGTAAATTTTGTACATTTATTTTTTGCTTCTCGTAACATTGCTGCGAGTTTCTCCAACTTGATGTGTAAACTTCTTTTGCTTTTATTTTTTGAATCATACTTTCATGTAAAAACCCATTGATCTCATCTTAACTTTTCTCTATTGGCTTGTTCCCTCTGTATAATTTTCGTCACGCGAAAATATTACAGGACCAAATATTCTTGCGATCATAAAGCCCCATGAAATTGCCGTCTTTAGACACTTATCATCTACCTAATGGAGGGTGCCTCCCTTATCTTCCCCCTGGTTTCCCCTTCAAGGAAAGCACATCGTCCATACAAGACTATCTCCTCCCATCCAGATTTGCCAACAACCAGCTGTTTTCGCAGCCTCTTGTCCTTTATGCCTATCTGGCTTATAGTTACAAGACTGCACCCTAAGTGGGGTTTTCTTCAGGCCAAGTGCATCATAGCCAAGACTTACCAAGAATGGCTAGGGTAATTTCGTACGCCCCGGGCACCCTTGGCTCAACCATGTACCTCGGCTCCTTGGTCATACTTTACACTTCTTAGAAGAGATTCTCATTCGTCAAACCAGGGTATAACCTTATATAGTTGGAAGTCCAAGATCTCTCTCCTGGATAGGTTTTCTTTAACCCCAACATCTGCATGACTCAAGTTCCAGCAGCGGTATAACCTTATCCCCGAGTCATGTAAAGAGATACCCCCTTATATGACGCACTATTAGATCTTACATTTTCCTATTGCGAAATTGTATCCGCGAACTAAGGTGCACGCCATAAAGGTTCGTCCCATTCTATTAATCTCTGCGAAATTTTATTCGTGCTTCTCGCGAGTATTGTAACTCTGACGAAATTTCATTTCTTGTAAAATTTTGCAATTCTTTCAAACAGAGCACTCTTTTCAATTGCATTTTATTCAAACAAATTCTGCATAAACTTCTTTAAATTTCATCATTTTACCTTTCTACTTACTATTTTCTGGTTCTGCTTTTCTGTTACGTTTTGCTGTTTTTTCCTTATCTGCGAGCCGCTCGGCATCATTTTCCTCTCGCTGCTCTATTGAATCAATCATCAATCTTTCACATCTTTGTTGTTGTTTGATATTGTACTTCTAATTTCTCTTCTTCTCACCTCTTTCCTCACAAGATTTTATATAAATCTCATAACATTTCTTGCTTTCTCCCCAATCTCCCTTAATAACTCCAACACCATTAGGATGAGAAAATTTAACACACAGGTGGAAAGAAGATGCTACACCTAATATCCCATGTAGCCAAGGTCGACCAATCAGGGCATTGTAAGGTGATTCAATGTCAACAACACAGAACAAGATCTTGGAAGTTATCCCCTTTAATGGAATCCGCATTTCAATTTCCCCTTTGGGTTTATTTGGCGTACCATTAAAACCATAGATTTTATATGTTGATGGTATTAGATCTTCGTCTCTTCCACCCATGGTCTTGTAGGTATGATAAAATAATATGTCAACCGAAATTTCTGTGTCTATTAGAACTCTATTAATGGCCCAAGAATCTTCATTTTCGTTATCATTTTCTTCATCTTCCTCTTCCACTTGTTTGGGATTTATCTCTAACCTTACTACCAATGGGTTATCATGCTGCTCACCAGGCTCTGGTACTTCTTGTGCAGTGGAAGATATAGTTTGTTTTTGCCATTGTTTTAATGGCGAGACTCTCGCGATATTCATTATCTCCCTTCCATCTGTATCTCTCGCGAAGACTCTGCTCAGAATATTATCATGGAAATCCTCAATAGTTCTGTGTGAATGTACAATGGAATTACAAAACAATTTTTTTGCTTTAGCCCAAATTTCTATTACGAATGATTCTGCTCCTTTTACGATTTACCTGCGAATTTCTGGTCCGGGGGCAATCACCGAGATTGTGGATGTCCTACTAAAAAGTGGTTTAGCTTTCCTTGGTCAATCATCCTTAAAATTATTCTCTTTACATTCCTGCAATCATTTACTGTGTGACCATGAAAGTGATGGTAAGGACAAAATTCTTGACTACAATTATTAGGATGTGGTTCTTTTCCCATATTCCATGGTGATGGTATATTTTCCATCAAAATGATAGCTTCCCAGAGTTTTCTATACTAGCATTTATAGGTGGCATCTTAATTTCTTCCCATATTATCTTCTGGTTACTTTGGCTTCTGAAATTGTTTTGCCTCTGTCCACCATAAGTTTCTTGCGGCTGATCAAGCCTTTGAATCTTATTATTCCCACCGCGATTGTAATAATTCTTCTCCCTTTCATATTCTTCTTGATCTCGACTGCCCATAGCTACCAACTTCTGCTGGTTATCAATTTCCACCTTCTCTTGATGTGCTTGCGAGCTGCTCGCCACATTGTTAATCATTTTAGGAAGTAAACTCCCATTTGTTGCTACTGAATTGGTATTCGCGATTGGATATGATTCCATATCATTTTGTTTCTCCTCCAAAGCAATGTATTCTTCTTGTAATTCTCGTAGTTCAGTCATAGTGATTGTATTCTTGACTCTGAAAATTTGTATGTACATCAGATTGGTCGTGAACATTGCATTGATAAAAGACAAGATAAGATATATCTCGTCTACTCTTCCTTCCATCTCACTACACATTGTCTTCCATCTTATGGTTAAATGTTTCAGACTCTCACCAACCCTCTGCTTTAACCCAAACACATCTTCAATACCTGGCCGCGATGAATTGTTACTTATATATGCTCCCAAAAATGTAGCTTGCTAATGATCAAATGAAGTTATAGTATTTTTTGGCAATCCCTAAAACCATTTTAGCGCCTCGCCAGTTAAGCTAGATGAAAAATACTTGCATAATACATCATCATGATTCTCCCATTGTAGAATACACCTAACATAAGCCTTAACATGTTGTACAACACAGGTAGTTCCATCAAAAATGATGGTTAATGCTGGTAAGTTGCACTTTGGAGGTATTCCTCTTAAATGTACTTCTTAAGTGAATGGGGTTCTCGTAGCTTCTTCAATATCTTCATCAAGTTGCCTTCTACCTCCTTATCTTCTGTTATTTTATATTCCCCTCATCTCTGCTAATTATTTTAAAATTTGCTCATTCACAGCTGAATTCGGTTCCATTGGTCTTTTCAATGCTGCTTCCCTTCTCATGCGTTCATGTACTTCTTGTCTTGCGAGGTTTTGTGTATATTCATCTACATCCACATTCCTTATTTTGCGATCTTCTGCTTCACCTTCTTCTTGCCATCGCAGCTGATTATACTGTCTATTTTCTTCTCTGCAAATTTCTTCATTTCTCATCATTTCTCTTCGCTGTCTTTCTATTCTCCTTTGTATTCTATCATACTCTTCCTGAATATTATTATTATGGCGATTTTGCGTCCGTCTCCTTTCTCGATTTTCATGGTTATTTTGCCGTATTGCTTCTTGGAATTCTTGTTCTTCTACCTCTTCTCTTAATATTTCTCTCTCGCAAGCTAGGCGTGCTTGTTCAGCATAATGTCTCTCAATTTCTTCCTCAATTATTCTTCGATTTATCTGAATCTCTCGTCCATGTAATATCATCCTACCTTCTTCTGGATTATCTTCATCATTTTGGTTGTTTCCTCCCTCCTGATTTCTGTTGTTAAGTCTATTGTCCAAAGTTTCTCCACGCGGATCATGGCGATTTTCTATTACCTCTTCTTCTCTATGACGTTGCTCTTCATTTAGATTTTGCATTTCCTCTAACATTTCTTATTGGGGAATTTCGCCTTAATTCTTCTCTTAATGATATTGAATTTGATCTAACAGTACTTCTTGATCTTCTACTTTGTAATCTCAAATTCTCCATTCTCAACTCGTGATTTTGTCTTGTTAAATTTGCACGCTCTTCCGCCTCTAATCTTCTTTCCTCTTGTATTCTTTGTCTTGGATCATCTGCTGTTTCATTTTCGCCTTCTCTGTGAATTAATCCTTCAACCATTCCTTGATTTATTTATTCCCTTCTTCCGTCTCTTAATTGTTGATCTTCTACATCTTCCATCGAATCCGATCTCCAAGTATGCACACTCACTCTATCATAATCCATATTTCTATCTTGTATCGATGTTTGTTGATTCGATTGTGGAATTTGATTTTCTCCTTCAATCCTTGTTCTATTTCTTCCTGTTCTTATCCTTGAAGATTCTCCTAATTCATTTGTTTTTTCTCCTGCAAGTTTTTTACTTCTTCTTACAGTTGTTGGTGGTTCTGATGTATTTCTTCTTCTTCTAGCCATTTCTTCAACTCTTAACAATTTTTTCAAATTTTCAAGTTGTAATTAGAGATTTCTTAGCTTGATTCTCCCTGTTTCGGGCGCCAAAATGTAGTTGCAGGAAATCCCACATTACACCCTTGTTATGATCTTGCTATATTCAACTCACAATTGAAGATTAAAAACGACATTTTATTATTTTGTTCTCAGAAATGTTTACAGAAATGGAAGAATTCAAGATTACAACTATTATCTTGAAGTTTCTCTCTCCTCAAGACTTTCTTAACTCTCAAAAAATACATCATACTTTTCTGGACACATTGGGTCTATATTTATAGGGTAGTTACATAGTGGATGACAGCTAAGTTTTCCTCTTATTTCGGGTTGATTCTGCGATTGTACCGCGATAGTTACAATATTCATTCTCGCAAACTTTATAATCATCGCGGGACATACATTCTTTTCTTATGTTTTCTTAAATCGTCAGCTATTACGTCACTCCTTTGACTTATTTTTGTGACACTCGCAACGTGTAGTTGAAAATCTTGCGGTGATGCTCGTTAGGAAGTGTTGTAGCGATATTCTGGTCCCACAGAATATGAAAAGAGGGAGCTATGGTATTTTTCAAAATCTAGAAGAAACCGGAAAATATCTCCAATTGTGATGATTATAACATCCCAGAAAACCCTTATCTCCTCTTTTCCATTGTTAGAGGTAGCTCCGCCTCTCTTTTCTCTTGATTATGTTTTCTGTCTAATGCGGTGAGGTAAGTGCTTAATCAAGCATCCATTTTTTTTTTATCTTTACATAGCTGATAGAGGTGACATACTTACATAAAATAGGGTTTTTTTCTTTTCCATCGCTCATCTTGCCTCAAGAATGGCTTTCTGCTTGGAGATTGATATTCTGATTTAGTTTTTATTCCCTTTCCAGTCATCCAGTTCATTCCATTAGTTTGATTAACTTTTTGTGTTACTGATTCTAATATATTTTTGGTTTCCCTCTCTAGGTTTTTTTTTGTTTATTATTTGATTTTTTTATTGTATTCAAGCTAAACTATGAAAATTTACTTTTGCTTCGGAAAATTAAGTATTTGCTTCATCAAAAGCAGAAGCCAAAAGGATTCACTTGAAGTGGTTATTGATTTTGTTGGAGTTGTGTGACTCAAATACACACATGTGAGTCACACATGGGGTTGCTAAGGATAGTCCCACATGGAGGAGAACAAGTTCCATATGGTGATATATAAGCAAGGCATTCTCCATACATAGTACCGAGGCCTTTTGGATTAAAACCCCACACCTAACCTCAAGGTGGTCAAGTGGGGACAGTATCGGTGCTATGTGGCCGTGCCCGGAGACAGGGGCGGAGCCAGAAATCAAGAATTGGATGGGCACCTTATCAATTTATGCATGTTGGAGGGGGTGCAAAAGGGTTAAAATGACCAAAAATTGGATAAACTAGCTTAAATTAGGCTTGGGAGCTCACATTTGAGGGGGGCAAGTGCACACCTACCTCTCCATGTGGCTCCGCCCCTGCCCGGAGAGGGTGTGGCGGTCCGTGGAGGTCCTACAAAATGGTATCAGAGCAAGGTGGAGCTGCCGGGAGTCGGGCTGAAGAGTAATTATGGAATGCCGGTAGTTAGAAGGTCGCAGGTGGAGCCGGGAAGCTCAAAGTATGAGTAGTGTTCCAAGAGCATCTGGTGGCAGTAATCATTGTCTGATTGGTAGCATACGGACGGAGGTGGCGAGGTGGTGTGTATTCTCGCCAAGGTGGAGATTGTTGGAGTTGTGTGGCTCAAATACACACATGTGAATCACATATGGGGTTGCTAAGGATAGTCCCACATGGAGGAGAACAAGTTCCATATGGCGATATATAAGCAAGGCATTCTCCATACATAGTGTTGAGGCCTTTTGGATTAAAACCCCACACCTAACCTCAAGGTGGTCATGTAGGGACAGTATCGGTGCTATGTGGTCGTACCTGGAGAGGGTGCGACGGTCCGTAGAGGTCCTACAATTTCGATATTAATCCTTTTTTTTTTGCCGAAAATGATCATTTAAATACCTTCTTTATATGATGATCATTTAAGTACTAACAAGCATAAGTTGGGGTTCTATAGTAGTTCAATCATCTACGTTGGGTTGTGTGTCGTCAGAAAACCTGGACGTTCTTTATGGATTTACTACAATCCCTTAGCGATCTTCTCATCATCAAAAGGTTTGTCTCTCTCACAACGCTCCTATATTGTTTCAGAAATTTTCTTGAGTTTCATATGGCTTTGTAAAGCATGGCATTTCCTGCGTGTAAGGACAACTGCAAATTATTACTATAAAGTGCTTCTATAACTCATGGGCTTACCTATAATTTTCGCAACTGAAAGAAACCAAGATGTTTAACTTTTGTGTTATGTTAATTGTATGTGCTTTTTAAACTAAATTCTTTGTTGTTCAATCCAGATATAGAAAGAAATTGAGACCAAAGAATGAGACGAAAAAATGATAGTATTAGAAGCAGTAATATCAGTTCAATTAAACAGAAATAATCCCTCCGAGTCATCCAACTCTCTTGGCAGCGAACGTCAGGTACTTTAGATTTTTTTTTTAAGTGAATGATTGATTCAATCCCTCATAGCATATAGAAGTTAATTTTCAGTATAATTAGCTTTCTGTTTCTATGATTCTAATATGCATTTATGGGTTCTCTTAATTTAATTAGATTAGATAACATATCTCATAATAATGTTTTATTTTTATTTTTTAGAATTCAGAGATGGGGTCTAATGAGGAGGTGGGCTTAGTAAACATCAAGACTTTTAAATCAAGTTGCTCTAGAGTATGAATTTGTTTATCGCAGTTGGGTTAGTTTTCTCTCTTCAATTTTTATCATGCCTCTTCTGTAATCTGGTACATATTGCTTCAAAGCACTTTTTAGTTCAGTTTGAATAATCATTTGCATAATTCTTATCCATTTTGAAGGTGACCAGTCTACATTCATAGCTCTTCAGATATAGATTAAATATAA
The DNA here is from genome assembly GCA_023529315.1 of Papaver bracteatum. NCBI lineage: Eukaryota > Viridiplantae > Streptophyta > Magnoliopsida > Ranunculales > Papaveraceae > Papaver > Papaver bracteatum. The sequence goes on from JAJJWX010003522.1 coordinate 210,702, forward strand.
TAAAGTTCTTGGAACATCTATGATATTTTGGATTGGCACATTTTCTATGAAGATTTAGAGCTACGAATCATTAGAAAAACAAGTAATAGTTACAATTGTCATCTTTTCACTTTGGAAATCCATATAGGTGCGCAGATTGTAACTTACTGGATGTTAATGCAGGTAGAGACAATCATGCCTCCACACTGAAAATCCCTTATATGCACCGTAAATCGGTATTCCAGATCCGAGAGAAGAAGAAAAGCTAAAGTTCTTACTTGAGGAACTGTTACTTACTTGCATTTCTACAAAATGTTCGCATAATTTTCGATGGAAATACTTGCTTTTCTACAAAATGTTCGCATGATTTTCGATGGAAACAATTGGCGATCTGTCCCCCGAACACTTTTCATTGGTGTACGGGTACCAAAAGTATGATTTTCTCACTCTCTTTTTTGTTTGCCTTTTGTCTTCATTTTATAGGATGACCATATTCATCCTTATCTGTGCACATTAGTTTATTGTTCCTCGGGTGCTTCTGGAAGACATGGTTGGCCTGATTATGTTTATACTATATATCGGTTATAAACGTGCATATTCTGTCGGTACATATGGTGTAGGCTTCACAAATATCTTGGCCACATGGGGGCACTAACTTATGTTATTTGCAGGCTAACAAGGGAAATTAATGACTATGCATTTTGTAGATAATGACTTAATATCAGGGGCAATGTCATTGGAATCGTAAGCAGGCGGAGATAAAATGAACTTAACCACTGAAGCTTACTTCATTCATGCATCACAGATTAGTAAGAATTGAATTTAGCCTATGGGTCATGACAACAAATTTGGTGGATTGTATTTTCGAAAAGAGTTAATCGGGTAATAGTGAATTTTATTTGGTCAAGACCACCTTAGGACCAAAAGGGATGGTAAGTTTTTTCAAATATTCGGCACAAGACATTGTCATTTAGAACCTAATGAAGTTCACACTCTTTCTGTGAATGATAAACAGAGAGGATTCAGCTGGGATGTTTTTTTTTTTTTTTTTGTTCAAGTTTATTTTTCTAATATGGTTTTGTATTAGTGACTATTGCACTACAACTAGGCATGTTCTAATTCTCAAATGACCAAGTTCTTACTAATCTGTGAGCTGCTATTTTCCCGTGCTTCTGTAATGCAAGTATTAAGTTCTTGAAGATGTTTTGCAGGGCGAGAAAGCAACCTGCACTCATTGCCAGTATGAATTAGTGTGCTCGGAATTATGTACAGTACCATTTTTCTATTAAGAACAACCTATATTATTAGGATTTTTTTCTTTAGTTTTATGTACTTTGTTGAATCCTCTTTTGTTTTGCTTCTTGATTCGCAGAATATTTAAGGTGTTGTGGTGGGAGAATTGGAGATACCAAAAGAAATGCATCATTCTGATGCATAGTTGGCTGCGCTAAAATTTGAATGGTGGGAGGTGGTTCGAGTGGGCTGTGAATGATGTTGGTGTTGGGTGTTGGATGATGGGTAGAACTGGTGGTTCGTTCTGTTTTGGTAAACTCCCCATTTTATTGGTAAGCCCTAGCCCTTTTTATCTTAATCAGAAAATCCTAACCCTTATACTCTACCGCCTCCTGTCTTTTATTCTCAAGTTTTCTTATTTTTCACAAAACTAGTGACAAAACCCCTAGGTGAACAAACTAGTGATAAGAAAAAACCGGTCATATTATTTTTAACAAATAAAAACCGTTTCAAAAGAAAGTGGCACAAAAACCCCAGATCAAATAATAATGAGTAAATTTAGTTTTTGTTATTTTTTAAAAAGCCAAACATACCCTTTTACCTTATCTTCTTCTTCTTCTCTGATTTCTTTTTCTTTTTTCTTCTTTGTCCGTCTCCTTCTCCGCACCACCATCACCGCCAGCAGCAACACCTCCGTCATAACCCGTGCGCCGTCTAATCAAATCAAATCTATGTTCTCCTCATCGTTGAAGTTAAACCCAATCAAACTTGTACCATATCAAGATTAAATCATTTGAAGATCCAGTTTCATCGGTTCTAAGCCTAAATCCCAGGAAACATTCTGTGTGAAATTCATTGGTTATGGCGGCTTCGATTCTTCTTAGGTCACCTCCATATACTCTAAAGTCTCTCCACCAGATGTGTAAGTAATTGTTCTCTAATAATTCTATCATTATTAGCTCTTCTGATTTTTTTTTTTTTTTTTTTTAGCTTCTAAATGAAGAATTAATTGGGGGATATGGGAATTAATTGGGGGATATAGCTACGGGACAAAATAGGTGTCCCAATAGCAATTCTGGGTGACCCCCTATGTATTTTTTTTTTTAATTCCTAATCTAGCCCCCACTAATTAGGATTAGTGATTAAGTATAATTAGTAAAATGTTAAGTATTTGGGGGATAAATTAGTGTGTATTTTTATTTGTGTTTGGGTGAGAGTAGAAGGAGGGAAAAAAATATTTGAGAGGAATTTCTTTTTTTTGAAAATGGGAAGATGATTGTGATGAGAGAATTCGATAGTAAGAGGTTGAAAAATTGATTTTTTTCTTTGAATCCACCATTGTTGCAGCTGAAAAAGCTTGGTGCCGGCATGGTATTCAACCAAAAACTCATGCCGGCAATTGTTGGAAATGTTCATAAATTGTTTGCCACTATCCGGGAGGGTTCGGGGGATTTTTTTTCCTGGTTTTGATCTTCTGAATGTTGATTTTTTCTCGGTTTTGAACAGTACCGGCATGGTAATAGTTTTTTCGAGCGTGCGCAGTACTGTCCGGCATAGTATTTTGCTTAAATACCTATGCCGGAACAGAATGAAAAGTATCAAGAATGTTGATTTTTTTTTCACTTGACTACCGGCATTGATAGGAAATTATCGGGCATGCCGGTACCGTGTTCCGTCATATGGTCTTCATCAATTCCGGCATGGTATTCCTCACTTCCATTTTGAATTTTTCCTGGCTTTAAAAAGCTTGGTGCCGTCATGGTCAGTTGATATGAATACCATGCCGGTATTGTTTTTCTGCATAGGAAATAAATATGAAAACTATGCCGGAAAAAAATACGGCATGGTCTTCATATCAACTGACCATGCGGTACCAAGCTTTTTAAAGCCAGGAAAAATTCAAAATGGAAGTGACGAAGACCATGCCGGAATTGATGAAGACCATATCCGGAACCGATCCGGCATGGTCTTCATCAATTCGGCATGGTCATCATCACTTTCAGCATGATCTTCATCACTTCCGAATAAAAAAAAAATTTCGTTTCCAAAGTGAGGTGAAGAGAATTTGATATAGAGTGGGGAGAGTTTAGAATTTGAAAGGGAATGGAGAATATTTGGGTTTCAAAACACTACCCCTAAATAAGATTAATAAGAAGTGGAGATGGAAATGAGGGATATGATTTAGATTTTTGATTTTAAGTTTTTAATTTTTATTTTGAGGGAAGAAGTGGAGATGGAAATGGGGGATATGATTTTGTTTTTTGATTTTAAGTTTTTTTTATTATTTTGAGGGAAGGGTATTTTAGTATATTCATAACCAAAAGTCACCCCTTAGCACACACCATGGGTTGGGGGAAGTAATTCATATCCCCCAATTAATTCCCATATCCCCCAATTAATTCTTCTTCTAAATCTAAGTATTCAATTGATTAAGAGAAAATTACATACTTTTGGTTGGCAACCTAGCGACAAGCTGGGACCCAACACCTTTTTGAATAGCGATACCTAATCTATGGAAAATAAAGCTACCAACATCTTCTGATTGTGTTGATTTTTATTTATTTTTCCAATTGGTTTTTTTTTTTTTGGTTATCAAAACAAGAAAAAGAAATTCTCATTTCTCACTCAAACAACAGAGGAATTTGGGGACTTTCCATGAATTGAAATTGGGTTGAGTTCAATCTGTAATCTGGAGAGGGTAATTGCTTGAGATGGTGGCCAAATTGGTGTTGGTGAAAGGCTGAATCGGTTCTGATACATGAGTTAATCAGCAACAACAAAACATATATGTGAGGTGGAGATAAGAAAGAGATTCTGATGTTGAAGCTGAATTCGAAGTGGGGTTTTTGGTTTAATGATGCGGTGAACATGTTCAGCTCGATCGATGGTGCTTTGGGGTTGTGATTCAAGCCAAAAAGTGTGTTCAAATTCTCACAACAACAGCTATTAAATTTGAGGTATGAGATGGGTTTCGACCTAACTTTCTGGTTGGTTAATGGCGGCTGTATAGAAGTATTTCAGGAGTAGATGGAGAAGAAATGGGTTATTGTCCATTTGGAAAATCTCATCTACCCAACATTAGGATGCGAAGTCAGTCCACCTACAACATAAACTTACTTACACATATGCATCATGCAGGGAGGTGGGGCAAATCATATGATGGGTTCCACATAGGGGGTGAGTATCGTCCATTCTCTAGGCGTCTCTTAAAAACCGTTCTCCTGTTTGGTTGTTTTTTTTCTTCTCTTTTTCCAGTGGTCCATAAAACAGTGTTCTTGTTTGTTACTTTTTCACATTTTTTTATCCGGCTTAGTTCTTATTTCTCTGAAGCTACAAAAGAATGTGTTAGTGTTGATTAGATATTATCCACCCCCTCATTTAGTTTTCATTATCATTGGCAACTTCCAAGTTCCATCTCAAACCAACTCATTTGTGGAATTTGGAAGAAGACCGGTAATATGATAGTGGTGTTGAACTAGGGTAATTTTGAAACAGCTTATGGATTAGTTGGAATGATTTTTGCCTAGTTTATTTTGGTTTGGTTTCATCATTGAAGCTGTGCTGGTGAAATGACAATACGTAGAAAAATGATGAAACCTAATTAGGTTGCATCTAGTTTTGGTGAAACCCTTTTTGGTTTCATCATTTTTTTTCTGTTTGGTTTCATCATTTTTTTCTTATTTTGCCTTGTTTATTTTGGTTTGGTTTCATCATTGAAGCTGTGTTGGTGAAATGACAATATGTGGAAAAATGATGAAACCTAATTAGGTTTCATCTAGTTTTGGTGAAACCAATTTTGGTTTCATCATTTTGTTCTGTTTGGTTTCATCATTTTGGTTTTCATCATTTTTTTTTTCTGTTTGGTTTCATCATTTTGGTTTTCATCATTTTTTTTTTCTGTTTGGTTTCATCATTTTTTTCTTATTTTGTTGAATATTGATCAATGAAATTCATTTTTTGTGGCGATGGTGCCGTGGCGGTGGTGGTGTGGTTGCGGCGGCGGTGCCGTGGCGGTGGTGGGGGTGCGGTGGCGATGGTGTTGGTGCGGTGGCGGTGCAGTGGCGGTGATGGTGCAGTGGCGGTGGTGGTGGCGGTGCGGTGGCGGCGGTGATGCGTCGACGACGCGATGGCGGGGGTGGTGCAGCGACGGCGCGGTGGCGGTGGTGGTGTGGCGGTGGTGGTGGTGGTGGTGTGGCGGCGGTGGTGGTGGTGCAGTGCAGTGGTGGCGGTGGTGGTGGGGTTGATTTTTATTTTTGTTGGGGTGATTTAAAATTAAATGTGGGATTGTTTTTATTTTTGTTGGGGTGATTTAAACTAGAAGGTTAATATAGACAGTTTATGTTAAATGGATTTTTTGTGAACAATTTGTTTTATTGGGGTTTTTGTACATGGATAGTGACACCTTTGGAGTTGTTTTTATTTTTCAGGAACTTCTTTCTCAAGTTTTCTTATTATTCGTCAACTTCTTTTTGGTATCTGGATTGCATATATGCAACGCTAATTACTACTACGTATTTGCGTGCACGGCCATCCAGGTGCTTCTATATTTATTCCAGGTGATCATGGAGGTTCATTTAACTGGGATCATTATATATGATGAACTTATACCAGGCAGGTTGTAAATTAGCCCAAGTCAAAAGGTTTGATATTCTTGATTACATGGATGGTTGTAAATTAGCCCAAGTCAAATTTCTAATAGTATATTCCAGGTACATTTATGGCATATGCTTTCACGTGCAGGAAACTATACTCCGAGTAAGTTGTGCCATGTTGGTCTTGATCCGCAGACATTTATTAGCGGGGGATTTAACTTCCAATTTCAAGCTTTTGCAGCATTACCCTTAAACAAATATCAACATATTACCCTTCTGTTCTTTTGAATGCTCTCAAATTTAATGTTTGTAAAATTTGGTAGATGTAAACGTTTGCTGTGACACCCATAAATTTGAAGAAGAAAAAGAATTGTGCTTAGAAATTTTCGTTCCTTTTTCCCCTTTGTAACTTCTTATTCGATAGGGGTATTGTACCTGTTCAGTGCACGAGAGTTAGATCTAGGGGCACTTGCCTACTAGGACAACCGTTTTTTGTTTTATGTACTGTTAGTACCACACATTTTTAGAACTGATTTTCCATTTGCATTCTGCAACTAAAGGATGCTGCAACAACAGTGCGTAGCGAGAAAACTTAATTTTATTTAGCAAGAGAAAGAACTGCTATGTTAGTACTCCTACATTCACAGACTAACTGCCAAATCCATAAAGCTTAATAAAAGGTATATGGCTCTGCATACTCTGGCATCTGTGCATGCCATAATATACAGGTAACTATATAGTTTCACCAACATTTTGTTAGGAAGAAAAGTAGCTTAGTTGGGGAATAATAAACGTACTTTTTATTTGCACCCGCTTATATGAATCTTGAAACATTCTTGCTAAATATATTAGGTGAAGTTAGCTTCGCATTGTGGGCAATCAACTTTCAAAAATAACACACGGGCAATAATGCTTGGTGCGTAGCACGGGTTACATTGCATTGCAATGGGGCGACATGAAGCCGAGCCACATCAAATAAAAAAAGCATCGCGATGAAATGAGGCGAAATCGATCCACACCAAATGAAAAATACATTTCGCCCGCCGCATCTAATAAAAATTGCATCAGTACGGGGAAGGACGAAGCCACACCACACGAAATTAAACATGCATCTTCGCCCTACCACACCACACGAAATTATGTGGCTTGGCTTGATTTATGAAGCCAAGCCACATAAATCGAAAATGCATCGTAACGGGGCGGGGAGAAGTTGTGGGACACCTAATAAAAACGCATCGGGACGGGGCGAGGCAAGGGAAAGCCGAGTTTTACCAAATCAAAAATATGGTTAAAGGAAAAAGATGCCCAATACATAGCAGACATTGTCCAAATGATGGTGGAAAGGTTCACGACAGGATACACGATACATGCAGGGTGGGCTGTGCCAAGTTCCTTCTGATTTTAATGTGTAGGAAAGAATGACGGCAGCTATTACTGGCATGTGAGTGATATTCATCTGTTCTTCACAAATTGGAGCGAGGCGAAGTTGATCCATAACAAATCAAATTGGGATGGGTCGAGGCGAAGCCGAGCTTTACCAAATCAAAGAAAAAGCCGATCCTAACTCTGCCACTACAACAGACAGGTTGGCCGCAACTATGTACTTGGTACTCCCAAAATAATCTAAGGCATGCATTGGGATGGGGCGTGGCGAAACTGAGCCAAGCATGCATCGGGATGAGGAGAGGCGAAGCCGAGCTTTATCAAATCAAAAATATAGTTAAAAGCAAAAAAATGCCAGGACGTAACATGGGCACAAAATCTACTTTTCAAAAAGGACGGTATTACAAAATACTATATCCTTAAGTTGATTGTCTCTAATTATAGCCAGAGACGGAAAGGTTCACCGCAAATGTCACCTTAAAAAAGGTCCAAGACACAATGTATAGAATTCAGAAAAAAAGAACATTCAAGAAGGAAAAAAGATTTTTCTTGCGTCATTGTGTTTGTGCGCACGGTAGAAAGATAAAAACTTATTGCTGGAAGACTTCTAGTAAAGTTGATATATTTTCTAGGCTCGCCGTTGTTCAATTGAGTTAACAGAACATTTCTAACAGGGAGGTAGTCAAATGAGATTTATATAGATTTTCATAGATTTTTTATTTGAATGACTCCCGTAGACTCTCTGAAAATCTAGAGATTTCTAGTGATTCTCAGAGAGTATTTTAATGAGTCTTTATGACTTGTAGATACAAAAAAAAAATGAGAATTCTAAAGAGTCTTTGTGATTTATATAGACAAAAAATGTATAACATGTAACTAAAAATTTAAACATCAACCGATTTTTTTTATCATGCACGTTACAATGTTAATTAATAAAAGTACCATGAATATGTAGTAAAATATGTATTTGTTCGTTATCATCCGACATTTTTTATTTGCTATGATATCTCATAATTGGTTAGCATGTTTTCGTTGTTTTATCTGAGGAGATGTCTTTTGAGGTGGCAAAGAGAAAGATCGGTCGGTATACACGAGGGAAAAAAGAGATGTTCAATATATACAGATGAGGTCGGCTATAATACTATGCAAATGGCTCGTCCCATCGTCATCAGCTCAAAAAAAAAAATAAAAAAAAATTGGTCTTACTCTCAAAAACAAATATTCCCTAAATTTCAAAGTCTCCCAAAATATCACCTCCTGAGCAGAGATTTCTACCATGCCTATTTTCATGAAAAAGTCTCCACAAGTCTCTGAAAATTATACAAATCAATGACTTTTAATTCTCATTCGAATAACAGAGGTGTTGGAGTGACTCTTATGAAATCATAATCCAATAACATGGAGTTTCAGAGAATTTAAATGACTTTAAAAAAAATCTCTAACCAATAACAAGAGACATTAGGAGACTCTCCAAAAATTCTATATGGACTAAAAGTAGATTTTGGAATTCTCCGGAAATCATTTGAAATCTCAATTGACTACCTCCCTGTAATACTCTATCCATTTTCTTCTTTTTTAGTCTGATTTAGTAAACGAGAACTTTTTTTATTTATTTACAAAACCAATAAGAGTTAATTAGTGTTTGGGTCCTAGATTTTGGTATGGTAGAGGATTTGGGTCCTAAGTTTGTCCAATTTTGAGTTTGGGTCCTTAAAAAAGGTTTTGTGCAATCTCTGCAACCTTAAAATCCCACTACCAAAATTGAAAACCCATATTTTGTTAAATCAACACACATACAAGTAATCGATTTAATCAAATCACTAAACAGAAACTCACAATTCCAAAATCATTAAATTACAATATTATATATTAGGGGAAAATAAAATATAAAACCGATCGTGGGAAATAAGAGTTGATGCTATTATGGGTTTGGAGGGATCTAGAAACTTAGAAGAACAAGTAAACGGTTTTTTCAACGACCCAAACTCAAAATTGGACAAACTTAGGACCCAAATCCTCTGTCATACCAAAATCTAGGACCCAAACACTAATTAACTCAACCAATAAACAAATTGTTATAGGGAAAATTAGGCTAAGGCCCCACCCATGGATAACCCATAATATGAGGCCCTTAGTTAAAAGAGTTTTAAAACCAGGCCCCGAATTAAAAATAAATTTTAATACTGGTCGAAATGACCAGAATAATCTTTCGTATTTATATGACCAGACTAACCTTTTTCCTCCCAACCACCACATTCGACAGTTTTAGAGAGAGAAAGAGAGAGTTGCAGAGAGAAAAAAAAAATTCCGATCCAAAAACCCTAGAAAGAAGAAGAAGACGAAGAAATAGAGGCTTGAATCTATCTTCGATCTTCTCCGTTTCCCTATGATTTAGTTTCTGAAACAGTTTCAGATTAAAAACCCAAAAAAATCACTGAAACAGTTTCATTTTCAGATTCAAAACCTAAATCAACGTTATTACTGATTCCTGTTGATGAAATACTCCGACGATGAATCACTAGGTATGTTTTGATTTTAATCTGTTAGTTTTGATTCCTGTTGTTACTAATTCGTGTGTCAAAATTTTCTGAACTAAGCATAAATCATTCTTACTGATAATTTTACAGATCGGAGAAGAAGAACAATCGATATTTAAAACCCTAGAAAGAAGAAGAAGACAAAGAACGAAGAAGAAACAGAAGAAAGAGATGTTTGAATCTACTTTGTTTTTATCTTCGATCTTATCCTTTCGTATTTACTTAAGTGTATTTCATTTCTGAGATGTTACTGTATGAAAACCCTAGAACTAACTCGATTTACTACATCAACTGCAGATTCAGAATCAATTTTCATTTGTGAACTAAAATGGCGATGACGCAAGGAAGAAGGAATCCCCCTGAAGCAGATGCTTTAAGAGGTACTTATATGTGAAATTTTTAGAGTATGTGTGTTGTTATGGTATCATGCTAGTGAAAATGCCTTTGAATGTTAAACTATACAAACAAGGCCCTATGTAACTTTAAGTTACACATTCAAAATCTAACCATTGACTGTATTTTGGTATGTATATTGAGTGTGTAACTTGAAGTTACACATACAAATGAGCCTATATAACTGTAACTTACACATTCAAGATGTCGACGCTGAGTTGCCAAGGAGATGTGTAAATATAATTTACACATTTGGAATCTTATGTTTTGATCATATGTAATGCCTGTGTATGTGTAACTATAATTTACACATTGAAAATCTCAAAAATAACTTGCCAATTGACTGTGTAACTATAAGTTACACATGGAAAATCTCGTCATGAACTAAATTTGATTCTTATTTTTTTATTGTGATGATGTCATGAACTAAATTTGATCTCATGATATGATTGTAAATTTTCATAGAAATATAGAGTGTGTAAATAAGAGTTACACATTCAAAATCTTATAGAAATAGAGCATGGTTTGTATATTGATTGTGTAACTTATAGTTACACATTAAAAATCTCATAGAATTGAGCCTAGATTTGTAACTATAAGTTACACATAAAAAATCTCACCACTGACTCTTCAATGGTTTATATATTGATTGACTGTGTAACTACAAGATACACATTCAAATCTCACCACTGACTATAAGTTATGTGTTGTGATTAACTTATAGTTACACATCAAATACATATTCATATGCATGTGTAACTTGAGGTTACACAACACATAATAGAATGGGTCAGTTTGTGTACTTGGCAAATACACATAGTTTGTGACATGATTTTGATTTTGTAGTTATAAAGGAGTGTATTTGATAAGTACACAAAATACTGACTCATGCTATTTTTGTGTGTGATGTGTACAGGAAAATTAAGGCAATCCTTGAATGCAATTAAGTATTTGGTAAAGGTGATAAAACCGATAGGACTGAGTGATAGGGATCAACAAAATCTTTTGAGAGTTGCTTACGGTAAGCTAGTAATGATGTATTACAATGAGTATGATCCAGCTGTACCAAGTACAACCAAACAAATCACTACCAACAAAAGCGGCATCTTGAAGCTTTTGAACTGATTTGATCTGGATTGTGACACACCTTGTTCTTTCAAATTTGGTGATGATAATTTTATAGAGTCTACACCGGCAAAGCTGGCTGGTTTATTTTACATGCAAAGGATTGGCAGTAGAAAGGGTCAAAAGCTATTAAAGAGTTTTTCTCATAAGGATTTGAATGACAATGTTTTGTACAGCAAGTTCTTCACCGACATTAAATCTACAACACATCAGACAACAGTGACTAAGACAAAGATTTTAGAGAAGATAAAACAACTTATGACCAAAAAGAGCAAAAGTGGGAAAAGAAAGAAAAATGATGAGAAGGTTCTGGTTTGTTTGATAGGTTTTTATCTATGTTGTGTATTATTTTTTGGCGACATAAATGCTAATGGAGTGAACGTGAAATATCTTAGTATCGTTGAAACATATGAGACGGTGCTCAAGGTGTCTTGGCCTGACTTAATACATGAGCACTTGTTTGAAGAAATTCATGATAATATTGATTGCTTGGCAAATGTGAAGGCTTGTGTGTAGTACTTACTGGTAAAAAGCTTGTGTGTAATTTATATTCCAGCACTTTTAGTGTTACGTTCATCATATTTTAATATTAATTGGTTGACTAATTCAAATTTATATATGGTTGCAGATATTGTTTGCTGAACATGCACCAGAAGGCTCAATCCCGAAAGTAGCAAATTACGAAGAAGATATCCCGCGTGTTGGAAGGTGGGATCTATACCAGATTTCGGATTACATTTCTGTAACAGACATGTCACAGTTTTCGGTAAGTGTTTGTTGGTTTATGTTTTGTAAATTTATGGTAATATCGACATAATTTAGATGTAACTTTGATGTAATCAGAATTTTCATGTGTAACTATAAGTTACACATTTAATTATGCTTGTGTGACCTATAGTTACACATGCAAACATAAAACCAGTGAATTCAATTTATTTGTGTAACTATAGGTTACACATATAAAATGTGCTTATGTAACTTTAAGTTACACATACAACTGAAAAATTTGTATATTTTAGAATGTTCAACTGTTTTTTCTATCTCTTTTTAACCTCTCCATCTGTTAATTGCAGCCAACTGATAGCTTTGTGGCTGAGTTTTCACAGCTTGAGAAGCATCTAGGTATATCAACCGTGGTACCAAGCAAGGACGACCTGCAAAGTTGGCTGAAAGCGCAAACAATTGAGAATAGCCAACTGAAACAGCAACTGCAAGAAAAGCAAGCAATGTTCAAAGAAGTGTATGGAATTGCCAGAGAAGGGATATCAGAAGGGAACCTTGAAGGAACACAAGAATTCAAGATTCACAATTTTAGCTGCAAAATTATGAGAGCAATGGGTATTGAACCTTACGAAGTGACACAGGAAGAGTTTATGCAACATGAAGATGGTGGACATGGAGGTACTGAGCATGGACCTACTAAGCAGGGAGATGGTGGATATGGAGGTACTGAGCATGGACCTACTGAGCATGAAAAAGAAGAGTCCGAGAAAGAGACTGAGCAATAGAAAGAGAAAGATGACACGCAAACTTCCTTCCATGATGAATGTAAGTTACTTGTTCATTTATAATATGCTTTAACTTCATAGTTATAATGATATATTAGTTTACATGTGCAGAGGTACCAAATTAGACTTAGTAATTGTTGAGTACACATATGTTATGGATGTGTAATCCCTATTTACACATGTTATATGCATGTGTAACTTATGGTTACACTAGTTACACATGCTAGGTATCCAAGTAATATGCATGTGTAGCTGTCGATTACACATGATATATTCTTCTTGAAATTGTTTTTAAAAAGTTTAACATCATCAATTCAATAATTGTGCAGTTCCATGTGTCAGTCTAGCAGATGGAAATACACCAAAAATTATGCTGGCTCAAACTGCTGCAGAGGAGCTCAAAACGTCCCTAAGGACATACAGTTCAAGTATGAAGAGTGTCACAACATGCAAGACTCCTCCACAGCGCAAAAGGCCCGTTGCAAAGGGAAATCCCACTCCTTCAAATCTTGTTGATGAGGCGCAAATGAAAGCTGGTGAAGAGATAACTGTTACAGATGATGCGCAGAAGAAAGTTGCAGAATGTGGAGTTGTGGGTGGGGCGCAGGAGAAAGCCGCAGGTGATGATATAACTGCAAAAGTGAACGAGGAGATACCTGCAACTGTTGGTGACGGTTTGGTTATCACTGCTCCAACTCAGCCAACACCGGGAACTTTTAAAGACAGTTTCGCTTCAACACAGTTTGAGGAATCTGTGGTGATAACTGCTACAACACCGCCAACTTCGTGTGAAATTGTTGAGACCTACATGTTGGTGCAACTAGGAGCTAACCCTGCTGATATGACAAATGTTGAAGATTTTGAAATGCTAAATGAAATTGTCCGCAACATCAACAAAAGCCAACATGGAACTAGAGTGATGGAGAATACAGAAGCTAGCTCTAGCGGCAACCACTCTTCCTTGTGTAACTTAATTATCTTTTTCCTTACTTTTCTCCCTTTATGTTTTGTTTGTAAAGCAAGTGTAACTTGAAGTTACACATGCTATGCAAGGCAAGTGTAACTTCAGGTTACACAATTATTACCATGTGCAATTTTATTTTTGATGATTCCAAATTTTTGTTTTTTCACAGCTCAAAATCAGCTGAACTTTGATAGTGATCAAATAATGGAGAATGCACAACCTAGCTCAAGTGGTAACCACTCTTACTTGTGTAAATTATTGTGATTTTTTTTTTTCATTTATGTTTTGTTTATAATGCAAGTGTAACTTAAGGTTACACATTGTAAAAGTCATGTGTATCAATATGATGCAAGTGTTCCTTTCTGTTACGCATGCTATGCAAGGCAAGCGTAACTTCAGGTTACACAAATGAAGCATGTGCTATTTTTTTTTTTGAGGCTGCTTATTTTTTCTGTTGCACAACTCAAACTCAGGAGAACATTGGCAGTGCTGGAGTAAATTTTAGCCTTCGACTTGATAACACTCCGAAACCAGTTGGAGAACTAGTTAAGGAAGCCCAGAAACGTGTTTTGAGGAATAGAACAATAGATCAAGATCATCTGAAGAAGTATGAAAGGAATCAAAAGAAAAGTAAGAAGACTGCAAATGAAAAAACAATAGTCACAGTTCCAGAAGTAGAAGAAGGAAGAATGGACACAGTTCCAGAAGTACAAGTAGAAAACATGGCTCAGGCTGCTGAAGAAGATGACGGCACAATGAGAAAGGATGTCAAAGATTCTGAAGTTATTGAAAGGCTTAATGGCGATCAAAAGAAGAAAGTTCTTGAATATTTCAACACTCATCCCCCATCGTAAAATACCTATAACCAAAACTCATGCATTACTTTGTTATTGTTGTTTAAATGTAGATTCGTTGTATCTTACTATTTGATTCTGTTATGCTATTTAATTGTTTTCTTCTTTCTAATGTAGACACATTGCTTGGATACTGTACAACGACGACCGCAGCCCGTTCTGTAATATAAGTGGAGAATTAATGCTCCAACTTGCCAACAAAGAAGCCTACTTGGAGGCAGAGTTCATTGATTTCTACATAAGCAGGTTGCAAACAAAGATGAACTCAAACACCAAGTATGAGAAAGCGATATTCCTCTCGCCAAAAGAATACGTAAGTACTTCGAAATATTTAAAATTTTATTGCATTAATAATGTGTAGTGGGTGTTGTAAGACTATGCTAACGTGCTCAGAGTTTTTTTCATGTGTAATCTGAGGTTACAAATACAGTTATAATGTGTAACCTGAAATTACAGATGCAGATATAATGTGGAACATGAAGTTACACATACTTGTTTTTCTTTTGTAGAATCCAAAACCTTATAAGTAACTTGTGCTTACATAATCACTTATGCATTTGTAACTTTTGTTTTAAAATGGTTTTTGCAGAAAGCTTACTTGGAGGATTATCCTGAATTCAAGAGATTTTGGATTCCAAGGCTTGCTAAGGAGTATGAAAAGTACAAGGACAATGCAGTCAGACTTTTCTCCCCAATGTGAAACAACAACACACACTTCACACTGCTGTAGTATGACTTGAGGAGCTCTAATACTTGGGCGTACATGAACTCATCAAATGTTAAGCAACTCAAGGATCAACACTTAGTCGATGCCAGGAAATATGCATTTGCAATAACTAGAGAACTGACATTGCGCTGTCATCTAGCTCTTGGGATGAATGAAAATTCCAAGTACCTCGCTTTGTCCCCACAAGGTTCCATTCCTGACTGTCTTTTATTTGTATGCAATTACATGAAGATGAGGATGAAGGGTAGACAGATGAACAAAAAATACTCATCAACTATGGTGTTATGGTGGACTGACAAGGTGAACAAGATGAGAGGGAGCATGCTTTACAAGATCCTTTCGGATCCATCCGCAAATGTGTAAACAAGTCGTCAGGATTAGAAAAAGAATCGACTACTTGCAAATATGTTGTTAGCCACAAGAAGATGTTAGACTTGGAAAATATGTTGTTATAAACTTTTAAATTTCATCAGTTAGTAGATTTTAGCAGTTCTTGGTTTTGAAAATATTTTTAGATTGAAATTCTTTGAATTAAAAACTTTTATCTTGTTAAAACTTTTACTGCTGTGTGTACATGTTTTAGAAAGTATGCAACAGGTTAAGTAACTACACATCTTAACTTGATGCATAATGTGTAACCAGAGTTTACATATGCATTTATCATGTGTAACCTAATATTACACATGCATTCACAGCAATGTAACTTTTGGTTACACATGCATATATTTCAGTTTAAACTGAAGTTACACAAGCCATTGATAGGACTTGCCCAGTAAATCAAAATAAAATAAAGTTACATATGCATTTATCATGTGTAACCTAATATTACACATGCATTCACAGCAGTGTAACTTCTGGTTACACATGCATATATTAACCTGATCAATTAAAAACAAGAAATAAAAAGACAACAAAACAAATAAAAACACACACACACACTCAATTAACCTGATCAAGAAGAGCAGATGCAGGCATCTTCTTGTGAACAAGAACCCAACTATTGACAGATTCTGCTAGAGTACTAGATGTTCGTCCATACCGACAACCTTTGAAATAGGCATTCGCATATGCTTCAGGTGGGATGGTCTCGATGTAATCAGCCACCCAATCGCAGTTCAAGTCTCTAATCTTTTGTATGGATTTCGCATGGTTTTCAGGTGAGAGTGCGTATGTCGCCTCTCGGAAATGGTCCATAACAAGAGAGTACCTAGGATCTGTTGCAGTGATGGGTATATTTTTCGTCAAATGATAGTAGCAGAAGCTGTGGAACCCATCTGGATAGACAAGTGGAACACCCTATAAGAGTCCTTCATTGCGATCCGAAAGGAAGGTGATTGGCCTCCCATCACCAACAACTTCAGTCAAATTCCTCAAAAACCACTCCAGTTGTCAACAGTCTCAGAATCGACTAGTGCAAAAGCAAGGGGGAAAAATCCTACAAAATAAATCGAAAGAATAATAAGTTTAACACAAAAAGAAATGAATGTGTAAATACAATTTACACATGCTAAAACAAATGTGTAACTTAAGGTTTCATATGCTATTTTCTTAGTTATACACTGAGTAAAGTAATGTGTAACTGAGAGTTACACATGTGTAACTCTCAGTTATTTGTCAACTGAAGTTGTTAAAAAAAAAAAAAAAAAAACATACCTTTACCACCATTGATCCCAGTGAGCTGCCATCAAGCAACCTTTGAATGTACCAAAGAAGGAAAGTAGTATCCAAGTATACCATTGGACGAAAAAACCGGTACCCTTTGATGCATGCAGCAAATGCGATGAAAATCCGTTGGAACTGTTTATTTTCACGTTCAAACTTTATCACGCTACCAGGGTTGGTCTCCATTATAGCATCAATATACCATACCAAGTGCGAGTAGGACTTGACATCGTCGCCTTAAATCGTCTCATAAACCTTTTCCCTAGCATTATAGGCCTGATAGTACTCCATGTTAATCCCGTAGTTGGTCTGGAAATCAGCAGCAATTTTCTTGGGCTTCTTGTGAGGATTTTTGCGAACTTCTTCCTCAATCAAAGTAGACGAGAAGCTGGTGGAGTAAGTTTGGTTCAAGTTGTGGCCACCAGTAACCACAAATGTGCTCGTGGTTATAAGACCGACCAAGAGGTTCATACAAAATATAAAGTGAAAAATTCAACGAGAAAACAATATGGTGCAAAAAACATCATGTGTAAACCAAAGTTACACATACCGTAACAAAACATAACATATGCTAAGCATTAGATGACAAAACACGGAAAACCTACCCGAAACATTTCGTTCCTTTCATCGATAGAAGCCGCATGGAATTTCCACCGCATTTTTTCATCGCACACTTAGACGTGAACCTAGAACGCTCATTGTGAGTTACAATCATTTGAAAACCCGGTGCGAAGACGATACTTGGTGAAAGCAACCCCGACTTGCTTAACTCCTTCAACAAACACATGACCAATCTCACCAAGAACCTTGGGCCAACCATCCGATAACAAAGGTTTCTGACCTTGCTTTTATCTTCCAAATACATTGAAACAATAACATTGTTTCGGACGAAGACATACTACTAGACTCATTAGAAATAGAAGAATCTGCCCTAGAGTGGAGGAAGAGGCCACACGAGGAACATTTTGCAAGAAAATATCAACACGGTCTTTGTTTACTATTTGTGATGGATATAAGAGCTTGAAATGAAAAATCACAAATCAAGCGGAAATCTTTCCCACTTTCTCGAAAGAAGAAAGTAATACCAAGAGGAGTAAACCGCTTCCATTCCGGCAAACTTGTTCCTTAAACTCTTCAAGTCCGATCTCGGTGTTAACACGCAGGTAATAAAATCAAAAGTATCGAACAACAACAATGCAACTAACAAGACAAAGACAACTAACAGAATCCATGACAACCTGAAAAATATCAAAACAGACAGTAACAATATCAAAATTTTAAAACGAACGCAATTCACTAGGGGGCGTTGCCCCCTCGTGAGAAGTATATTCTATGCGGCAAGCTAAATATGAGTAAAAGATACAGAAGATACAACTATTTATACATAAACATGTTACAGGATATACATATGTAACTTCAACTTACACATGCTTAAAATACAACAGGATACATATGTGTAACCTAAAGTTACACATCCTTAAAAAAAACATGTGCATCTTCCTCACACATGATTAAAAATACAAACAAGATATATGTTTGTAAGCTAAAATTACACATGCTGCAACTAAAAAACATCTGCATCTTACTTAAACATGCTTAAAAATAGAACATGATATATATGTGTAACCTAAAGTTACACATCCTGTAACAAAAAACAGCATGTCCAACAAATCAAATTGAAGTTGTCCTACTGAAACAAAATTGCTTCTTCATACTCCTCTCAGTATCAACAAAAAGTAAAACAACAAATTAAGCAGATCGGACATGAAAGAACAACAAATAATTCAAAAATAATAATTGAAAACAGATCTAAAATCAAAACAACATAAAATTCTTACCTAGATTTGTTGTTTTCTTACTTCTGAAACAATGTTCTTACTATTCCTCTTCTCGGTATCAACCAAACCTGTGTAAGAATCAACGAAAACATAATCAGTATCAAAACCAAATAAAAAAGTGAAAAAACTAGATCGAAATGGTAACAATCAAAAATCAGTTGAGTTGAAACTAAAACGAAATAACAATTCGTACCTACGTTGATTTCTGTATTCCCAAACTGTCTTCTTCCTCTTCTCAAACTCAACAAATTCGAAACAGAAAAAAAAAATCAAAATCAAAATCAGTAGAACATCTAAATTAAAAAATCGATTAGAAAACTAGTGAATCAAGCAACAAAAAATATAAATTGAACAAACCTATTTGTTGTTCATCAATGCACCTTCACAAATCTCGTCAGATCTGAAAACAGATGAATACAGCTCAACGAAATTGATAGAAAATTAACAATATGTTGTTCTTCTTCTCGTTTTCTTCCTATCAACCTAACGAACTTCAGTATGAAACTATCAAACACAAGAATTCGTCTGAAAAAAATCTCCAATTCTGTTTCTAAACGAGAGCGGAGAGAAGAAGAGCTGAATTTGATTTGATTTTCAGTTTATGATAGGTATAAAACGTCTATAAATACTGAAGGTTAATTTCGGAATTTTATGATTTATTAAAAGATCCGCTGACGTCAGCAAATCCGGAAAAATTTAAATCCTGGCCCCAAAAATAAAAGTTTTGGGCCTAGAAATATGAAAATTTGAAAGTATGGAGTAGAGGGTGGAAGAACCATTTTGTGGGGCTTGTAAATGTTGAACCCATATAGTAGGGGGATTCTAGTATTTTTCACATTGTTATAAGCGTCAATTTCCGAGTTCTCTCTTGAATTTTTATTTTTATTTTTATTTTTCTAGACCGAAAGAGAGATATTAAATATATTATATATTGAAAGAGAATGTAAGGAACAAGTAAAGACAGAGTCCGAATTTTAGACTTATATAGAGTAAATAAAAGTAATATGAACACTGTACCTTTCGTGGCATCTCTCTTGATTCTGTGCTCTTGAATTGGTAGGCCATTGTAGGATGAGACTGTGTTTAGTTTTTCTTAATTTGGTTCTTGGCAGCCCTAAAGGGGGGGTGTGGGGAGAGCCCTTTCTCCTTTTGATATATCTTGCTCTTTTCAACAACATTAGACTATTTTTCTTTAGACTTTGAAAATAGAACGTAAAGTCTTTGATAATTTACTACTTGGGTTCAACATAAGTAATCATCATATATAAAATGAAATAAAATAAAAGTATAAAATCAATACAAAGAAAATTTGAAAGATCTAATCAACTCTTTCAAAGTTTATTACATAAGAGAAATAAAAAAAAATACAAATGCAGCTTATATGAACTGTACCGTATTAATTATTTCGAAATATGTATACTCATAATCTAATAACAATCTGGTATATGTATAAGTAGTTAAGGTATGTTTGTCGATGATATTCTTCTACTGCTTGCCCCAAGTACTAATAGGAGGAATACTTTGTTTGTTCTTGAAGAAATTACTAGGATCAACCATGCTCTTAACTTTCACTAATCTTTCAAAGTTGTGTTTGAAGTATTTTGTACCCCATGATCTTGCTTGTACATACCTCACCGCCTCGCTAACGTTGTTACTGTTAACCCCTAAATCGAGATCTTTGTAGTTGATATATGCTGATCTTGGATTCTTGGATACATAACGAGCCATGGAGTTGTAAAACCTTCTCATCCAATCAATCTGCTTCTCTGATTCAGTTTCATTCAGCCAATTTCCGACGTACATAATGTTGTAAATATTGCCAGCTCTATGTGGGTAAGGAGTTTCAAATTCAGAAATCTCGTTCATTCTACCACCGAAAGGTGTCCATAACATAGCCGGTGAATCTCCTCCTACAAACCTTCTCCAAATCGCTTCTAAGCCAGATTTTGATATCGGTTGCCGCACGTAATCAGCTTTTATTTTTAGGAAACTCTTTGTTGCATTATCTCTATCCCATAATAGCTCGATTGGTCTACCTCGTGCGTAGAAGTATACGTGAGATTCTACCCATTTCATTTCAGTAGTTTCGTTGCGTTTCAAACCCAGTTCAGGAAAGCTCTCTTCCATGAGTTCAAGAAGTCTGTCACTGCCTCCTAAGAACAAGAACGCGAATTGAACTGATACAGTTTTTCCTCCTGCTCGGCTAGAGTTAGCGACTGAAAATGTGAGCCCAATGTAGACGTCCTCGTGGAGTCTATCGGCAACAAATTGCCACTTATGAACTAGGTCCGTTGCACCCTGTTCTAATGTTCTGCTGATTGTAGCAACAGTCACGACAGGTGTGACAGGGACTAATTTGACCTTCCAGGAAAGAAGCACTCCAAAGTTATTAGCACCACCTCCTCTAATAGCCCAATACAGATCTTTCCCCATGGTTTCTCTGGTGTAAATTTTGCCGTCAACGGTGACAATGCGAGCATCAATGACCTGGTCAGACGCAAGACCATATTTTCGTACCAAGGCACCAAACCCACCTCCGCTGATGTGTCCGGCAACACCTACAGTAGGACAAAACCCTGCCGGAAATCCAAGGGTGTTGTTGCTCTTATTTGCACTTTGATAATAAACCTCCCCAAGTGAAGCACCAGCTTGAATCCATGCAGTCTTTTCTTTTAAATCAACAGTTATGTCTCGAAAATTGATCAAGTCGACCAATACATATGGCGTGTCAGATACGTAAGATAAACCTTCGACATCATGACCACCACTTCGTACTTTAAGATCAAACCCATGTTTTTTACAACAAAAAACAGCTGATTGAACATGAGATTCATGAGTTGGTGTAATTATAAACTGAGGTGTTTGTGTTGAGTTGGGTGTTAAAAATCTAAGGTTCCGAGCCGAAGACCGGAAGATAGTTGTAAATGAAGAATTATCAGGTGTAAAAATTGGGATTGGAATCGAAGAGTAGTCATTCTTCTTAATGCATTGGAGAAAATCTCCATTAAGTGAGTTATTAGCTGCCCAAGAACCACCTGAGAAGAATACTAATACAAGGAATGTAAGTAAGGGGAGAATATGAGATGAACTCATCATCATATTTAGTGTGTGTTGGCTTAATTTCTTGTATATCTGGTTATGGAATAAGAAGTGATGAATGATATGCTTTTATTGTCTCAGAGTTGGCTCTATATATACAATGCCATCAACATATTAAAATATTTTAAAATGCTACTTTCAACTAATCTAAAGGCATGGACTAGTCCAAATCTAGAAGTTCAATGTTCTTTTTTATTTATTTATTGTAAGTCAATTCATTGGTTACTTTTTTCAATTTAGTTCTAGAAATAAAGATAAAAGATTTTGATTATCTGTGTTAGATTTGAGATTTCTTGAAATAATTTAGTTCTAACAAAGGTTTTCTAACATACTAGATGTGATTAGGTTGGCCAAGGATAATTAATTTGACTTCAACTCCTTGACTTTTATTGACAAAATCCTACATAATTTTTCTTGCAGGAAGAATATGACATTTTGTTCATGACTTATTGTTCTGGCTACAGTCCATCTGTCCATGAAACTTCCTTCAGATTTTCAGTTGACGTATGACGCAGCCACCCATGACGCAGCCAGGCCAAGGGCATCCTCGGTGGCGACCAGGTCCAACTTGGACAAATTACAACTTTTACTACTTAAAGTAATTCCAGTGGTTTTCTTTCGTAGATATTGACATTTAGTCCTGCCTCCCAAAGCCTAGTACTGGGAGGTCCAAATTTACACAAATTAGAACCCTAGTTTAATTGGGGGTCCAAAAAAAAACAATTAGGGGCCCTGACCATTTTATATCCACACCAAATTTTTTACGGGACTTCTAAAAGGTGGTGAAAATACTATTTTACTCTTACTACTTAAAAACCTATTAACCCTAAACATAAGGCTCCCAATTAATTTTCTAAAACCAAAATCAGAAAACTCTCCACCCGTTCCCTTCCTCTCCCACCCGAGTTCTCCTCCTCTCCTCCATTAAGGACAAAAAAAAAAAAAATCTTCGTCAATTAGAAAAACCCACTTATGTTTTGATATTTTTCTTGAGTTTTGATTGTGAAATTTAGTTCTCGAACCGATTTTTTGTAGTAGCTCTTAAGAACATGTGTGTCTTAGTGAGGAATAGTCAACATTGGATGTTCGTTTTGAGATGGTTTTAGGGTCGTTACGATTTCGAGAAAGGATGAGTGCCCCTTTAAGCTTGTATTATATCTAAGAGGAGAAAGTAAAGAAGAAAAAGAATGGGAATGTAATGATGTTATACCCTAACGACCCTAATTTTGCATGTATACTCTATGAAAAATCGTTAATTTGTATGATGTTCTTGTGAACGACCCTAATTCTGCTACTACAATTTTTTGCCCTAGATTTGGGTCGTTACCTCTGTAACTGAATCTATTGACGACCCTAATTCTGCTAAGAACAGTCTCTCTGTCTTAAAAATTGGTAGTGTCGTCAATATTATATGCGAGTCGTCATTGAACTCTTTTGGTTTAGAATAGAGTCGTTACCCATATATAATAACAAATGACGATCCTAGTTGCAAACAAAACTACTCACTGTCCAAAATATTGATAGGGTCGCCAATCTGTATCACACTACCCTAACGATTTTTCATAATCTAGGGCAAAAAATTGTAGTAGCAGAATTAGGGTCGTTACTCTGTATGATGTTATACCCTAACGACCCTTATTCTGCATGTATACTCTATGAAAAATCGTTATTGGTAGTGTCAGTAAAGTGACGACATAAGAGAGTCGTTTGGGTATACACCCCCCGACTATGACGACCCTTACACTGAGTTGTTCCATGGTGTGGATGATTCGACCACTTGGAGCAACGAACAGACAAATTTAATCTTACCATTATCACAATCATGTTTGTTATTTGAATCTTCCAACATCATTTCCTACACTAGAGTAATTCATTTGAAATAACCCAATTTTTTTCCCCAAAAAACACTACTTCTCCTTCCCCACAACACAAAAACACATTTTTTTCTTTAATCCAAAAATTTACCCAAAATCTGAATTTAATCTAACCTTACTATTTAACATCTTAATTAACTAATTAAATTTAATTAACACTAATGACTTAGGGGTACTTTTGCCATTTCAAAAAAAATAGGATAAGGGATAACCCAAAAGTGTTATTTCATGTCCCTTTTTGTCCTGTAGTGCAGGGGCCCTAATTATTTTTTGAGGCCCCCAATTAAATCATGTTTATTTTCCTTCCTAAATTGGGGCCTAGATAGATTAATTGGGGCCTATAGTTACATGACAAAATAGGGTCATTGAGTAACAATTCTTAGAAACCCCTTATCCAATATATATGTTAATACCTAATATGCCCTTTTTAAATTAGTGGTAATTCGGATAATTAAATATTGTTTAATCAAGTTAATCCTGAAATTAACTATGATTAATGCATAATCAACACTCGTAATTTTTTTTTTCCAAAAGACTCGATCCAGAATCGGTTGATGTTAGTGCATTTGTTACCGATTCTGGGTTGGGTTTATTCCGAATGAAGATGTAAACCCAAAATCAGAGTTTAATCAATACCCACATAAACCGATTCCAACAATCGGTGTTTATATATATCCATATAATCCGATTATAACTTAATTTCAGAAACGAAATATTCATTACATAGTTTGGGAAATTAGCGCAATACATATATAGGATTCAGTATGGGAATTCTAGAATTTGATACATCAAATGCTCGTCAATGAACCTCCGAGCACGTCGGTACAACGTCGTATATTCTTTGAGGTGAATGAACTTAGTTTCCCCATTACGAATTCTCCATAGCCTGTTGAAACGTTCCAGCTGAAATTCAATGAGTTCTTAAATGTTAGTATGTGAACATTTGACATAGGTGTAAATATGATCGCATTACTCACTTCTTCCCTAAGAGGAGCTCATGGATGATATTTGTACACCATATTACTAATTTTTACGTACTCTCGCATTGCACCTTTAATGTATTGGAATCGAAATGCCAAGTCTCTCCATTTGCGGTTATTGGGATTCCTGGTATGCCCGTAAAAAAACTCTTTAACTCTCTTCCAAAACATTGAATATATTTCATTCGGATGTTCACGGAACGTATTAGCAAACGATTTATTGAGACACAAATCTTCATATGACTCCCATTCCATTTTCTAGGCTAAGGGTGTGTGGGAGTGGCTGAAAGAGGTTGTCCTTATATGGATAAGATATGATGCACCAATACTAATACGAGGATACTGATACGGTGACACTGATACGGGGATTCGTCAATTTTCATAAATTGGGGATACAGGATACGGTGGGATACGTGTATTTATTAAAAAAATATTTAGTATAATAATAATTCATTCTACAAAAAAATCATAAAATAAAAAAAATCGATAGATACTATTTTGAATATTAAAGTGAGCGAACATTAAATTTTCAGCATTTTGGGTTTCAGTCTTACTTATGTTTATTGAATGGATAAAATCATATGTACTCGATTTCTCTCTAAATAACATGAAGAATATGACTGCCCAATAAGCCTTCAAGCTAGATTTTTCTAATTTTTTTTTTAAGCACCATAAAAATAAATCCCAAGTCTTTTTTTCTTTATAGTCAACAAGTTATTAGGTTTAGATATAATTATTCGATATGTTCATGAGTACAAACATCTATAAATATTTTTATCTTATGTATAAATATATAGATTTTGTATAAAATAAATAAATGTTAGATTATAGGAAGTATCCCCTCATATAGTATCTGAGAGGTATCCCAGTGTATCTACTACCCTTTTTGTAATTTTTAAAAGGTGACACTTTAAATGTAGTATCTGATACGTATCCCCATGTATCCCTAAGTATATGATACTGATACGGCGCCAATACGGATACGTCACCAATTTTGAAGTATTCGTTCTTCATAGTAGATAAGGACTCAACGGCTATTTTTTTCAAATTCAATTTAAACAATCGGAGTTTATGTATGTCCACATAGTCCTATTATTTCCTTGCAAAAACATAAAAATTGTGCCTCTCACTAATCGGGCTTTTGTACCCTATATGTAATCCGATTATGATCTACGGAATTTACATGACTTTTCTTCACAACAATCGGGCTACACAAAGGTATATGTAATCCGATTCTTGGCAAAAAAAGTTACAAGACTTTTCTTCATGACAATCGGATTTCAGAAAGGTACATATAAACCTATTCTGGAATTGAGACTCTGGGAAACTGTCAGAATCGGATTACATATAGGTACATGTAAACCGATTCTGACAGTCAAAATCGCAAAATCCTTCATTTTTTTCACACACATTAAGTCATTCATAAACTAGATACTTGTTTAAGTAATTCATAAAGTACGAGCATAACCAAACATAATTCGACAATAAGTTAAGACAAGAAATAAGTTTTGACTCCATAATTATCCATACTTAAAGACATAAACATGACTATAACCATTCATTCATGAACATCCACACCACGACCATGCCCACCGCGTCCTCGTTTACCAGGTTGGGCGTTGCTCGATGCACCTTCAGTCATCTTTCTTGGGGGGGGCTCTCTTCCTCTTCTTCCTTGGATCCTCCTCCTCTAGCTCCCCAAACTTTGCACCAGCTTTTACATCTTCGAGACTGTTCAATTCATCGATCATCTTTTTATTGGTGTTAACATTTTTCCCTTCCATGATTTCTAGCTTTGGTTGGGTTATCATGTGCCCTACTCGTCTTCTTTGTTTCAATTTCAAAGAACAAACATTCAATATATAATGCTAAAACCATTAACAAAACCATAGTTGAGTAACAATACGCACCAAGAATTTGAGAATCGTACCCTTGTCCTCTATCATGGGCCTCTCATCTACTCGTATCACTCGAGCATGCAAAACATTCAGGTACCACGACATGTAATCCGGAATTGAATCATCATCTATTCGAGATGGACCCTGCAGAGGATATTTGTGAAAAGCTCTATCTTCCTAATAATCACATGATGGTAAAGGCTTGTTAACAATGTCGATATCATTATCATATGATTTGGTTTTTTTCTCATTGATTTTGAACATCTTGTGATCCTTTGGGATTTTGTACGTAACCGCATTGTCTTGCGACTCTCGACGGGTTTTATATTACATATCCTCTTGGGGTGAAACAAAGGCCCCCAATAATCACTTTGCTCTTCGCACCCAACCTTCTTTCCTTTTCCTTTAGCCAAATCATTTTTGTAAGGATCAAAGACAACATCTTTCTCTGTCAAGTTGTCCAACTGGCGTCTCAACTTTAGATAATCCATTTTTTGGTGCTTCGTCTTACTTTTATAGGTGTACATGTCTCCATAATACCTTCCGTCACATTCCTTGTTCTCAAAACCCCTTTGAGCAAATATTGGGAAGTGCAAATATATCCACGCTTGTAGAAAAGCCATATTCCCTCTGATTTGGTTTCTTTGAGCCCTAGAATCCTTTCTCAACTCGTTCAACGAGTGTGCAATCATGGATGTGCCCCAAGAGTATTCGTGAATCTTGTTAAATGGTTGCAATAGATGGATAAAGTTTGCGCTCACACGGGAACCAGAAACGTCGGGGAAGATAACATCTCCCAGGACGTAGAGGACATACGCATTAGCCGTTGCGATGATACGTTCCCTGGTCAGCACATTTCCCTCGGAATGAATCTTCTTTGTTCCCATGAAGCTATCCCTCAGCTTCGATAGATGGAATATCCTCTGCTTTGACGTGCCTACCAACATCTCTGACTTGATCTTCTGCTCATCCCATTGGAACACATCCTTGGTGAATGTGTAAATATTATCTCACTCAAGATCTTGTGCGTACTCTTTGTGCTTCACTGCTTTACCTTCTATGCTTAGCCCTGTAATGAACTTCGTATCATTTGGTGTAGGATTAAAATATCGCAAGAAGGACACATTTGTGAAGCTTGATCAACAACACATGGAGAGCGTCGCATGATGATTTGGAGAATGACGTAACAGAAATATGAGAAAAGTGTGATGACTCTGTGATGATTAGAGTGTTTGCGAAGATTAACAATAGAACTCTTGCGAGAATATTGCAAGTCATATCCTAAAATAAAGGACATATTAGCTGTCATCCACTATGTAATTCCCTATATAAAGAGCCGAATAGGCATAAGAGGGGAGAGATCATTTTCGAGTATTGAGCAAGTCATTAGGAGAGAGAAAGTACATAGCGGTTGTTAATTCTTTAGCTTTATTTCCTTTTTATCTTGTAAAATTTGTGAGATTAACCAATAAAATTTATGATTATTGATCTAAAAATGATTTGATTGTATGAATTCTTGTGAGGGGTGTAGTGTGGGATTGCCTACTACTACATATTGGCGCTAGAAATAGGGACTGAAGATTATCAAATCAAGAAAATTTGATTGAAGATTGTGGAGATTATTGTGAAAACTGTTTAAATCAAGAAAATGATAAAAGAAAACAACAAATCAGTTGGAGAAAAGATGATTAAGATCAATGAGAATAAAATAAGATTGGAGTGTAACATAATCACAAAAATGATGGTTAATGAATTCCATGAAAACATTAGATGGAGGATACATAAACGAGATTTTGAAGGAAAGAAGATTATGGCGGTAGAAAAAATATCTTCGTTGAAGGATTTGGAAAAGTAGAAAATTACGTTCACAGCGACAGAGATACCAAAAGAAAATTTGATCCACACATCTCCTTTGGTAATAACAATAACGGCTATACGAAAATAAAAGGAGAAATCAGCAAAAACTATGGAAGAATGGGCGGTGAACAAAACTTTGGTAGATACGGCAAACTCATTGGATGTAATATTTTATCATGCATACAAAGTAATGGTATACAAAGATGAAGAAATGTCTCATCCAACATATCATATTCATGGTTTCGTCAAGTCCACAACTAAACCAAAAGGGGAAATAACAGTGAGAATTTCACTGGGATAAATTGAAACACAAATAACGCTATGTGTGGTGGATATGGAATCACCATATAACATGCTGCTGGGAAGATCATGGATACACACAATTAAAGCTGTAGCATCAACATTACATCAGTGCATCAAGTTTCCTATGCCAAGAGGGATTGGTGAAATTAGAGGAGATATTGATGGGGCGAAAGTATGTTATCAAATTGAAGTAAAAAATTATGAAGGACGAGTAAACAAGCGAAAAGCTCGCAGGAAGATGGCGAAAGAGGCAAAGCAAGAAGAGGAGTTTAAAGTCTACATGGTAAGAGCAGAAGAAGGAAGAGGAGTACCCAGTTAAATTTCGCAGGAAGGAGATAAATCATCGAAAATTATAAAAGAACCAACACCAATGGGAGAACCTGAAGCAAGTTACACTGCAGTAAAACTAACAAAAGAAGTAAATATTGGAACTGAAGAAGAACCTAAAATGTTGAGAATTGGAACTAAGATGGATACAGACGAGGAAGAGAGAACCGTTAATCTCTTGCGGGAATATAAAGATATTTTCGCATGGAACATGGATGAAATGCCTGGAATAGATCCACCAGTTACATGTCATAAATTGGAGATCAACAAAGACGCAAGACCATTTAAGCATAGGATAAGAAAATTCGCAACAACTTACCATCCCAAAATAGAAGAGGAACTACAGAAAATGCTTTATGTATGAATTATAAGACAAGCAAGATACCCAAAGTGGATAGCAAACATGGTTGTGGTTCCAAAGAAAAATAATGGGATAAGAATTTGCATAGATTTTACTGATCTAAACAAAGCTTATCCTAAAGACAATTTTTCATTACCAGATATACCTCCAATGGTCGAGTCAGCAGCAGGAAATGATAGATGGGTATAAAGGATACAACCAGATTCCTGTCGCTGAAGAAGATCAAGAACATACTGCTTTTTTCGCTCCGAGAGGGTTATATTGTTATACAAAAATGCCATTTGGTTTGCGAAATGCAGGAGCAACATATCAAAGAATGGTAGAGAAGGTATTCGCAAAGTGGATACACAAAACATTAGAGGTGTATGTAGATGACATGTTGATAAAAAGTAAAGAAGCTAAAAACCATGTACAAGATCCGAAGGAGATTTTTGAACAGATGCGGCATTTTAACATCAAGGTGAATCCAGAAAAATGCATTTTTTGAGTTGCATCAGGAAATTTTTTAGGATACATTGTATCCAAGGAAGGAATACAAGTTGATCTAGAAAAATTTCAAGCAATTCGCGATATGCCAACACCAGCAATAGTGAAAGATGTGCAAAAGTTAAATGGTCTCTTGGCTTCGCTAGGAAGATTTATCTCGCGATCATCAGACAAATGCAAATATTTTTCAACATCCTTAAAAAATGGACAAAATTCAGGTGGACAGATGAATGTGAGAAAGCTTTTCAAGGAATAAAAGAATACCTGGTGAATACATCTATTTTACAAAAGACAGAACCAGGAGAAGATTTGTTGATCTATCTTGCGATAACTTCGCATGCATTAAGTGATGTGTGATTGCGAGTAGACGCATGAGTTGAAAAACCAATTCACTACATCAGCAAGATGTTCAATGTCGCAGAGAGAAATTATTCTAAGATTGAAAAACTGATTCTATCATTGTTTTATGCGACTTTTAAACTTCGCATATATTTTCAGGCACATAAAGTTAAAGTGTTAACAAAGGTACCAATTGAATCAGTGATGAAGAACTCAAAAAGATCAGGCAAAGTTGAGAGATGGAATGCACAAGTAGAACATTTCGAAATTAAATATGAAGTGTTATCTTCACCAAAGTCGCAGGTTGTCGCAGAATTTTCTTCAGAAGATGATGAAGCTATTGAGGAGATGATGGATATAGAAGAAGAACAAGGAGATCCAAAAGATTTGTTAACAGAACCAAATGTATGGGAGATATTGGTGGATGGATCCTCAAATGGGGAAGGTAATGTAGTTGGAATTATCTTGATTTCACCAGAGGGAACAAAGATGGCTTTTTCATTTAGGTTGTAGTTTGCATCCACTAATAATGAAAAAAAATATGAAGATGTGGTGCATGCCCTAAAATTCGCAATAGAAATGAAATTAGAAAATGTTATAATTACCAGTGATTTGCATCTAGTCATTCGCCAGATAAATGGAGAATACACAACAAATGAACTATCCTTGAAGAAATACAAGAAACTTATTGAAGAATTGTCAACGAAAATCCCAAAAATAAAATGGAGGCATATATCAAGGAAGGATAATAGGCTCGTAGATGCTTATGATTTAATTTCAAGCATGATGATAGATCCAACTGCAAGATGCATAAAGATACAGACACTTTTATCGCCATCAATCAATAAAGAAGAGGAAGAAGAGGTAGATGTAATGATAGTAGAAGGTGGTGAAGAAGGGCCAAAAGACAATATCGTAGATTGGAGAGCAGAACTTCATGCATATTTAGCGAGAGGGGAAATACCAAGAAACAGATTGGAGGCACGCAAATTAAAGATTCGTGCAACAAATTATGAATTAAGAGATGGGATATTGTATAGAAAATCATTTAATGGACCATCACTAAGATGTTTGACACGAGAAGAAGGAGATAAAGTGTTAAAAATGCTACATAGTGGGGATGCTGGCAACCACAACGGAGGAAGATCTTTGGCATATAGAGCAAACACACAAGGTTATTATTGGCCATATATGCATGAAGATGCAAAATAGGTATCAAGACGTTGCGAAGATTGCCAGCGACATGGAAAGAAAATATATGCACCCGGAGCACCCTTATCATCCTCAACCAGTGTATGGCCTTTTGGAAAGTGGGAGCTAGATATTGTGGGACCATTTGTACCAGGGTATGGACAAAAAAGATACTTAATTGTCGTAATACATTATTTCACAAAATGGGCAGAAGTAAAAGCAGTACAACACATTCGCGACAAAGACATATTTACATTCATATTTGAAAATATAATTTGCACATTTGGAATTCCAGCACAGTTGGTATCTGATAATGGGAAGAAATTTGAAGGGAAGAATATAGAAATGTTGCTTAATGCATTTAAGATAAGATGTGGAAAATATACTCCTTTATACCCACATGCTAATGGGCAAGCAGAGGCAACAAATAAGACAATCGCAGATATATTAAAGAAAAAGTTGGAGGGACATAATAGAGCATGGTGCGAGCAAGTACATAATGCAGTATGGGCTTACAACACAACTAGGCGAGAAGCAACTGGAATGTCACCTTTCTGTCTAACATATGGGGTTGAGGCATTGTTACCAACAGAAGTTGTTATACCCACGACAAAAAGAGAGGCCTGGGAGAAGAATCTTAGTGCTGGAATGATCTTAAGCAAACTGGATGAATTAGAAGAGAAGAGAGAAAAAGCTTTGCATCATATGGAGAATTATAAACGGAGATTAGCACGAAAATAAAATAAGCGTGTCAAGCCACATGAATTTCAGCCAGGTGATTTGGTTCTTCGCGAGACGCCAAATTATCAGCGAGAAGGTGGTGGAAAATTAGCGAGAAAATGGGGTGGACCTTACATTATAAAAGAGATAATTGGAACAGGGGCATACAAATTGATAGACCCGGAGGGTAAATATGTTGGTCAAAGACTTGGTAGACCATGGAATAGACTATATTTAAAGAGATATTACCCGTGAGGAACTTTGAGAATCCCTAGTTGATGAAATGATGTATGATGCAACAAAGTAAGTATTAACAAAAAACAATTATGAAAAAATCACTGCGAGATTATTCAAGATCAAAATAAAATAAGAATATGCGAAAATTTCGCAAGAGAGAATCAAAATAGAATGGGATGAACCTTTATGGCGTACACCCTAGTTCGCGAATACAATTTCACAAGAGGAAAATGTAAGACCTAAAGTATGTCATAGAAGGGGGTATCTATTGCATGGCTTAGCGATAAGGTTACACCGTTGTTGGAACCTGAGTCATGGAGATTTGTGGTCAATGAAAGCCCATCCAGGAGAGACACCTTGGATTCTAAACTTGAGCATATGACTTGAGTTGGGAGACTAAGGTAATAAGAGCTCTCCTAAGGGGTGCAGAGTATGACCAAGGCGCCGAGGTACGCGTTTGAGCCAAGAGTTCCCGGGGCGTATGAAACTACCCTGGCCATTCTTGGCAAGTCTTGGCTATGATGCACTCGGCCCGAAGAAAACCCCACTTAGGGTGCAGTCTCGTAACCATAAGACATATAGGCAAAGGGGATAAGAGGCTGCGAACACAACTGGTTGTTGTTAATACTAGATGGGAGGATCTAGTATTGTATGGCAGAAGTACATCTCCTTGAAAGGGAAACCAGAGGGAAGATAAGGGCGGCACCCTCCATTAGGGAGATGATAAGTGTCTTAAGACGCAAATGTCATGAGGTTTTTTACTCATGGGAGTATTAAGACTTGTCATATTTGTGAAACAGTCCTGAAGAGACAATAATACAAAAGAGAAGTTAAGACGAGATCAATGGGTTTCTATATGAAAGTGTAGAAACGTCCTGTGATTTCGTCGCAAGACGACAATGTCATGGGGCTTTAATTTCGCAAGAAGATTTAGGCCTGTCATATTGACGCAGCAAAAATACAACAGAACATAAAGTTAAGGCAAGGTCAATGGGTTTCTACATGAAGGTGTAGAAACGTCCTGCGATTTTGTCGCAAAGAAAAAAGATGGCAAAAAAAGACCTTTAACTAGGAAGGCAAAATAAGACCACAAAGATTTATAAATACTAACTATATATTCTTTATGCGGATCATTCATCGCTAGAAAGATAATGAGAGGCAAGTATGGGAATTAATAAACAAAATGTCATTATCTTTCTCGCTAGTTCTGAAAATACCAAAAGTATAATTTAATCCGAAAGTGGTCCAAAGTACATCGATCGCAAGAAAAGAAAGAGAGATAATAATCCAAGAAAATAAAACTAGAACTCAAACTTCAATATCTTCTTCGCCCGCTTTATCTTCTTCGCCAGCCTTATCATTTCCATCAGCTTTATCATCTTTGCTAATGTTTTCCTTATTTTGGTCAACTCCGGCTTCCTCCTCATTTGGCTTATCATCAGTAGTCATTACATCGCTAGCAGTTCCTTCTTTAAGAGGGATTTCTTCATCTTTTTCTAAATGTTCTTGAGAAATACTATCTTCACTACAACTTCCATAATGAAGATCACTATCAGCAGCACGAGGAGTTTTATCTTTATCTACTTCCAGAGGTTTGATTGATACGGAGAAAGAGATTTGGATAGTAAAATCTCATTCAAAAGAACTTCAGCACTAATATGAGACTGGCGATGAAAAGCTCTATCACGGTTTCTAATCTCCATGTCTTTGAAATAAGCAAGGTAGTCATACTTTCTTTCTGCTTGATCGCGAGAACGTGCAAGGTGAGCAGCAAGTAGCCCATTTTCTCTACGAAGCTTGGAAAGCTTAAAATCCAAAGTAGAAATGGAAGAATGAAGTTTTCTTTCAGATTTTGTGAAACATAAGAACAAACATTATTTAGGCGAGTACTTCGCAAAAGAATATTGCAAGGAAATTTAACAAAGAAAAAATGGTTGAGGCAGTCAAAATGACTACCTTCCTTTTGCGAAATTATATTTTGAATTAGTGCCAATCAAGTATTCTCCCAATGATTCATTGCGTCATCAAATTTATCTCCAACTAAACCCTTCAGTCGGTATTTTAAATTCTTTTCTTTAGAGATGGGAAAAGTGTTTTCCTTCGCAAGAGAAGAATAAGATTCTTCTAATTTGGAGTATTGTTCTTGGAGTTCATTTGCTTTTACACTTAAAATTATCCTACCTTGCATAAGTGTATTTTTCTCAGCAATAGATGATTCAGTTACTTCTTTAAGTTCATTTTTCAGCGAGCGAAGACATTGTTCTTGACTATCACACACTTTTTGGAGAACAATTAGTTTCTGCGAAGAGATCGTCGCCATATTTTATAGAGCTCGCTAGTCCTGAGATAGAGTTTTATTTTCATCTGATAAAGTTTCCATCTCTAAGTTATCTTTACTCAAAAAATAAGAGAGGCGAGATATTTCGCTACTTAATGAGTTTTGCTCTTGAACTAATTGAGTATTCTCTTTGGTAAGATATCTATTTGATCAACCGAATATGTATGAAGATTATCTAATCGGTTATACTGATCCATCCAAATATCTCTATCAACGCAAATTTCTTTAGCAGAAGATTCAAACTAAAATCTTTCCATTATTCGTTTTTGGTTTAAAGCTTAACAAGCGAAAAAGTATTTTAAGAATAAACAACATGGAAAGAACAAATTCGTGAAAAGGCAAGTTAAAGTTGAAGATAAGAAGTTCATACCTTTTAATTCATCATTCTTCTTGCGAAGAAGCTCGCAGTCTAAAGAAACATTTTGAAATTTCTAATTTTCAAGACGAAGAGTGTCACATTCTAGAGTCTTGGATTAAAGACTTTTCTTCAAAATTTCAATTTATTTCTCCAAGGATGTTTGTGAAACTATCCTATCAGAACCAAAATATTTACCCAAAATTTCGCGGACACCAGACTTGATAGGGTCCACAGATGATTTCTTGACATCATCCAAAATATCAGATAAAGCTTTGAAGGCAATATCCATTCCGTCCGCAGTTTCTTTAGAAAAAGGGAGAGACTCAGATGGAGTAGAAGTAATAATAGAAAGCTGATGATCATCATTCTTTGTTAAAGAGATGTCATTTAAGGGAGAAATTTGAGGAAGATCAATGACTGAGGTTATAATATAATTAATTCGAGAAGTATTGGTCGCAGGAGAAGAAAAAGTTTTATTCGCAACAAACTTGGCAAAGGGAATTTCATCCATAACAGGATTGGTTGAAATATTAACATCTGTTATGATGGTTTCGCATACAGGAAGTAGATGTTCAGTTTGTGAAAGTGTTGAAGAAGACGTTGAAAGACCAAGTTTGGGAAAGTAAACAGAATTTTCAACAGTTTTGGGTTGGTGAGATCTTTTAAGAGGTTTAGTGGCATCTCCGTCACCCTGCGAATCACAACTTAGATAAGAAATAGAGGCAACAATATTTTTATTAAAAAATAATGATGTTTCTTACTACCTTGTCATTCGCAGACTTTCTTTTTCTCGCAGGAACTTTGAGTTGCGAAATTCTGGGAGCATTAGGGTTTTGAACTGTAAATTTAGTGTTGGAGGTGTTTTTGTTGAAACAGAAATAGTATGGGAATTACACAAAGAACAAACAATATGATCTCAGCAAAACAAAATCAATCTCAGCAAAATCAAAAGAAGAAAAAGAAGAAGAACTAACCTTGGTGACTCCATGGAAGCAGAAGAGAACAGTAGCAGGAAGATGAATTCGGTAAAAAAGAAAGTTGCAGACGATGAAGATTTGCAGAGAATATGAAGATGAGGAAGATAAAGATGAAGTAAAAGAAAAAAATTGTCTTTCCCCCAGATCCTTCTTTAAATAGGCAAAGGAAGATGACCGGTTAATGGTAAACGTGCCAGTAATTAAAGGAATATTCAACACGTGTTAACGATTATGCTTAATTCACGGAGACCTTGTCAGTAGAGAAAAAAGTTGAAAGAAAAGATGATAAGCTGCGGAATTTTGAAGAACAGTTTCTCATGACATTCTCTCCATCGCAGAGAATACATGAGAAGAGGCAAGATGTAGGATTAGAATATCGCAAGAAGGACATACTTGCGAAGCTTGATCAACAACACATGGCGAGCGTCGCAGAATGATTTGGAGAATGACGTAATAGATGACGATGGCAGAAACATGAGAAGAGTGTGATGACTCTGTGATGATTAGAGTGTTTGCGAAGATTAACAATAGAACTCTTGCGAGAATATCGCAAGTCATATCCTAAAATAAAGGACAGATTAGCTGTCATCCACTATGTAATTCCCTATATAAAGAGCCAAATAGGCGTAAGAGGGAAGAGATCATTTTTGAGTATTGAGCAAGTCATTAGGAGAGAGAAAGTCCAGAACAATTGTTAATTCTTTAGCTTCATTTCCTTTTTATCTTGTAAAATTTGTGAGATTAATCAATAAAATTTATGATTGTTGATCTAAAAATGATTTGATTGTATGAATTCTTATGAGGGGTGTAGTGTGGGATTTCCTGCTACTATATTTGGAGTTATCGTCAGTTCTCCAAATGGAAGATGCAAAGTATTTGTTTCCCCGTAATATCTCTCGGAAAAGGCGGAACAAAGAGGTTTGTCATTACCAAGGTCCGAATTCTCGACCGCGGGGATCAAACCCGTTGAATTGACTAGCTCGATTACTTCCGGAACTTCTTCAACAGTTGATTCAATTCCTTCCAGTGTCCATTTCCTCATCATACTCACTGACATTCCTGGATTCATTAGACGAATGGCATCCATGTGATCCTATAAAACAAAACAAACCCAATGGACAACAATCAAAAACTACATGGATAATTTTTTTTATGTCACATAGCATAAGGTTTAGGTACTTACTATTGTGTGGCAAACTACGACGTCCCAACTATCTTTGTACCCCCATAACATTTGTCCTCCATCATCGGGTAACCCGTGAATGGGATCCGTAGGGCCGCGAGAAAACATCTTCAGTGGGTCGGGAATGTGGTCCCCTTTCTTTTTCTTCTTACCATCTGTCTTATCTTGGTTTTCAGCGTCTCCTCCTTGGACTTGTTGTTGAACTTCTCCTCCTTGAACTTGTTCTTGCACTTGTTCTTGAACTACTCATATCTCTTCATCACTTTCATCATCACCTTCTTCTTCATCACTTTCACTCTCATTACTTTCTTCTTCATCGATCTCCTTTCCACCACTTTCTTCCTCATTAACTTCCTCATCACTTTGTTCTTCACCACCTTCTTGTTCAGTAGGTGTATCAGAATCAGATTCTTCATGTGTTGGTTGGTCCGCTTGAGGTGGTCGGTCATTGATGTTGATCCCTTTGGCTTTACTCCTCGTGGACCTTCGATGGGAAGCATTCAAATTTTGAACGTCTTTTCTACGAGGTCCCAAAGGCTTAGGATAAGCAAAGTCATTTTTCATCTTATATTTCTTTTCGGCTTGGTTTTGTTGGTTTCCCATGTTTGGACTGTAGAATACGGAGTTAAGCAATAAAGAACAATGGAATCGAATGCATTTTTTTAAGTCAAGGTACACAATCGGTTTACTATATATATATATATATATATATATATAATCCTATTCAGAACATAACATGGTTTATTAAAGTACTCATGTAATCCGATTCTAAAAATAAAACCAAAAAATGGTGTTTTAAAGTGCTAATGTAAACCGATTCTAATAATCGGTTTTCTCGATATATATATAAAGTCCGATTATTGATTAAGCATATAAGAATTTGAAGGATACACGATCGGTTTTTTTTAACACATATGTAATCATATTCTAACAAAAATTAGTTACAAAAACAATGGCTACAAGAATCGGTCTATTTATACATTAACGTTCTCCGATTACAATGTACATGCAGAACAATCGGTTTATAAGTGTAAGAACATAACCGTTTCTAAAATGAATCGGGTTACATAGAAATTAAATTAATCCGATTTTGTGAACACAGAAATGTTTTGATTTCAAAAATTTCGATTTCTAAGCGATTGCATGTTACTAGAACCTAGGTTATAGGATTGAGTTCATAGAAAAGTACCTGATTCGACCTATTTCCTCCTCATGTGCGATCAAAGATCGTTCAACTTCCTCAACCATTTTTTCGTTTTGTTTCGAATCGCTTCAACAAGTCCAGGATTTTCCTCACTAGGAAATATCCGGTTAGTAGGATGCTTCACTCTTGTATGTTTCGACATTTTATAGAAAAGATGAACGGTTAATCGTATATGGATCGTCGATCATCCACGATGTTTTGGTTTCAAAAAAATGAAAAAAGAGGGAGAAGAAGAAGAAGAGGAGAATAGGTTTATGAGAGAAATGAAAACTGATTTTAGTTTTAGGTTTATTATTAAGAGTTAAAGGGTAATTTAGTAATATTAGTATTTTTTTTTAGAGGGTAATTCTGGAAGTTTCAATAAATTTGGACACCCTTTATCATTGTTTGTGGTGGAAAGAAAATTTCGATAGGCCCCAATTAATCTACCTAGGCCCCAATTTAGGAAGGTTTATTTTCTGTATACATATGCTTTCATAGCAAGGGTTGTTATACGATTTTTTTTTTTTTTTTAGTTTCTTTTTATCCGTGACACGGACAGTAATATGCCAATACTTCCTCATACAGTAAGAGTGGTTGGTAGTATATGCTTATTAGTTATTTTTTACTGTGCCAAATATGTTGGGATTAAGTTTCGACATGACTTGGTATGTGACGTAATAGCTGACATTTGTTACAAAGCTGGTGTGCATGCTCGGAAAGAAGTCTCCCTAGGTCTTTTTGATGATGATAATAGAGACTTGCGTCTGTCTGATATTCTTGTTCTTAACTGGGAGAATGGTCAGGATGTTTGTATGGATGTTACATGAGTCTCTCCCTTTACAGGTGAAGGTGTTCGTTCCTTTGTTCTTGGCCAACCTATTGCAAAGGCTGTTTTGCGTAAGCGTAAAAAATACTCGGATCAATATGCTTCTCATGGTTACGGCTTGGGTGTCCTGGCCTTCTCCACTTTAGGGGAATTGGGTGAAGATACTTTGTGTTTTTTTAAGAGATTGAAGAATTGTCTTGTTAGTAATGATGTTAGTAGTGGTGTTGGTAAATTTCTTTTTTATAGAATAGGAGTCGCTATTCAAAAGGGGGTTGGAGCTCAGCTTGTCGCTCGGCTTCCAACAAAAGTTGTGTACGAACTATAAGGTCTTGTATCATACGGAGTTTATTATTTTATATATATATATATATATAACATATTTCTACTGTTATTTTTATTGTCGCTTGTAATAGTGTATAATTTCCGCTTGAAGTGTTTATTTGAATATTTATAATTTATTGGTCATGTCTGGCTATGCCGTCTAACCAATAATTATTTGTTTATTTTTCTTTTATATAGGTGCTTCAAAATTTTATTTATTTATTTTATTTTTCTTTTCTAAAGGTATATATATGGATTTTTCTAATGGAAAGTTTACAACAAAAAGTGAAGATACATGTCTTGTGGACAGTGTTACGACACAAACAATTTTTCGTGACAAACGTTTTTTCTCCCATTTAACTTTAGATGCGGCTACTATTAGTACAATATCAGGGACCTCTAAACATATTGAGGGTTCTGGAAACGTCTTATTAATGCAACCTAACGGTACAAAAATCCATATTAATGATGCCCTATTTTCAACAAAATCTAACCGAAACTTGTTGAGTTTTAAAGACATTCATCTTAATGGGTATCATGTTGAGACAAAAAATGAGGCCAACATAGAGTATTTGTGTATTACTACCGTTGTCTCGGGAAAGAAACAAGTATTAGAAAATCTTCTTGCTTTGTCTTCTGGATTATATCACAATATCCTAATAGAATCACATGTTGTGAGTCATCCTAAGACTTCTGATCCCGGTGTTTATAAACTTTGGCATGACCGTTTGGGTCATCCGGGATCAACTATGATGCGTCGAGTTATTGAAAACTCATATGGACATCCTATAAATAGACTAAAAGTCTTATTATTTAATGGTTGTCCATGCATCGCTTGTTATCAAGGAAAACTGATTATTAGGCCATCATTGATGAAAGTTGGCATTAAATCACCTAATTTTCTGCAACGAATTTAAGGTGATATATGTGGACCAACTCACCCTTCGTGTGGACCATTTCGTTATTTCATGGTTCTTATTGATGCTTCAATACGATGGTCACATGTTTCTTATTTTCGACTCTTATTATTGCATTTGCAAGACATCTTGCACAAATTATTAAGTTACGAGCTCAGTTTCCAGATTTTCCAATCAAAACTATTCGTCTTGATAATGTTGTTGAATTTTCCTCTAAAATATTTAATAATTATTGCATTTCAATTGGCATTTATGTCGAACACTCCATCGCTCACGTGCACACACAAAATGGCTTAGCGGAATCATTTATTAAGCGCTTACAATTGATTGCCGACCGTTAATCTTAAGGTCTAACTTGCCATTTTCAGCATGGGGTCATGCAATATTACATGCTATATCATTTGTCAGTATAATACCAACTAGCTATAAAAAATACTCACCTGTACAACTCGTATATGGGCATCAACCAAATATATCTCATCTTCGAACTTTTGGTTGTGTTGTGTATGTTCCCATTGCTCCACCACAGAGAGCAAAAATGGGTCCTGAACGTAGACTCGGAATATATGTTGGCTATCACTCTCCATCCATCATTCGGTATTTAGAACCTCAAACAAGAGATGTTTTTCAAGCAATATTTGTTGATTGCCACTTTGATGAGTCAAATTTCCCGTCATTAGGGGGGGGGAAATCTAAAAGTGGAGGAACGCCGTAAAATTTCATGGAATACACCATCATTATCCCACTTGCAAAATATTACAACCCAAATGCCTGATGCATTTACTGATACAGGTAAGGTAACAAAATCACATATACCTGCTGTAGATACACCTGCAAGAGTAAGTATCCCAGAAAGACATCATGATAATCAGTCCATGATACACTTGAAGCGTGGAAAGACCTCTTGGTGCAAAGGATTTAGTTCCGCAGAAAAAAAGACCAGTAGTTGGCATTCCGGAAAAAGCCATTCTCTTTGAAACATTGATTTATTAATCAAATACTGATACACAAGTTGCACTTGAAGAGGCACATGTACCTAAAACCAATGAGATCTCTATAAACTATGTTGGTACTAGACAAAACTGGGATAGGAATACAATTATTCCTGATAGTAAATTTTCTTTTTACAGTTGCTTTGGATGTCATTGAAAATATTGATGATCCTGAACTACAGTCTATAGAAGAATGTCGTCGTAGAAAATATTGGCCTAAGTGGGAGGTTGCAATCCAAGCAGAGTACAACTCATTAGTAAAACGTGGAGTCCTTGGTCTAGTTGTTGTAACTCCTGAAAATGTAAAAGTTGTCGGATACAAATGGGTATGCGTACGAAAACATAACGAGAAAAATGAAATTGTGAGATATAAAGCTCGACTCGTTGCACAAGGTTTTTCACAAAGACCGGGTATTGATTATCAAGAAACTTATTCTCCAGTGATGGTGCCATCACATTCAGGTTTCTTATTAGTTTGGCAGATTCAGAAAAGCTTGAAATGCGTCTTATGGATGTAGTTACAGCTTATCTTTATGGGTCACTTGATATTGACATTTATATGAAACTTCCCGAGGGATTTCGTATGCCTGAAGCAGACAAGTTCAAATATCGTAGTGTATACTCAATAAAACTTCAAAGAGCTCTATATGGACTAAAGAAATCTGGAAGAATGTGGTATAATCGCCTTCGTAAATATTTACTGAAAGAGGGATATACTA
Source organism: Papaver bracteatum (assembly GCA_023529315.1). NCBI lineage: Eukaryota > Viridiplantae > Streptophyta > Magnoliopsida > Ranunculales > Papaveraceae > Papaver > Papaver bracteatum. The sequence goes on from JAJJWX010003522.1 coordinate 252,986, forward strand.
ATAATGCTATTTGTCCATGTGTTTTCATTAAGAAATCCAATGCTGGGTTTGTTGTTATTGTAGTATACGTTGATGATCTAAATCTTGTTGGAACTTTAAAAGAACTCACTGAAACCGCTGCTTACTTGCAGAAGGAATTTGAGATTAAAGATCTTGGTAAAACTAAGTATTGTCTTGGTTTACAAATTAAGCATGTCTCAAATGGGATATTTTTCCATCAATTTACTTACACATAAAAAATCTTAAAACAATTTTATATGGACAAAGCACATCCACTGAGTTCTCCCATGGTTATGAGATCACTTGACGTGAATAAAGACCCATTTCGACCTAAAGAAGATGGTGAAGAACTTCTTGGTCCGGAAGTTCCATATCTAAGTGCAATGGGTGCTCTTATGTATCTTGCAAATTTCACAAGGACAGATATTGCATTTTCAGTTAATCTGTTTGCTAGATATAGTTCGGCTCCAACTCGAAGACACTGGAATGGAATCAAGCACTTATTGCGTTATCTTAGTGGCACTATTGATTTAGGTCTATTTTACCCCTATGAATCTAAATCAAAACTAATTGGGTATGCATATGCAGGTTATCTTTCAGATCCACATAAAGGATGATCACAAATAGGGTATTTGTTTACTTATGGGGATACAGATATAACTTGGTGGTTAGTGAAGCAAACAATTTCAGCTACATCTACAAATCATTCTGAACTATTAGCAATCCATGAAGTAAGCCGTGAGAGCATCTGGTTAAGGTCAGTAATACATCATATTCAAGAATCATGTGGACTTCCTTCAACCAAAGATTCACCAACAATATTATACGAGACAATACTGCTTGCATTGCACAATTAAAGGAAGGATTCATCAAAGGTGATCGAATAAAGCACATCAGTCCGAAGTTCTTTTTCTCACGTGATCTACAGAATGATGGGGTGATTGATATCCAACAAGTATGTTCAAATCAAAATCTAGCAGACCTCTTCACTAAGGCGTTACCAACTTCTATATTTAAGAAATTAGTTCACAAGATTGGAATGCGTCGACTTAAAGATTTGTATGCCAAGATTTCGCTGAAGTATCCATCAGGGGGAGCATCATTAGGACTTAAACACGATGTACTCTTTCCTTCGTCAAGGTTTGTCCCACTGGTTTTACTTGTCAAGGTTTTAATGAGGCAGCATATGCGTGTCCACCACTATTCTGAGTCTTTCACAATTTCAGGTTTTTTCTATCTTGATTTTCCTGATATATTTTTGTGACTTAGACACATTGATCATCAGAGGGAGTGTTATAAACATTTATTTATGTTAATAATATCTAGGGTAAATCCCGTTTATTACCGGGATGCCCTTATGTCTTCCCTATAAGTAGAGGTTGTAATATTTATTTGTTCTTTATGTTCTAAACGTTTATTTATGTTAATAATATCTAGGGTAAATCCCGTTTATTACCGGGATTCCCTTGTGTCTAGCCTATATAAATAAAGGTTGTATTCTCCCTTTTTCGTTACACACATTAATAAGAATTCTTCTTCTCTCTCTATTTTCTCCGTATTTTCTTTGTATTACACTACGTCATCAGTTACGAGCTCACCAACTGAGTGGTAATCCTTTATTCTCTTCTGTCAAACTTTTTTTTTTTTTATCAGTCAAATGCATCCATGTACGTTGCGTACTACGTGATGTACAAAAGAAAAGAAAATAAAACAGTACAACTGTTTACCTTTTTAGGTTTCTGTTCTTTATGGTGTTTGATATCAATGAGTTCCCACGAGATATCAAACTACAGGGCAAAGTCTCTTTCGTGAATAGTATTTTCTTGTACACATCTGTACGACTGTACTGTACCTAACTTTTATAGCAAACTGCTGCTACTATACACGATAATTTTTTTCTTTCTTTCTATGCTTTCTTCTTTGTTCATACACTAGATGCCTGATCATTAGGCATGTGAAGGTGCAAGCTTTTGAGCAGCTTTCTAAAAACTATACAGGGAACTATAACTATAGATTTTTTTTTATTCCTTCTCTTTAGTTACAATCGTTGGGATCTGTGAAAGTATATACAAATAATGTATTAATATTTTCATACCCATCCCAAGTCAAAAAGGTATTATTCCTACATGAAAAGCACATCTGCTTTTTCATGTTTATTTTTCTTTGACCCTTATATTGGTCTACGTTTGTTGATTAAATAAAAAGCATTAAAAATTTCGCGATTCGTGAAGGTACTACATCACTTATGTTGTTCATGTTTCTTTCTTTATTTATTTTCTTTCACTGGATGCCTAATCATTGAAAGTTAGTCGACATGTGAAGGTATAAAGCTTTTTAGCGTCTCTCTCTATTGAGTGTAGACTATATATGAAACTGTAGACATTTTTTTTTATTCTTCGAAAGTCGTGATGGCTATATTTGATCCACATATACGGCTTCTCTTTATAAATTAAATCATTAGATTATTTTTATTTTTAATCTATAGCAGAACTACAACCCCATGTATTCTCATGCTATATTTGTCCTCTTGCATTACAGATTTACGAATCAAACAGTATTTTTTTTCCTTTATTTCATATCTGTTCTCTGTCTCCTTTGGTAATACAAAGAAGATGATAGGTTCTTGGTTCAATGAAAGTACTTTATAAGTCATGTAATTATGATACGCATCTAGCCAAGCCAAAACTCAGAAGTTAAACTTCCAAAAATATATATATACTTCTTTATTTATAAAGGGAACTCTGGTATCCATGATAATATACTACAATTAATGTTTTTATATTATCATAATACTTTCATGTTCTCTCTCTGTACGCTATGTATCTTCTCTTACCGCACTTTAATTATTTATTGGTCATGTCTGGCTATGCCGTCTAACCAATTTATTTTCTTTTCTCTTTCTTTTTCTAAAGGAGTATATGGATTTTTCTAATGGCAAGTTTGCAACAAACGGTGAAGATACATGTCTTGTGGACAATGCTACAACACATACAATTCTTCATGACAAACGGTTTTTCTCTCATTTAACATTAGTTGCGGCTACTGTCAGTACAATATCAGGGACCTATAAACTTATTGAGGGTTGTGGAAAAGCCTTATTAATGTTACCTAATGGTACAAAAATCCATATTAATGATGCCCTATTTTCAACAAAATCCAACCGAAACTTGTTGAGTTTTAAAGATATTCGTCTTAATGGGTATCATAATGAGACAAAAAATGAGGCCAACATAGAGTATATGTGTATTACTACCATTGTCTCGGGAAAGAAACAAGTATTAGAAAAGTTTCCTGCTTTGTCTTCTGGATTGTATCATACTATCCTCATTGAATCACATCTTGTGAGTCATCCTAAAACTTCTGATCCCGGTGTTTTTAAACTTTGGCATGACCGTTTGGGTCATCCGGGATCAACTATGATGCGTAGAGTTATTGAAAACTCACATGGACATCCTCTAAACATACTAAAAGTCTTATCATTTAATGATTGTCCATGCATCTCTTGTTATCAAGGAAAATTGATTATTAGGCCATCATTGATGAAAGTTGGCATCGAATCACCTAATTTTCTGCAACGAATTCAAGGTGATATATGTGGACCAATTCACCCTCCATGTGGACCATTTCTTTATTTCATGATTCTTATTGATGATTCAAAACGATGGTCACATGTTTGCTTACTTTCGACTCGTATTGTTGCATTTGCAAGACTTCTTGCTCAAATTATTAAGTTACGAGCTCAGTTTCCATATTTTCCTATTAAAACTATTCATCTTGATAATGCTGGTGAATTTACCTCTAAAACATTTAATGATTATTGCATGTCAATTGGCATTGATGTTGAACACTTCATCGCTCATGTGCACACTCAAAATGGCTTAGCGGAATCATTTAGTAAGCGCATACAATTGATTGCCCTACCATTAATCTTAAGGTCTAACTTGCCATTTTCAGCATGGGGTCATGCAATATTACATGCTGCAGCATTGGTCCATATAATACCAACCAGCTATCAAAATTACTTACCTATATAACTCATATATGGGCATCAACCAAATATATCTCATCTTTGAACTTTTGGTTGTGTTGTGTATGTTCCTATTGATTCACCACGGAGAGAGAAAATGGGTCCTCAACGTAGACTCGGCATATATGTTGGCTATGACTCTCCATCTATCATTCGGTATTTAGAACCTCAAACAGGAAATGCTTTTAAAGAAAGATTTGCTGATTGGCCAAAACTTGAGGAACGCCGTGAAATTTCATGGAATACACCATCATTAGCCCACTTTGATCCTCGTACAAAATAATGTGAACTTGAGGTTCAAAGAATCATACATTTGAAAAATATTGCAAACCAAATTCCTGATGCATTTACTGATACATGTAAGGTAACAAAATCACATATACCTGCTGCAAATACTCCTGCGAGAGTAAGTATCCCAGAAGGACATCATGATAATCAGTCCATGATATGCTTAAAGCGTGGAAGACCTCTTGGTGCAAAGGATTTAGTTCTGCGGAAAAAGAGATCAGTAGTTGGCATTCCGGAAAAATCCATTCTCTCTGAAACATTGATTGATCAATCAAATATTGATACACAAGTTGCACCTGAAGAGGCACATGTACCTCAAAATAATGAGATCTCTATAAACTATGTTGGTACTAGACAAAACTGGGATAGGAATACAATTATTCCTGATAGTAAATTTGCTTTTACAGTTGCTTTGGATGTCAATGAAAATATAGATGATCCTGAACCACAATCTATCGAAGAATGTCAACGTAAAAAAGATTGGCCTAAGTGGGAGGTTGCAATCCAAGTAGGGTATAACTTATTAGTAAAACGTGGAGTCCTTGGTCATGTTTTTGTAACTCCTGAAAATGTAAAAGTTGTCGGATACAAATGGGTATTCGTACGAAAGCGTGACGAGAAAAATGAAATTGTGAGATATGAAATTTGACTTGTTGCACAAGGTTTTTCACAAAGACCAGGTATTTATTATCAAGAAACGCATTCTCCAGTGATGGATGCCATCACATTCCAGTTTCTTATTAGTTTGGATGCTTCAGAAAAGCTTGAAATGCGTCTTATGGATGTAGTTACAGCTTATCTTTATGGGTCATTTGATAGTGACATTTATATGAAACTTCCCCAGGGATTTCGTATGCCTGAAGCAGACAAATCCAAAGATCGTAGTGTATATTCAATAAAACTTCAAAGAGCTCTATATGGACTAAAGCAATCTGGAAGAATGTGGTATAATCGCCTCAGTAAATATTTATTTAAAGAGGGATATACCAACAATGCTATTTGTCCTCATTAATAAATCCAATTCTGGGTTTGCTATTATTGCAGTATATGTTGATGATCTAAATCTTGTTGGAACTTTAAAAGAACTCACTGAAACCGCTGCTTACTTGCAAAAGGAATTTGAGATGAAAGATCTTGGTAAAACTAAGTATTGTGTTGGTTTACAAATTGAGCATGTCTCAAATGGGATATTTTTCCATCAATCTACTTATACATTAATGTCTTAAAATGATTTTATATATATGAAGCACATCCACTGAGTTCCCTTATGGTTGTGAGATCACTTGACGTGAATAAAGACCCATTTCGACCTAATGAATATGGTGAAGAACTTCTTGGTGCGGAAGTGCCATATATTAGTGCAATTGGTGCTCTTATGTATCTTGCAAATTGCACAAGGTCAGATATTTCCTTTTCAGTTAATTTGTTAGCTAGATACAGTTCTGCTCAAACTCAAAGACACTGGAATGGAATCAAGCACTTATTACGTTATCTTAGTGGCATTATTGATTTAGGTTTATTTTACCCTTATGAATCTAAGTCAAAACTAATTGGGTATGCATATGCAGGTTATCTTTCAGATCCACACAAAGGACAATCACAAACTGGGTATTTGTTTACTTATGGAGGTACAACTATATCTTGGCGGTCAGTGAAGCAAACAATTTCATCTACATCTACAAATCATTCTGAACTACTAGCAATCCATGAAGCAAGTCGTGAGAGCGTCTGGTTAAGGTCAGTAATACACCATATTTAAGAATCATGTGGATTTCCTTCAACTAAAGATTCACCAACAATATTATACGAAGACAATACTGCATTGCACAACTATAGGAAGGATTTATCAAAGGTGATCGAATAAAGCACATCAGTCCAAAGTTTTTTTTCTCACATGATCTACAGAATGATGGTGTGATTGATATCCAACAAATACGTTCAAGCCACAATCTAGCAGACCTCTTCACTAAAGCATTACCAACTTCTACATTCAAGAAATTAGTTCACAAGATTGGAATGCGTCGACTTAAAGATTTGTAGGCCAATATTTTGCTGAAGTATCCATCAGGGGGGCATCATTAGGACTTAAACGTGATGTACTCTTTCATTCTTCAAGGTTTGTCCCATTGGGTTTACTTGTCAAGGTTTTAATGAGGTAGCATATGCGTGTCCAACACTTTTCTGAGTCTCACGCATTTCAGGTTTTTTCTCTCTTGATTTTCCTGATATATTTTTGTGACTTAGACACAGTGGTCATCAGGGGGAGTGTTATAAACGTTTATTTATGTTAATAACTAGGTATTACCGGGGCCTTACGGCCCCGGATTAACCTTTCTTTACAGTCTTACATGTGCATACATGGTACCTACATTTTTATAGCATTAGTAGTAATAGAATCACTTTATATTTAGGCACACAGTTCTAATAAAAATATATTTTGAACTTCAAAAATATCAATCACTATTTGACTTTTGTTAATATTTGAATGACTTCTGTTAATCATTCAAATCTTAACCAAATCTAGATGTCTTTGAGTTGCATTCAATTTCCCATAATCTTTTGACAATTTCTTATACTATAAGACCTTCTTTGCATATTTTCATTATTTCTCGATTGCAGATTCTATCCATGCTTACACCATATTTTTACCGCAAAAGTTCTTTGAATGTTAAATTTCTACATTCTTGTCTTTTTTATTTTTCGTTCATTTATGTAGTGATATTTTCCTAATTATTCCATTTGTTCATAAAAGCCATGGTTTGTCAAAAGACTCATATATTTGGTCTGTTATTTGCTTTCTTAGGAATTAAATCATTTATTTGTCTACTTTTTGTAGTATTTTCTTTTTCAAACAATATCTGGAAAACAAAAATTGTCTATCTTTTTAATGCTGCAAAGATGTCTTTGTAGTTCGTTTGCATCCATCCACTCATAAGTCTTTGAAAATTTTCATCAGTAAATAAGCTCAAGCCTTTTAATGTCACGTGACAATAAATGAGTTGTATAATTGTTTTCCTGCATTGTTGATTTCGTCAGTGTCATCAAATTCTATGCTAAACGTGATGCCATTCCAATCTTTGTCTAATTTTTTATATTGTCTAAATTTTGTCATCTCATATTTTTGTTCTCTTTTTCATTTATACATATGATCCTATTGTAATAAACCTTGATCAAATCTTTTTTAGACTCATAAAACTCAATCGGATAATACTATGATAACGTGATATTGTACTGATATTGTTCTCTCTGTATAATACAGTTCCAACTCATATATGTTATTAGAATCCATTGATTTTCTATTAAAGATATTAGGGCGTTGTGTGTAAGGTTTCTTTTCTGTTGTGTCGTACCTAATATTGCTTGATTGATAAGACTTTTTTCTTCATCTATTGAACAGTTTTGATCCGAAGTTTGAACTATCTTGTTGTGGAGATATAAATTTATCTTTCTATTGTTCTCAAAATCTAACTTTGGTCATACAAAAACTCAGTTATTTTCCGGGTTTATGTAGCGGTAAACCTTGTTATTATTTTGGTTTATAAATTCTATTTTCGATGCCATCTTGTGATCCTTATGCTTGTTATTGAGTGTTGAATATTTGGAGGTCTAAACGATTTTTGTGATGAGTTGTAAAATTTTTTACCCTGTTTTGTTGATTTCGTCGGTGTCATCAGATTCTACGCTGAAGGTGATGCCATTCCAATCTTTGACCAAGTTTTTATATTGTCTAAACTTTGTCAGCTCGTATTTTTGTCTTTTCTTTTCTTTTATACATAATCAAACCTTTTGTAGACTCATAAAACTCAATCAGATAATACTGTGATAACGTGATATTGTACTTATATTGTTCTCTTTGTATATACCGTTCGAACTCATATATGTCATTAGAATCCATTGATTTTCTATTAAGGATATTAGGGCGTCGTGTGTAAGGTTTCTTTTCTGTTGTGTCGTACCTAATATTGCTTGATTGATAACTCTTTTTTCTTCATCTATTGAACAGTTTTGATCCGATGTTTGACCTATCTTGTTGTGGAGATATAAATTTATCTTTTTATTGTTCTCAAACTCTAACTATTGTCATACGAAAACTCAATTATTTTCCGGGTTTTTTTAGCGATAGAACTTGTTATTATTTTGGTTTATACATCATATTTTTGATGTCATCTTCTGATTCTTATGCTTGTTATTGAGTGGTGAATATTTGGAAGTCTTAACGATTTTTTTGATGAGTTGTAGAAATTGTTTTTCCTGTTTTGTTGACTTCGTCAGTGTCATCAGATTCTACGCGAAAGGTGATGCCATTCCAATCTTTGTCCAACTTTTTATACTGTCTAAACTTTGTTAGCTCGTATTTTTGTCTTCTCTTTTCTTTTATACATGCTGAAATCTTTTGTAGACTCATAAAACTTAATCAGATAATACTGTGATAACTTGATATTGTACTTATATTGTTCTCTTTGTATATACCGTTCCAACTCATTTATGTCATTAAAATCCATTGATTTTCTACTAAGGATATGAGGGCGTCGTGTGTAAGCTTTCTTTTGTGTTGTATCGTATCTAACATTGCTTTATTGATAACACTTTGTTCTTCATTAATTGAACTGTTTTGATCTAAAGTTTGAACTATCTTGTTGTGGAGATATAAATTATCTTTCTATTATTCTCAAACTCTAACTGTTGTCATACGAAAACTATGTTATTTTCTGGGTTTATGTAGCGGTAAACCTTGTTATATTTTGGTTTATACATACTATTTTTGATGTCATCTTGTGATTCTTATGCTTGTTATTGATAATTGAATATTTGGAGGTCTAAACGATTTTTGTGATGAGTTGTAGAATTGTTTTGTTGATTTCGTTGGTGTCATCAGATTCTACGTTGAAGGTGATGCCATTCCAATCTTTGTCCAACTTTTTATATTGTCTAAACTTTGTCGGATCGTATTTTTGTCTTTTCTTTTCTTTTATACATAATCAAACCTCTCTTTAGACTCATAAAACTCAATCGGATAATACTGTGATAATATAATATTGTACTAAAACTGTTTTTTCTGTATATGTCATTAGAATTCATTAATTTTCAATTAAGGATGTGAGGGCGTCGTGTGTAAGGTTTTTTTCTGTTGTGTCGTACCTAACATTATTTAATTGATAATACTATGTTATCCATCTATTGAACTGCATTGTTCCGAAGTTTGAACTATTTTGTTGTGGAGAGATAAATTTATCGTTCTATTGTTCTCAAACTATAATTGTTGTTATACGAAAATTCAGTTATTTTGTGGGTTTATGTAGCGGTAAACTTGTTATATATTAGTTTATAAATCCTATTTTTGATGCCATCTTGTGTTTCTTATGCTAGTTATTGAGTGATGAATATTTTGAGGTCTAAATGATGTTTTTTATGAGTTGTAGAATTTTTTCCTTCAATGTTGATTTCGTCAGGTTTATCAAATTCTACGCTAAACGTGATGGCATGCCAATATTTGTATAATTTTTTATATTGTTTAAACTTTGTCAGCTCGTATTTTTTTCTTCTCTTTTCATTTATACATATGATCCCATTGTAATAAACTTTAATGAATTTTTTTTGTAGACTCATAAAACTCAAACGGATAATACTGTGATAACATAATATTTTACTTATACTGTTCTCTCTGTATATACCGTTCCAACTCATATATGTCATTAGAATCCATTGATTTTCTATTAAGGATGTGAGGGCATCGTGTGTAGGGTTTCTTTTCTGTTCTGCCGTACCTAACATTGTTTGATTGATAACACTTTGTTCTTCATCTATTGAACTGTTTTGTTCTGAAGTTTGAACTATCTTGTTGTGGAGATATAATTTTATCTTTCAATTTTGATCAAACTCTAACTGTTGTCATACAAAAACTCAGTTATTTTCCAGATTTATGTAGCGGTAAACCTTGTTATTATGTTGGTTTATACATCCTATTTTTGATGTCATCTTGTGATTCTTATGCTTGTTATTGAGTGTTGAATATATGGAGGTCTAAACGATTTTTTTGATGAGTTGTAGAATTGTTTTCCTGCATTTTTGGTTTCTTCAGTGTCATCAGATTCTACGCTAAACGTGATTCTATTCCAATCTTTCTATAACTTTTTATATTGTCTAAACTTTGTTAGCTTCTATTTTTGTCTTCTCTTTTCATTTACACATATGATCCTATTGTAATAAACTTTAATGAAATATTTTGTAGACTCATAAAACTCAAGCGGATAATATTGTGATAGCATGATGTTTTACTTATACTGTTCTCTATGTATATACCGCTCCAACTCATACATGTCATTAGAAACCATTGATTTTCTATTAAGGATGTGAGGGCGTCTTGTGAAAGATTTCTTTTCTGTTATGCCGTACCTAGCATTGCTTGATTGATAACACTATGTTCTTTATCTATTGAACTATTTTGATCTGAAGTTTGAACTATCTTGTTGTGGAGATATAAATTTATCTTTCTATTGTTCTCAAACTCTAACTATTGTCATACGAAAACTCAGTTATTTTCCGGGTTTATGTAGCGGTAAACCTTGTTATTATGTTTGTTTATACATCCTATTTTTGATGTCATCTTGTGATTCTTATGCTTGTTATTGAGTGTTGAATATTTGGAGGTCTAAACGATTTTTTTGATGAGTTGTAGAATTTTTTTCTTGCATTGTTGATTTCTTCGGTGTCATCAGGTTCTACGTTAAACGTGATGCCATTCCAATCTTTTTCTAATTTTTATATTGTCTAAACCTTTTCAGCTCATATTTTTGTCTTCTCTTTTCATTTATACATATGATCCTATCGTAATAAACTTTAATCAAATCATTTTTAGACTCATAAAACTCAAGCGGATAATATTGTGATAGCATGATGTTTTACTTATACTGTTCTCTTTATATACCGCTCCAACTATGTCATTAGAATCCATTGATTTTCAATTAACGATATGAGGGCTTCGTGTGTAAGGTTTATTTTATGTTGAGTCGTACCTAACATTGCTTGATTCATTATACTCTGTAATTCATCTATTGAATTGTTTTGATCCGAAGTTTGAACTATATAATTGTGGAGAGATAAATTTATCTTTCTATAATTCTCAAACTCTAATTTTTGTCTTACGAAAACTCAGTTATTTTACGGGATTATGTAGCGGTAAACCTTGTTATATGTTAGTTTATACATCCTATTATTGATGTCATCTTGTGATTCTTATGGCTGTTATCGAGTGTTGGGTATTTGGAGGTCTAAATTATTTTTTTGATGAGTTGTAGAAGTTTTTTCCTGCATTGTTGATTTCTTCAATGTCATCAAATTCTACGATAAACATGATGCCATTCCAATCTTTGTCTAATTTTTTATATTGTCTAAACTTTGTCAGTTCGTATGTTTGTCTTCTCTTTTCATTTATACATATGATCCTATCGTAATAAACTTTAATCTAATCTTTTTTAGACTCATAAAACTCAATCAGATAATACTGTGATAATGTGATATTGTATTGACACTGTTTTCTCAGTATATGTCATTAGAATCCATTAATTTTCTATTAAGGATATGAGGGCATCGTTTGTAATGTTTATTTTCTGTTGTGCCATACCAAACATTGATTGATTGATAATACTCTGTTATTCATCTATTGAATTGTTTTGATCCGAAGTTTGAACTATATAATTGTGGAGAGATAAATTTATCTTTCTATAATTGTCAAACTTTAATTTTTGTCTTACGAAAACTCGGTTATTTTCCGGGTTTATGTAGTGGTAAATCTTGTTATATGTTTGTTTATACATCATATTATTGATGTCATCTTGTGAATCTTATGCTAGTTATTGAGTGTTGAATATTTTGGAGGTCTAAATTATTTTTGATGAGTTGTAGAATTTTTTCCTGCATTGTTGATTTCTTCAATGTCATCAAATTCTACGATAAAAATGATGCCATTCCAATCTTTGTCTAATTTTTTATATTGTCTAAACTTTGTCAGTTCGTATGTTTGTCTTCTCTTTTCATTTATACATATGATCCTATCGTAATAAACTTTAATCTAATCTTTTTTAGACTCATAAAACTCAATCAGATAATACTGTGATAATGTGATATTGTATTGACACTGTTTTCTCAGTATATGTCATTAGAATCCATTAATTTTCTATTAAGGATATGAGGGCATCGTTTGTAATGTTTATTTTCTGTTGTGCCATACCAAACATTGATTGATTGATAATACTCTGTTATTCATCTATTGAACTGCATTGATTCGAAGTTTGAACTATCTTGGTGTGGAGAGATAAATTCATCTTTCTATTGTTGTCAAACTTTAACTGTTGACATACGAAAACTTAGTTATTTTCCGGGTTTATGTAGTGGTAAATCTTGTTATATGTTTGTTTATACATCATATTTTTGATGCCATCTTGTGAATCTTATGCTAGTTATTGAGTGTTGAATATTTTGAGGTCTAAATGATGTTTTTGATGAGTTGTAGAATTTTTTTCCTGCATTTTTGATTTCGTCAGTATCATCAAGTTCTACCCTGAATGTGATGCCATTCCAATCTTTGTCTAATTTTTATATTGTCTAAATTTTGTGAGCTCATATTTTTGTCTTCTCTTTTTATTTATAAATATGATCCTATTGTAATAAACTTTAATCAAATCTTTTTTAGACTCATAAAACTCAATCGGATAATATTGTGATAATATGATATTGTACTACTATTTTCTCTGTTTTTTTATTAGAATCCATTGATTTTCTATTAACGATATGAGGGCTTCGTATGTAAGGTTTCTTTCTGTTGAGTCGTACCTAACGTTGCTTGATTGATTATACTCTGTAATTCATCTATTGAATTGGTTTGATCCGAAGTTTGAACTATATAATTGTGGAGAGATAAATTTATCTTTCCATAATTCTAAAACTCTAACTGTTGTCATACGAAAACTCAGTTATTTTCTGGATTTAAGTAGTGGTAAATCTTGTTATATGTTAGTTTATAAATCCTATTTTTGATGCCATCTTGTGATTCTTATGCTAGTTATTGAGTGTTAAATATTTTGAGGTCTAAATGATGTTTTTGATAAGTTGTAGAAGTTTTTTCCTATATTTTTGATTTCGTCAGTGTCAATAGATTCTACGCTAAACGTGATGCCATTCCAATCTTTCTCTAACTTTTTATATTGTCTAAACTTTGTCAGCTCCTATTTTTGTCTTCTCATTTCATTTACACATATGATCCTATTGTAATAAACTTTAATGAAATATTTCATAGACTCATAAAACTCAAACGGATAATACTGTGATAACATAATGTTTTACTTATACTGTTTTCTCTGTATAAACCGTTACAACTCATACATGCCATTAGAAACCATTGATTTTCTAATAAGGATGTGAGGGCATCGTGTGAAAGGTTTCTTTTCTGTTGTGACGTACCTAACATTGCTTGATTGGTAGCACTCTGTTCTTCATCTATGTAACTGATTTCATCCGAAGTTTGAACTATCTTGTTGTGGAGATCTAAATTTGTCTTTATATTGCTCTCATACTCTAACTGTTATCATACGAAAACTCAGTTATTTTCCTGGTTTCCGTAGAGGTAAACCTTGTTATTATGTTTGTTTATACATCCTATTTTTGATGTCATCTTGTGATTCTTATGCATTTTATTGAGTGTTGAATATTTGGAGGTCTAAACGATTTTTTTGATGAGTTGTAGAATTTTTTTCCTGTATTGTTGATTTTATCAATGTCATCAGATTCTACGCTAAACATGATGTCATTCAAATCTTTGTCTAACTTTTTATATTGTCTAAACTTTGTCAACTCGTATTTTTGTCTTCTCTTTTATTTTATACATATGATCCCATTGTAATAAACTCTAACCAAATCTTTTGTAGACGCATAAAACTCAATCGGATAATACTATGATAACGTGATATTGTACTTATATTGTTCCCTTTGTATATAACGTTCCATTCATTACGGCCGGGGCTCAACCTCTATCGATTTTTTTATGTTGTTTGGACCACCGGTCCGTAACCTCTCATAATATTTTAGTCAACATGTAAGTTAATCGGTCTCAATAGAACCGGTACTTAGATATTTATGTTGTGATATTATTTTTAGTAAGACGAATTCTTTTGGAAAATAGTGTATGTTACATTAAGATCATCCATTTTTAATCAGAAAAATAAGCTAGATTAGAAAACCTAATTATATTAGGGAACTTGGTCACCACAAACCAAATGTTAGTAGTGTTTAGTATTAGTGACTAGGTTAGGGCTAGCTTTGGCCCTAACCCCAGCCTGCGGCATAACCTTAACCTTTTCGAAAATAATAATAGTTGTATTTTATGGTTTATTTTTTCACGTTATTGAAATAAATGCCTTGTTGATTAGTTTATCTCCCTAGGATTAGTTCATAATCGATTGCAATGAAGGATTTTATTATAATTTATTTTCTTTCTTTGCTGCCACTTATTGAGTTGTTATAGATTAAAATTGAGTTGAAAATTGCTGGGAGTAAACAAAATGTCGAGATCAGTCATTTAGTCTAACCCAATTTGAGTTAAATTTTGGGCAAAACATTTGTCAACCCTCCTTTCCATCTAATGATTATTGACAATGCAAAAACTTTAATGCGCTAGAAACAAAAGAATAAAATGCCATTCATCACTGAAACTCATAACATACCCCGAAAAGTAAGTAGCATAAGCTTGCAGTAGACGAACTTTATGCATCAAACTGAAGCCAATATAATGGTTGGCATTGCTTAGATCTTCTTGAACTTTTTCAGTTTCTGCAGACAAAGAAGCAGGCAGCCTCTCTATTGACAATATAGCTGCTATATCAATGTTCCTAGAATATTCAACAACTTATATAACATACCTAGATAACAAACTAAACAATGCACATCTCAAACAAAAACAGATAATAACACTTCAACTATTTGTAAAACACGGTTAAATATCGACAATTGGACCTGACGTGAATCGAACACGTAACCTTATGACATGGAGTCAGATGCGCTACCATTACTCCACAGATCCATGATTTAAAAGACTGGTCTTTAGTATAGGACAGATGCAGCTAGAAAATCGATCTTTAAATGAACTGCATATGCCATAGTAAGAAAAGAATAAATACCTGGACGTGATTTAGTGGTCCTATTTTTTTGGCATGAAAGGAGATTCTTCTAGTATTGATTGCTAAAATTCTAGTATTGATTGCTAAAATGTATCGTTGCCTTCTCTCCAAGACCTATTGTTCCGATGCCCTGATATCCAACTCAAGACATTTAAGGACCTGAAATAAGAATAATGAACAAAATCATTAGAAAAAAAGAAAACATAAGTACATGATTAATATCAAGATACACACAAACTCTATTTATGTAGTCATTTGATTAGATGCAGACTAAGTAGAATGCATAATTTTGCCTTCGAAACAATTAGTTCCACTGCAGCCTTTGCAATAGGAGAAAAGGACATTAATATGTTTATGCAGAACTTCGAATTTGCAGTGCCCAAAACCATTTTGATAACTACATCTTTAGCTCTAAATTAGATTTTTCTTTGGTGACAGCTCAGATCACAGACCTACTCCGACGCAATACAGTTGTATTCCAAACAACCTCCATAATTTATAAAGTTCGAAGCTTGAAAAAGCAACCCCATGAATCACTTTCAAACTACAATAACAAATCATTATCTACAATTCAGCACCACATTAAGAGCTTAGTAGTAAGAATCACTAAATAAATTCTACTATATGTATATTTGACCAGAATTAAAACCATACCTAATTTTTTTTTAATATTTCTACCTTTACAATTTCGCACAACACCCTAAAAATAAGCAAGATGTATAAAATTTAATTGTGAATCACACATATGAAACAGGGAATGGAAGACTTGTATGTATTATCGCAAATCAAAGAAATTTACCTTGATATGGAGAAAGCCAAAGTTGTAGCAATTGGATCAGTCTGGACACTGCACAATCCGGGATAATAGTTTTCGTCATAGCAGTCAGTACGGAAGTTAAGATAGTGTGGTAATACTTTGCTTCTCTGGGAGCTTCTAATAAATCAATACCAAGAGATACGTCCATCCCAACAAAAAATACGGATATGGTTGAATGGTAAAATCTCTTGGCCCGCTCTTCCATACTAACTTTTATTCAACTAACGCTGTCATGCAGATGGCCTTGATGTTTGGTAGAATATGCAAAACATGACAGAGCAGATGCTTCAAACTGGTCTATAGTATCAGTAAGAATTGATAAATGAGACTTCAATTCGAATACCACTGCCTCGTAATAGGACAATGTTACAAAAAAACTCCTCCCTTCAACGAAACGTTTTAAATTCAATTGGAGAACAATCAGAAGTTTAGACTCCTGTAGAAAAATACCGCATTACAGTTCTCATTATTGGGCCATCATGATTCCAAACCTTTTCCTAAATGGTTTTAAAACTTTTGGTTCGTGATTTCAGTTGTAGAAAATGAAGTGATAGACCTTTCGCTCCTACTAAATTTCTAGGAGTGTTCCCATTAAAAAATAGATAATTTAGAGCATATATAATGGGATAAGATGAAAATACTTGAACAAAACCCATGAATAAGCAAGAAAAGAAAAACAAATTACCTATAAAATCATAAGTTTCAATAAAATTATAAGGATTTCATCATCTGGCTTATCTAACTCTATGTTAATCCTTCCAGTAGCATTTCCACCAGAATCTCAGTCACACAAATCACTAATTAAATCTCTCCAAACAAAACCTTAATAACCGAATCAATTCATAAAAATCAAGAAAACAGAAAATACTCGAAACAAATGCACGTAATACCTCAATTAAATCCCCTTGCATAATTGAATTGTCATTTCCAGTTGAATGTACAATTACAGAAGATGAAGGAGGAGTAACATCAAGTCCAGCAACAGTTGATCCACTTGTAGTATGTGCAATAAAATATTTCATGTATCTGGTCATGACACAACTCGAGATCTATCCAAACTGAATGGTACCTATGCTAGCCTCAGGAGCCGGAGCAAAGCTTTTAGGGAATCTTCATCCAGAAGAGGTGTACCTTCAATTTCCTTCATCTTCATCCGGGAGCTAGATACATCATACATAAAATAGGTTATTAACTTAATTCAGGAACATAAACCACTATTCCATGAACACCTAGTAGAACAAAAATTCAAGATAGGCATTTACGGTAATACTAAAAGAAAGTGCTTATACATATGGGAATGCTTACAAACCATGGATAGTGATCTGAACAGTCTTCTGAGACATTTTTAGCTGCAAGAGTGTTTGTCTGGCATGTTTAATTACCATGTAATCAAAAAATATGTCAGAAACCAAAACCACATCCACAGAATTTAAATATGAATAAAGAATAAAAAGAAGCATGCCTTAGCACATGTAACTCTAGTAGGGAGTAAGAGCGGTGCAGTCACTTCTACAACACAACCTAATGAACCAAGCATGCCTTATCGTATTGAAGGCATTTGAAAACCTCGCAAAATTTCAACCGCCTAGATTCACGTTGTAAGAAGTAAGAGTGATATACATTCACTTCTATAACACCACCTGACGCTATGCACCCGGCAACACCTACCTAGCCAATGAACACCGAACAATAATGACTTTCCTAGGGGAAACCACCTCATTTCCATTTGGTTATAATCATGGTGTCGTATCGATAAAATAAATTATCATTTGTTGTTCTATTTTCACTGATATAAAAGGCTTATCAATGTTGTCCGTAAGAGTCATAAGATGAAGCAAATAACACTGTGATGAAAATATGACAAAATTTTAAAAGATAGTTTTGTTATGCAATACATAAATTTCTCTACTTAACATAAGATAGTAAAATATCTGAAACTGCAATGGTTGTGCCTTCAAAAACTGAATGAAAACAAAGTGCAGCTATCAAGCATAATATCATTAAATGAAGAACTCTGAAACAAACCTTCAGCTGGTTGAATATATGATGATGGAAGAATTGTGCCCACTTCCCTTAAATTGGTTGTTATCAAGTTGGTTGTAAAAAGGGGGAAGAACTTAGAAAACACGGTGAACTAATAATTTTAATATTTGGCATCTTTGAATGAGAACTATGTAACAAAGTAAAAAGAAATAATAGATATTAGATAGTGAGGCACATTGGATGCAAATAACCATTATTTTCTTAGTGTAGTCATTATTCAAGGTGAATAAATCTAATCTGAAGATAAACCTGAAACACCTCTTCACAAATTTGATCTGAAGATACACGTGAATCACTCAAATATTAAGGCATGAAAAATCAAAGTGTAATCAGATATCATAAAATTGAACAATAAGAAAACCTAAAAAATAATCAACATAAGACGACTAAGTATTAATGAAAATTATATAAAAATGAGGATGAAGGATAATGCCTCCAAGCATATCATAGTTTTTCTTGGTAGATTCTCTCATACCTATCTTTAATAATTTTTAGAACTCTAATTGGTTGTTAGGTAAGTTTTGTGCCATATAGTCTGGGTGGACATAGTTTATACCATCAGGAGATCAACACTATCAGCTTCCAATTCTGGTACATCACGCGCTAATTAAGTTTTGTGGCTTCCGCTGTGGATATTCATCCCAATCCCTCAGGCATCAACTCCTGGGAACTTATCCTCGGATGGAGTTCCAAACAACCTAGCATAGACATCACAATAAAACATCATTGATAGAAAATGCAGATAGAAAGAGTTCTACACCTTAGAAAGTTCTTTTCAATCCATACGACAAAGCATACGACAACTAACCTACATAACCACTAAATTGTGGACATTGATAGTTTCCTTACACATAATCATGGTACGTTGTCTATAACCATGACATCTAAACTAATAAGCAAGGTTCAATAAAATATGTCATTGTAACATAAGTAACAATGTAAGTGTCGGGAAAGCCAAACAGTGCCTGAACCAAGACACCTGTGCGGCCTCGACTTCCTGCACTTGGATCTCATTTTGCATTTCATAACTCAAAAGCTTCTCCGACTTTACAATCTTTACCTGATTCATGCAAATTTATCAGTATCTGACTCGAACTTGTAATGTGCCTCTCAAAAGGACCTAATCTCCTTGGTCTGATGATGCTCAAATGGTGATGTATCAAAAAACAATTATGTCTAATTTTTTTTTGTACACCCATATCTAATATACATAGCTCATTAAACCTACCAACATTGTCTAGGTACTACAAAAAATTAAAAATTAAACACCATTAACAATCATTGTCTAAAACTGATGAAACCAAAATATTGCAAAACCACCTTTTTCAGGAACCGTTGGTACTTCATCCTCTGCCTTCTCCCATGTCCTCCTAGCAGACATTGAATGAATAGTCATTTTTCAAGGACAATTCTACAAAGTATGAAACCTAGAATTGGTAAATAACTTCAACAGTTTTGTATCTGAAAAGTAAGATGAAAACACCAGCTAAGATAAGAATTTCGGCACTTCTCCTTGATGGTTTCATTTAATATATCCAATTAAGGAAAATATTCCGTTCACAATTCTAGTATCAATTCTAAGAATGGAATCATCTTATCAAACTCAGAACCTTAGTGCAACTAATATTAACAGCCAGTCCATAAAAGGATACTACACAAACACAGTGGGAGAGAGCAAGAGATAATTGGTCTATAAAGTACCTCCCAGATCAGGAATTGGAATCGTAAGAATACATCTGCACCCCTACAAAATCAATAAAATGAAGAAAGAAAATTATAATTATTCTAATTCAGACCGAAACAAAGATAATTAAAACTTGAATATGTATAATCAACTATTGGACAACAAAATGCATAAAGGATTCTTGGTTAAAGGCAACAAAATTAAATGAGACCTAACAGTAATACATCAATAATTGAGAATCTTTGTTTTCACTTATTTTACTTCTCTTACATGATATACGATTTTCACTTTATTAGAGTTTCACTCAACAAATAAAATTAGGTAAACAAAATACCCACCACATAGAATTAGTCTTTTAGAGATTCCGATGAAGAAAGTTTTATATCACACCAAGTCTCATGTGCAGGTTGTTAATAGCTAATGTTAATAGCTAAGAATGACAGCCATTTAGATCATGACATATGGTGATACATTGGCCCGAATCAATCAAACTGACGTACATCAACCGAAACCAATGTGGTTCTCTTGTTGTCCTTAGTATTATTTTCTTACGAAAGATTTTGTGATGTTAGTTAGTATGAAGTTGAACAAAATTAATCTCCATAAAATCATGAACTACAAAAAGAACAAATAAAAATTAAATTAACATACTAATTAAAATTTGAACGCATATACGGAGCATTTTTTTTATTTGAAGGCATATAGCGCAAACATAAAATCTTTGATAGATAAGTATGTACCTATGCTCAATTGATACTTAAAATCAGAATCATGAATTTCTGCTTACAAAGTCTGAAGCCTAGGTGGTAGTCCAATTGATGCAATCTTGGCTGGGTTGATGATGCAACCATCGATGGGTTTGACATTCTTAGCTTCTAAGATCCCATTTGGGTGACATTGACTCAACTTCCTTTGACAAAGAATCCTATTGCCACAAATGTTTTCATGTTTTGAAGAAAAGTTTACCACGCGTTCAAGAAAAGTTTACTATAAAAGTGCATTTTGCTTGAAAATTAGGTAGTTTTGTTAACCATTTTTTATTCAGAAAATAAACAAAATAAAATCAAAATCAGATACCTTCCATGTTCACATGGCTTAGTGCATAGCTTTATGTCCGTGTCTGCAAGAACCACACTAACCGGTATCACCCTGTCACCTATCGCTTTGGTTAGTATCTGAAAATAATTTACATAGACAGTTAATCGAGTTATACCATAGATTTGCTTGACACATTATTATACCAATATGTAACATAATATTTTAGGTATAAGCTAGATGCTAAAGGAGAACTGGAGAAGTACTTTTTGTTTTCTTGCACCGCGCGTCACACACATTTCAATGACATATCCAATACGTTTCAAGAAAGTGATTAAAACTCTCATATAATTCATAATCATTCCCTTATGGAGCTAAGAAGACATATAAATAGCTGGTGAAGGTTAATATAATTTATAGCAAAGGTTTGTCGATTCAATCACCATATTGTCAAATAGTGCAACAACTGATATCGAAATATCTGAAAGAAATTCCTAATCAGAGCAACTTACCTAATTCCTAGGTAAGAATCCATTGGTCCATTGCGCATAAATCAGCCGCAACAAATACACACACCTTTATATGAGCTACAGCAAGTGCTGAGACATATACGTTGTTAATTTTAGTATGAAGAGGGATTACAGCTCATCCACAACGAAGTTGGAAATCTTAGCAGTTGAAAAAACCTCAATTTCACATAACATAAATCACCAATTTCATTGATCTTGTACAATAGATACAATGAATATACCATACACCCAATTATCAGAAAGGAAAACAATAGATACAGTGAATATACCATACACCCGACTAAACTGCACCTTCTCTAGGCTTAGTTACTGCAACCCTAAAAAAGGGCTAAACTGAAACGATCAAAAGTAATCAGCTTTCAACCCATAAATCAAACAACGAACTAACCTATTTTTCTTAAGGTACATTGCTGATCACTTCTTTAACAAAAGGAATTGTACCTGTGATAACTTGCTTTATAAACAACGATTCTTGGAACTCAAACATGTTTCTGTTCAATAAAAGTAACGCAATAATTCGTATCAAAAACGAATCAAAACCCTAGATAAGGCATTGCATAATCAACGACGATTCCTGGAACTCAAACGTGTATGAAATTAATAGATTAGGCATTGCTGCAATACACACAGGGTTACAAAAAAAAAAGGAAAAATTGAACCATACAAATTTAAATTGGACAAATCAAACAGAGAAACAATAACTATGTAAAAATCAACGAAGAATATGACGCACCCGTATTTCGTAAGGGGTTAGGTTTTCTTCGCAACTTTTACACCGTCTAAAAAAATCGTCATGCTTCAACCTCTTCTTCCTCCTCTTTTAGTTGCAGAAATTAAACCAAAAATTCCATTGGAGATTATAAAATCAAAATTACAAACGGTATACATGAAAGTTCGATCTAGTTCTCCCCCATATATCTATTAAGCTGATTCCAATATCAATTAACAATATGCAAAACGTAACCTAGGTTTTCTGCGTGGAAGATAAAAGTGTTGTAGTTAGATTCGTACAGAAAAAGAAGAGAAACATAAATTTTTATCTTGGGACACCGACCAACTTAATATTACCCGAAGTTTCTTAGCCGTCCAAGTCAAACACGATCCGGACGATCCCAACCGCAGGATGACCCTCTCTGGTAAATCCTGTTGATTGACTCTTTGATCAAGGAGACAAAGACCACCTTTTTTATAACAATGATATCTAGGATAAATCCCGTTTTTACCGGGATGCCTTTATGTCTAGCCCATATAAATAGGTCTAGCCCATATAAATAGAGGTTATATTCTCCCTTTTTCATTACACATTAATAAAAATTCTTCTTCTCTATTTTCTGTCTTTTCTTTGTGTTACACTTCTTTACACAATAATAAGAATTCTTCTTATCTCCGTCTCTTTTTCTTTGTGTCACACTTAACATATTTGTTTTTTATAAATTTTCCCTCATTTTCCCCTTTGCGCATCAAAAAGGAATAAATAACAAAGCATCTCATAAAGCAGTTTTAAAGTAAATTAAATACTCTATAAATCTCATTACAAATTGGAAATTAGAAACCGTCCTAAAGAGAACTTACATAAAAATAAAATTATGAAACTTTTATTCTTTTAAAGGGAAAATAGGAACTAAAATATACTAAAGATCCATAATTTTATTTTGGTTTTAGTAGGCAAATTAGCTTCAAAACTATAAAACATATATATCTCTTTATTCTCAAGACTTTTATAAGGGCCAACAAGTTACAAGATATGTTCAGAACTACAAATTGTAAAGAATACTAACAAGTATTGTTGATCTCAACAACATGGCCTTACTTGTCTTGCTCTTGCAAAAGGCCAGGGCCCTAAATTAAGCTGAGGCTCCCAACAACTTCTTAATGTCTTTCTGCAAACACAAACAAAGGAATCAATCCAAATGAAGAAAAGAACAAAGACAGACTGAAACAAATCAGCACTAAATTTTGCTGAAAAGGAAACTTGGAGCACGTAATTGTTTACAATCATGGTTATCAAAATACCTCGATGCTGAGAGGGGAGGTAGTGGGTGCATATCTATCAACAACATGGCCTTCCTTGTCTACGAGGAATTTGGCAAAGTTCCATTTGATGCTATCCCCAAACAGACCACCTTTACTCGACTTCAAGAACTTGTATATCGGTGCTGCATTCTCCCCATTAACGTCCACCTAATCAAAAAAATGGCGCACAAATAGCTATCAAGTGGATGAATACTGACACGAACAAAATCAGAAAAACCATTTTCATCAAGAAAAGTTCTGCTAATGTTTTGTTCAGACTCTCTGATGGACAAAAGCAACACAAAAATTTGCCAGATTATACCTTATCAAAGATGGGATACTCTGCTTTGAAGCGAGTGCAAGCAAACTCTACAATCTCCTCATTAGTTCCTGGTTCTTCCCCACGGAACTGATTACATGGGAACGCAAGTATCTCTAAACCTTTAAAAATAACAGACAACTAGGTACTCAGGCCCCTTAAAACATCCCATTAACCGACTAAACATCCAATTAGTCAATTACAATAACAGAAACCTCACAGAAGTCATAGATGAAATGAAACAAGTCAAACAAATTAAAAAAAAAAAAAAAAAAAACAGGCTTCAAACTTCCTTTGGCTATCATCCAAATCCCCCAATCATAAAGCACATTCAATGGATGAGTTTCACATGAACAGCATTCTTGGTTCAGTTTTAGATATGTCCATATATCTCATGATATTAAGTGCTAAAGCCTATCTATCAGTCATGTCCAGTGACCAAATAAACCAAAGGTACTGCCGTTTAAAATCGAAAGACAAACCTTGATCCTTGTACTTCTGATACAATTGAGCAAGCTCAGTGTAGTTTGAGGTAGTCAATCCACTACAAATATCAGTTCAAAATTATTGCCAGAACCATTAAACATTTTGCATCATATATTGACCATAAATGAACCAAGAATCATATAGAGGCATACCATTGTGAAGCGACATTGACAATTAACAAAACTTTTCCCTTGTAAGTGCTAAGATCGACATCATTGCCTCTAGCATCCTACAAAGTAACAACAGTAAATACATCCTTAAAAATCTAAATACATGTAAAGACTGAGCAAAATTAACAATTCTAAAATACCCATTAAAAATATGACCTTGAAATCTCAAATTGTAAAAATAAGACTAACCTTGACAGTGAAATCGTGAATAGAACCATGGGTTTTCTTAGAATGACTTGCCATTTCAGAAAATGATCTTAAAGGAACTAAAAAACTAGGTCTTGAAAATGAAGAAAAATAAGAAGTAACAGGAGGAGATGAAGAGAAAAACCTTGTCTCTCTTAAAGGAGAATTAGCTGTAGTAGATGGAGAAATTTGTAAGTGGGTTTGATTAGAGAGTGAATGGAGATAATAGATATTTGATGATATTATAATTTTTAAAGGGTTTCTTCGACTGAGAATGATTCGAGCTGTAAAAGAAGAATAAGACGTGAACATTGAAATTTTGGGTTGTGAAAAGAAAGATCTCTCTGACTGAGAATAAAGAAATGTTATTATTTGTTGTCGACGCCAAATACATCAAGTGGCCACGTGGATAAATCATTACACGTGTACGTTTTTTAGAGTTTACGTGTCAAACTTCTTTGTCGGCTTAGTTCCACGTAGTATCGGCGTTTTTGCGCATCTCAAGGAAAAAAGTAGTCGAAGAAATATTTTTTTTTTTTTTTTTTTGGTAAAAAATTTAGCGTCAGCGAGTTTCAAAAAAAAATTTAAAGCAAACTAGTCTTTCAGCAGCTAATTATGACCATTGAGCAGGAAGGGGAACTCGGATAAGAAAATGGTAACTTCACTTCAGCCTTTGCAAAACATGCTTACCACAACGGCAGCAACACGGCTGAACTATGGGCTCTCAAACAAGGTTTGTCTGTGGTACCAGACTCATTGTATGTAGCGCCTAGTTAATGGCAAATGTAATGTGCCCTGTATTCTTAACATCTTAAAAGAGATTAGGCTCTTTTTCAGGATGTCTTTTACTCGCAACTACCGTGAGTGCAATTTTGTGGCTGATTTTCTGCCCAAAAGGGCAGTTTCTCCTTCTGTAACTAAATCAAGTTTGGTTATCTCACCCACCAGCTTTTTTGTTGCAGCTTTTGGCGGATGATGTAACGGGGAGGGTTTTCCTTCCCCGCACTGTAAACCACGTCTAGATCTTCTAATACAATTCTAATGCCAAAAAAAAAAAAAAATAGAAAACTAAGAACAAATGCAAACAAATAATGGATGCATGGGTACAGTAAAAACTACATATTGCTTAATGTGGTTCAGAACATTTTCAATGCCAAACTATGTTTTATTTCCATGAATAAGTTGACTATAAACCTGAACATTGTTTTCTTGTCGATACTAATTTCTCTTACTATTGCTGAAACAAAAGCATCAGTATACAAAAATTATTCATGCCCTCTACTGTATCTTTTCTCTTCAGCCAAATAAGGCAATAAGAAACAATGAAACAACAACAGACATCAAATACGAGAAGAAAAAGAAAAAATCTACAAACATTACTGGCACATACTAAAACAAATATACTCTGACAAATCCCTTGATGAGAAGAAGCCTACCTTGCTTATACATGTAACTATGTTCTCTATATACATCTCACAGTTCACTATATACATTATATAAATGTAACTATGTTCTCCATATACATCTCACAGTTCCTAATAAACAACCCGAACACTCCTGTTAACACAAATCAGTTATTCAAAAAAAAAAAAAAAAGAGGGATGATGCAGAGAAGCAGAACAGTGTCCCAAAAGCAAGCAATGGAATTGTAGAGCCCCTGTGACAACATTTTACTGGACTACAGAATTAAATTTAAGCAATGTAAACTAGAAATTAGGAATGCAGCAGAAACAAATGTGGTTCAGAACATTTTCCTGGCGTCAATTAAAGCCAAAGGGAAAACAATGTTTTATTTTGATAAATAAGTGGACTATATTACTGAACATCATTTATTTTTGTACGATGTAACTAAAAAAGATCTTGTCAACACTAATTTCTATTCCGAACTCAAACAAAAACATCAATAAATAGAATTATTTATGTCGTCTAAAGTCTCAACTGTACCTCTTTTCTTCCACCAAAATAAGGCAATAATAAACAGCGATACAACAGACATAAAATATGAGAAGAAAAAGAAAAGATCTACAAACATTACTGGCACATACTAAAACAAATATACTCTGACAAATCCCTTGATGAGAAGAAGCCTACCTTGCTTATGAAGTATTTACAGCATACTATCTGTCCTCGCTGGAAGTCGACGAAAGAAGTTGATGGGAACTGAAGGCAACCTATGTCGGAACCTGGGATGCCTCATCATGAAGAAACCAGCTATAACCGCAACCACCTGGAAAGGTGTTACATATAAAACCAATGCAGCAACTAAACAGAACGTAACAAAGATCGCAGTTGCACGTGGATCTCTCCAACTTAACAGTGCTTGAAATCTCTCCCCTTGTGTCGCTATATCTCCTACAACAGTTTGAATTCTTCCTGCTACACTCCTCAATCGATCATACCTCATCCGAACAAGCTCTGGACTACGGCAAGTAGGAAATGTGTCAAACTCTTCATCTAGCTCGTCTGGGTGGACTGCCTCTGCATAAGAGATCCTGGTGTTCATGTGGGGTGGATAACGAGGTCGGTACCGGAAATTCCATATTCCTATTAAAAACATGTAGAGAAATA
This sequence comes from Papaver bracteatum, assembly GCA_023529315.1. Taxonomy (NCBI): domain Eukaryota; kingdom Viridiplantae; phylum Streptophyta; class Magnoliopsida; order Ranunculales; family Papaveraceae; genus Papaver; species Papaver bracteatum. Next base: position 280,320 of record JAJJWX010003522.1, read on the forward strand.
CTGTCGGCAAAATAAGTTCCGGAAAGCACACGAGCATCACAAACAGAACATGTACGAGGACAGTGGTAACAGGATTCTTCCACATGCAAACATCTCCGAACCATTTACCAACAGCAAATAAACCCGAGAAAACTGACATTAGGCGGAAAAAGTTTGCTTTGCTTCTCCTCATGCTCCACAAGTGTGAGTCAACGTCAGACATATACTCGACTATCTCCTTGCGAAGTGGGGGCTCAGCTCGGCTCAGTCTTGCTGCCACTATATTAACTGCTTGATGTCGCAGCATATCAAGCTGCACAACTGTTAATGGACGTGCATAATGCATCTTCGGTAATAATGGGCGAGAGTATATATACATCATGTTCACCAACGATGTGCAAGAAAACCTAATAGCCAGATGTAATTCTCCCATTTTTTTAACTCCCGAAGGATGCAAGACTAGTAGAGGATAAGAGTGTGTATACACCCGCCCTGTTTCTAGTGTTGAAATACGAATCCTAACTTTCCCGACCTTCATGTCCTTGTGACCCTTTTCCCCTAGCTGACTATTGTCAAAAACACCAATCGTAAGAACAGTGGCTGGATCATAGACCTCCCATGTGTACTGCTCATTGTACTTTGGGCTGAGACTGTCGATGATGGTACGTGTCCGTATCCATTTCTGACCATACTTGGCTACACAGTATGTATCTGATGAACCCTTTCCTTCTCTTGTCTTCATTGGGTGAAGCCCACTAGCGTTCAAGATACCAAGTTCCAACACACCAATCGACGGCTTCCAGAGTTGCTTCGCTGTAGGTCGGAGATCACTACTGTAGTGTGTAGATTCATCAAGAACATGATACCCACCATCAAGGCAAAGACGTAGGTGGAGACGGCTAGAAAATTTATCTCTCTTCAACTGGTCAACATCAATAGCAACTGCCCTTTCCAGATTGAACCAACGGGTGTGGATGATTCGGTCATCAGCTCGTTTCTCAACTTGGTTTAATGGTATGATGACTCTCCCAACAATCTCATCTTTGCCTGGCCCTTGGCGGTCTTCCACGGTAAGGATTAAGTGATCTTCAAAGGGTTCAGCAGTCACAAATAATAGGTCCTCATTCCATAGTGGGTTCATCGATCTAGCTTGGATCGTCCTTGTTTTTAATACTTGGTTACCAATTTGAGCTTTGACATGCACATCTGGGAACCTGTTTTTATCAGTCGGAATCAAATCCTGTGCCTCAATAATGTTGACACGTACATACCACAGTCGTGGTGCATGGTAAACCTTCGATCGTATATGTGTGGAGGCAGCTGCAGAGCTATCAATAGGCGTTGCTGCATCGGAGTGCCATGCATCAGGGAATGCTTCATCAGCTTGTGTGCCTATCCAGACAGCAAGCATCAGCTCACCTCTCACCTTGTCCCCCTTCTTATCCTCAAGCCGATACCATTCTGGAGCCAATGGACTGTCAGGAGGAACTCGCGTAGGGACCTCATTAAGGTCAAACCTTACTGTACCCACATAGTCATCTTTGACCAGATCTTTATCCTTGATGACAACTTCAAGGACTGATGCCTGTTGAAGGAATTCAAGGGGTTAGGCACTGTATAAAAGACAAGGATAAAACCCTAATGGATTCGAGTGCGTGACTTTAACAACAAGTCAACAACCGATAAAAACAAGGTATTCCTACACTTCATAGCACACAAACATATATACCTGTATACGCTCCTTTGAAAAAGCAAACACTTCATTCCACTCGGGATTCTGCTTTTTCTCAAAGTGCCTTGTTGTTCCTTTGTAGTTCCCAATCTTCACCTCAACGTACGGATCGAGGCTCCCCGTAATGTCCATAGAGGGAAGCTCGCGGGCTTTAACGACTCGTACAAAGAGAAACTGCATCTGCTCAACGAGGTCATAAGTGCTGGCAGGTTTATCTGCACGTATAACACGACCACCAACAATCTGTCCCCCTCCGAGGAATGGGCTGGTCTCTTTAAGGGCATAATCAACTGGTTGTGCAGCTGAGGATGAGTACATACGAACAATTTTGGCAGGTGGTGGTTCCGCTTTCATCTCATCTGCAGCATATTTAACTTGTTCATACGATGGTGATCCGAATTGTTGTTCTTGGTGTAGCTGATGTTGCTGGTGTTGTTGGTTCTGCGGGTGATTAGGGTTTGGCAAGTGATGGAAGCTGTGCCTTGAGTCTCCTTTGGGATTGTTTGTAAATGAATTGAGAATATGTTGAGATTGAGGTTGCAGTTGGGGTTGGGATGATATGTTTCCGTCCGAGTTGACTATAGTTTCCATTGCTGGAAGTGGGTTGGAAGATCTAATGGATGGATCATCAGTAAGATAAACTTTGAGGCCAAGCTCTCCTTTCACATGAGAAAAGAAGCCGCGCTTCTCCAAAGGGTAGTGCAAAACAACCGCATCACTAAGATGAACAAATGATGTGCCAGTGAGCCGAACCTTCCCAAGGAAAGATCTGGAGTGGGTGACTTTCACATTGTTGTAAACATAAGCTTCAAGTGCAAGATTTTGGAGATTAGAAGGATCACTGACGTTGAAATAAAAGCTTTCATTCCACACAGGGTTGAGATCTCTTTCCTTGATAGTTGTACGAAATTTCTGCCCTTCAAAATGAAGCTCTACAAAAGGACTTGCTGTTCCTTGACCATCTTTGGGCATGAGGTTGTGTGCGCCAACCACCTCAACCCCCAATTTGAGATTGCTCATCATGGTTGTTACTACAATCCACTTTGTGGGTGGAACTGGTAATGAAATTCCTAACTACTGGATCAAAAGTAGCTCCCTGATATCTGAAACACAGAAAGTAAAAAAGCTATATCAATAAACTTTTGCACACTCAGTTAATCTATTCTACAAAGAAAAACACATCCAATTGTTCCAACCTAAATATCCCGAAACCTATAGACCCTGTATCTTAGTTACTAACTTACTAGATAGAAAATGTCAATTCCTCTCTATAACCATTGACAGCACAGACAAGATACTATTTTCCCAAATTAGTAGCTGTGTAATAATCACAGATTCTGAAATCTAACAAATAAAGATACTAAAATAAAAGTAAACAAAGAGATTTTTCAGTACATTAACAGGAATCACTTCAAGATCTAACAAGTAAACCAAAAAAAAAAAACATAGCTTAATAATCTCAATCTTATCAGCTCAAAAATCAATTCTATAAATTACCAATCAAAACACAAACAACAAACAAAAGAAAGAAATCAAAATCACCTGTTTTTTTTACAGATCAAGGAAAAAAAATGACACAATCAAAGAGAGAATTTATTAAAAAAACACTTGAACAATTTCAACACGTAAATTAAATAAACAAATAGAAAAAAGATAGATAGTCAAATAAAGCTTGCTTATCTAAATAGTATCAAACGAAAAGGTATCTGATATTGACAACCACATCATCAATGAAAGTCTATATACTCAAACTAACACTTCAACAACAGATCTTGTTATTCCCAAACGACCAAAGTCTAAACTAAACTAATATCAATTAATCACAAAATGAAGCTCAATTAATCAGAAAACCAAGAAATTGAGAGAAAATTTAGAAAGAAAAAAAAGATCACCTGTGAGATTATAATTCTTCTTCTTCTTAATGAGGATGAGGTTCATAATAATAGGAGTACGCCCTTATTCAGATCTCTATCGAGAAGACAAAAGTTTTTTATTTCTTCTTTCTTGTTATCAGAAATCTGTTCCTAGAAAAAATCCAGAGAAAACGTCGATTTATGGCATCAGAGCTGCCTCGGTGCGCGTAGCAACAACAGAGAGGAAGGAGGAAGAAGAATAAATTAAAAAAACAGAAATGAAATGAAAAATGTAATATAAACCCTAGAAATGAAGTTTTAGCAGTATACTACTAGTACTACTACTCTGTAGAGCAGAGAAAAACAAATAACTAAAATACAAGAAATCAAAATTATTAAATTGAGATAAATACTCTGAATTTTACGTTTCTTTTTTGGTTTTCTTCTTTCTTCTTATTTTTAAATTTTTGTGACGTTAATTACTGAAGATGGAATTAAATATTGGCCGTTGGATTTTATGGATCGGGTAAAATGTGTAAGAATCGAGGTAGATCGGATGGATGACGTGGCGTATGGTTTGGAAATGACGAGTTTTGCCTTTTGGTTTGTGATAAATTACGTGCATGCCACTGCCTGTTTTTTCTAGGAAACTTTGCGGAGTTGTCAATTTTTTGTTAAATATATTGAGAGATGAGTCAAAATATGGCCCTTCAACTTGAAGACGAGTGTCAGTGATGTCATTAGAGATAGGGATTAACGCCTAAATGATGGTTGGACTTGGGTTATTGACTTACTGTTTGTGGCCAAATTCAAGACGACTTCGTCTTGACTTTGATTAAATCGTGAGGTAAATTATTTGGATTAGAAACTTTCAGTAACAACTTCCGGCCAACTTACTTTTTTTTTGCGTGTGGTAGAGTTGTTGGTTATTCATGTTGGTACATTTTGCGTGTGAGGGTTGTTAGTTGTTTTTCCTAGTATTTTCATGCCATTCGATGACTGAATCTGTGTGATTAACTACTTCTGAAAAAAGATACAAAGTTTGAGTTCGTATTACATTCCTCAAAGGCTTTAAGAGAATCAAAAGTAATAGCTAGAATTAAAAAAGAAGGTGCAACAAAGAAACTAGTGATCATTTGTGTTGAAGTTCTTCCTTCTTTTGCCAACAAATCTGCCACTTTGTCGCGGGGAAGGAATTGGGGAAGGGTTTTGGGGTGTAAAGCATTTTCGAATTTAAACCAAACTAGGAAAATTTTCTGTATAGATTGGATATTTTGTGTATTGTGGCGTACATCATAAAGTTAAACAGTGCCAATTTGGGATGTCTAGGAAAAGTTAAACAACGTGCGTAATCCTCCCCATCTAATAATCACAATTGTTTGGTTGAGAGAAAGCGAAAGTTGTGATAGGGTTTTGTGTGTGAGGATCATGATATTTTTTTTTTCTTAATACTAATCCTATAGGAATCTACATTACAATATTCCTTTTCATTTCATAATCAGATTTGGTACTCATGACAGGAATTTAGACAAGACAGATATGAAAATTAAAGTAGGGCAAGTATATATGTTTATGATTGTGTATTCTTTTGACAACCGAAGTTGTTTATCCCATGTATGTATGTTGTGCTAAAAGTTCCAATGTAGATAATTAGTTTGATGTCTTTAAGACATTTTGTTAGGGGAACTAAAAAGATGCCAATGGTCCAAGCTTGTGAAAAAATAAAGTGAATAAATTCATAGAAGTTAAAAAATAAAGTTAAAGCATAAAAGAGATTCAAGAATCTGGCTTTGCGCATATGCTTATCCACTTTGGACATGGTATGTAGCAACTAGCAACAGAAGGACAGATGGGTTTCTGTGTAGAAAGAATTTGACAACTTCTGATCAAAAAAGAAAAAAAAAAAAATATTGACAACTTTTTGTTTGCAGCGTTCCACTTGAGTTGTTGTTGTGACAAGGAATAGTTAGACTAGAGTACTAGATGGAACTTCTTTTTCTTTTGGGTGGGAAGTCGATCAAAATCCAGAATCTCTCTGTTAATCCATAGTGTTTTTATAACGATCCTTATCAGTTGTGCTTTTTATAATCTCTCTGTTAATCCAGAAATCTATGCTAAGTCCATGAAAAGTAGATATTACCCTACATCCAATCCTTTCCATTCTACTTGTTCCGACTCTGCTTCTTGGGCCTGGAAAGGAGTTCACAAAGGTATAAAAATTCTTCAGGAAAATTGCACTTGGGAAGTGGGTGACGGAACAGATATTAATATCTGGAAAGATATATGGCTCCCAGGGCAAACTAGTCCCATTGATCCTAATAGACCTACCAGCCTAGATCAACCAATGTTAGTCAGTGACTTGATAGAAAACAACTCTTGGAACCTTAACACTCTTAGAGACACACTTTCCAACCAAAACTTCCTCCTAGCCTGCAAGATAAGGCCAAGAACCAACTCCAAGGATAACCTCAAATGGCGTCATAACCATCAGGGAAACTTCAAAGTGAAGGACCTATACAACATACTTGTCAGGAAAAATAGCCAACCAATAGACACGGTAGCCAAGAAGATATGGAAAATGAAAACCATCGCGCGTATCCAACTTTTCACATGGAAAATGAAATCCAATATGCTACCCCTTAGTGCACACCTTAATAGATTCATGTACTATATAGACCCGGTTTGCAGTTTGTGTAACAAGTGTCCGGAAACTAATGAGCATCTCTTCATGAAGTGTGAATTCACCAAGCAGGTGTGGTCTAGGTGTAACATCAACTTAGAGAGAGCAACTTATCAGACGAACAATGTTACAGATTGGTGCGGAGAGTGGTTCAGAACGAATAACTCTCCTCACCACTGGGGAAAGTGGGCGGTAGTTTGCGCGACAATCTGCTGGTTCGTATGGAAAGCTAGATGCGATTCCACTTTCCAAAATAAGAAGATAAACCCTAAAACTTTAGGAATACAAATAGTTAATCATCTAGAATCCGATAGGAACCAGCAACAGCCGAGAGCATGAAACACAACAACTCGAAACGGAAGCACAAATGCGGAAGGTCTGATCACTTTCAGCTATTTATCGGTTATTGACACTATCTCAGAAATAACAGGAACATGGATCTGCATCACAACCCCAACAGGAGTAACAATTGGAAGGAAATGTTTCGCCAGCAGAACGCACTCGAAAGATGAAAGGGATAGTCTGGCCGCCCTAAGTGTCCTAGAGTGGGCGAACACTCTTAACTTCAACGAATTCCACATGGCAGGGAACAATTTTCATCTCAATAGAGCAATGAATGGCGACGAAAGGAACACGGAGTGGCAAGCTGACTACACTATCGACAAAATCATAGATCTTAAGAACAAGTTTAACACCGTATATTGTAAGGAACTAAATTTTAAGGGTTCCAAAGACTTAATGAATCTAGCTAAACAAGGATGCTACCAGACCACTGTAAGGTCATGGGTAGACAATGACCAAATTGAAACATTTATGTAATCGTATTCTATATTTTTATTATCAAAAAAAAATTATCAGTTGTGCTTTTAGATATAGATCAACTCTCTTGTAACTATCTCACGGATCATATCAACCTTTCGGACGGAAAGATAAGAGACAACTTATTTATCGTTTTGAGGAGAAAAAAAAATTAGGAAAGAAAATTGAGGCATTAGGTATATTCCTATGCTAACATGTTAAAAAAATCTATTTGACATATGGGTCGGTATGACAAATTAGATGCGCCACTATGATAGAAGAGTTAAGCGGTTGAATTCCTATCGAACGATATTGTCTATTTTGTCAGCGATAGAGATTCTATCGCTGGCTATTTTCTAAAAATGGCTCGATATCGTTTATATCGCCAATGTTCAACTCAATATCGCCAACGGTCAACTCTATAGCGCCTAAATACTACACTTCCCCTCTCATTCCTCTTCACACCATCTCTTATTTCTACTAAACAAAATTCTTTAGTTAGTTCCTTCCAAGTATGAGTGAAAAACAAAAAAAATCAGAGGACCAAGTAGCACTCAAGCCAGTGGATTAAATTATATGTGCAAAATAAAGAATATGAAGCATGTTAGACAACTAGCCGGTGATGTTGTACTACCTATGCACATATCTGGTCATCCAAAACAAGTTAATTTAGTCACTCTAAGAGGTGGCTGGTGTGATTTCTAGACGGTGTTCAAGTTACTTCCCCATTTTGCTCAAGATAGAGTCCGGAGATATCCTTGGTGGCGTTTATATGATCTACAACCTAGAAACCATATGATTCAAATAGTTCAAGTTGTATTCGGACAATGGTGGAAGACTACAAATACGTTCCTTTTCAAAGATTTTGAATGTGGTAAGTTTGTTTTTCTTGTAATTAAATTTTTTGATTTTGGTTTTGGTTATATAAAATTCAACAAACTCTAATTATGAATATGTTGTTAAATATGAGTTACACCGTTAGATTTATACATGTCGATGGGAAATCCATGTGAGGGAAATTTACTTCCTTTTAATAGATTAAAATGGGAGTTGGAAGATAGATAGAAAGAAATACTTTATTTAAACTCAAATGATCTAGAAGAAAATCAAGCATATATATAGATAAATAAAAGCATATGGTTTACATATGGCTGGGTTGAGAAGTTTTTTTATAACGTTAGGCTAGGAAAAATTAAAACAGGTTAGAAAATGTACAATATTTGTACTCAACATTTTGAGGAGCTCGAATGTGTGTTTATGTTGTAGAAAATAGGCCAATGTCTATTTCCAAATGCTAGCTCAGTGGTATTAATTGGCTTTCTCGAATCATTAGAGGATTTAGAACAAGCACCAAGATATGACCGGGTCTTCAATTTTATCAGAACTTTACATAGCCCTTGGTATGTGCTTGATGTGGTTAAAGAAAGCTTTAATCATTTTAGGGGAGAGTTGGAGGTAAGAACCAATATTTTTCACACTATTTATTTATTATTTTGACATGGTAAATGTACTAACCAACAATGTTATTATTTTTAGTATCAGTGGTATACATATATCCGTGTTGGTGAACCTTTTTTTTCCAATCACACCAATATTTTTCCAGTCATACAGAAGTTAGATGCTGATAATTTTCAAAAAGAACAGATTGAAGATGGTCAACATGCTGCCATTGTTTAGAAGACTTAACAGTTGTGTAGAAAAATCCTTAACCTTATTTCCATGCCATATGTAATAATCCCTAAGTTTAAAAAAGTGGAAGCCGGGAGAATGTTAGAGCTAATCATTAAGAGGATTGTGTTATATAGTCTTATTTCTGAAAAATGGTGTTTGGTATTACGGCGAAAGACTACTTCTTTAATTGCAGAAAATAATAGTGATAATCAATCCCTATCCAAATGAAGATATTTCTCGAGATGATTGGGAGAATTTATAAGAGATGGTCCACATTTGGAAGAAGATGGAAATTTGATCCTGGAGCCGAGTTCTAGAAATGAGTACCTTTATTGGTTTAACATTATTTCAAGCTCAATATTGTTATGTAACCGAAAAATTTGGGTCGGATGGATTTTAAATCTATAAGTAGGATGCCACTTGGTGATGATTATCTTCCTTCCTAACCTCCACCAGAGATGGGCGACGCATATTCGTATCCTACTCAAGCAATTTCATCATCGACTATGCCACCATTTTCTTGGGACATGAAGACTTTATCTTTGTCTGGAGATATTGTTACTGTTTCGATTGTTCCTAGTGTACTCGAAATACATGCTACACCGGAGCGGTATCAGAACCAGTTGAACAATTATCATGATTTACCACATGTATTTCAGAGATTTCACTTAAGTGGTATGCAAAGAGTGAGAATAACCATGATGTTTGACATGAGTACTCTGGGATATTCCGGTCATGGTGGTACAAGTACGAGTTCTGGTGGCACATGTCCACGTCACGTGGTAGAGGTACGAATCCTAGTGTAGCTCGAATACTGGTGTGGTCAGGGGCGGAACCAAAGGTGGGCTAGACCTGTCTCTAGCCCCCTAAAATTCCTAAAACCCCTAAGTATCCCTTCATTTCTTTTATATTTCATATAAAATCAACCAAAATTTAGAGTTTACCTGAAATGCTGGAAAAAAACTTCATGATGAGAGACATGATCATCGAGAATCATATTCCTTCAGTCTTTATAAGAGTGTTACGCCACTCTACGGTTTAAGAGGTTGTTGAAAGTTGAGGGTACCTTTTTAATATTGCTAGTTCTAGTTCTTTGAAAGAGACTTGCTGGTCAAATTTATACGAGAAGAAACGTGAGGTTTATTCACATAAATCAGACAATTGACCTCCTTTATAAGTTAATTATTTATTTTAATTTTGATACTAGTAAATTTGGTACGTTTTCCATGTATATATACAATAATGAATATGATGAGTATATAATGTTTCCGATTATCATTATCAATGGAGAAAATAGTGATAGAATATGTTCTAAATAAAACGAGATCGAGTTCTTCCTTCCCGGATGCTTTCCAGAAGAAAAATTCAAACCAATCCAAAACGGGAATCTACTTTAAAAAAATGCACCAAATTTTCGGATGGAACATTTTGAGTAAGCTCGTTGGTATATTTTCCCTCTCTTCTGATCATTTATTTCTTTTTATTTTTTGCATATTTGTCCAGGGGATTTTGGCCTTATGTCCCCTATTGTCTTTATTTTTCTTTTCAGCAACGAATTCGTTTAATGAGTTTAGCTTAAATGGAGAAAACAAAAATGAAAGACTTCATATCTTGCCCTTTTAAAAGATATATAAACTTTAATATTTTTCTTTTTGAAAGAAAAACGTTATATTAAGAATAGTTTTCTTAATGTAAAATATAAGAATGATCGTTGAAACCACTCGAGACATAAAAAATGCAAGTTGTTTCATAATTCCTAGCAATGAAATAATTCTTGAGAGATATTACAGTTCTTGAAAGTACACCAAAATAATCAAAGCTTGTTTTACTAGTAGAATTATAGGCACAAGGGCCTTTGCATCTCAGAGTAGTTAGAATAGGTCTCCAAAATCGATTTCTAAGCGGTTAGCTGCAACTTACCAAATGACCTTGGTGATTTTCCATTCCAAGTTGAATATAATTTTGAGAGATTAAATAGGCTTTCAAGTCCGGTTTTAGGTTGTTTTTTTTGGACGACTCCAAGCCGACTTTAAAAGATTAGAATTATTCTACGTTATTTTAATGTTGAAAGCAAGCATGTTGAACTTATATATAGTTTTAATTGTATTGATTTGATAATTCAATCAATACATGATAATGTTAATATTTTGATTTTAGCTAGGTTATAAATCATGATAATAACATTATATATGATACATGGAACTTTAAGCCTCTAATAAGTGAATTGAAGTATTAAGACGATTTTAGACGAGTTCCAAGTATGAACTTATGCTCCAAATTCTCCTAAAACCCCAAACGAGTAGGACCTTGGGCGAGTTAAACAACTTGCAGTAACTCATGCTTTAATTCTCATGAATGCGCGCTTAGGCTAATTTTTTAGATAAGATTTTTATATTTGTATGCGAAACATGTCTACGATATAACTACTTCAAAGCAATACTCAACTTTAAAATAATACATTTCATTGGTCCCACTATAATTACACAAACCAAATTCCAATTTGCTAAATTACCAGTCTCTCTGAAAAATTTTAAACGATGAGAACAAAGAAAATCTCAAAACTTGAAACAAATGACACCAAAGATTACGGATTAAGATTGTCTTCCATGAGTTTCCTACACAATCTTCCAAAAGTCAGACTTGCTAGGCAAGTTGATGTGGCCGTTTAGGTGGATTGTTCAACTTGGGAATAACTAGAAGAAGAAAAAAGGAGATGAAGATGCCTTCCGATTGGCAACTGAATAGAGTTGATACATCCATATTTAAAAGTGACTCAATACCTATTCTAATGTTGCTTATGGGAAAATATGCAAAGGCAATAAAACATTGTGATAGGTTTATTGTATTAACGAAGACTTCAAAATTAGGATAAACACTTGCAACAACTTCAAAGTTACTGCTTTTATTTTAATTTCCAGATTTAGTATATCTATAGCTGCAAACATAGCGACCCTTCTATAATCCTAATACTTTTCTAAACATCTAGATAAATCAAGTCATATCTATTATATTGCAGAATCTTTATGTTGCAAAATGAATTAATCTTATAACTGTAAATTATACTCAGTTTTCTAAGAATCATAATTATAAATATATTGCTTGAGTAGGGGTGTTCATGGTTAATGGTTAACCGAGAAACCAAACCAAACCAAACCGATTAAGGGGAAACCGAACCAAGTCATTAACTAATGGTTGGTTTTGGTTTAGAAAAGATGAAAACCGAGATTAATGGTTTGGTTTTGGTATGATAGAGAAACCGAACCAATAACCAATGGTTAAACCGCATATTGATAAAAAAAAAATCATTGATTAAATTTTCATTAGAGATGTCACTGTATAACCTACCATTAGTTAAATCTTCTTTTGATCTCTAGATTTAGAGTAAGCTTTAACTACTCTTGATATTCTTTTTATTTATTTTTTGTCTTTAAATTTTTGTAAATCAATACTATTTTTTTCTGTAAATTTGTGTAATTTTTTTTTTTTGGTTTGACATAATTATTGGTTAACCAAAAAACACTGGGAAAAAACGAAACCGGCGGGAACCATTTAGAAACCAAACCAATGGTTAATGGATTGGTTTGGTTTCAATTTTTAGAAACCGATAGTATTGGTTTCGGTTTTGGTTTGGCTTGAAACCGAACCAAAACCGACCATGAACACCCCTATGCTTGAGCATCTAAGAAAAAATATTTAGTATATTAATCAAATAATGTGCATCTCATCTAATTGTCTGAAAATTCAATGCAATCAACTCTTTGTTTACATTGGATCCAAATGTATATAATTTCAAGAAATATATAAAATCAATGCCATCTTATCAATACCACCTTTGAAAATTAATTTTATTATATATTATAAACAAAAGGAATGATGAAAAGAAGAGCAATCATTAAAGGAAAACGATGAAATTTGAGCATATATAAATGTAGCAAGAACAAATATAATAAGAACACCATGACCAATATGATATTTATTAGTAACTTTTACATGGCTACAATGTAAATGGGTATAACTAGAAATTTGTTTTCTTTTTCTTAAAGAAAATGTTTATATGTTTTATGAAGCTCAACCCCTTATTATAATATGGATATCCGGAGATGGGTAGCAAAATTGTTTAGTTAGAACAGTCGGGCCAGTTGGTATTTTGCAACTAAAACCTCATTAACGCTTTATAGTAATTGAGAAGATTTTTTGTATCTTTAAAGCAAAATATTGTTGATAGACATAATTTTAAAATGACTTTTAGGAAAAAATAAATAAAAATTAACTTATCGTAAGCAAAAATTGGTTTTAGTTTTGATTTCTGGAATTGACTTTCTTAAATCCTGATAACCTCTTACCTAATACTACTTCCTCTTACTGATCACAATTCAAGGCATCAATGGTCCATCATCTTCCATGGAAAAGGAACAGTTCCCTCTTTTAGGCATTTGTTTGCATCCTTTTGTATTTTGGTACTGGATTCTGGTGAATTCTTCTGGTGATAGCTACACCACAGTATAATGGAGTGGGTCCAAAATCCAAGCCCATTAAATGATCCACAATCCACAAGTCACAACCACACACACATATCAAAGCTTTCACCAAATCTGTGTTTTGCTTGCAGCTGCCGCTCAATTTGGCATCACAGTCAGTCCAGTGATTAAATCTAACTACAGGGGCAGTTCTATAAATAGGTGGTGATTCTAGGACACATCTCTGTCCCCTGCCGTGTACGAGGAAATAGTAATAAGGCGATTAATTGCCAAACCAACAAGAGAAGAAAACGAGTTGAACCTCGTGATTCTAACGTACGGAGATTGATCTTTTGATCTGGACACGTGGACTAGTTTTAAATGACTCACGTGGGTTCGTATCACCGACCAGGTTTGACTACGCATCTTTTTCTTTACGTGTATTAAAATGTGTGATGACGTTATTTTGTGGCCCTTGATTTATTTAAATTTTTTCTGATCATAGTGGCCCTTGAAAATACAGTGTGGTATTACGTACGAGCACAGTATTTGTTTTTTTTTTTATATAAAAAAAAATAGGCATAGGCCCGTCTTTCCCCCTGGCAGGGTAGCCACCGGCTTACTCCCACTGAGCAAACTCGGCCCCATGAACCCCATAGTAAAGTTAGTATAATTACACGAGTACTCCATGTTTGAGCCGAGATTTGAATTTTTTTTTTTTTTTTTTGTGATCGGTAAAGAATTTTGGTGCTGGCGAGTTTCGAACTCAGGTCGCTGGTATCATCACCTAGTGACTTTACCACTGTACTACAGTGACACCGGCGGAGACTCGAACTCCTGACCTTCTCCTTGAGAGTCAGGCTCCTGGCCAACTGGGCTAACCCCAGATGATTAGAGCACAGTATTACTTAATTGTATTCTACGTGGGGGTATTATGATACGGGCAAGATTAAAATCTAATACATAGACTCCAGGAATATTAAAACATAAATAATGACTTCTCACTTTTCGAAGCCGAAAAGCTATTTCTGATATACTAACCAAACAGGACGGCTTTTTCTTCTCTCCTCTCTCTCACTCCTTCTTCTTCTCCAACAAAACCATCAAAAATAACTCTTACCTGTTCAGATCTAGTCCATTTTTGGACTAGATCTGAGCAGATTTCTTCATTTTTCCTTGCTTTCTAGGTTAGTTGGTAGATTAGTTTGGTTTTTATTATGTTTTCTACTTATCTACACCATTTTGGTGGTTTTATCTACTCTTTTGAGGTTTATCTTCGCTTTAATGGCGATTCTTGGTTATTGGGTTGGGTTTTTAGATCGATAGTGATGCTCTCCAAGTTATCCAACGACGAAATCTTCATCTTGGTTATCTTCGGCGATGGAATCTTCATCGTCAACTTATCCGGCGACGGAATCTCCATAGATGGTCTTTTTGACGACGGAAGCTTCATCACTAGCTATAAGAGATTTGAGCAAATCACTCCTATTTTGGGATCATTTCTTTCTATAGAAGAAAAACAAACTAAATGGTTGGAATTTAATTCCGAGAAAAACCATCATTCTTCCGATTTAATCGGATCTTATTCATACTTGTATTTGACTTACTCCGGTAATCCTTCTCTTTCTCTTGTCGGATTTCTCGGTATTGTACTCTTACGGTATGTTCTTGTTACTTTATATTTTCTTATCTTCGATCTTAAACTCATTGTAACCTTGAAATCCCATTAATGAAAAGGTTCCTTGTTTATTAAAAAAAAAAAAAAAAAACCAAACAGGACGTAATAGATACATAAAAGAAATAAGTGAAACAAACTTAAAATACAAGGTGGGAAACTTATCATTGGCTAGGGGATTTTCCCGCAACAATTACTTATACGTACAATATCTGTATGTTACTATCTCTGTCTGATTTTGTGTATTGAAAGTGTGTTAGGTAAATGAAAGTGGAAACCTTTGATTTAAAATGGACTCATTTTGACAAAAAAAGTCTTATCTACATTCAATTGAGATGCTCTTTGATATTTTCTTGTGGACAATAAATTCAACAACAAGTAGCCCATCATCATCGATTCATGGTCGCCCACTTCTACATCGATGAGGTTTATACAATTATTAATGTCTTGTCATTCCGGATCAAAGACGTTGTTTGTACAGTAATCCACCAGTCCGGAACCTTCAGCAGCTGCCATAAAAGCTTGGAAATGCTCTGGTTTGGGACAATACCTTCTTCATTTGTCATAAATAGATTTTTCTCTAAAATGAAATTTACTAGTGAGAGGCCATTCTAAGTTAGTTCATTATTTAGTTCATCTTATAACCAATGCATTTCAGTTCGCACATATGAATTTAAGGAGTTTGAGAATCTATCCTCCACTGATGTAATTGAGAATTCACCTGGAGCCTATTTTCATCCTCCATAACTAAGTTTGCATGCTACTAGTCTGAGTTTGGATTTATTTTTCTTTTCCTTTAGGTTGGATAGGAAGTTGTTAATTTGTTATTATCTACTTCTGGTTTTCTTGTTCTCTTTGGGGTGATACGAGTCTTTTGTACCCTCGTTTTTCCATCAATAAAATCTCTCCTTTACTGATTAAAAAAAAATGTCGTAATTAACTACATTTATTCATCTTAGTATTATCTGTTGTTGGCAAGACCCCTACTAAATCCATCGACTCATGGCACAAAACTAAAACGTACACGCAGACTAAACAAGATATGAATCATATGATCTTCAATCAGAGACTTTAACCTTTATGATCTTGGAGTTTAGCACATACATATTACTAAAATAGCCGGACGAACTTATTTGTTATTGGTACCTAATAACTAAATACTTCAATTATAACCCGTTAATTTGCTCAACATTATTTTCTTCTTTGAATAAGTAATGCTCATTTGCAGATTACGAACTTTGGATGATTATTGATTAAGTTTCCCCCCATATCTTATCTCTTTGTAGGAGGATGCAAACAAACATATGGGCAACATTGAGTCGTGGCCATGAGAGTTTTAAAAGAACTGTCCATCAATTTTTATAATCTCAACTATGGGAACAGTTACGCAATACGTTGTGTGCATTGTGCATGATATACTTAGTGTTAATTATTCATGCCCAATGCCCTAACATTTCTTCCGTATTATCATGCAATAAACGCCACCTTGTTGGTCTTCTTTTCTAGTAGAGTTATGCTTTGTACGAAACCATGGAATCAATTACTCCAAGACAAATGTTATTTCGCACCGTTTTGCGGAAAGCTATCCGTTCAAGCGATTTCTTTACCGTTAGATGATCGAATCAACGGTTGGATTTGCATTCAGGAAAGGATCCACTACTTTCAGGAAATGGCCCACCATTTTCCCTAAAGGATTCAAGGTTGTTAGATCCAGATTTTAGCGTGATCTAACGGTAAAGAAACCGCTTGAGCGGGATAATTTCCTGCAAAATAATGCAGAACAATACTGCTCGGACGACAAATAATAAATTTTAGTAATGGCAAAAATAAAAATTTCCATAAAATATGCTAAAGCATATTTTGTTGACTACATTTTTATTTAGCATGTTTGGTTCAATTTTTTTTTGACAAAAGACGAAATATTATATTAGAAAAAATAGCAGGTATAAAGCATGACTACATACAACACAAAACAAAGATATATCATGCAGGGGCGGAACTACGGCCAGGCTTCCCCTGGCTGAAGCCACCCCTGAAAGTTGAAAAGTCCAATTTTTTGTTACCTAATTTTACTTGGGCCAAAAATCCTATGTAAAGTTTAGGCTTAAGCCAGGGGTTGAAAATTGTCTAAGCCAGGGGTAAGGGACATTTCTAGCTCCGCCCCTGATATCATGGCTAATAGAAGCTCATGCCAATACAACCTCACAATTACATATGATAGTACTCAAAGAGATGTGCCGATAAATCTTAGTGTTCGTACACCAGCCACAAATAGTACAATTCACAGCAATGATTCAAGATGTTGAAGCTAGGTAATATAATTCCCGAGGAATGATCCCAATTCATGGGAGAACTCAACACACGAATTATGCGTAGGCACCTCCTAGAGTTGAAAAGATCATTATAAGTAAAAAGCACAATCTTCATTTGGGGATTAGACGTCAAGTGACTTAGAACTACGCCTTTCAGGGGCCTTATAACACATTAGATAGTTATCATTAATGGCTAGTTATATTCTGTATTATGTAAGTATACTAGCCCTTAACCCGTGCCGTAACGGCACGGGAAATGATGTTGGTTCATTTTTAATATATCGTATAATTTGTGTTCCGAATACTTATCAAATCATTATGATTTAATATATGTTTGTCATAAAAATAGTTGGGATTTTCCTCTCTTTTTTTCTTTGTTTTTTCCTTTGATATTTTACCGTCGGAGATTTCCTCAAACAAAAGAAATATAATCTTAACTTCTAGACACTTTTTTATTTAGGTTTATTGCTATAATGAGATAATGATGTACATGAACATGGAAGTTGAAATATTTTTTGGAAATATGTCGTCAGCAGCGCTCATCTCAGTGAAATCAACTAATCAATATCATCCATAAAAGTATCCACATGCTCATATTTCGCCCCAGCTATCATGGTCATGTTGTCGATCCTCCAAGTAGGCAGAGAATAGTATTTTTTTTTTGCGTCGAACGAATGATACAAACTATCCAATGTGACATGATTTTCCTGTAATTTTTCAACACCCATTAGATGACAATGTTTAAAATGTGTACCCATTACCTTTTCTAAGGGATTGTATATATGTGAACCTCTACCATTAAATCTTCAACAAAGTATTGTGCCCAGCAATTCATCTTAACGAAGGCTTTGGTAACTATTAAAGTCTTGGACATTTTGTCACTTCCGTATGTTCCTACCTTCACTTGGAATACAATCTGGTGACACATTACCTCATAAAGAACCTTAAACACATATTGTACTCCCTGATCCTATTTCAAATTAATAGGTTGTCAATAGATCCTTAACCAAAAGTTGACATATTCTACGTTGAATATTTATAAAAAAAAAAAATTATGGTATTATGGACCGTTGCTTTCTAGGATTGTATTTTTTAAAATTGGACTCTTCAAGTCCCACGTCTTTCTAAGTTTATATAACTTGTTTGTTTTTAACATTTTAGTTAACCATATTATGTTTGTTACTAACTTTAAACCTGATGTCATCTTCTACTGTGCACTTTATGTGATTTCAGAATCGAAATAGTTATACCTATTTCATTCGTATCAAGTAATCCGTTGTATATCCCAACAATTCTTTTACACAATTCCTTTCTTTTGCCATTTCCGGACCATCAGTAGACATTATTGTCAAACGAAATCTATCTAATTTTCGTTGATGTTATGTATTTGCAATGTTCATTTTTCTTAAATAAATAGATTGTGGAAAAATCAAAAAAAAAAAAAAAAAAAAAACATAAGTATTACATCGGGTCTAAGTTACTATATCCAAAATACTCCGGACACTGCTTCTGGTTCCTTGTTTCCTCAAACTCCTCGTTGAAATCTAGACAGTACATGCAACACCAATCATTTGCGAAGTGAGCTATTTGCGCAAGTGTGGTCAATGTATCCCTTTCATGTAATAATAATAACAACATGTCAATTCTTTTCAAGGCATCCAGTTGTAAATGGTATGAATCTAATAGATTTGAATTATACCTCAATCTTAGATATCACCTCCTATGTGTGCTTATAGTGTGCAATGTTAGGAAGATAAAAAAAAAGAAACAAAGAGAATCTCGTTATAAAGGTGATTCAAGGCTTGCATTGCCACTGATGTATCATGTATGTGGCTAATTTATATAAGAGTGCGGTCCTTAACGTGAATATGAGCTTGCATATTTGAATCGAATTCTTGGTAACACTAAGACATTTGGGGTATTACTTAAGCAGTTGGTGGTTTGCGTATATTTTTCTCAAATTACAAAAATCCAATTCACATCACAGTTCATAAGTGGCCTATGCTTTGAGCTCACCAAGAAGTTTCGATATATAATGTCCATCATCGCAAGTATTTATCTAGGTGTTAATCAGGTGAGCAATGTGTTTCATAAAATATGATTAGTTCATTACAACGCCAAATATTTGAATAAACTAAACTGAAAAAATCATTTTTATTAGTTCATTACAACACCAAATATTCAAAGATCGTATTTGAACAAACTAAACTGAACCCTGAACTCTAAATATGCAATTCACATAAGCATTTCCAGTTCATTAGCTTATTATTTTTTTCTAGGCAGTGCTGTGAAGAACTCTTGGATCAATACCAGGTCTACAAATGGTTTCAAAAGGCTTTTGAATCCAAAAAATGTTATATTTATTTTCTTTGAAATAAAGATTTCCTAGATTATCGTATATTCAATTTTTGGTTTTATCTTACTGTTTCTTATTGTTTTTGTCAATATTTTGATTTTATTTTACAGGTAATCATAATGAGAAGAAGCTATGTCTTCAATGTAAGGGTTTCTTCTTACTTCTCATTTGTTTTCATTTGTGTGTTTCAAATTTGAGGTATTCCATTGTTTTGCATTTTCAATCAACGCTCACTTTACGAATGTAACGCTCATGTCAAATGATTTAGGGTCTTGGAGCTGCAAATTTCTATGAGGTCCATGGATACAATATTCTCATGAGCTATTATGTCAAATGTTTTGCTTCTAAGGTATATCCCATTTTTGCTAATCATAAGCTATTCCATTTTGGCCATTTCATGTTTCCCATTGATGCACTGTAAATGTGTGCATCTAACTATAATTTTTCATTGTCGATATCCATTCTTTTTGCAGGTGTGTACCAATTATCGACACGTGAAGAATTCCATCTAAGAAATACTCATGTCTATTCGAAACCGTGAATGGTTTCCTCATACTTCTATAGGTTATCACTCGAAGCTAGGATTTTTTTAATTTATTTTTTTGAGGATCATTTTTCATAAAAAGGGATACATTTGAGTTGTAGCTAATTCAATTGATAATACAATTTTCATTGATTTACATAAATATTTTTTGTCTGGGTGCCTAAAAGGAAAAGTAAAATATTATGTAAATATAATAGTCGACCCCCGTGTCGTTATGGCACGGGTTAAGCCCTATCAAAAGTAAAGAAAAATTAACGTAATATTTGGGGTTTCTATCAACATCATGTTCCGTTACGGCACGGGTTAAGCAGAGGGCGAGACTCGACACATTAATTTTTGCTAAATATTTTATCTTTATATTCTCAAACTTTGATGTATTGCTAAATATTTTATCTTAACTTTGTTGTTATGGATTTTTAAAATGTTAGGCTTTTGCGTACATGATACCGTGGTTTTGGATTGAACTTAACATTTTATTTTTATTTGAACACTACCAGCTTCATCAAACTGGATTAAATTTGTAGTTGTGGATCTGAACGATGATCCCTTTTTATTTATTTATTTTAATTTTTGTTTTCTCAAAAAAATATTTGCACTCATTATATAATAGTTATTGTTTTTACGATCTTTAACATGTTATTTAAGGTTATCATAGAGGCGAGAGGAGTAGATATAAATTCATCTTTGAAAAGACAAAGAACTAAAGACATGGTAGTTTTAGTGATCGACAACGACGTTAGGTTAATATAATCTCGCCATGAATTTACAAATAAAACAATACAACGAAAAATAGGTGGCGTACTTTCATTGGCTAGGACATGAACAAACAGGAAAATACGGGACATGTGATCTGAGCCCGTTACATGCGTCTTTATTCCGAATCACAACCATCACGTTATGTTTAATAGTTTCAATTGAGGTAATTTTTAGTAAAATTATTTATTAACGAAATTATATATTTATTAGATTAATCAAGGCAAATGAAAATTTAATAAATCATTCATCATAAACAATTAATAAGACCCCAATTAATAAAACACTAATAATATCATTTAAGAAATTAATGGAATATGCATTTATTAATTTAATTAGTAGAAATAAAAATTAATAAACCATTTATTATGAGCAATTAATGAGACAAAACCAATTAATAAAACACTTAAACTAACATTAAAGTTGAACAACCCACGGCCGTAGATTTATCTTTGCCAAGATTAAATCCTGGCCACCACTCAGATAGGCTAAGTTAGCCAAACTGTGCTTTATAAGGGAGATTTAGGGGATAATGAAAAGAATTGGAAAATATAAATGGGACGAGGAAGGGGATAATGTGTTGGATATTTTCAATATTATAGAAAATAAAATGATTTTCATTTTTGGTTTGCCGCTATGGTTGGGGAGCGTCTTGTGCCGAATAGACGCAAAGGATGTTTGTTGGAGATGAAGAGGTATCTCCAAAGGGTGTGATGGTTCACGTAATACACATTCATTCCCATTATACATTATTGATGTCTATTGGAAGTGAAGTGTCCTATAAGCTGTAATGATTTATTTTCATTCAAGTGTGAAAAAACTATCAAAATTCTCTGATTTGTTTTATCTCTAAGCATTATCATAATCCATAAACAATGTGTTCTTAGTTGGGGTCAAGGGAGTACGACTCTTGAATCCAACTACGTTTTAGAGCTTCATTGTATGCTGAAAGCATTACTTCGTTGACCGATTATACTCGCCAATTATTTAGGAATGGTCGAAATATTTGTTGAAAAGAATCGAAGGCCTTGAAGTCAGTGATACAAATACAATATTCTTTTCGCTCCTAGATTTTCATCCTCAATACCCAAATTTTTCTTGAATCACTCTTCTCCATAAATAATATCTTTTATTTTGGAATCTCCGTGCTCATTTTACTAACAACGCTTAACTGGAGAGGTTGAGGCTTTTTAATGGAAATCCCCATACTCTTTAGGTCTACATAACTTTTTCCAGTAAATCCAGTAGATTATTTAAATCTTCTAGTGAACCCCATAAATTTTTTATCATCAGTTTAGTTAATGTTTCCTTCGCTAAAGATGGCATGATGTACACTACATATCATAAATAGGTAGTGCAGCAAATTTATTCTTTATTAGTACTATTTTACGTGCCTTTAATAGAAGATTCTTCATCCAAGGTGCAAGTCTCTTCTGAAATTTGTTTGATATGTCTTCCCATTCATAAGTAGATTTTATAGTGAAGTTGTTACCTAAAATGCTGGAAAAAAAATTCATGATGAGAGACATGATTGTCGAGAATCATACTCCTTTAGTTTTTAAAAGAGTGTTCCGCTACTCTATGGTTTAAGAGGTTGTTGAAAGTTGTGGGTGGTTTTAATATTGCAAGTCGTGGTTCTTTGAAAAAGATTCGGTGGTCAATGGGGCTTTAAGCCTCTAATAAGTGAATTCAAGTATTAAAACGAGTTTAGCCGAGTCCCGAGTCTGAACTTATTTCTCCAACTTCCCCAACAACCCCAACCGAATAGGACCTTGGAGCGAGTTAAACAACTAACACAAGCTCATGCTTTAATTCTCAAGAATACGACCTTAAGCTAATTTCTTAGATAAGTTTTTTATATTTGCATGCAAAACATGTATGCGATATAACTACTTCAAAGCAATACTCAACTTTAAAATAATAGATTTCATTGGTTCCAACTTTAATTCACAAACAAAATTTTAATTTGCTAAATTACTAATCTTTCTGAAAATTTATAAACAATGAGAATAAAGAAGATCTCAAAACTTGAACAAGTTTTCTCAAAAATTATACAATTTAAATTGTCTAGGTGGAGAAAGTTTCTACACAATCTTCCAAAAGTCGACTTGCTAGGCAAGTTTATGTGGCCGTTTAGGCAGATTGTTAAACTAGGGAACAACTAGAAGAGAAGGGAGGCAACTGAATAGAGTGGATACAATATCACCTTTCAAAGTGACTCAAAACCTATTCTAAAGTTCATGATGAGAAAATACGCAAAGACAAGAGAGCATCACTATAGTATAAATGTATTAGTGAAGCGTTCGAAACTAGGATATGTAGTAACTTCAAAGATACTACTTTTATTTTAATTTAATTTCCAGATTTAGTATATCTAAAGCCACAAATATAGCGACCTTCTATACTCTTAATGCTATTCAAAACATCTGAAAAAAATGAAAGCCCGTCTATTATATTGCAAATTGTATTAATCTTGTAACAGTAAATGATGCTCAGTTTACTGGGAATCATCATTATCAATATATTGCTTCAGGATCTATCTTCTTTTCCTGAAGAAAAAAGAGAAAAAAAAATGTTTAGTTGTATATTAATCAAATAATGTGCATCTCATTTCATTGGCTGAAAACTCAATGCAACCAACTCTTACGTGAGAATTTGATCCATATGTATACAATTTCAAGGAACATATAAAATCAATGCCATCCTTGAAAATATATAAACAAAAGGAATGATGAAAAGAAAGATTAATCATTAAAGAAAAACGACGAAATGTGTGAATATATATATGTAGCAAGAACAAATAGAATAAGAACTCCATGACCAATATAATATATCCTCATAATGTTTACATGACTACATAGTACATGGGCATAACTAGATACATGTTTACTTTTCCTAAAGATATTGCTGAAGGCTTTTCATGATGCTCTCCGCCTGATCACAGGGATGGGCAACAAATTTTATCTAGTCAGAACAGTCGGTCAAGCTGGCTTTTTCACTACCAACATAAAAAATCTTGTAATTTGTTTGCATACCATTTAAAAAATTACTTTTATCTTTTTGAAGTAAATAAATTAAAAGCTAATCGGGAGGGTTTCATAATGATTTTTAGAATATCTTATATTGTATTTGCTTTTAACTTCCGAGATTAACTTTAATTTTGGATAAAGAAAGCATTTGCGTTTTTTGGTATCCAAAAACCCTCTTAACGAATTCAACTTCCTCCTACTAATCACAATTGAATGCATCAATGGTCCATCATCTTCCATGGAAAAGAAACAGTTCCCTCTTTTTGGCATTTGTTTTCATCCTTTTGTATTTTGGTACCAGATTCTTGTGACAGTTACACCACACCACACACTACCGCGGCAGCAAAATAGAAATTAGTCCAAGTTACATAATGGAGTGGGTCCAAAATCGAAGCCCATTAAATTATCCACAATAAATACTACCCACCACAAGTCACCAGACTCACCGCCACACCACACATATCAAAGCTTTCACCAAATCTGTGTTAGCTGCATCTGTAGTGATTAAATCTAACTACAGGGGCAGTTCTATAAATAGGTAGTGATTCTAGGACACATGCCATATATTATACGTATAAGGATCGTGGAAATGTATTCAAAAAAAGAATGGACTCATTTTGACAAAAAAAGTCTTATCTACATTCAATTGAGATGCTCTTTGATATTTTCTTGTGGACAATAAATTCAATGACAAGTAGCCCATCATCATCGTCACCCATTTCTGCATCCATAACGTCTATTCAAAATGTTATGCGACTATTAATGTCTTGTCATTCCGGATCAAAGACGTATTTATTTGCAATGTGTCGGTTGGTTTTGTGTAAACGGGAGTTGGTTAGTTCCCTGAGAGATAATTGAACTCCGGTCTACCGCGAACTCAATTTTGGCCTCGATAAGATTTCAAGATCGTTAGTATGGAATATGCATCAATTCTGCTACATTCATTAATTTAGAACCAACTTTTGGGGACTACCCATAAGTTTTTGGAAAGGATATTAGAAGTAATATTTGGTCACCCCTCATAAAAAAAATTTAATACCAACTTTACCCTTGATGATAAACTTAGTTAGTGTGATGATTAATTAGTGTTAGTGTAATGATTAATAACTGATTAGTTAGTTTAGTAATATGAAGAAGAAGGAAATATGAAGAAGAAGATGGGTGACCCCAATAAATCTTTTTTTGGGTTTAGTAATTATGATTTGGGTGATTCATGTGATGATACCTCATCCTCAGAACCAAAACCCCCTTCACCTCATAGTGTATATGTCAATACTTCTAATGATCCGGAAATGAGTTATTAGTTAGATGATGAAAGCTTTTTGCCCCAAACTCAAGTTAACCAAACAATTTTTTTTTTTTTTTAAGCATGTTAACCAAACAAATGATGGATTTTATCAGCCACAACCTGAAGATGAAGCTATGGGTACTCAAGTATGCCTCATATTTAGTTAATGTAGCTTGAATTGTGCAAAAATTTGGCCAAACTCAAAATTTTTTTTCAAAATTTCGGTTAGGTCAACCTAGTTCAGTTACCAAATTTAGGTTGCGAGGTAACCGAACTGTTCTTAGAGTGTAGTTCGGTTACTAAATTTAGCAGACGCAAGTAACCGAACTACATGTTAATGGTGGTTTTTTAGAGTTCGGTTATGTTTTTCCTGAACATGTAACCGAACTATTTTTATAGAGTTTACAGTGCATTGTTCGGTTGAGTAGATATCAACACTTTTGTTACCGAACTACATATTTCAAAAGTTCGGTTAGCCATAAAAATTATCGAGAAAACCGAACTCATTCTTAACTTTTGAAAAATTTAGTTCGGTTACGAGAGTGTTTTTTTGCGAGCACACCGAACTAAATATTTCAAAAGTTCGGTTAGAAAGAGAAATTATCGACAAAACCGAACTCATTCTTTCAAAGGAAAAATTGAGTTCGGTTACGAGAGATTTTTTGGAGACCGAACTATATAGTTCGGTCACCAGACATTTGCGAGCACACCGAACTGTTCTTATTTTGGAAGTTCGGTTATCAATTCTAGGGTTACAGAAAAAATTCTCCTAACCGAAATATCTCCTGTAACTACCATTTTCAATGGGTTTTGATGATTTCTAATCGATTTCTTCAACAAATAAGGAATTGAAAAGAATGGTTATGAAGGAAATTGCTTATGAAGATTGATTAATCGACGATGAAATTTTTTCGAATACGAAGAAGAGGAGAAGAAGATGATGAAGAAGAAAAGAATAATCAATTTTGAAACTGATATTAAGTTTTTATTTAATTTAGGTTTTAATTAGTGGATTAGATTAGTGGGTTATTAGGGTTAGTTATAACCTAAATTAGAATAAGGACATATTAATCTTTCCCAATTTTTTAGGACACCCCTTATAATGTAGGGTGGACATTTATAACACTGGGTAGTCCCCCATATTTTTGGGTAGTCCCCAAAAGATGGTTCTTAATTTATCATAGTCGTAGTTGCTTTTAACAACACACAAAATAGTCCTACTCAACTAAAGAGTTCACCAAATATATGACTCTGAAAATCAAACAATACATAGAAAGGGAAACATAATACTCACCAAAAAGCTTGACGGAATTATTCTATTATTAATTTCTTATTCTCAGCTTGTTTCTAACTTAAAAATTTGCTAAATCATTTGTTCATTTTTGAATTAATAAATAATCAAGTCAAATCATATCCATGAAGTATTTATTGTTTTTCCCCAATATCTCAGCTTTATAGCGACGATGCAACAAACAAATGTGCCACATCGAGATGCGGCCGTAAGGATAGTAAAACTATTATTTTTTTGGACGTCTGCCTAGGCAGAAAAACAAGAAGAAGAACAAAAACACAAAAAACAGAGAAAAAAAAAAAAACAAGCCTAAGTAGCAGCTTGCTGAAGGAAAGAAGAAGGGAGTTGGGAAGATGTCCACCAGCGTTGGACATTATGTTGCTTCGCAAATGCTGCCAGATTATGAGCCATAGAATTGGCTCTCTTTGGGATAAAGTTGTACTCCACCAGGTTGAAAGAATTGGTCTTGGAATTAATTTCGTTGATCGTATGCAAAATCCTCCAGGGGATATCTTTGTTTTTCTTCTGTAAAGAGAGCACTATTTGTTGACAGTCCCCCTCCACGATGACCTTCTGCGCTTCTAGACGATGCGCTAGTTCAACAGCTAGAAGGAAGCCGTTAGCTTCAGCACTAATTGGGTCTGTAGTGTAAACGAAGACCGAACCCGCACCAAGGATAGTACCATGTTCATCTCTTGCAATAGCCGCTGCAAAGGATTTATCTGCTGCTACAGCCGCGTCTGCATTCACCTTAATGAAGTTAGGTGCAAGAGGACTCCACTGCCGTACTTGGTTAACCAGTGGAGAAGCTGTGAGATGAACATCATCGACTTCGTCAGCCCCGTTAACCTTATAAGTATTGAACCAGAATAAACCCTCGTTGATGATAGACTGAATATTGATAGAGCTATTTTCAAATACCACTTTGTTACGTGCTTTCCAGATTGCCCACCAAAGACGAGCACCCATACAAAAACTATCAAAGCCATCTTGTTTCGACAACCAATATTTGCAGCAAGAACCAACTGACTTCTCCTCGATGTATATAGAGTTGAAATTCAGAGGGGACGCAAAAAGAATAGCTTGAGAAACATGTCACTGAACGAACAAGTGATCATTTGTTTCAGTAGCATTACCGCACATGGGACATTCCATTTGTACTCCATCAATATGCTTTCCAATCTTTACAAGAACACCAATACCGTTGCGCAGGACTCTCCACAAGAAATTATGTATCTTAGGTGCAAGGGGTTTCACATTCCAAAAACGTTTCCAAGGGAAATCACAATCATTGCGAGAGGAAGATTCGGCGACATTATAAAGGAGTAACTTTTGAAAGGATTGTGCGGTATACACACCATGGGGAGTTAGAGACCATATCATCTTGTCCTCGATAGTCTCTTTGCTGATGTAGATCTTCAGAATTTGTTCAGCTACATAAGGTTCGAATGTGGCATTGATAAGGGGGATATTCCACTTCCTGTCTTCAGCATTGATCAACTCATTAATAGTAGTTACCCCATTTGTTCCTGAATAAGAAATTACTGGAGTATGGCCTGGTAACGAGGGGATCCATGGATCATACCAAATCTTGATATCCTTGCCACTGCCCACTAACCAAATACAACCTTGCTTCAGATATTGTCGACACTCCAGAATAGAAGCCCATGTACTTGAACACCTTTGAGGTTTGCCAGAGTTCCAGAAATTAGTGTCTCTGAGATACTTTGCAGTAAAAATTTGTCCCCAAATAGTAGTGTGATTTGAAAGGAATCTCCATCCAATCTTAGCAACTAGAGACAAATTGAGGTGCTCCAAATCTCGCAAACCTAGCCCACCATGTTCCTTACTGTTTGTACACCAATTCCAGTTTAGGAAGTGCATCTTTTTTGTATCCTTTGAGTGCCCCCACCAAAAGCTCCTAATGATTTGTGTTAGCTTGTGAATAACGGTTTTAGGAATTAAACTGGTAGCCATATAGTATACGGGTATAAGAGCCAACATCGTCTGAATCAGCATTGTCCTCCCTGCATGTGTAAGAAAATGTTTCTTCCAGCCATTCATCTTAGCTTCAAACTTTTTGATCAAAAATTCATGAGACGAAATCTTACGCCCAGACTTTAAAATCTTGAAACCCAAGTATTTTTCGTCCTCATGCATCCTTTGAACACCCAGTTGATGCATAACTTCCAGTTGTTTATTCACAGGAACAGCCTTACTAAAGTATATCCCAGACTTGTCATAGTTCACCATTTTCCCGGAGCATTTAGAGTATTCCTGGAGTGTTGAAGTTACCGCATTTACGGTGTTAACATTCAAGCAACCAAAGAGTAAAACGTCATCCGCAAACATAAGATGTGAGACCGAGGGAGCCCATCTATTCACCCTGTAGCCGGAATAAAGACCATCCATCTCCATCCTCCTTAAAATTTTCGTCAAGATTTGAGAGCAAAGAATAAATAAGTACGGCGACAAGGGACAACCCTGTCGGATACCTCTTTCACTGATGATTCTCCCCTCAGGCTGCCCATTAATAATAATAGAACACGTTGTCGTGGTTGTGCAATTCATAATCAACGAGTGAATATTACCATGGATACCAAAACTGTGGAGAACACAACCGAGAAAAACCCAATCTACTCTATCGTAAGCCTTACTCATGTCGAGTTTAAGGGCGAAGGAACCTACAATAGAGTTAGAGAAATTCATAGAATGAACTAGTTCCTTAGCAGCGATTATGTTGTCAAGTATATGCCTTCCAGGAATGAAGGCAGATTGATACTTATCTATCAACAAACCAAGCATTGGGCTAAGCCTGCAAGTAATTATTTTTATGATAATTTTATAGACAACATTGCATATAGATATGGGACGATAGTGTGCTGGTTTCTCGAGATGTTTAGTTTTAGGAACTAGTGCTATATAGGAATGGTTCAAACCATCGGGGAGATTACCAAACCTAAAACAGTATTGAACAAGAGCAGTCACCTCATTACCAACGATGTGCCAATATTTTTTGTAGAATAAGTCCGGGTAGCCGTCAGGACCGGGAGATCGTAGGGAACCCATTTTCTTGAGTACATTAAGAATTTCTTCTGTTGTAGAAACTCTCGAAAGAGAGTTTAATTCCTCCCTGCTAAGAACCACATCATTCTGAAAACCAAAAGAGTTAGCATCCACGGTATTATCTTTAGAAAAAATAGTTTGAAAGTGAGAGACAAGCATATCCTTGATGGTTTGAGAATCAGAAACCCAATTTCCTTCATCATTTGTCAAGGCAATGATTCTATTTCTACTCCTCTTATGGAGCACCGACAAGTGAAAAACACGAGGGTTTTTGTTGTTTTTTGGAATCCATTGTGATTTATTTCTATGTTGCCAAAACATTCTCTCCCTCTGAATGAGAATCTTAATTTTTTCTTGGGTAATTCTTTCTTCCTCTCTAACATCCCACATGTGTGCTTTAGATTGTATATCAATTAGCTTTCTTTTTTGTTCTTCCAGCTCTCTTTCAATGTTGCCAAATGTTTTCCTACTCCATTTCGAAGGACATTCCCCCAACGAGCTAAGTTTATTAACAGTAGAGCCAGTAGAGTCTTCCCAACCTTTCTTTGCCACCTCAAGAAAATCTGGGTGCTTGGTCCAGTGAAGTTCAACTTTGAATTGTCTCTTTTTCTTTGGTGGTTTCCTTATTATGTTAAGAAGAATAGGGGCATGGTCACTGTAAATCCTTGGTAAGTGGAGAACAGCTGCCTCCGAGAAAAGAATTCTCCACTCTGAACTGCACAAGACTCTATCGAGTCTTTCAAAAATATGAGGTCTTTGAGTTGCGTTGTTCGTCCAAGTAAAAGCTGGGCCAGCAAAACCCAAATCCATGATGTCTCGATCTCGTAAAAAATTTCGAAACTCTCTACAACTGATGTCAGTGTTAGAAGAGCCCCCATGTTTCTCGTGCGCAGAGATGAGAACATTCAGATCTCCAATCAGGCAATACGGTGAACAAATAGCAGCCACAATATGCGAGCTTTCTTCCCAAAACCCATTCCTATGTTGTTGGGCTGGCGGACCATATAAACATAACAACTCCCAAGATGATTGGTTAAATTGCTGAGAAATGCAACATCTTATCATATTGGAGTTAGAAGACAAGACAGTAAGATCCACATTATCTTTCCATAAAAGTAACAAGCCTCCACTTCTGCCACAAGCCGGAACCAAGTGATGATGTCTAAACTCTAACGCGTTGCAAACTCGAATACTCTTATTAGTGTTGAGAATGGTTTCAGAGAGAAAGAGAATAGAGGGATTGCAAGCGCGGAGGAAAGATTTTAGAGTATGAATTGCCGTGTCATTCCCCAACCCACGGAAATTCCAAGACATGACTAACATTGACCTTGCAGCTTTTGGGGAGAAGCTTCCATAACCCTTGAGGAAGAAATGCTTTTTGTCTTGAGGGGAGGATCACAATCCATAGGAGAAGCCTGTCTTTTGGAGCCAGTGATTTTGGAGGAATTTGAATTCGTGACGCTTTTGGCACTCCTAGCATCTCTCTTCCACTTCTTGATTTTGGAGTTGTTAGAGGATGAAGAGATAGGTGAAGATGGATTGAGGGGTTTATTCTGTTGAGAGGTAAAGGTAAACACATCCGCAGGAGAAGTATGGTCTCCCGACGATGTAAGGGTTTGAAGTGGGGAAACAGTGGGTTCAGGATGGGTGGATTTTTCTGGATTTTGAGGAGGAACATAAGGAGTGGTTGTGTGGGCAGGGAGTTGCTGGTCTTGGGCTAGGTGATGGTGTTGTATATGGAGTGGCACGTGCACATTGAATAGGGCTTAAGAGTTGACATGGATTAGAACAAGTGGGATGAACGGTTGCACGGAAATTTTGGGAGATATTGTTATGTGCAACGGAACTTTGATTGCAAGGATGTAGGAGTAAATTTTCTTCTTCTACGTCAGTTACATGCAATGACTTACCATGATCAGCATTATTATTCTTTATGTAACTGATGCCCATATTTACCGCGTCACCAATAGCCTTCTGCCAACTGTCCGAATCAGTCACCAATCTCGTCCCCATAGATGAACCGTACTCCATCAAGGAATTCCGATCGTCGTCTTGCTTTCCATGAGAAACAGGGATCAAGTTAAGCTTTGGTTTGAAGTTTGCTCTAATTTCATCAGTATAGCGAGCTAGATTCAACTCCTGCATCTGTTGGAAGAATCCATTTGAGTAGTCGATATTCAGACCTTCGCTATGCCTTGAAAGGACTGGACACTACTTCATGAGATGCCCAAAAAACCCACAGAAGTAGCACAACTTGGGCAATTTTTCATACCTAAGTTGCGCGTCAATGACCTTCATGGAAGGGAGAGTAACCTTGATGCTTTTGGGAAGTTTTTTTGTGATGTCGATTTTGACTCTTACTCTTGCATACTTTGACCATTTCAGTTGTTCACCTTTAGGAATAGGATATGGTGTACTAAATTGTTTCTCCAAAAATGTGACAGACTTCTCGTTTAGTGCTGACAAGGGCAAACCATGGATCTGGACATTGAAACCAACAAATTTAAAAAGGTAATCTTTGGGAAGCTTACCAGGATCACCAACTTCCATCAACAACAGATCATCATTAACGCTCCATGGGGATCCTTCTAAAGCCACGCACATATCACATCTTAGTTTGAACTTTACCATATACATGCCTGGTACCATTTCAGAAACTAGGATCCATCCGGAAGGCTTCCATGCTTTAACTAGAATTTCATAGAGAACTTTTAGACTGTATTTCCTGTTATTCACTAACTTTGTTACCAGAAAGTATTTAGAATCCTGCGATTCTTCAATGAAATCTGCCGGAATCTCAACAGTTAAATTGTCTTCTTCCAACAACCCTTCAAATCGCTTTGTGATGTCTTCCATAACTATTTGATTAGGTTGCGCTGAAGAGGAAGCCATAATCTGATCAAACCGAAAATCTAGACTTTAGCAGCAGCTGTGTAAAAACCTAGAAACAATATAAGAAGTACCCAAGAATCAAAGAAATCATCCAAATCGATGAAGAGAATGTCACCCAAATGGTGAAGAGAAAGTGATTCCTTTTAGTATTTTTTGGTATCGTTAAATCTTACTCTAGTAAAACTAATCAATCCATCGATGTTTATAAACTCGAACTACAGCGGCAATGATATGGAAAAGCAATATGTTGTGCAATGCGTGATACTTTTGTGTTCATTTACAATGAGAGCCCAACATGGAAATGTAATCAACTGATCACGAATCATGTAATAAATAAGAAAGTTGTTTTTGGGCATACGAATTACTTTGTGGGCATACAAAATGATAGTCCCATCTTGGGTAACCTTATAAGGGGTAACCTATGGATAGATCAATTACCTATATACCCTTAATAAAAAAAATCTAAAATCAGTTTTCTAAAAAATCAAAATCAGCTTACTTTAACATCTCTTCTTCTTCCTCCTCTAGCCGAACTCTTCCCCTCTCGCGAAAAAAAAAAATTCATCACCGTGATTAATTGTCGATTCGTAAAAAATTGATTGTCGATTAAACTGACTACATAATGACTCGTACAAAGAAAAACAAGGACTAGACAAACCAAATCGTCTTCTAATCCATCAATTGAAGAAGAAGAACTAATTGAAGATGAAGGTGTAGAAACTGAAAATCAACCACCTATTGAACCACAAATTGAACTAACTGAATCTCCAACTCCGGAAATGAGGATAAGAAAGTAAGTTTTACAAACCCAATATCCTATTTGCTGTTTTTCATCAATTAAATGACGGTTACGGTGTTGGGTTCGGCTCAAAATTGAGTTGCGTTTTTAGCCGAACTGTTCTTCACAAAAGCTTCCTCTAAGTGTATAAGAACAGTTCGGCATGAAATTTCATGAAATTTCAAGCCGAACCTAGTCAAAGAAAGAGATGTATAGGGGTTCGGCGTATTCGATAATCATAATATGTGCCGAACCTAGCACATTTACGAGGTTCGGCTATTACGATATTCACAATATGTGGCGAACCAATACAAAATTATTAACCCAAGAATGTACATGATCAGGTTCGGCTTATATTCTACTTATTAAAATATCCGAACAATGTGTTTCCAACAGGTTCAGCGCTTACGAATTTCTAAATATAAGCCGAACCCTAAACATTTTTTCTTCCAGAAAGTTTAGCGTATGGTTCGGCTTGTTAGGACAATTCGAAACAAGCCGAACTCTGGTCTACAAGGTAGGTTCGGCACTGGGGGTCTAGAGGGAAAGGGCCCCCTGCAGAGTGCGAGAGAGCGTCTCGTTGGAAATTTTCCAACATATCTTATGTTTAATCTCACTTTTGTATGTTAAAATCATCAAAAGTTTGTGTTTTTTCACTAACAGGTCGAACCCCGGAAGCTGCCTAAATGCCTAAAGCTTTAAGTATTCAGTGAACGATACCGCCTAAAGCTTGCGAACTAAATAAGTTGCGAACTTTGTTATAAAGATGGGGAGAGTTTGGCAGGGAAGTTCGTAAGCTTTAGGTACCTAAATGCCTACAATTTGTTACACTCTGTTCACACCGTCAAAGTGAACGATACCCCCTAAATCTTGCGAACTTCCCTGCCAAACTCTCCCCATCTTTGTAACACCTAACTAACTTATCTTCGAATTCTCTCTCTCGAGTTTTCATCCAAGCTTGCATCCAAGATTTTTACCGCTGAATCCTTAAACATGGTTCCGAAGGGTCGTAATGAAATGGTTAATCGAGGGTTTTATAAGACAAATAAGAGTCTGTGGTACAGATTTGGACGAACTGTATCAAGCCGATAAACAGTTAAAAGAAGAAATTGATGTCTTTAATCAGTAAGTCAATGATGGAGAAATTGTGTGTTAAGAGTTTTGAGAAGAAAACGATTAATGGGTTTTTGTTTCCGAGTTAGATGAATGTCAAAAAATCAATGAAGAGGGAGTTTACTGCCATTGGAGATGTGAATTGTTGATATTGATTTGAGTGATGGATATAGTTCTGATAAGTCTAGGAAATATAGTTTTGTGTTAAACGCGAAATTATTGTAGGCAAGTGAATACCTCTTCATTGTCAGAAACACGCCCATCAACTGCTCGATGAAAGTCCCCAGCCAGTTCAGCCCTAGCTTTGTGCAGCTGCAAGAAATGGTTTTTTGATTGAAAAGCAGGGAAAACAAAGCCTACTTGGACATTACCCGAGTGGTGATGCTGATGTTTTAGGCAATCACATTCTTTCTGCAAGGATCTAAAGAGAAGTTTTTGATTATTCAATGATATATAACGTTCTTTTATGTTACTTGGTTGGGTACTCATGAAAAGGATACAAAAGTGTTTTACTAACCAAAACTAAGTCTATTGATCTGTGTTCTTTTATTCTTATATATGCGTAATTACATCCATTAAATGTTAATTTATTTATCAAAGCTAACCAGTAAACTTGGATTAAGGAACAAGTTTTTGAAAGTAAGGACTTCGACACACTGAAGGACATGGAGGACTTCGTTGCATTCCCATTCTCAAGTTCTCCTCATGGTATGTATTTCTAATCTATTCTTGCCGGTGACTGAAATGATGCACTAAGCTTATTATTGCTTCATTCCTGGTATACTTATTGAAGAGGACATACGGTTCCGCTTTAGGTGTTGAAAAAAATACTAAAATAAGTTTCAAATAAATTGTAATGAAGTTAACCATTCTATCTTTGTTGAAAAGGACCTTAATTAATCTGACAAATCCAGTACTACGAGTATGTAAAAAAAATGATAAACAATCATTTTGTATATGCATGCAGCTACTTCAAAAATAATCCCTAGGTTGTTTTCCAAGTTTTTGTATATTTAATATTTTAACAACTAGCTTTGATATTTCACATAAGGTTAGGAAGAAATTCAAGTTGCTGCAATGAATTAATGGATGAATGGAAAAGAATAAATGAGGATTCATTTTCGGTAGGGAAGGAGCAGAATTTGGCCAGAAAAACAGACTAAAATTGGCAGGATTTCTATTCAACCGAGTCAACTTAGTAATTCAGACCTCTCCGATGGTTGGAAAACTGCCTGAATCAAAAATCAAAAATCCTAAGCATGCATTGGGATGCCGCGAAGCGAAGCCGAGCCACACCAAATCAAAAATCCTAACCATGCATCGGGACGGGACGAGGCGGAGCCAAGCCACACCAAATCAGAAATCCTAAGCATGCATCGGAGCGAGACGAAGCCCAGCCAAACATGCATTGGGACGGGGCGAGGCGAAGCCGAGCCAAGCATGCATTTGGACGACCAAATCAAAAATCCTAAACATGCATTGGGTCGTGACGAGGCGAAGCCGAGCCACACCAAATCACACCAAACCAAAAATATGGTTAAAAGCAAAAAAAACATTATGATAGATGATTTTCAGGTCTTCCCAGTGCGTAGCACGGGCACAAAATCTAGTCAATATTTTATGGTTGAAATGCATTTTTATAGCCAGTGGCGGAGCCAAAAACTCTATTAAAAGCAAGGGTTATGGGTAGTCTCCAGTTGGAGACTAACTCTTTGATATGAGGGACTCCTTGCTCAAATGA
The DNA here is from genome assembly GCA_023529315.1 of Papaver bracteatum. Taxonomy (NCBI): domain Eukaryota; kingdom Viridiplantae; phylum Streptophyta; class Magnoliopsida; order Ranunculales; family Papaveraceae; genus Papaver; species Papaver bracteatum. The sequence goes on from JAJJWX010003522.1 coordinate 316,328, forward strand.
ACGAATAAACCCAATATGAGTGAAAAAAAAAAGAACACTACTGTGAGAATTTTTTTTTGAAACCAAATGGGGGACAGTCCCCGGTAAAGAAAAAAAAAACGGGAGATTGTCTCCCGTTTGGTAATAAAACTTAGAAAAACATCCAGGAGAACGAGTTTTTCTTTTCTTCCAAATTTCAACTTTTATTTCTCTCTATCACTCTTCTACTCTTCTCTATCAATCTTCATCAATCATCCTCATATCATCAAATTAAATGAAACCCACTCTATAAGTATTGAAGGTAAATCTCTTGAGTCTTTAAAAATCGTTATTCCATATGATTTGGGTTTTGGTTATCTAATTTCGTTTTTGTTTAAGGTTTTCCCTAATTATTATTTTTTCAAATTTTTTTTTTTGAAGGTAGAGTGAATTCAATTGGATTTAAGGTATGATTATGTTCAATTCGTTCTTGTTTAAGTTTTTTATGATTGATTTATGATTGTTACTTGTTTTTGATTCATAATTCGTTAACATTTGTTTTAGGGTTCATATAGAAAACAATGGATTACACTAGGTTGTCTTCTAAAGATGCAACAAATCTTGTATGCACAACTCTTAACATGGAAAGTGACAAACCTTGGATTAGATTTAGGGGTGGATGGAGCAATATGTGAAAAATCGGGGGTCTAACAACACCACCCAATATTTCAATTAGCAATCTGTATGGACAACTCCGAGTTGTTTTCTAGAGAATCAACAAGACTCAATCAATAGAAAATATCTCAAGGAGTTATTATCTCAATCTCTCAATTTTATTTATTCAAGCAAATATGATTCGCGAGTCTAATCAAAGAGAGATAACTTGGATGATACCAAAGACCAATATCCAAGTGTCAATCAATTTAAATCAATAACCAAAATGGTCGGATATTCTAATTGATTGAACAACGTACAACCTGTATTATTTCAATTATATAAAAATATAATGCGGAAAATAAATAACATAGACACCATCATTTTGTTAACGTGGAAACCGCAAATGCAGAAAAACCCCGGGACCTAGTCCAGATTAATCATACACTGTATTAAGCCGCTACAGACACTAGCCTACTACCAATTAACTTCGGTCTGGACTGTAGTTGAACCCCAACCAATCTCACACTGATCCAAGGTACATTTATGCTCCTACGCCTCTGATCCCAGCAGGATACTGCACACTTGATTCCCTTAGCTGATCTCACCCACAACCAAGAGTTGCTACGACCCAAAGTCAAAGACTTTAATAAACAAACCTGTCTCACACTGAAAAGTCTACATGTAATAGATAAATTCGTCTCCCACGAATAAACCTACAAGTTTTGTTCCGTCTTTTGATAAATCAAGGTGAACAAGAACCAATCGATAAAACCAGACTTATATTCCCGAAGAACAGCTCAGTTTCATCAATCACCTCACAATAAACTTAATCGACGCAGCGAAGAAAATTATTGAGGAATCACAAACAATGAGACGAAGATGTTTGTGACTACTTTTATCTTGCCTATCGGAGATAAAATCTCAATCCAATTATTATAATTGTACTCGTACGATAGAAAGAGCAAGATCAGATCAAACAACTATGATAAAAATAGTATCGGTATGGCTTCACAATCCCAATAAAGTCTTTAAGTCGTTAACCCGAGTTCAGAGAGAAAACTCAAGGGTTAATGGAGATCGACTCTAGCTTAGAGAAAACTAGTATCACACAAGAAAGGAATGTGGGGATTAGTTTTTCCAATAGCTATAGTTCTCCTTATATAGTCTTCAAATCAGGTCTTGCAATCAATGTTAGCTTAGTAACAAAGCATTCAATATTCACTGTTAGATGAAAACTTGATTAGATACAAGCTAATATTCCTCAACCGTTATATGGAAAACTTAGCTTGCCATACACACATGTACTTGACGATTTTGGGTTTGTGTAACCGTACCCAAACGTGTACAATGGTTGGTTCACAACTAGTTAACCAAAAGGTTAGCCAAATGATAACTTCCATTACAACCATGTTCTTCTTCACCATAACTAGTCAAAATGACTCAAATGAGCTAGTTAGAAAGTTTTTCAATTGCTATGAGATCTCAAGTACTACAAGAGAAACAATTGAATCAAAAATGATGTGATTCACTCGAATCATTAATCATGAACTATAAAGACACAGGATTTTCAAAAGCATCCCTTAGTAATATAGAATAAGTTCATGAATAACGTTTTCAGACATAACCTCTTGAGTTCGCGGACTCAAGCTAACCGGTTGAAGTTATAAACTCCAGCAGAAATTCTCGGGTTCGAGAGCTTTCGTCAGTTCGTGGACTGCACATGAGCTACAACTCCATCAGAAATTCTCGGGTTCGATAACTACGCCAGTTCGCGAACTGAGTTGCTGTTCACATTCCAGTTCCGCTTGATCAATAAAGTTTGCAAACTTCGATTCAAGTGCTAAGGACTTATACATATATGTGTTGCCACAACAATATTTATATCCCCCAATGGTTATATAGTCTAAACTCTTATTTCAATCATTGGAACATGCTCAGAGGGCGTTATATAGTTGTTATTCACAAACTATTTTTCGTCAGAACATTTTCCAAGAAGATTGAAACTTAACATGACTTTCGTCACTAGGAAAAGATGAACTTGGCTAAAGCGAAAGCTTTACCAACACCCATTTCGAGAAATAGATAAGCGAGATATACTCAGCTCGAAATGTCACATGTGCATATTCTTAGTCTATATAGTAAAACGACTTTTGTCTCAAAGATATGAGATAGAGTAAATAGACTTTTGAGTGATAGATAAGTTCAAGTCTCCACATACCTTTTAGTCGATGAAGATCCACTGGTTCCTTGAGTAGTCATTTGTCTTGTATGATGATTTTCATGGAGTCTTGAGCTCAACTACACTTTCTATCCTAGTCCAAGACCTTAACTATAGTAGACTAGAAATCAAGACTTTATAGTTTTGATCACTAACATTGACAAACATGCTTGAGATAACAACACATGCGAGTTTGACCGAGCAATGCTCTAACAATATGCGTAAAGTGTATCTCAACATCCAAAGTATGAAAATCTTATGAATAATTGTGGATTGGGTATGTTAATTGAGATAGATATTCTGAAAGATGATCAACAACTCACACACGCAATTGTTGGGCGATTTTGGATTAGGGGGCGCAAGATAAATAAGTAGATTTGGAAGCCCAAAATCTCTAAAAATTCAGGCTTAAGAGCCAGTTTGACAGGAAGTTGCACGCCCTTGATTTAACTGCCTCATACCCTGGTTATAACTGACAAATTATAACACGTAAAAGTTTTATGGAGAAACTATATTGGATCACAATTCACAAGCTTTTCGTTTTCCTTCTCACATGACCGGCCAACCGTAAATGGGCGATATATTAATTACGTTTTAAGTTAAAATGGACATTATTTTTATGTGTCACCTCTTCATATTTGGAAAGTGATTTTGAGTCTTTAAGATGTCAGTACTGGCAAAAGGACCGTCAGACCATGTTTTCCAAAACAACTATGTATACGTCCATTTTAATGGGTTTTTCCAGTTCTAGTGTCTATGTTTGATTGTATAATGAAGTTATGCTCGGAAATAAATAAAAAAGGCGGGTAACTTTTTGTAGGATAAGAATATCGCAAGAAGGACACACTTGCGAAGCTTGGTTAGCAACACATTGCGAGCGTCGCAAAATGATTTGAAGACTGACGTAACAAATAGAAATATGAGAAAAATGTGATGACTCTGCGATGATTATAGTGCTTGCGAAGATTGACAATAGAACTCTTACGAGAATATCGCAAGTCAGATCCTAAAATAAAGGACATATTAGCTGTCATCCACTATGTAATTCCCTATATAAATAGTTGAACAAGCGTAAGGAAGAGAGAGATCTTTTTCGAGTGTTGAGCAAGTCATTAGGAGAGAGAACGTTTAAAGAGCGATTGTATTCTTGTTTTCTTCCATTTCTGGTAACATTTATGTGAATCGATGAATAAAAGTGTTGTTCTTAATCTTTAAAAGATGTGTTGATTATTATGAATTCTTGTGAGGGGTGTAGTATGGGATTTCCTGCTACTACATATTGGCGCTAGAAACAGGGATTGAACCCTTGTTTTTGGTGTGAAAATTAATATTGTGATTTGAAAGAATTTGGAGTAGTTTGTGATAGATTTCATATAATTTTCAACAATTCGTTGAGGTTGAAGAGATGGCTAGAAGAATAAATGCTTCAAGATAACCAACAACTGTAAGGAGGAGTAAGAGACTTGCTGGAGAAAGAAGAAATGAAACTGGAGAACCATCAAGAATGAATACAAGAAATGATGAAGAAAATCAAATTCAACAACCAATTCAGCATACACCAGCGCAAAATAGAACTATGGATTATGATAGAGTGAGTATACATATATGGCAGTCAGATTCATCAAGTGAAGCGGATGTAGTTGCAGGAAAACCTACACTACACCCTTCATAAGAATTCACAATAACCTACACATATTTGAAGATTAAAAACAACACTTTATTATTTGATTCTCGGAAATGTTTACAAGAAATGGAAGAAATCAAGAATACAATTATTCTCTCGGATTTTCTCTCTCCTCAAAGCTTTCTTAGCGCTCAGAAATTCATCATCCTCTTTTGAACATACTGGATCTCTTTATATAGGAAAATTACATGATGGATGACAGCTAAGTTGTCCTTTAATTTCAGATCTGACTCGCGATCTTATCGCAGCAGTGATAATGCTAACTATCGCAGATGATGTAACCCTCGCAGAATGGTCACACTCTTCTCATATTTTATCTATTGTCATATGTTACGTCATTCTTTCAATCGTTTTGTGACACTCTTAGTGTGTTGTTAAAGAGCTCGCAGAACTATCGCTGTAAATCTCGCAGGAGTATTGTTGTGGCGATATTTTGATCCTACATCTTTCCTCTTCTCATGTCTTTTCTGCGAAGGGAAAAGGTCATGAGAAACTGTAATCTTTTGAAATGCCACAGCTATCTATTTCTTCACGTTCTTCACTCTGACACGTATCTACATCTCTTTGCCAAGTTTGTTACACGTATCTTTTTATCCATTCAACTTATGACACGTCCCTTTCAACCGCTGCATTCCAACCGTTCATGTATCTTCCTTGTATTAATTGCGCTTATCTTCTCGAGATTTTTTACCTCTTATATATATCTTCTTCACTCTTCTCTTTTCTTCTTTTTACTTCTTTCTTCATTCTTTTCGTAATCTCTCTGCAAATTTATTGTTCTTCCGTAAATTCCGGATCTGCAACTGTTCTTTCGATCTTTTACTCCTTCAAACTTCATTCCCATACTAAAAATGGTTACAGCTGGTCGCAAATATATGATTGCTTTTGAGAAAATTCAAAAAGAACTTAAAGACAAAGGTTTTACTTTATCCACCATTCCCAATCAAAACCCTAAATCTGAACTTTTTGTTCCATTATTTTCTGATCTTCCATGTAACCATGAGAAGATCATAGTCTCGCTGGGCCAACTTGAAGCTGGTCTTCTCATTCCTCTCTATGACCAGGGACTTCCTTTATTATATGAGATACTTTCTCACGAGAAGTTCTTGCGAGCTATATATCAGTTGAGTGGGGATTGTATACGCTTAATGCTGGAGTATGCTACTCGCGGTGCTGGTAAAGAATCTCGCTACCCTGATACTGCGAAGAATCCTAAATTCAAGGATATTCCAATTGTCCCCGCAAAATATACTGTGGAAAACTTCTTCATAAATTATGATATAATTCATATGAAGAAAGACAACACTTGCTGGGGTGTCCGCTTACAGAAAAAGGATGATATCGCTGAAGATAAAGTTCTTATATTAGATATCGATTAGCATAGGGTAATAATCAAGGCCCTCGCCACTCCAGTGATGACAAATGGTTCATTTTTACATTATATCTAGAGGGTCCCTACATCTCCGGTCCTCATGCATTGCCTGCGAATCTCGCAGAATATCAGCCGTGGGTTTTTAACTGGCCTGAAAGGAATAAAGAGGTATGTTCCCTCAAATTTCTTGCATAATTATCAATATTATCTTCCACATGTTTTCATACTCTTGCCGACTACTCTAACCTTTCCATATTAATAGGCTAAAACTTAACTATCAGAAATTTGGGAAGCCCAACACCCTTTTAGCCCTCAAATCTCTCACAGATAAAGTAAGAAATATTCCTTTATAATTCTTAACAATATATTATTGCCTCTATTTCTTATCTTTATCTGTGTTCGCAGGTTATTGAAGAGAGAGAGCCTGTGAAGATTGTGAAAACTAAATGGAAAGACAAAGAGTCTCCTCGCAAAGAAAAGTCTACTGCCCCTCGCAGAGAAAAAATATGGTGCCCCTCTCTCTAAGAAAAGAAAAACCCAGTTCCCTTCTTATTCAACTCCTCAATCTAATGAAGAAAATTTGAGGGATGATTCTGATGATGATGAAGAAGATAATAATAATGATATCTCTTGCATGAAGAACTCCTCTCCTCCTGAGTATTCTATGGATCAATTATCTAACATTTTTGGCGATATTACACATGGTATCGCAAATGATTATGGAAATGAAGCTCTTAACGGGGTATCCCAGGCTCTTGCCAAGATCTGCGATGCTCCCATATTGGTTGATAATGATTCTCTCCAAGGAATTTCAAGATCAATAACTCCCAGTCTCTTAAATTCTCTTGGTATTCTGGTATGTTTTCATTTCTTCACCATATTTATGTATTCATTCCCTTGCCAAGTTTTCATTTGCATTGCTCCCTTGCAGACTGGAAAATCTTCCTTTGATGTTGCCTCAGACTTGGAGAAGAGGTGCGCATCTTTTCACAATAAGAATACTGTTCTTTGCAAGAAGAATGTAGAGTTGGAATCTGAGTCCGCTAGTCTTCGCGGGCAATTGGAATCTGGGTCTGCTGAACTTCAATAAAAAATCAAGCGGTTGGAAATTGAACTTTCTTCCTCGCGAGATAAGATCGCAAGTGTCCAAGCTGCGAACAATCAACTTTATGGTAAGGAATCCTTCTCTTTTTCCTTAACCTTGTATTTTTTTGTATTTTTTCTTATTTTCCTTCTTCGCAGATGTTTACGGCCTTTCTGACGAAGCTGTATTCTTGCGTTCTTTTCCAAGTCCAATAGATGATGTTACTCTCCTCAATTGCCTTAATGAATCTTTAAACAACTATTCAGATGAACAAATTAAATCCCTTTCTGTAGATGATCTTAGATCCAAATTTCATCTTTTAGTAATTGATCACGGATCTAGTTTGAAAGCGGCTAATGCATCCAAACGTGAATATTTTAACTCTAAAGAAGAAATCAAGATTCTAAGAGCCCAAAAAAGTGATCTTATAGATGAAAAAGATCGTATTTCTAGGCAAGGAGCTCAAACTTTTAGCGGATTTTCATAAAACTCTTCTTGAAGTCCAAATTGAAAGAGATAAACTTATCCGCGAGAAAGAGAATCTTGTTGAAAGAGAAAACCAAATTCGTTCTCATCTTCTTATTAATAATGATGATGAATTTGCCTGGGCTGCAAAGATTCTTGACTATGCCAGAACTAACTTAGGTGTAGATGTTAGTCTTCATGTTGAACAAGCGGCCTTAATTAAAGACATGATTTCTGAAAGAGAAGGTTGTTAATTATTCTTCCCTTTTAATTTCTTGTCTTTTATAGTTTTTTACAAAATTTCCAACTTGTTGTTATATACTCGCAGGAGCTGAGAAGAGATATACTGAAAGAATTGGAGAACTTGAAGCTGACAAGAATCAACTCATAAAGACTCTTACTGCTCGCAATGAGAAATATTCAAAATTGAAGACCCAAATTATTCTGCCAAGAAGGTCTACGATGATCACAACTTTACTCACTTTTTGTATCCTTTCCTCGCATAAGAAGTTCCAAAGAATACTCCAAGTATTATTATCTCTGACAGTGAAGCTGAAGAATCTAGCGGAGATGAAGGATACATCGAAGATGATGAAGACAAAGAAGAAGAAAAATCTGGCGAGGATGATGATGGATCTAACTAGTTTTGTTTCCTCTTTTTAATCTCCTTGTAATATTTGTACATTTATCTTCTTCTTCTTGTAATGTTACTGCAAGGTTCTTTGATGTATAAATTCCTTTTGCTTTTATATGTATAATGAATTCTCTTTTGTAATATGGTTAATCAACATGATTATTAATTTTTATCCATCTGCGTAAATCTTTCATATAAAAATGAATAATAATCTTATCATTCTGTTCATTCCCATATTTGCCTTTGTTATTCATATGCAATATGAAAGATTAAGCAGATTAATGTTGAATAAAATCTATTGTTGCCTCACCTTTTACATAAATATCGCAGGTCACGTCTGTATGATCTTATGATCTCTGGTGGTCTTATTTTGCCTTCCTAATTAAATGTCTTATTTAGCCACTTTTTTATTTCTGCGACAAAATCGCAGGACGTCCTTTCATTTGCATGTATTGACCCATTGATCTTTCCTTATCCGCATTTTGTCAATTTCTCTGCGACAATATGACAAGTCTAAGCTGTCTTGCGAGAGCAAAGAATTATGACATTGTCGTCTTGCGATGAAATCGCAGGACGTCTTTACACTTTCATGTAAAGACCCATTGATCTCATCTTAACTTTTTATCATGGCTTGTTGCCTCTGTATAATATTTGTCACGTGACAATATGACATGCCTAAATGTTCTTGAGATCATAAATCCCCATGACATTGCCGTCTTTAGACACTTATCAGCTCCCTAATAGAGGGTGCCTCCCTTATCTTCCCCCTGGTTGCCCCTTCAAGGAGGGCACATCGGACATACAAGACTTGCTCCTCCCATCCGGTCTTAACAACAACCAGCTGTTTTCGCAGCCTCTTGTCCTTTATGCCTATATGGATTATAGTTACAAGACTGCATACTAAGTGGGGTTTTCTTCGGGCCGAGTGCATCATAGTCAATACTTTCCAAGAATGTCCAGGGTAGTTTCGTACGCCCCGGGCACTCTTAGCTCAACCGTGTACCTCAGCGCCTTGATCATACTCTGCACTCCTTAGGAGAGACCCTCGGTCGTCCAACCAGGGTATAACCTTATATAGTTGGAAATCCAATGCACCTCTCCTGGATGGGTTTTCAATAACCCCAATCTCCATGACCCAGGTTCCAGCAATGGTATAACCTTATCCCTAAGCCATGCAAAGAGATACCCCCTCATATGATGCACTTTAGGTCTTACATTTGCCTCTTACAAAATTTTATTTGCGAACTAGGGTGTACGCCATAAAGGTTCGTCCCTTTCTTATATTTCTCTTGCGAGTATTGTAACTCTGATGAAATTTCTTTTCTTTGATCTTTCTTTATTTGCATTTCAACTCTCGTATAATTTTTCAAGTTCATCTTTTTTATTCAAATGAAATATTCTTTTGAAACATTTTCTTCAACAAATCATTCATAAACTTCTTAAACTTCATCATTTTACCTTCTACTTACTACTTTCTGCTTCTGCCCTTTTGTTGCATTTTGGTATTTTCTCTCCATCTGCGATATGCTCGTCATCAATTGCCTTTAGTGTGTGTTGACTTTGCAATATCCCATATTCTATCCGTTCTATTGTATCAATCATCAATTTGTCACTTCTTTGCCTCTGCTTGATATTATGCTTCCAATTTCTATTCCTCGCAGCTCTTTTTTCGCAAGATTCCATGTCAATTTCATAACATTTCCTTCCCTCAATCCAATATCCCCTTATAACTCCAACACCGCTGGGATGTGGAAACTTAATGCACTGGTGGTAAGTTGACGCTACACCTAAAATTCCATGTAACCATGGCCTGCCAATTATGGCGTTATATGGTGATTCTATGTCAACCACACAAAATTGGACTTTGGAAGATAGTCCCTTTAACGAAATCCGCATAGTAATTTCTCCTTTGGGTTTGTTGGCAGTACCGTTAAAACTATAGATTTTATAGGTTGACGGTATCAGATCCTCGTCTCTTCCACCCATGGTTTTATAATTATGATAAAATAAGATATCTACTGAACTTCCTGTGTCAATGAAAACTCTATTAATAGCCCATGAATCTTCAGTTTCTCCATCCTCATTTTTATCATCTTCTTCTTCTATTTGTTTTGGATTTATTTCTAATCTGACCACGAGTGGGTTGTCATGCATCTCGCCAGGCTCTGGTACTTCTTGTGCTGTGAAAGAGATAATTTGCTTTTGCCATTCTTCTAATGGCGATACTCTCGCAATATTCATTATTTCTCTTTCATCTATGTCTCTCGCGAAGACTCTACTTAGAACATTGTCGTGGAAGTCCTCAATAGTATTGTAGGAATGTACGATGGAATTACAGAACAAATTCTTCGCCTTGGCTCCAACCTCTATCAAAAATGTTTCTGCTCCTTTTACAGTATTCACTCTGCGAATATCTGGTGCGGGTGGTAACTGCTGAGATTGCGGATGTCCTATTAGAAAGTGATTTAACTTTCCCTGATCAATCATCCTCAAAATTATTCTTTTTACATTCCTGCAATCGTTTATTGAGTGACCATGAAAATGACGGTAAGGACAAAATTCTTGATTTCGATTATTTGGATATGGTTCTTTTCCCATATTCCAGGGTGATGGTATATTTTCCATCAAAATGATATCCTCCCAAATTTTTTCTATGCTAGTATTTAGAGGTGGCATCTTAATTTCTTCCCATATTATCCTCTGACTCCCTTGCCCTCTAAAATTATTTTGCCTCTGACCGCCATAAGTCTCTTGCGACTGATCAAGTCTTTGAATTTTATTATTTCCACCACGATTGTAATAATTCATTTCCCTTTCATACTCCTCTTGATCTCGACTTCCCATGGCTTCTAACTTCTGCTTGTTGTCAATCACCACTTTATCTTGTTGTGGCTGCGAGGTGCTCGCTACATTATTAATCATTTTAGGAAGTAAACTTCCGTTTGCCGCTATTGAGCCGGTGTTTGCGACTGGATATGATTCCATCTCATTTTATTTCTCCTCCAAATCAATGTATTCTTCTTGTAGTTCTCGCAGCTCAGTCATTGTGATGGTATTTTTGACTTTGAAAACTTGAATATATAGTAGATTGGTTGCAAACATAGCATTAATGAAAGATAAAATGAGGTATCTTTCATCCACTCTACCAGCCATTTCACTGCACATTGTTTTCCACCTCAATGTTAAGTGTTTCAGACTTTCGCCAACCCTTTGTTTTAACCCAAACACATATTCAATTCCTAGACGCGCAGAATTGTTACTTATGTATGCCCCTAAAAATGTGGTTTGTAGATGAGTGAAAGAAGTTATAGTATTCTTGGGTAAACCTTCAAACCACTTTAGTGCCTCGCTAGTCAAGCTTGATGCAAATTAATTGCATAACACATCATCATGGTTCTCCCATTGTAGCATACACCTAACATAGGCTTTGATATGTTGAATGGCACATGTAGTTCCATCAAAAATACTGGTTAACGCTGGTAAATTGCATTTTGGGGGTATCCCTCCTAATTGTACTGCTTGAGTGAATGAAGTTTTTGCTGCTTCTTCAATGGACTCATCAAGTTGTCTCCTTCCTCCTTCTCTTCTATCATTTAACATTCCCCTCATTTCTGCTAATTCTCTTAAAACTTGTTAATTCCTAATTGAATTTTGCTCCATTGGTATTTTCAGTGCAGATTCCCTTCTCCTGCGTTCTTTCCTATCTTGTGTTACGAGATTTTGATTTCCTTATCCATTATTTTCTTCTTTTCTTTCTCCGCTATCTTCTCTTATATTTCTTTCGCGAATACGCACACCATTATATCTCTCATTTTCTCTTCTGCGATTTTCTTCTGCTCTTATTTGCACCCTATCGTATTCTTCGTTAATATTACCATTATTGCGGTTCTGTTCATGTCTTCTTTCTTGATTGTCATGATTATTCTGGCGAATTGCTTCTTGGAATTCTTGCTCTTCTACCTCTGCTCTCAATCTTTCCCTTTCGCAAGCTAAGCGTGCTTATTCAGAATAATGTCTCTCGATTTCTCTTTCAATTATCTGCCGATTTCTTAGAGTTTCTATTCCATGCAATATCCTTCTTCCTTCCTCTTGATCTTCTTCGCCATCTTGGTTATTTCGTTCCTGACGCTGTTCATTCTCATGCCTTCTGTTGTTTTGTTCATTTTGTTGAATTTCACCTTGTGGTATGTAACGATCTTCCCTCATTTCTCTCCTTTCGCGATGTCATCCATTTGAATTATGATTTTCTTCTTCAATATTTGTTATAGGTGATCTTATTCTTATCTCACTTTTGATTGTTCTCTAACTTGATCTTGTTGTGCTTCTTGATCTTCTATTTTGTAATCTCATGTTTTCCATTCTCAATTCATGGTTTTGCCTTGCCAAATTTAAACATTCTTCCGCTTCTAATCTCCTTTCCTCTTGTATTCTTTATCTTAAAACCTCTATTGTTTCATTTTCATCATCTCCATGTATTAGTCCTCCATTTACTTCTTGGTTTCTCCCCTCTCGTCTGTCATCTCTTAATTGTCGATCTTCTGGTTCTTCTACTGAATCTGATTGCCAAGTATGCACGCTTACTCTATCATAATCCACAGCTTTATCTTGCATTGGTGTTTGATAATTTGGCTGTTGAACCTGATTTTCTCCATCATTCCTTGTTTTATTTCTTCTTGTTCTTACTCTTGAAGATTCTCATATTTCATCTGTTTCTCCCCCTGCAAGTCTTTTACTCCTCCTTACGGTTGTTGGTGGTTCTGATGTATTTCTTCTTCTTCTAGCCATTAATCCTAATAAACTGTTGGATATTGCGTAAGATCTTCCACTAATTGTTCCAAATTCCTTCCAATCACAATGTCAATTTTTATCTTTTTCTTCAAATAATCATCAATTCATCCCTGTTTCGGGCGCCAAAATATAGTTGCAGGAAAACCTACACTACACCCTTCATAAGAATTCACAATAATCAACACATATTTGAAGATTAAAAACAACACTTTATTATTTGATTCTCAGAAATGTTTACAAGAAATGGAAGAAATCAAGAATACAATTATTCTCTCGGATTTTCTCTCTCCTCAAAGCTTTCTTAGCGCTCAGAAATTCATCATCCTCTTCTGAGCATACTGGATCTCTTTATATAAGAAAATTACATGATGGATAACAGCTAAGCTGTCCTTTAATTTCGGATATGACTCGCGATCTTATCGCAGCAGTGATAATGCTAACTATCGCAGATGATGTAACCCTCACAGAATGGTCACACTCTTCTCATGTTTCATCTATTGTCATCTGTTACGTCATTCTATCAATCGTTTTGTGACACTCGCAGTGTGTTGTTAAAGAGCTCGCAGAACTGTCGCTGTAAATATCGCAGGAGTATTGTTGTGGCGATATTTTGATCCTACAACGGAAGAGGAGCAACAATTAATAAACGATAGGCGAATAGAGGAAGATCAAGAAGTAGTTGGAGGAATAATTCATGGAAATGAAGAAGTAGAAGCATTAGAGGAATTGAGCCAAAGAATACACGAAGAAAGGAGAGTAGAAGCAGAAGAACGTGCTATTTTGACAAGATATAATCATGAATTAAGAATGGAGAATATGAGACTACAAAATAGAAAGTCAAGAAGCACTACAAGATCAAGCTCAAGATCAATCAGAAGGGAAGAAAGACGAAACTCACTTGTAGAAAATGTTGATGAAAATATTCGGCAGGAGGTGTAAAATTTAGATGAAGAACGTCGCGAAAATAGAGAAATGATTGAAGATCGATACATTCCACATAGCGAAATTCCACAAAACAGGAAGCGTCAGGAACGAAATAACCAAGGTGAGGAAGAAAACCAAGAAGAAGGAAGAAGAATATTACATGGGAGAGAAAATCGCAGAAATGAACAAATAATTAAAGAAGAAATTGAGAGACATTATGCCGAACAAGCACGTTTAGCCTGCGAAAGAGAGAGATTGGGAGCAGAAGTGGAGGAAAGAGAACTCCAAGAAGCAATACGTCAGAACAACCATGATAATCGAGAAAGAAGACACTAGCAAAACCACAACAATGGTAATATCAATGAAGAATATGATAGAATACAAAGGAGAATCGAAAGACAACAAAGAGAGTTGATAAGGAATGAGCAAAATCGCAGAGGAGAAAATGAGAGATACAATGGTGTGCGAATTCATGAAAGAAATAAAAGAGAAGATCGCAGAGAAAGACAAGAAGAAAATTATGGGGAAGAAAATCAAAATCTCGCATCACAAAACAGGAAAGAACGCAGGAGAAGAGAAGCAGAATTGAAGAGACCAATGGAACCAGTGTCCGGGGTAAATGAACAAATCTTAAGAGAACTCACAGAAATGAGAGGAATGCTGAATAATAGGAGGGAAGGGGGTAGGAGACAATTGGATGAAGCTATAGAAGAAGCTGCGAAAACTCCATTCACACAAGAAGTACAGTTAGGAGGAATACCCCCAAAGTGTAATTTACCTGCATTAACTAGCACTTTCGATGGAACAACATGTGCAATTCAACACATCAAGGCGTATGTAAGGTGTATGCTACAGTGGTAAAATCATGATGCTGTATTGTGCAAGTATTTCACATCCAGTTTAACAGGGGAGGCGCTGAAATAGTTTGAAGGTTTACATAAGAATACGATAACATCTTTCAACCATTTTCAGACTACATTCTTAGGGGCATACATAATTAACAACTCTTCACGACCAGGCATTGAAGATGTATTTGGATTAAAACAGAGAATTAGAGAAATTTTGAAGCATCTAACCATAAGGTGGAAGAAAATGTGCAGTGAGATGAGAGATATCTCATTTTATCCTTCATCAATGAAATGTTCGCAACCAATCTGCTATACATTCAAATTTTTAGAATCAAGAATACAATCACAATGACTGAATTACGGGAGCTGCAGGAGGAATACATTGCTCTTGAAGAAAAACAAAATGAAATGGAATCGTATCTTGTTGCAAATACAAGCTCATCAGCAGTGAATGCGAGTTTTCTACCAAAATTGATAAACACAGTTGCGAGCACTTCGCAGGTCCAACAAG
The DNA here is from genome assembly GCA_023529315.1 of Papaver bracteatum. Taxonomy (NCBI): domain Eukaryota; kingdom Viridiplantae; phylum Streptophyta; class Magnoliopsida; order Ranunculales; family Papaveraceae; genus Papaver; species Papaver bracteatum. Next base: position 331,471 of record JAJJWX010003522.1, read on the forward strand.
AAAATAAGAATGATAATCAACAGAAGTTGGTAGCTATGGGAAGCAGGGATCAAGAAGAATTCGAAAGAGAAAGAAATTTTTATAGTCGATATGGAAACAACAAAATTCAAAGACTTGATCAACCACAAGCAACCTATATAGGACAAATACAAAACTATCAGAGAGGATCAGGAAGTCAAAGAATGATATGGGAGGAGATCAAGATGCCGCCTTTGAACACTAGTGTGGAAAAAATTTGGGAAGCAATAATTTTAGTGGAGAATATACCAACACCCTGGAACATGGGAAAAGAACCGCTTTCAAATAACATGAGTCAAGAATTTTGCTCTTATCATCACTTTCATGGACATTCTAAAAATAAATGCAGAAACATAAAGAGAATCATTCTCAGGATGATAGACCAGGGAAAGCTAAATCATTTTCTAATAGGGAACCCTCAATCTCAACTCTTACCACCACCACCAGAAATTCGTAGAGTAAACGCAACAAAAGGAGGAGAAACATTTGTTATAGAAGTCGGAGCAAAGGAAAAAAATCTGTTTTGTAACTCTATTGTACATTCATACAAAATAATCAAAGATTTCCATGACAATGTTCTAAGTAGAGTTTTCGCGAGAGATGCTGATGGGAAGGAAATAATGAATATTGTGAAAGCTTCGCCATTAGAAGAGTGGCAAAAGCAGACTATTTATTTCACTGTACAAGAAGAACCTGAACCTGGCAAAATGCATGAAAATCCATTGGTGGTAAGACTAGAGATAAACCCAAAACAAAGAGAAGATGAAGAAGAAGATGAAAATGATGAGGCCGAAGATTCATGGGCAATTAATAGAGTTTTAATTGATACATGGAGTTCTGTAGATATCCTGTTTTATCATACTTACAAGACAATGGGAGGAAAAGATGAGGATCTAATACCTTCAACCTATAAAATTTATGGTTTTAATGGCACTGCCAATAAACTTAAAGGGGAGATTACAATGCGAAATCCATTAAAGGGGATATCTTCCAAGATTCTATTCTGTATTGTCGATGTAGGGTCGCCCTACAATGCCTTAATTGGTAGACCTTGGCTACATGGGATTCTAGGTATGGCATCGACTTTCCACCAGTGCATTAAGTTTCCACATCCTAGTGGCATTGGAATAATAAAGGGAGATTGGGTTGAAGGAAAGAATTGCTATGAAATTGATGTAGAATCTTGCGAAGAAAGAGCTGTGAAGAAGGGGAATTGGAAGTATAACATCAAAGAAAGACAAAGAAGTGAGAGATTGATGGTCGATTAAGTAGAACAAATAAAAGAAGGAATGTTGCGAAATCAGAACTTGCTGAAAACAACAAGCGGAGAAAATCTCGCAGAAGGTCAGAAAGTAACTAACAATCTCGCAGAGGCAGATAACAGTAAAGGTAAAAAAATCAAACTGTGAAATGAAAGAAATATTGAGGAAAAGAAAAAATATGTATAATCGGTTTGTTGCGAAAATTTCAAAAAATATATTTTCCTTAATGATTAAAATGAAATGACAATGTGCGAAAATTTCGCAAGAAACGATCATTTAAGATCCAGAATGGGACGAACCTTTATGGCGTACAACCTAGTTTGCGAATAAAATTTTGGAAGAGGCAAATGTAAGACCTAAAGTACGTCATAAAAGGGGGTATCTGTTACATGACTCAGCGATAAGGTTACACCACTGATGGAACCTGAGTCATGGAGATTTGGGGTCAATGAAAGCCCATCCAGGAGAGACACCTTGGATTCTCGACTTGAGCATATGACTTGAGTTGGGCGACTAAGGTAATAAGTGCTCTCCTAAGGGGTGCAGAGTATGACCAAGGCGCCGAGGTACACGGTTGAGCCAAGAGTGCACGGGGCGTATGAAACCACCCTGGCCATTCTTGGAAAGTCTTGGATATGATGCACTCGGCCCGAAGAAAAACCCACTTAGGGTGCAGTCTCGTAACCATAAGCCATATAGGAAAAAGGGATAAGTGGCTGCGAACAAAACTGGTTGTTGTTAAGACTGGATGGGAGGAGCTAGTTGTAGTTGCAGGAAATCCCACACTACACCCTTGTTAAGATTGATCGCATTCGTATGAGTCAAAAATAATTTCACTTTCTTACTCAACAAAATATAAATGAAGTATAAAGTAAGGAAGAGTTCGTATCCACAGAAAGGCGATTGTTGTTATCAAGTTCTAGTTTCTTAGTAACCAAAAGGGGGGATTTCTGATTTTTGTAAAATAAAAGTAAAGTAAATAGTTGGAAGTAATCAATGAGAGAAAGATATTGGTCAAGGAATTCATATTCAATCTTAAACATGTGCTTGCATATATGATTAGAATTACAATTTAATCTCTTTTATTATCAAAAGCCTAGAATATCAAGAGAGCAAGATAATCTAATAATTTCCTAAGTTTACCAACACACACATTAAAGATGCATATGTGAATTCTACCTAAAGAATAACCTAACGCCTTGCGCTAGTTAAGTTCAATTCCTAGGAGCATTAAGTTTGGGAAATAGGCTAATCAATGCAATTGTCATACATTGCGCATGACAATTCGGACAATGGTCAAACTCTACATATGACTATAAGAGTGTATCACTACAAACTATAATCATATCATGCTACTTGTATTTGGGCTATCGCTCGATGAAAAACCCTAAAATAGCTATGGCCAAGATGCAAGTTCAATTAATTGGCCACTTAACTAAACAAACACCAAAATCCTATCACAATACATCAATCATGTGATATTAAAAACAGTAGAGATATGAACGATAATCAAGAGAGAAAACTAATGCATTAATCAAGCACAAGTTTTAGAAATAGGACTACATCCTTAACCAATAATATAAGATTTAACTACTCATATCTATGGAGTTCATCATAATCAATAATCAAATAAAGAAGATGAAAGCAAAGCAAACCCTAGTAGCGTAAACAAAAGCGGCTCTCTCCTCTGCTCCAAGAATAATACGTGTTCAAAAAAAATTGTAGAAGTTTTCCTTTTTGTAGCTTTTCTTCCTTCCAAAACTAGGTCTAGTATTCAAAGTCCATCACCAAAAAGTCCACCAAGCCCATTAAACACATGTGTGAAAATAACCCAATAAAAATCTCTGGCAAAAGTGGTCGCCGGAAAACTATTTTTTTGGCCGGAATCCGGAGCCGGACCGGAGCTCAGGTGACCGGTCAATCGATCCAACTAGGGTCAACCAGGAAAGTCAACTGAGTCAGTAGGACTAAATTAAGATTGAGTCAGCCATCTAACTCATCTGAGTCAGGGCTAACTGGGCTACCAGGACAAAACCATGAGCTGTTGCAGTCCAGACTTGATGTTGTGCCAAGATTGCACTTCACTAGTTCACAGCCAGCCATGATGGCTGTTCATTGTTCCCACATTTTTCTTGCACTCTCAGCAACCCTGAATTCATATCACCTTATGTTAGTAAATTAGGTGTATTCTACACCTATCAAATAAGAGCAAGCTGCAAATTGTCTAGAGAAATAGCACTCAAAGGATTTGAGGACAAGACAGGTTTTTCTAAAGAAGAAGTTGAAGAAATATTTTGCGAGGGTTGTTTTTCAAAAGAAGAAGTTGAAGAAATATTTTTGAGAGGGTTGGTCTTGAAGAAGTGTTGATAAATTGACATTGATATGAGATTGAAAAGCAGGTAATGGAGTAGAGGCAGGAGTATGTGAAGAAGCATTTTCACGAGGAGGAGAGGAAAATTCCTTATCAACTTCAGGAAGGAAATCATCAATCGGAATTAATGGTGTGGGTTTAGTTATTCGAGATCTCTTGCTTGGATTTGGTTTTTCGTCAACCTGCGAATCAAAATGTAGATTAAAAACTGAGGCAACAATATATTGTTCAGGAAAGAAGGCAGAGTATTTTAACTACCTTTTGATTCTCAGATTTTCTTCGTGGATTAAGGCTTGGATTCTTTAGTTGAGATTTCATCTGAGAAGTTATTTTGCTGAAATAAACCAAAATCAGATAACAAATTATACAGAAATTAAAGAGGAGAACAAATGAAATACACAGAGATAGAAGGAAATTACCTTGGAGAAATCATGAAGATACAGTAGAAGAAAAAATTGCAGAGAAAATAGTGATAGAGAGTATGAGTAGAAGATAGAATTGCGGAAATAAGAAAAAGAAAAGGAAGAGAATATAAAGGAGTTATATAAGGGAATAACTAAAAAAGAACGGTTACAAAAGACGTGTCAAAATTTCAAAAGACTAAGTAACGGTTATGTTCTCACGATCATTTATTCTTCGTAGAATTGACATGAGAAGAGGCAAGATGTAGGTGCGAATATCGCAAGATAATAGTTCACGAGTATCAGGAGAAAAGAGTTATAAAATGATACGATGATAGAAGAAGCGCGGAGAAATATGAAGTTTTGCGAGGATGGAGTAATTTTGCTAGTATGAGTTGCGATACTTCGTAACTCATGTACAGCTGTATAAAGTTTTACTATAAATAGGAATTTAAATGTAAAATTCAAGAGGTTCTTTTAGTGAGTGTTAGAAAATATTTTAGGAAAGAGAATAGAGAAAGTTGTAACTATTCTAATTCCATTTAGATACTTCTTTGTAATCAATTGAGAACATTAATAAGAAAATTGTTATTCATCATCAAGAACTTCTTGAGTTTTTACTAATTCTATTGAGGGTGTAGTTGTAGGTTATTCTGCAACTACAACCGAAAATTCAAGATAAACCCCATCTGAATCTTCTCTCTCACAACATCAACAATTCTATCCCGGTTTAACTGATGTCTTTTCAATCTGTTTCTTAATAGGATCCTCAACAGAAACCCATCAAACCCTAACTCAGAATTTCTTGAATTCTTCTTAGATTCTTCACTGGATCTGTGAGCTTTCTATGCCGCCATCCTCACTTCTCTACGAGTTTGAGAATAATGATTGAGAAATCATTTTCTCTGAAATCCAGGGTTAGGTAATAGTTATCTATGCTATTTACACCCAGTTGTAGTGGTTAAGGTATAACCAGCTCAAACATGGCTTGTCGGTTCCATAGAACTGACATGCCTATTTTATTTCTTGCTCAACCGTAGCTAGCTTTGCTCGCATGTGAATCAGTCCTTTGTGTTCCTTTTCGCTCCAAATGTATGCTCATTTCTTCTCTTGAATTCTTCCACCAACAGTAGCCATCCTTTACTTCTCATATCCACTTATTTCCTTCAATTCTATTCATCATTAAAGTTGTCATGCTTTTCAGACAAATGAATATGCATCACTAAAGCCGACATACTTTTTAGACAGAGATGAAGAAATAAAAGCAAGTAATAAGAAATAATCCGCCTCCAACAGCCATTACACATGAGATGAGACTTTTGCGTTGTTTCTTCCTCTTTTGTTCCAAATGACTCCAAAGTACCTAAATACTCAAAAAACAAACATAAGATATATAATTTACAAGAAAAATAGCAGAGAAAGCATAAACAATAGATAAATATCAAGGTGTTTTAGACACCTATCAAATTCCCCCACACTTATACTTTGCTAGTCCTCGAGCAAATCAAACAAAATAATTATAAAACATACATACAACTCCGTCTCGTCGAGGCTACGATCACTTTTAGCATAAATAACAAGCCTTTGAACCCCTAGGTGTCCCTAGTGGACGAGTTTTAGTCTCGTGATGGTTTACAAGAGGTCTACCTACAAAACCTATATTTCCAACTCCGTCTATTTGTGACAAATCAATGAACGAATCTAAAATGACTACAGGAGGAGGTACCTTGATGCAAATTCAATTCATATATAAGTAAATAAATCTCTAATTAGATAGTCGAAAAAACCACAATACTCGGAATCTAACTAACCACAATCACAATGAAAATATTAAGAAGATGGATATAGAGGTAGATGTTGCGAGTGTTTTCAAGTGATCGGTGTTTCCCATATCTGTCTGAAGGTCACCGCCAAGATGAACCTATGCATCCTATTGGATTGAGCTACTGGTCTGAATTCTAGTATCAACACACTGGCATATACAAGGGATCCAGTGGTCAACAATCTTAATTCTACATCAACTCAACCGGCATATACAAGGGAACCATGAGTCGACTTTATTCAACAATAATAATATTTTCTTTTCTTTTTCTTTTTCACTTTTTCACTTTTTTTTTAGACAGCATGATTAAATCTTTTGGATCCAAGCGCATGCTTCTTGTCAGTAGATTACATGATAGTTCCCTTGGATCCTGCATTCCACGCTTGTTTAGGCGACGGAGACAGGGAGAACACACACATATTGCTATCCAAGTGTCATTTTTATTCCGTTTGGTCTAATTGGTCGGTTTCTTTTTTTCTTTCTTTTTTTTCTATTTTTTTTTAGCAACTCAATCACTTTATTTTATCCTAGCAGTAATAACAAGTCGATGTTTAGTGACCCACCAAAGCACTTAGAGAGCAATAGATAAATATGGAAAAATAAAAATAGAACGTGATATGGTGATATTCCGAGATATGGTAACAACTATCATGTTATTTATAATTTTTGAGCTATGTCCATCCTTTTAGTTAATTGGTTCCTCAGCTCCTGAAATCAAGATGGTTCCATCCACTTATAGTGTCATCCTAAAGGCACAAGTTTCTAGATTTCGGAGTTCAAAAAGCACAATTTTTTTCTTGGTTTTTCTATTTTTCTGATTTTTTTTTTTTTTACAAAAGGAATAAAACAAACTATACAAACATATAAATGCTCCCCCACACTTAAATTTTACATTGTCCTCAATGTAAAATTGAATCGTCCAAAGAAAGTTCAAGATGGGAAATTCCGCAATTGATATGCAAAAACAAAGATAAAATGCTTAAAAATAAAAAGATAAAGATATGAAACCGGTGGGTTGCCTCCCACTAAGCGCTTGGTTTAAAGTCATCAGACCGACTTGCTCCTTGTTTGTTATGCCTTAGACGGCTTCCAACACATTATGGAAATCTAATTGAATACTTGGGTGTTTCCTCGCCTCAAAGATGTTGAAGTATATGACTTCTTCATCGAACTCCATAGTCAAGGTGCCATTGTGGACATCAATCTTCGTTTTAGCGGTACTCATAAATGGTCTACCCAACAGTAAAGGTGTAGACGAGGATGATTTCACATCACGCATGTCTAAAACGTAGAAATCCACTGGAAGTATTAGTCCTTTTACCTGCACCAAAACATCCTCAACTATCCCTTTAGGGTAAACATTAGATCTATCGGCAAGTTGAATAACTATGCCGGTTTTCTTGAGAGGACCAAGATTTAAAGCATCATAAATTGAAGTAGGCATAACATTAATAGAGGCTCCTAAATCTAGCATAGCTTTTGTAAACCTTGTTTTACCAATAGTGCATGGAATAGTGAAACTACCAGGATCTTTTAATTTAGGTGGGAGTTTCTTTTTAAGATATGCCGAAGAATTCTCCCCCACACTCATTACCACATTATCGGTTAGCTTGTGCTTGTTAGTGCACAATTCCTTTACACACTTTGCATAGTGAGGAGATTTCCTAATTACTTCAATGAGTGGAATATTCACCTGGACCTTCTTGAAAACATCCCAAATATCCCTATCTTGTTCCACCTTCTTATTAGCTTTAGCAAACCTGCCAGGAAAAGGTAGAGGAGGAACATAAGTAGAAACAAGAGGTTCAGAGTTGGATTTAGTTACCTCGGGGGTTTGGGGAAAATATGCGTTCTTTTCCTCCAAAATTGGTTCATTTGGGGCTTCTTCTTCACCCAAATTAGTAACTTCATGTTGCACAAATTGTGTACCACTTCCCAACTTAATAGCATTGACACCCTCTCTTGAGTTAAGAGGTTGGGAAGGGAGTTTCTCACCATTTTGTGCATGCAACTGATTAATCTCCTTGGCCATTGAACCAACTTGTGTTAGCAAGTCCTGGACCACACCCTCCGTTCTTTGCATAAAAGATTTCAACAACTCTTCCATATTGGACCCTTGATTTTCAGGTGATTGTTGTTGTTGCTGGAATTGTTATTGTTGCGGTTGACCAACTTTTGATTGCAACTCCTTAATTGCATTATCTATTTTCTACTGATTTAAGATCGCTAGTTGTTTATTTTGCTGTACCACGGACATTAGAGCCTCCACCAAAGTAGCCATCTTCTCCAATTCTGGATTATGCCCTTGTTGTGGTTGTTGCACTTGTTGTTGGAACTCATTCGGATGGCTGTAAACAGAACTTGCACTTGCAACTTGCTCGTAAGTGTTGGAGTAAATATCATACGACTGAGTTGATAATATAGCATTGACATGCTCTACGTTCTCATAAGTTGGGCGTGATGGTTTTACAACCACTGATGCTGCTATTTGTTACATCCTTGACATCATATTGCTCATTTGTTGACGTAATTCAATAATCTCATCAACTTGATTAACTCCCTTGATAGGTGGTTCTGATCCACGACTTGAAAATTGTTGAGAATTTGTTTCCATACTCTCAATCAACTCTCTAGCTTGTGTCACCGTCTTGTTCATAAGTGCACCACCACTTGCAGCGTCAATAAGATTCCTATCACTTGCTTGGAGACCTTTATAAAAGTCCTGGATAATCATTTCATCACTAAATTGGTGACGAGGGAAGCTTTCCACCAATCTCTTGTATCATTCCCAACATTCATATAAAGATTCTCCCACATTTTGCTTCATCCCACAAATCTCCTTGCGAATTTGAGTAGCCTTTGATGCAGGAAAATATCTCTCTAAAAAGAGTTTCTTCAACCCATTCCATGTTGTGACACTGTCGGGAGGTAAATAATATAACCAATCCTTAGCACTATCCGCCAAAGAGAATCGAAAAACTTTCAACATAGCACCATCCGCATCAGTATCCGCTAGAAGCATGGCCATGACAATGGTATGGAAGTCCATAAGATGCTTGTTTGGGTCTTCATTCACCATTCCATGGAACTTTGGCAATTCCCTAAGCAACCCTGTCTTGATCTCAAAAGTAGAGTTTGTTTGAATACAACCCTGTTGTGTATCAAGATTGTGAGAAGCCAACTCCTTGAGTGTATGATTTGCATCACCTATTGCTTCTTCTGTTTGTATTTCAGCAAGGTACCCGAAACACATTTCTCAAAAAAGAGATTAAAATAACATCAAAATAAGAAACTAAAACAAAATAACAAGCTGTATGCCTCCCCGGCAGCGGCGCCAAAATTTTATCACAGTCGTATGCGTCAAAAATAATTCACTTTCTTACTCAACAAAATATAAATGAAGTATAAAGTAAGGAAGAGTTCGTATCCACAGAGAGGCGATTGTTGTTATCAAATTCTAGTTTCTTAGTTACCAAGATGGGGGATTTCTGATTTTTGTAAAATAAAAGTAAAATAAAAGCAAAGCAAAGTAAATAATTGGAAGTAATCAATGAGAGAAATATATTGGTCAAGAAATTCATCTTCAATCTTAAACATGTGTTTGCATAAAGGATTAGAATTATAATTTAATCTCTTTTATTATCAAAAGCCTAGAATATCAAGAGAGCAAGATAATCTGAAAATTTCCTAAGTTCACCAACACACACATTAGAGCTGCGTGTGCGAATTCAACCTAAAGAATAACCTAACGCCTTGCACTAATTAAGTTCAATTCCTAGGAGCATTAAGTTTGGGAAATAGGCTAATCAATGCAATTGCCATACATTGCGCATGACAATTCGGACAATGATCAAACTCTACATATGATTATGAGAGTGTATCACTAAAAACTATAATCATATCATGCTACTTGTATTTGGGTTATCGCTTGATGAAAAACCCTAAAATAGCTATGGACAAGATGTAAGTTCAATTAATTGGCCACTTAACTAACCAAACATCTAAATCCTATCACGATACATCAATCATGTGATTATTAAAAGTAGTAGAGATTTGAACAAAAACAAAGAGAGAAAACTAATGTATTAATCAAGCACAAGTTTTAGAAATGGGACTACATCCTTAAACAATAATATAAGATTAGATACACATATTAATAGAGTTCATCATCATCAATAATCAAATAAAGAAGATGAAAAATTAAATACGAAAGCAAACCCTAGTCGCTGCTCTCCTCCTGTAGATGGGGAAAAACGATTTGCTTTTTTTTTGCGAAATTGAGGACGACCGTGCGGAGGAGATTCCTTGAACTGAGAGAAATGTTCAACCTCACACAGATGCACCGCTACGAAGGGGGTGCTTTAAGTTCGAGAGACCAATTTGTAGTACTCTGGACTAAAACAAGACCATGGCCGTTCCAGAGTAAATTTGGTCACAAGAGCGGATGGGTTGATCTGTAGGAGGGAAGATGAGAAATGTGTGAGATCAATGATGATCTCAGATTGTAGGTGTGTTATGATTTCAAAGTGAAATGCTCTGAATGATTGAATTTTGTCTGATTGAGAGTGATTTCTGTGAGTTCGTGTAGACAAAAGAGCGTTTGTATGAACTTTGGTGAGAAATTGCTCGTTCAGAGGATTGTTGTTCGAATGTTTGGGAACTCTTCGAATGTTGTTGTTTCAATCAGGATTCAGAGACATTATATAATGCCGGATATGAAAACACCATGATCCCATGAAGTGTGACAGTTTGCTGGAATCAAAGAGTGGAGAGGTGGGAATCGTGTTAAACCAATTACTCATCGTGCAGAGACTTGGTTAATTTTCCACCCACTATTTTGCTGATTCCTTCAAATGATTGCACGACTTGCTCACATTCCATCGTGTGTTTGAACACACGTGCCGTAGACCGCCAGACCAAAACCCTAGTTGATATCCCCCAAGTGACATGATTGATGACTCGTGGTTAATTTAGTCAATTGTTGATTTAATGACTTCGTGGGACAATGAGTCCATGCATTTGCTGAGTTAAACACGATTTTGTAAAATGTTCTGCAACTCATGAATTAAACGCGTCTGCTGAGACAATGATAGGATCCTCACGTTTAAGAGAGCAAGTGTTGCTCGATAATTTATTTAATATTGATAGTTCCAATATTCGTTGATTTAAGTAAATATTGATCATCTGATGAATTATTGGTAGCGTGACCAAAATAAAATATTAATTAAAGCGCTGGTAGTTGAACCGATCATAATTAATAAGAATATTGATCATGAGATCATTGCAAAATTATTAGTGTTTGAATCTGGAATCGTGATCCTTGGATTCAGAAACCCTAATTTGATCAATTGATGACCAATTGATGGTTTATTTGAAAATTAACCATGGAATGAAGGAGAACCGGATTCATGGGACCATGGATAGACCATGAAATTCTCATATGTTCACGTGAGCAAAAACCAATACCTCTTTGAAGAGTTGGTGAGTTGTTGAAAGAATGATTAAATGCTGGTTTAATCATTTCTTTGAATTATCATTGGTTCAAAGCATTAGGTGATAAAACCTAATTAATTATTAAAATATGAGGGACCGACCAAGGGGTTATGAAATGGGCCCTGGGTGGTCATGGGATCAAATGATGATCGCTCCGTCAAATTCTGAAATTATTCGGAGAGTTTAGGACCCAATACGCGCAATTGTGAAAATTAGGTCAGATTGTGAGAAACCCGAGGGACTGGCTCATTGCGAGCAAAAAATCTAACCCAGGTCGGTCAAGGTAACATGCTTTCGTCATTGAGACGTCCGTGTTTCAGTCTTGAGAATTTTTATATTTTCTGGTGCTCGTTTGAGCGACCATTTGAGAAAATATGACAAAATTAGGGTTTTCTGATAAAACCGTCAAAACTTCATCGGATGAAGGAAAATAATGAAAAAGTGAAGGAATTATGAAGAGGTGAGGGACTGACCAAGGGGTCATGAAACCGGATTTGGGTGTTCACGGGATCAAATATTGATCGTTTGAGCAATACCCAGATTGGTTGAAATCCTAATTAGCGCCCTTTAGTAGAATCGATGTAGGATTCTCATACAGACTCGGATTTTGATGGTCCGCCCCTCCATTATGTACGGAAAAGAATTTCCTATCTCCCAATGAAGGAATATTTAGGTTTGAAGCTCGTTCGGGAAGTGAAAACAGCCCGAGAGTAAAACTCGGGAAAAATTCAAGGGGCCGGTCCCATAGTATTTTTCCTAATATGATAACACGAATGAGTTTTGCCAAAATTAAAGAGTTTTGTTGAAATCAAGGAGTTTCCATGAGATGAGGTAAACATAAAAAATAATAATAAATAAATAGGGACGTGTGGGCGTGTGGGACCGGCTTGGAGCATGGTTGGCCGGCCAGAGCCTGGTCCCGTGCATTTTCCCTATTTTATGCATTATTTCATGATTTGAAGGAATTTTCATAATTTGAAGAAAATATCATGAAATCAAGGAATTTTCATAGGATTATGAAAATATGAAAAATATGCTAATAAAAGCGGGACGTGTGAGCCATCTAGGGTTTGGCCGACCAGCCATGGCCCGTGTACACGGGTTTCCCTAATTTTAATTATTTTTCATGGGACCAAGGAAATATCATGAGATTAAGGAGTTTTCATGAAATTAGGGAAATAATAATAAAATAATGAGGAACCATGAGGTGTGGGGCCGGCTGGGACCAAGGCATGGCCGGTTGGCCAATGGTCACGCCCCATCACATTTTCCCTAATTTTATATTATTTCCTCCGTGTGAAGGAAGCACCATGGAATTGAGGAGTTTCCTCAAAACAAAGGATATTCGTTCAAATGAAAGGTTTTCATAAACTCAGAGAAAACAACAAAAATATGAAACTGGCGTGGGATTGACCACGGCACAGTTGGCCGGTCAGCGGGTCCATGCTCCCAGCGCCTTGGTCAATTTTTATTTATTTGTTATTTTTCATCTTATTTTGCATATGTTCATCGTTTCATCGTATTTTGAAATACTCATTCGTGCGGTGGTTGTTAATGTATCATTGTTGAATACACTTGCACCATTTGAAATGGGGCTTACTCAGAAGGTAGCTCTGATGCCCGTGCGTCCAATATTTATTACTAATCCATGGATTTCTGCTGGGAAGGACCATGGATTGCGTAATGAAATATTTTGCGAAAATATTTGAAAATTTTCAGAAATTCTGCGGATGAATCGAAGAATTTAAGTTTGAGACAAGGCTCGCTCAGAAGGCAGCTCTGATTCCCATGCGTCCAATATTTATTACTAATCCATGGATTTCTGCTGGGAAGAACCATGGTTTGCGAAATGAAATATCTGCGAAAATATTTGAATATTTTCGGAAATTCTGCGGATGAATCCAAGAATTTAGGAATAATTAATTTATGACTTTATACTAGCAGGGCAAACTGTCTAGGAGCATTAATTATTCTGATATGAACTTTCTGGAGCTTCATATCTTTTACATAGCCAGGGTAAACTCGTTGTTTGTATCTTGAAAACGTCATCACTCTATACTAGCAGAGCAAGTTGTTTGGGAGTTGTCCATCCCGTGATAAAAATAATTACTGAAGTGCTCAGTACTACTCGTGAGATATGGCATTGTCCAGCTGTGAGACTACATATCTATATGCACTCTAAGAGAAAGTATTATCAATCAGAGAATTCGATGAGAGACTCGTGTCTCGATATTCACGTCTGATTGATGGATCAGAGGTTTGTATAATTATGGGTTTACGATTTTAGCCTTTGTCGAAAATCCACCATCTACATTAAGTCCCTTGCTGATTTTCCGGTCATAAACAATATAAGTAATTGAACTTAGTCGTAAGTTAAGATGTTACCGGATTTCGATCGTACGAGCATACCATAACTTGAATGAAGATTCCAGAGGCATGCTAGAGCGTCATTTGATGAGCATAAATTTGTGTTGAACCGCTGATTTGGACGACGGGTCCTTGGTCATTTAGGATTCGCGGGCCGGGCCCAATAAGGAAATCCTTAGAAAATTAGGTTTTGGAAATAAAGTTTGATATAAAAGGAATTGCTCCTTTTTTTTTTGCTGATGTTCATGAATTCTATGGTTGTTCACATATTGATCATGATAAAATTATACACCCGTGTATATATATAATTGTGGCTTTCGCCGAAAACCTTCGTTTTTGAAAATGTATGTTCGTTTGATCGTTAGTTTTTGAAAACTAATAATAATCCCTGATTTAGGAGAGGTTTTCCTTCATATATGAATATGTAGGTTCAGCGATAAAACTATGTTTATGAGCTTTCATGTGAGTCAAAGTTTTATCATGAAAAAAGTGAATTTTCACAAAACCGAAGTAAAATCTTCGTTTTAGGGAATAATGATGATATGGAGGAAAGAGTTTCTCTCGTTACGTATATATGAACTTGTGTCCAGTGATAAAATTTTGTGTATGAGCTTTCATGTAAATCAAAACTTTATCTCGTAATGTGTGAGCTTTCACAAAGTTGAAATAAACCTTCGTTTCAAATACGTATGATGGCACGAAGGAAAAGAGTTTTTTTTTTTTTGTAAAACCATGGTCAATTCATGGGATTTTTTTTTGAAACCGTGGAGTGTCCACAATTTATTTTCATGATCCCGGCTCATGTTGAAAATATTTTTTATTTATTTACATGAGTAAATAAAACGTTTTATTTATATATATATATATATATATATATGCAAATATATATTATTTTTTTCTAAAATCAAAACTTGAGTTTTGTGCGATATTGCTTAGAAGTAAACAATTATTTATGATGAAATAATGTTTTAGTTTTCATAATTCTATGGTGAATGTTCACACAGTAGAAATATTCATGATTTTATGGAAAAATCTGAGTTGTTCGTTTTTTATAGGTTTCGAAGAAACGAATGATTTTGGAGTGTCAACTCTAGCATTACTCTCACTACTATTAGTGGAAGCATAAAAAAGGTAAGAGTTAAGAATTACCATTTTTGTAGATGCTGATGTGAGCATCCTGATCATTTCTTTTGTGCTTTAATTCCACTGCTTTGATGAAATTTGCATCTACGGATGATATACTGAAGTAGGAATGTTGTATGGACGTCACAGCAACTTTGCAAGAATGACCAGTTCCCATGACGATGCTTCCAAAGATGATATTTCCATAGATGATATCTCTACAGATGCATCTTCAAGAAATAGTGCTTCTAGAACCTCTGAGTGATGGTGAGAGATCCTTCATATTGAGTTGTACTTCTGCTTATTTCATTAGATTTACCACAGGGTGATCGTATGGTGGAATCCTGGACAGATGTAGACTCCACAGAAATGAAAGAAAGTCTACAGGAGCAGAGAACCAGAAGTAAGGACTACAGGACGTTAGTGAATGACATGCAGTCACCAGCCGTTTCCTTGGTGAGTTGTTACCGCTCCCTGTGTCATGAATTTTCCCTTCCCGTGCAATTAGGATCACGATGCCAAGGTTTATTACTTCTTTTATACTTTTTCTCCATCGACTGACGGCCTTCAACTCGTTTCCGTGCAAACAGTCCGGCACTGATGAAGAAGTCGATATAAGCATGCAGGCGATCGTGGCATCTTTTTGAATGAAATAATAATTATTGTTGATGAGTCCAGGAAGAAATCATTGTAGATAAGTAGCATGTTGATGAAGCGCACTCTTCTTTGGGGCATGGGGACATGAAGAATTCCCGAAATCCCGAGCCAAATGGAGATTTTGGTATTTCCGAGCCTTCAAATGATTTAGAGACTCCCCCAGTAAGTATATCTCCTTTGAATCATTCTAATCCCATGTAACCTTCGCATTAGGTGCCGAACGACGAAGTTGGGAATTATGGATCTAATAATGATGATTTGGGCAATCCAGGAGTTGTTAGTGACAAGACTTTCATAGCTGCGCCTCAGGATGATGGAGTGTTGGCCGCTGATACCGTGGAGGTGGTGGAAACTCCAATGGTTCCTTAGACGGTGGAACCCGAACTCGAAATAGCAGAAGTTACTTCCCTTGAAGTTGTTTTTATGATCATTGACACTTCTCCAGTAACTGGAAACCAGACGATAGTGCATGAGTATCATACTGCATGGATTTCCTTTGATCCTCAATTTAGTGAGTTACTCCCATATCACCAACTTGTTGGAGGTTTTAGCGTTCCCATCGGATATGTTGCTACATACAAGAAAGTGTTATAGATGATATCCGGATTACAGCCAGAGATGTTGTTTCCCAAGATGTACTCTTTGATTAGGAGTACAACTTGAAGAATGCTGAAGAACTTGGCTTCAATCTGAAGTGGCTCCGTGAAAGACTTGAAGTTATCAAGAAAGCAGAAAACGGTGACGCTCCTTTCCCTACTAGTGATGCTGTGTTGAAGAAGATGAAGTAGCCGAGCTAACCAGGAATATGGAGGTACCTTGATGAAGGAATTAGCGAAAAGACCTGGTGAACATCGATCGACTGTAGAGGTTATGAATCTCGTCCATGAATTCTTGCATGTAGTATGTTCTGGAAGTTGTAGGAACCTCACACGGCGTCGGAATTCGATACTTGACCCCAACTTTTGAAGCTAAGAGACTGAGTTATTAAATGATAGAAGATCACTCAATCTGGAGTTGTAGAAGTCCGCCAACGAAGCATGCACATTTGCAATTTGTAATCCCGTACAAATATTTTAGGTTTCGTAGACCTGACGGTAAAGGCCATATCTTTCAGCTTGTATGTCCAATTAATGCACCCTTTTGGTATGTTGTTGAAGAGACACATACAAACATCTTTTGTTAAGGAAGTATTGTCTCATTCCTCACCCATTGGCACGTTTTTTTTTGCAAACCCATGACCTAAAGTATGTTGTATCTCATCTGTAGAGGTGACAAGAACATCTTGTAGAAGACTTTGGATTATGCCCACAAGTCGTGCCAGCTTTTGGAAGACTTCATGTGAGCATGTTATCATGTCTACACGAGAATGATTAGTTGATGAAGCCCTGAGGATATTGCTCCTGAGACCGTTGTTGGTGTTGAGACTATGAATGATCACGCTCCAGAGATCTTTGTCGATGTTGATATCATGGATGGTGTTCCCTTAGAGATTATTGTTGATGCTGATACCACGGTTGAAGTTTCTTCAAAGACCGAAAAGGATAGAACCATGGTTATAGACACAATAGTTGCTCCTCCATCCAGTGAGCCTTTTGGTGGGTTGAGCATCTCTAAGATGAAGGTGTTCTGGGAGTTCAACATGAATTTTTCTAAACAGTACTGTGAACTGGATTCGTCAGTGAGTCGACAATTTTGCGGCAGATTGCATCAGCAACCTACATTCTGGGTGTGATCGGTGAAGAGAAGAAGTTCTGTGCAGGAGCTCGTGATATAGAGAGATCCCGTTGATGAAGTTTCATGGAATCACATCAGGTTGCAATAGCTTGTTATGTGGATAACATTTATTGAAATAAAACCGATTTCTCCAGTAAGATCAAGTCCCCAACGTATGTTGAAGGAATTCGTGCCATCCATGGGTGAATGATATTGCATCTGCTTCAGAAGTCTTGTCATGAAAATAGTGAAGACTCAGCGATTGTAGTTTAGTTGCATTTTGATTGCACTGGTGGTGAATCAGTATGTCATCATCGAGGTATTTATGCTGAAGCCAGAGGCGTCATTATCGAAGGTGTACTCTTTCATTGGTAGTACAATTTTAAGACTCCTTAGATGCTCTAGCGTTGAAGTGTCATATCCTTCGAGCTTTGAATGTCTTAGGCTTGATCGTCTCGGCCCCGAGTATCTTCTGTTGATTCAGCATCCCTTTTGTTGCAGTAGTGGGATTCAACACTTGTACAGACATCAAAGCTTTCTGATTTTTGGGACACATGGACACTCCTGCAAGGCTCTGGGGAAACGCCCAAAGTGTTCTTTTCCATGCTTGGACATCATCTCAGTAATGAATGTTTCAATGCTCAATTCGGAGAAATGTCAGATTCAACCACTTGGTAAAATACTAATCCGGTGAATCTACCATTCATAACATCTTGCGGAGTTTCTAGCAGAATTGAGTCCCCATGCTAGGATAGCATGTGAGGAAATAAATGACATAGATGTGAAATGAATGAGACTTGCCTGAGTGTGTAACCTCTTAACGAATATCTATGTATCTTTTGCAGGTTCTTGCTTCAACCTCGTCGAAGTTTGAAATTCCTCAAAGTACTCTGATGATGGAATGTCCGTCAAACCTTCTGGATCAGAACTTTCTTCGTTGGAGGAATGTGTAACCAAAAATGCTCCGTAAGTATCCATCTTTTCAGTGTGGACCTACGCTCGTCTGAAGGACATGTCATATCCTGGATCTTCCTGATTATGCAAAACTTGGTTTCTGTCCAGGTGGGACTTATGTTCACTTTGAGAGTGATGTAGCCATGAGTATTTCCGAGAGCTCCTTCGAGGTCTTCTGATTGAGATGGAGAATGAGTATCTTCTTTCCAAGCGATGCATGTGGATCCGATGGTTTTCACTGGAATGTTGTTGATGGTGGTGTCAACATCGATCAACGTTCTTCCAAATTCGTTTCTTCTGAGATTGACTGTGGTAATCAGTCCCCATTCGTACATCTCTTGATCTGTGGCTGGAGGCTCAAGAAGTATTTTCAGGATGGACTTCTTGACACGATGTGGTTCAGTACTGTGAACATGTCTCTCCTTTCTTCCTTCGACAGATAACGCAATTCACGTTCGTCTTGAAATGATTCTTTGATAGGTTGTCCAAAGAGTGTAAAGGTTCTGACTGGGAGAGGATTCTTGTGTACTCCTTCAGTCCCCAGTTGAAGCTATTGTGGATCAACCTTTTCTCTGAGAATGTGTTTCAAAACTGCGTAGTTGATTTGTGGGATGATTGACGAACCTGTGAAAGAGGCAGTAACGAGGACTTTCCATGTCTTCTTCAGTTGGTTCTTTCTGGACATATGGCAACTTGATTGCACCATCTTGTATCCAGACATCCAGGATTTCAATTACCTCTTCAATAGAAAAGGAAATTCATGTGCTTCTTGATCAAGAACTCTAGTACGTTGGCCAGAGGCTTGTGCATCTTGATTATTCTTGCTTTGTGCTTTTAAAGGAGCTGAGGTATGCTTACGCGGTAGTTTGGCTTCCCGTTTGCTCCTTTCTGCAGAAGTGTTTGTGGAAGGTTGGAAGTTGTACTGCTTTTTGATCAGATGCTTGCTTCCTCAAGTGTCTCGCGATTCTTCAGTCTTTGTAGATTTTGTTCTTTCCAACAGAGCAGGTACAGTGGTTGATGATCTCTTCGTTGCTTCGTGGAGCTCTGAGAAAGTATGGAACCGAAGATTTTCCACTAAAGCTCTGTAAACCGGGAGCATGCCATTGATGCACAAATCTACCAGCTGCTCCTCCGTGATATTTGGATCATGAAATTCCAGGGTTTGGACTCTGAATTTTTTCACATAATCATCAGGATGTTCGCTGTTCCTTTGAAACATCCTTCCTAGATCAGAGAGAGTGATTTGCTCTTACACAAAGAAGTATTTTCTGTAAAAACATTAATCATCTCTCTCCAATTGGTGATACTTCCCAGTACGATGTTGTCGTACCAGGCGTATGCTCTTCCTGCCGGAAACTTTGAAAATTCCTTCAGACGGACGACATGTCGTAATCGTGCTCGCCCAATAATTCTTTGGAAGAGGAATCCTACGTATGGAAGCAGGATATGAAGGTTGGTGAAGATGGACAGATGATGCCTTGTATTTTCCTCGATCCTCAAAAAGTGCTCCAGGTCTTCACGAGTGATGAAAATTGCGGGTTCCATTGCTGGAGAGTCATCTGCAGCTTTGTGGAATTCTTCATCATATACAACATGGATTGGAGAGATTTCAAGATCAGCAGTTGAAGATGTTTATTTAGCTTTTCCTTTCTCGCGTTGAGGCTGAGTTCATTCATACGCAAGCTTGTTTGTGAGAGTTTTGAGATGAGCACACAACTCTTTCTGTGCATTAGCTACATCAGTCTGAACCCTCATGGGATCAACAATGGTAGGCTGATTTCCTGTGGTTCTTCAAGATATCAACCGAAGAGTAGATTGTTGATGGCGCCAGTGCCATCACTTGCAAGGGTAATCACTGGAGCATCAGTGCTTTGAGGAGTGGCGTTAGCGGTGCCACTAGAGCTTGCGATATTAGGATCGGTTTTTGAACCCGGCAGACCTAAGACCGACCATCCTTGTGAGAATTGAGATTGTAACCGAGAGAATGATCTCCCACTGTGGTCGCCAATCTGTAGATGGGGAAAAACGATTTGCTAGTTTTTGCGGAATTGAGGACGACCGTGCGGAGGAGATTTCTTGAACCGAGAGAAATGTTCAACCTCACACAGATGTACCGCTAAGAAGGGGGTGCTTTAAGTTTGAGAGACCAATCTGTAGTACTCCGGCCTAAACCAAGACCATGGTCGTTCCAGAGTAAATTCGGTCACAAGAGGGGATGGGTTGATCTGTAGGAGGGAAGCTGAGAAATGTGTGAGATCAATGATGATCTGATATTGTAGGTGTGTTATGATTTCAGCGTGAAATGCTCTGAATGATTGAATTTTGCATGATTGAGAGTGATTTCTGTGAGTTCGTGTAGACAAAAGAGCGTCTGTATGAACTTTGGTGAGAAATTGCTCGTTCATAGGATTGTTGTTAGAATGTTTGGGAACTCTTCGAATGTTGTTGTTTCAATCAGGATTCAGAGACATTATATAATGTCGGAGATAAAAACACCATGATCCCATGAAGTGTGACAGTTTGCTGGAATCAAAGAGTGGGGAGGTGGGAAATCGTGTTAAACCAAGTACTCATCGTGCGGAGACTTGGTTAATTTTCCACCTACTATTTTGCTGATTCCTTCAACTGATTGCACGACTTGATCACATTCCATCGTGTGTTTGAACATACGTGTCGTAGACCGCTAGACCAAAACCCTAGTTGATATTCCCCAAGTGACACGATTGATGACTCGTGGTTAATTTAGTCAATTGTTGATTTCATGACTTCGTGGGACAATGAGTCCACGTATTTGCTGAGTTAAACACGATTTTGCAAAATGTTTTGCAACTCGTGAATTGAAAGCGTCTACTGAGACAGTGATAGGATCCTCACGTTGAGGACAGAAAGTGTTGCTCGATAATTTATTTAATATTGATAGTTCCAATATTCGTTGATTTAAGTAAATATTGCTCATCTGAGCAAGTGTTGCTCGTATGATGAATTATTGGTAGCGTGACCAAAATAAAATATTAATTAAAGCGCTGGTAGTTGAACCGAGCATATTTAATAAGAATATTGATCATGAGATCATTGCAAAATTATTAGTGTTTGAATCTGGAATCGTGATCCTTGGATTCAGAAACCCAAATTTGATCAATTGATGACCAAGTGATGGTTTATTTGAAAATTAACCATGGAATGAAGGAGAACTAGCTTCATGGGACCATGGATCGACCATGAAATTCTCATATGTTCACGTGAGCAAAAACCAATACCTCTTTGAAGAGTTGGTGATTTGTTGAAAGAATGATTAAATGCTAGTTTAATCATTTGCTGAATTACTGCTGGGTTCAGCATTAGGTGATAAAACCTAATTAATTATTAAAATATGAGGGACCGACCAAGGGGTTATGAAACTGGCCCTGGGTGGTCATGGGATCAAATGATGATCGCTCCGTCAAATTCTGAAATTATTCGGAGAGTTTAGGACCCAATACGCGCAATTGTGCAAATTAGGTCAGATTGTGAGAAACCCGTGGGACTGGCTCATTGTGAGCCAAAAATCTAACCTTGGTCGGTCAAGATAACATGCTTTCATCGTTGAGACATCCATGTTTCAGTCCTGAGAATTTTGGTATTTTTTGGTGCTCGTTTGAGCGACCATTTGAGAAAATATGACAAAATTAGGGTTTTCTGATAAAACCGTCAAAACTTCATCGGATGAAGGAAAATAATGAAAAAGTGAAGGAATTATGAATAGGTGAGGGACCGACCAAGGGGTTATGAAACCGGCTCTGGGTGGTCACGGGATCAAATATTGATCGTTTGAGCAATACCCAAATTGGTTGAAATCCTAATTAGCGCCCTTTAGTAGAATCGATGTAGGATTCTCATACAGACTCGGATTTTGATGGTCCGCCCCTCCATTATGTACGGAAAAGAATTTCCTATCTCCCAACGAAGGAATATTTAGGTTTGAAGCTCGTTCGGGAAGTGAAAACAGCCCGAGAGTAAAACTCGGGAAAAATTCAAGGGGTCGGTCCCATAGTATTTTTCCTAATATGATAACACGAATGAGTTTTGCCAAAATTAAAGAGTTTTGTTGAAATCAAGGAGTTTCCATGAGATGAGGTAAACATAAAAAATAATAATAAATAAATAGGGACGTGTGGGCGTGTGGGACCGGCTTGGAGCATGGTTGGCCTGCCAGAGCCTGGTCCCGTGCGTTTTCCCTATTTTATGCATTATTTCATGATTTGAAGGAATTTTCATAATTTGAAGAAAATATCATGAAATCAAGGAATTTTCATAGGATTATGAAAATATGAAAAATATGCTAATAAAAGTGGGACGTGTGAGCCATCTAGGGTTTGGCCGACCGGCCATGGCCCGTGCACACGGGTTTTCCTAATTTTTATTATTTTTCATGGGACCAAGGAAATATCATGAGATTAAGGAGTTTTCATGAAATTAGGGAAATAATAATAAAATAATGAGGAACCATGAGGTGTGGGGCCGGCTGGGACCAAGGCATGGCCGGTTGGCCAATGGTCACGCCCCATCACATTTTCCCTAATTTTATATTATTTCCTCCGTGCGAAGGAAGCACCATGGAATTGAGGAGTTTCCTCAAAACAAAGGATATTCGTTCAAATGAAAGGTTTTCATAAACTCAGAGAAAACAACAAAAATATGAAAAAGGGGATTGACGTGGGATTGACGCACACGGTTCTGGTGTGGGTCCATGCTCCCAGCGCCTTGGTCAATTTTTATTTATTTGTTATTTTTCATCCTATTTTGCATAGGTTCATCGTTTCATCGTATTTTGAAATACTCGTTCATGCGGTGGTTGTTAATGTATCATTGTTGAATACACTTGCACCATTTGAAATGGGGCTTACTCAGAAGGTAGCTCTGATGCCCGTGCGTCCAATATTTATTACTAATCCATGGATTTCTTCTGGGAAGGACCATGGATTGCGTAATGATATATTTTGCGAAAATATTTGAATATTTTCAGAAATTCTGCGGATGAATCGAAGAATTTAAGTTTGAGACATGGCTCGATCAGAAGGAAGCTCTGATGCCCGTGTGTCCAATATTTATTACTAATCCATGGATTTCTGCTGGGAAAAACCATGGTTTGCGTAATGAAATATCTGCGAAAATATTTGAATATTTTCAGAAATTCTGCGGATGAATCCAAGAATTTAAGTTTGAGACAGGGCTCGCTCTCAAGGCAGCTCTGATGCCCGTGCGTCCAATATTTATTACTAATCCATGGATTTCTGCTGGGAAGAACCATGGTTTGTGAAATGAAATATCTGCGAAAATATTTGAATATTTTCGGAAATTCTGCGGATGAATCCAAGAATTTAGGAATAATTAATTTATGACTTTATACTAGTAGAGAAAACTGTCTAGGAACATTAATTATTCTGATATGAACTTGCTGGAGCTTCATATCTTTTACATAGCCAGTGTAAACTCGTTCTTTGTATCCTGAAAACGTCATCACTCTATACTAGCAGAGCAAGTTGTTTGAGAGTTGTCCATCCCGTGATAAAAGTAATTACTGAAGTGCTCAGTACTACTCGTGAGATATGGCGTTGTCCAACTATGAGACTACATATCTATACGCACTCTGAGAGAAAGTATTCTCAATCAGAGAATTCGATGAGAGACGCGTGTCTCGATATTCACGTCTGATTGTTGGATCAGAGGTTTGTATAATTATGGGTTTACGATTTTAGCCTTTGTCGAAAATCCATCATCTACACCTCCAGAGCTCCAAAAATAATACGTCATCAAGTTGTAGAAGTCTTTTCCTTTTTGTAGCTTTTTCTCCCTTCCAAAGCTAGGTTTTGTCTTCAAAGTCCATTAGATAGAAATCCACCAAGCCCACAAGCGAGAAAAACCCGTGTAGAAATTTTGTCCCAAAAACGCTCGCCGTAAAACTGGGGTTTTGGCTGGAATATGGCCGGAATCGTACCGGAAAGTAGCTCAGGTGACCGCCAAAGTCCGCCCGGTTACCGGGCAAACATAACAGTCAACCGTTAAATATAACGGTCACTAACGGCACCTGAGTCAGAGTCTGAGTTGTGACCGATTCAGCTACCTGACTCGGCTAGATGGACTGAGTTGCCTTGGCATAGGCCATTCCACAGGCCAGAACTATAGTCGCGCTATCATGGCCCTGTACAACTTCAAACCCTGTTTTAGCTGCACTGCATAGCTAACTCAACTTCCCTGTTTCTGTCATAAAGAATACCACCTTCATTACAGCACCAGCTCTATAATCCACCACCTGATACCCATCTAACTCACCATCAGAGCATCATATCTTCCATTGCAACTTCTCCACCTGCAACTCCATGAGCTCGAACTTTAACAGGTCCATAATCTCACCTGCAATCAAACCCTCATTCTGCAGTTGCAACTCTCTCCTTGTTCTTCTCTTTCTCTAAACTTCCACCCCCTGTAAAGAATACATTCACATCCAAATGAGCTCAGTTCAAACACCTGCCATAACAGCTACCCCTGCAACTTGAAACACCTCCAGATGCACCCTGCTACAGCTGCACATGTTGCCTGAAATTCAATCAACCATTTCTGCACAGCTATCACCACTAGTTGTAGCTTCTTCACTTGTCTCTTCTCAGTCACAGAAACCCTCGTCTGCAATCTCACCTCTGGCAGCAACAGAATTACGCCTCAACTCCACCTGCACAGCATAACAACACCACCAACATCATTTCAGTTCATGCCTGCACTTAAGTTTTACTGCATAATCTCAAGCCATTACATTCATCATCTACAGATCCATCTTGCTTCAAACCATCATTCTATCTCATATCAAAAGCACCACAATCATCATTTCATATCTACCAACACACAGCAATAGTGCCATTCTTTACATGTTCAAAGCATCAGCAATATTAATTCAACAATCCAATGGCAGCAGCACCACCACCACAGGACTCAATCCTATCAGTTAATCCACCACAGACCTCAACCCATTATTGATCTTCACCTGCGATTTCATCCATCAAAGCCACCAGTGCTCTACCCTTGATAAGCAGCCACAAGAACCATGACAGAAACACACCTTGCTTTACTCATATCTCCGCTGGTAATTCAACCAGTACTCGACCCCTAATCCGCCATAAATTGAACCTCAAAATCCATGGCTAGCAGCTGGAAAAGAACCGCAACTAATTGCCATGAGACCTGAGCTATGGTTCAAATTTTTTATCCAATACCCTTTGTGTGTGCTGCAAGTTGCTAATGGATGTATGATTGCTACACCTTGGAGATAACACAAATCGATTCCTTCCCTGTAATACACAAGTTTGATACAACCCATAAATCAAAATCATTCAGAACACTAAATCTTTATCCATCAATATCATTCACAGCTTAGAACAATGGCAGCAATCTTCAGTTGCACAGACAGGTAATAGAAGAGCTCATTTGGCCTTCTCTCTTGCTGAAATTTAAACTGGAAAATCCAACTCCAATTCCTTCTCTTATCCGTGTCTTTCCCTGCTACTGAATTCAAATCAAACCCTCTCTTTTAATCTTCACCAGCAGCATCATCTTATACTGAGTTCTCGACTTCGACCTACTTTACTCCTTCACTGTAGCTTTCACTCTCGGCTAAACTCCATCGAGAACAACTTCTCAATCTTCGCAGAAAACCCAAAATCTGAACCAACCCATCTTCAATTGCAGTTTCAGAAGCAATAAACCATCAAAATCCCTCTCGTATCTTCACTGAATCTCAACTTCTTTGTAATCAACCGAAAATTCAAGATAAACCCCATCTGAATCTTCTCTCTCACAGCATCAACAATTCTATCCCGGTTTAACTGATATCTTCTGAAACTGTTTATTAATAAGATCCTCAACAGAAACCCATCAAACCCTAACTCAGAATTTCTTGAATTCTTCTTAGATTCTTCACTGGATCTGTTAGGTTTCTATGCCGCCATCCTCACTTCTCTATGAGTTTGAGTATAATAATTTAGAAATCATTTTCTCTGAAATCCAGGGTTAGATAATAGCTAGCTATGTTATTTACACCCAGTTGTAGTGGTTAAGGGATAACCAGCTCAAACATGGCTTGTCGGTTCCATAGAACTGGCGTGCCTATTTTCTTTCTTGCTCAACCGTAGCTAGCTTCGATCGCATGTGAATCAGTCCTTCATGTTCCTTTTCGCTCCAAATGGATGCTCATTTCTTCTCTTGAATTCTTCCACCAACAACATCCGTCCTTTACTTCTCATATCCACTTATTTCCTTCAATTCTATTCATCATTAAAGTTGTCATGTTTTTCAGACAAATGAATATGCATCACTAAAGCCGACATAATTTTCAGACAAAGATGAAGAAATAAAAGTAAGTAATAAGAAATAATCCGCCTCCAATAGCCATTTCACATGAGATGAGACTTTTGCGTTGTTTCTTCCTCTTTTGTTCCAAATGACTCCAAAGTTCCTAAATACTCAAAAAACAAACATAAGATACATAATTTACAAGAAAACTAGCAGAGAAAGCATAAACAATAGATAAATATCAAGGTGTTTTAGACACCTATCAGGAATCAAGTACGTAGTATCCTGTTGGGATCAGAGGCGTATGAGCATAACAGTACCTTGGATCAGTGTGGGATTGATTGGGGTTCAGCTACAGTCCAGACCGAAGTTATCTTGGATTAGGCTAGTGTTTATAGCGGCTTAATATACTGTATGTTTAATCTGGACTAGGTCCCGGGTTTTTATGCATTTGCGGTTTCCTCGTTAACAAAATTGTGGTGTCTGTGTTATTTCATTTTTCGTATTATATTGTTTATCTTTATTATTGAAATAATACAGGTTGTGCGTTGAAGATCAATCAAATAGAATATCCAACCTTTGGTTGTTGATTTACATTGATTGACACTTGGATATTGGTCTTAGGTACCATCCAAGTTGTTTGAGCACTGCTCGGTCGAACTCACATACGTTGTTATCTCAAGCATGTTTGTCAATGTTAGTGATCAAAACTATAAAGTCTTGATTTCTAGTCTACTATATCTAAGGTATCGGACTAGGATATAAAGTGTAGTTGAGCTCAATAACTCCATGAAAATCATCATATAAGACGAAGGACTACTCAAGGAACCGGTGGATCTTCATCGACTAAAAGGTATGTGGAGACTTGAACTTATCAATCACTCAAAAGTCTATCTACTCTATCTCCTATCTTGAGACTAAAGTCGTTGTGCTATATAGACTTAGATTATACACATGTGGATATTTCGAGATGAGTATATCTCGCGTATCTATTTTTAGAAATATGTTTTGGTAAAGATTTCGCTATAGCCAAGTTTATCTTTACCTAGTGACGAAAGTCATGTTATGTTTCAATCATTTTGGAAAACTCTCTGACGAAAAATAGTTTGTGAATAACAACTATATAACGCCCTCTGAGAATGTTTCAATGATTGAAATGAGAGTTTAGACATTATAACCATTGGAAGATATAAGCATTGTTTTGGAAACACATATATGTATAAGACCTTATTGCTTGAACCGAAGTTTGCGAACTTTGTTGATCAAGTGAGACTCGAGTAGCACGTGAACTTCAGTTCGCGAATTCAGTCTGCGAACTGGCGTAGTTCTAGAATAAGAGAATTTCTGTTAAAGTTTGTGAACTCCGTCCAGGAACTTAAGTCCGCGAACTTGAGTGGGTTATGTCTAAAAACGATATTTGTGAACTTATCTTAATAAACTAAGGAATGTTATTGCAGACCGTGGCTTTATAGTTTATGAATCAATTCGAGTGAATCATATCATTTTTTCTTCGATTGTGTCTTGTGTAATACATGAGATTTCCTTGCAATTGAACAACTCTCTAACTAGTTCATTTGAGTCATTTGGACTAGTTATGGTGAAGAAGAATATGGTTGATATGAAAGTTATCATAAGGCTAACCATTTGGTTAACTATTGTTGAACCAATTAATGTACAAGTTTTGGTACGGTTTTCACAAGCCTACAAACGTGCATTTCATGTGTGTGTAACAAGCTATGTTTTCGATCTAATGGTTGATAAATATTAGCTTGAATCTAATTAGGTTTTCATCTAACTATGAATATTGAATGCTTTGTTAGCAAGCTAACATTGATTGCAAACCCTGATTTGAAGTATATATAAGGGAGAACTCTAGCAACTGGGAAACCTAATCCCCATACATTCTATGTGATACTAGTTGTGCTAAGCAAGAGTCGATTATCCTTTAACCTTTGATTTCTTCTTCTAAACCAGGTTAACGACTTAAAGACTTCATTAGAATTGTAAAGCCAGACCGATACTACTTTTCTTATAGTTGTGTGATCTGATCTTGTTGTTTCTTTCGTACGAGTACAATTGTAATAATTGGCTTGAGATTTCTATCTCTGATAGGAAAGATATAAAAGTAGTCACAAATACTTCGTCTCATCGTTTTTGGTTCAACAATATTTTTTTTCGCTGCGTCGATTAAGACTATTGTGAGGTGACTGATAAAACTGAGCTGTTCTTCGGGAATATAAGTCTGGTTTTATAAATTGGTTCCTGTTCACCTTGATTTATCAAAAATCGGAACAAAACTCGTAGGTATATTCGTGGGAGACGGATTTATCTATTACCATAGACTTTTCTCTGTGATACAAATTGGTTTATTAAAGTCTTCGACTTTGGGTCGTAGCAACTCTTAGTTGTGGGTGAGATCATCTAAGAGAATCAAGTACATAGTATCCTGCTGGAATCATAAGTGTATGAACATAACTGTACCTTGGATCAGTGTGAGATTGATTGGGGTTTAGCTACAGTCCAGACCGAAATTAGCTTGGAGTAGGCTAGTGTTTGTAGTGGCTTAATACAGTGTATTTTTAATCTGGGCTAGGTCCCGGGGTTTTTCTGCATTTGCAGTTTCCATGTTAACAATATTCTGGTGTCTGTGTTATTTCATTTTCCGTATTATATTGTTTATCTTTATAATTGAAATAACACATGTTGTGCATTGAAGATCAATCAATTAGAATATCCAACCTTTGGTTGTTGATTTACATTGATTGACACTTGGATATTGGTCTTTGGTACCTTCCAAGTTGTTAGAGAACTCGGTCGAACTCGCATGCGTTCCTATCTCAAGCATGTTTGTCAATATTAGTGATCAAAACTATAAAGTCTTGATTGCTAGTCTACTATAGCTAAGGTAGTCTACTATAACTAAGGTCTCGGACTAGGATAAAAAATGTAGTTGAGATCAAGAGCTCCATGGCAATCATCATACAAGATGAAGGACTACTCAAGGAACCAGTGGATCTTAATCGACTAAAAGGTATGTGGATACTTGAACTTATCTATCACTCAAAAGTCTATCTACTCTATCTCCTATCTTGAGACAAAAGTCGTTGTGCTATATAGACTTAAATTATACATATGTGGATATTTCGAGATGAGTATATCTCACTTATCTATTTCACAAAATATGTGTTGGTAAAGCTTTCACTTTAGCCAAGTTCATCTTTACCTAGTGACGGAAGTCATGTTATGTATCAATCATTTTGGAAATTGCTCTAACTAAAAATAGTTTGTGAATAACAACTATATAACGCCCTCTGAGAATGTTTCAATGATTGAAATGAGAGTTTATACATTATAACCATTGAAGGATATAAGCATTGTTGTGGAAACACATATATGTATAAGTCCTTACTACTTGAACCGAAGTTTTCAAATTTTGTTGATCAAGTGCGACCGGAGCAGCACGTGAACTTCAGTCCGCGAACTGGCGTAGTTCTAGAATCCGAGAATTTCTGGTGGAGTTTGTAAACTCCGTCCGGGAACTTAAGTCCGTGAACCTAGTCCGCGAACTTGAGTAGGTTATGTCTAAAAACGATGTTTGTGAACTTATCTTAATAAACAAAGGAATGCTATTGCAAACCGTAGCTTTATAGTTCATGAATCGATTCGAGTGAATCACATCGTGTTTGCTTCGATCGTGTCATGTATAATACATGAGATTTCCTTACAATTGAACAACTCTTTAACTAGTTCATTTGAGTCAGTTGGACTAGTTATGGTGAAGAAGAATATGGTTGATATGAAAGTTATCATAAGGATAACCATTTGGTTAACTATTGTTGAACCAGCTAATGTACAAGTTTTCGTACGGTTTTCACAAGCCTACAAATGTGCATTTCATGTGTGTGTAACGAGCTATATTTTCAATCTAACGGTTGATAAATATTATCTTGTATCTAATCAGGTTTTCATTTAACGGTGAATATTGAATGCTTTTTTAGCATGCTAACATTGATTGCAATCCCTGATTTGAAAACTATATAAGAGAGAACTCTAGCAACTGGGAAACCTAATCCCCATACATTATGTGTGATACTAGTTATGCTAAGCAAGAGTCGATTCTCCTTTAACCTTTGGTTTCTTCTTCTAAACCAGGTTAACGACTTAAAGACTTCATTGGAATTGTGAAGCCAGACCGATATTACTTTTATCGTAGTTGTGTGATCTGATCTTGTTGTTTCTATCGTACGAGTACCATTGTAATAATTGGCTTGAGATTTCTATCTCTAATAAGAAAGATAAAAAAGTAGTCACAAACACTTCGTCTCATCGTTTGTGATTCCACAATATTTTTTTTCGCTACGTCGATTTAGACTATTATAAGGTGATTGATAAAACTGAGCTGTTCTTCAGGAATATAAGTCTGGTTTTATCAATTGGTTCCTGTTCACCTTGATTTATCAAAAGACGGAACAAAATTCGTAGGTATATTCGTTGGAGACGGATTTATCTTTTACCATAGATTTTTTTCTGTGATACAGATTGGTTTATTAAAGTCTTCGACTTTGGGTCGTAGCAACTCATAGTTGTGGGTGAGATCATCTAAGGGAATCAAGTACGTCGTATCCTGCTGGAATCAGAGGCGTATGAGCATAACTGTACCTTGGATCAGTGTGAGATTGATTGGGGTTCAGCTACAGTACTGTTCGAAGTTAGCTTGGAGTAGGCTAGTGTTTGTAGCGGCTTAATACAATGTATGTTTAATCTGGACTAGGTCCCAGGGTTTTTATGCATTTGCAGTTTCCTCGTTAACAAAATTCTGGTGTCTGTGTTATTTTATTTTCCGTATTATATTGTTTATCTTTATAATTGAAACAATACAGGTTGTGCGTTGAAGATCGATCAATTAGAATATCCAACCTTTGGTTGTTGATTTACATTGACTGACACTTGGATATTGGTCTTTGGTACCATTCAAGTTGTTAGAGCACTGCTCGGTCGTACTCACATTCGTTGCTATCTCAAGCATGTTTGTCAATGTTAGTGATCAAAACTATAAAGTCTTGATTTCTAGTCTACTATAGCTAAGGTCTCGGACTAGGATAGAAAGTGTAGTTAATCTCAAGAGCTCCATGGAAATTATCATACAAGACGAAGGACTACTCAAGGAACTAGTGGATCTTCATCGACTAAAAGTTATGTGGAGACTTGAACTTATCTATCACTCAAAAGTCTATCTACTCTATCTCCTATCATGAGACAAAAGTCGTTGTGCTATATAGACTTAGATTATACACATGTGGATATTTCGAGATGAGTATATCTCGCTTATATATTTCTCGAAATATATGTTGGTAATGCTTTCGCTTTAGCCAAGTTCATCTTTACCTAGTGATGAAAGTCATGTTTTGTTTCAATCATTTTGGAAATTGCTCTGACGAAAAATATTTTGTGAATAACAACTATATAACGCCCTCTGAGAATGTTTCAATGATTGAAATGAGAGTTTAGACATTATAAACATTGGAGGATATAAGCATTGTTGTGGAAACACATATATGTATAAGTCCTTATTGTTTGAACCGAAGTTTGCGAACTTTGTTGATCAAGTGAGACCGGAGCAGCACGTGAACTTCAGTCCGCGAACCCAGTCCACGAACTCGCGTGGTTCTATAATCCGATAATTTTTGTTGGAGTTTGTGAACTCCGTCCGGGAACTTAAGTCCGCGAACTTGAGTAGGTTTTGTCTAAAAACGATGTTTGTGAACTTATCTTAATAAACAAAGGAATGCTATTGCAAACCGTAGCTTTATAGTTCATGAATCGATTCAAGTAAATCACATCGTTTTTGCTTCAATCGTGTCTTGTGTAATACATGAGATTTCCTTGCAATTGAACAACTCTCTAACTAGTTCATTTGAGTCATGTGGACTAGTTATGGTGAATAAGAATATGGTTGATATGAAAGTTATCATAAGGCTAACCATTTGGTTAACTATTGTTGAACCAACTAATGTACACGTTTTGGTACGGTTTTCACAAGCCTACAAACATGCATTTCATCTGTGTGTAACAAGCTGTGTTTTTGATCTAACGGTTGATAAATATTAGCTTGAATCTAATCAGGTTTTCATCTAACGGTGAATACTGAATGCTTTGTTAGCAAGCTAACATTGATTGCAAACCCTGATTTTAAGACTATATAAGGGATAACTCTAGAAACTGGGAAACCTAATCCCCATACATTCTGTGTGATACTAGTTTGCTAAGCTAGAGTCAATTCTCCTTTAACCTTTGGTTTTCTGCTTCTGAAACCAGGTTAACGACTTAAAGCCTTCATTGGGATTGTGAAGCCAGACCGATACTACTTTTCTTATAGTTGTGTGATCTGATCTTGCTGTTTGTATCATACGAGTACAATTGTAATAATTGTCTTGAGATTTTTATCTCTGATAGGCAAGATATAAAAGTAGTCACAAACACTTGGTCTCATCGTTTGTGATTCCTCAATAATCTTCTTCGCTGCATCGATTAAGTTTATTGTGAGGTGATTGGTAAAGTTGAGTTGTTCTTTGGGAATATAGGTCTAGTTTTATCAATTGGTTCATGTTTACCTTGATTTATCAAAAGATGGAACAAAACTCATAGGTTTATTTATGGGAGACGAATTTATCTATCCTTGTAGACTTTTCTGTGTGATACAGATTTGTTTATTAAAGTCTTTGAGTTTGGGTCGTAGCAACTCTTGGTTATGGGTGAGATCATCTAAGGGAATCAAGTGTGCAGTATCCTACTAGGATCAGAGGCATATGAGCATAACTGTACCTTGGATAAGTGTGAGACTGATTGGGGTTCAACTACAGTCCAGATCAAGGTTATCTTGGAGTAGGCTAGTATCTATAGCAGCTTAATACAGTGTATGTTTAATCTGGACTAGGTATCGGGGTTTTTCTGCATTTGCGGTTTCCTCGTTAACAAAATTCTGGTATCTGTGTTATTTCTTTTCCGCATTATATATTGTTATATAATTGAAATAATACAAGTTGTGCGTTGTTCAATCAATTAAAATATCCGACCTTTTGGTTGTTTATTTAAATTGATTGAGACTTGGATATTGGTCTTTGATACCATCCAAGTTATCTCTCTTTGATAAAGAATCGCATATTCTATTTGCTTGAGTAAAGATCAAATCGAGAGATTGAGATAATAACTCCTTGAGATATTTTGTATTGATTGAGTCTGACCGTCTAGTTGATTCTCGAGAAAGTAACTCGGAGTTTGTCCATACAAATTGGTAATCGAAATATTGGGTGTGGTTGTTAGACCCCTGGTTTTTCAATTGGTATCAGAGCAGGCAAACACGTTTAAGACCTTACAAGTCTGTGTTTGTGGCAATCTGATTCTGTGGATGAAATCGCGTATATGCCTGCCAAAATTTCTCCTAAAGCTTTTAATTATGTCAAGTGTCTTAGAAACACCTCAAAGGATCATTTCTTAGTAGATTCTTCTGAATCCCGAGGTAGAAAGAATGTTCAATTTGATAATGACATTTCTTCCTCTCATGAGGCTTGTGACACTCTGGCAAAATCTAAAAAGGAGCTCACCAGAATTTCAAAAAATACAGCTGATATTATTGATTTTGAGGATCATGATCAGCGTATTGATGAATTTGAAAAGTACCTTGATCGAGAATGTGATCTCTATAGCATCATTGAGTCATTCTCTAAGAATATTAAGAAACTTATTCAAGAAACTACTCTTCAACATGAAAAGTTTGTGCTCTTGAAGATATCTTCAAGGAAGACTCAATTAGGAAAAAATGTTTGATTGAGACTCATTCATCAGATCTTAACAGACTTCGTGTCAAAAAATAGAAACTAAGTGCATCTCTTACTCTAGCCCATGAACAGTGCAAATCCTTGGAAAAGGAAAGCTCTGTCTTAAGGAGAAAATCCTCTGTACAAACTAACTCTCGTGATTTCATGTACATGACAAAACATTCTCCAGAAGAATATTATGTCAAGAAAGGTTTACGTAACTTGCAATATTCTCATATGGCTATGAAGCTAAGACAGGTGCCAATTATTGCTTCTCCTTCACGAACTTGTACTTTTTGTGGGAAAAAGAATCACTATGATATCCATTGTTTTGCAAGAAGGAAACAAATTTCTAAGCTTCATAATTTTCTTCTCTTCATTGTCAATGGAACAAATAGTCAGTCGACTAATACAGTGAATCGCATGCCCATAAGAAACCAGAAACCTTATAAGAATGATCTTTATACTAGAAATCATCACAGGGCTCAAGTGTATACTGGCATAAATTTTTGTGTTGCTAATGAAAGAATTCCCTGTACGTATAAGAATGTTTCTGGTAAATATGAGTCTAGAAAATGGATTCCTATCTATTCTGATCCTCTTGAAACAAACGCAAGAGGTCCCAGACTTAGTCCTCAGAGAAAGCCATCTGATGGATTTGTTAAGTACGCCATGTCTTATCCTTCAGGGATGAAAGTCAACCGAAAAATGGAGAAGAAAACAAAGATCAAATAGTCAAATGATATATACAACTCCTTTCTCGATGATCATAGTGGAATTAATTTCCACTCTACTACCTGACTTCAGGTATTTCTTTCCTTGCTTCTAACTTGAGAGGTGCAAGGAAATTAATTTGGAAATACTCAAGTATGTTGTATATTATTTCTGTTTGAGTTTTTGTTGACAGTCCACGAACGTCCGTATCCTACTAGGGTTTTTCAGAACTAGAGTTTCTTACTCCTGTTCACAAATGCATATATATACCTATTATATATTGTGTTTTCGGTTTCCTAAATTTTTATGGAGAAATCTGCAAGATCTCAAGAGATTTTGCATCTTGATATGGAGGAAGACAATCAGGAACGTGAGTCAATTCAGGAGCTGGTTCTGAAGAAGATGCTTGAAAGAAAGGATCACAACTCCTGGATTAATGATTCTGTCAAGGATTTAACTCGTTTTCAGATCTTGTTGTTTCTATCGTACGAGTACAATTTTAATAGTTGGCTTGAAATTTCTGTCTCCGATAGGCAAGATATAAAAGTTGTCACAAACACTTTATCTCATCGTTTATGATTCCTCAATAATCTTCTTCGCTACGTCGATTAAGTTTATTGTGAGGTGATTGGTAAAGCTGAGCTGTTCTTCGGGAATATAAGTATGGTTTTATGAGTTGGTTCATGTTCACCTTGATTTATCAAAAGACGGAACAAAACTCATAGGTTTATTCGTGGGAGATGAATTTATCTATCCTTGTATACTTTTATGTGTGATACATATTTGTTTATTAAAGTCTCCGACTTTGGGTCGTAGAAACTCTTGGTTATGGGTGAGATCATCTAAGGGAATCAAGTGCGCAGTATCCTGCTGAGATCATAGGCATATGAGCATAACTATACATTGGATCATTGTGAGATTGATTGGGGGTTCAACTATAGTCCAGACTGGAGTTAGCTTGGAGTAGGATAGTGTCTGTAGCGGATTAATACAATATATGTTTAATCTGGATTAGGTCCCGGGGGTTTTATGCATTTACGGTTTCCCCGTTAACAAAATTCTGGTGTCTGTATTATTTCTTTTCCGCATTATATTTTGTTATATAATTGAAATAATACAGGTTGTGCGTTGTTCAATCAATTAGAATATCCGACCTTTTAGTTGTTGATTTAAATTGATTGAGACTTGGATATTGGTCTCTGGTACCATCCAAGTTATCTCTTTGATAAAGACTCGCATATTCTATTTGCTTGAGTAAAGATCAAATCGACAGATTGAGATAATAACTCCTTGAAATATTTTCTATTGATTGAGTCTGACTGTCTAGTTGATTCTCTAGAAAGTAACTCGGGGTTTTTCCATACAGATCGCTAATCGAAATATCGGGTGTGGTTGTTAGACCCCCGCTTTTTCACAAGTTATTCCTTGTATTTGATTAAAGACTCACTGATTTTTATTAGCTTGATTAAATCAAAACAAGAGAGAGATAATAAGTCCTTGAGATATTTCTATCTAGATTGAGTCTGACTGTCTAGTTAATTTTCTAGAAAGAAACTCGGAGTTAGTCCATACAGATTGCTAATGCGAAATATTGGGTGTGGTTGTTAGACACCCACTTTTTCACCATAGCCTTGCTGTGAGAAAACCGATCGGGTGAAGGATAAGTGTACCCACCAATGTGTGTGTTAGCACTTCCCTGATCATTCATGGGATGATCTAATCCGTCCAACCATGCACGCGAAGTTAGACAGTTGCGATGGGTTTAAGACTGTCCTGAACAGTCTTGCTAGTTCGAGCCTTTCCCAAAACAACGCAGCTACCCTTTTTTGGGTTGGCAATTGACGACGTTAGGGAATATGATATGGTGTTCGACCGGCTAGGTCATAAGTGGGCCCGTCTGTGGTCATCACAACAATTGCCTATTTTTTCCAGGGTTTGGCTAGGCTTGTTAAATTGCGCGTCCAACTTGCATGGCCACGATCGTTTCTGAGACTGATATGGACACTCCAGATTTTCCTTAAGGTAATTAAACACGTTTGATCGAGATGTCTTTAATCAAAAGCGCGTCGATTCGAAATTATTTTTGTCAGAGAGTGATGCAGCCTGTGTGGGTATTTCATTCATGTCTCAATACTAGCACGAAGATTCATGCTACTCTGTTGAGAGTGACCACTCAGTCGTCATGTCACGGTCAATAAAGAGAGTTCGGCTGAGAACATAGCACAAAAAATACTAGGCAAATTATGCATTAATTAATAATGCTAATAAAATTCACAGAATATTTGGGATTGCTGTTGCACGCACCATTCTGGGTGAATCTTGTGTATTTTATTGAACTACTTCGAATAAATAAAGCGAAGAGGTTTTTTGCATTCATCACTTGTTAAACGGCTTTTCCCTTTGCAGGGTGACAACGCATAAAAATACTGGTTTTATAATTTTAGCCCTGAACTAAAATCCACCATTAAAATTAAGTCCCCTGCCTAGCACGTAATAGTTGCACTATTGCGGGGTAGGCATTATATGGTGACAGTTTGAATATTAGAACGATTAAGCTAAAGTAAATAAATATTTACCCGTAGAGATGAACACCAACCTATGCCTCAAACGTCCTGGAGCTGGTCAAATCATTCCCATTTAGATATACAGCGGCTTTTCCGACCTTGATTAGGGTTTGAAAGAAAGCACGACTTGGTCGGTGTTGAATCCTTATTCATCGGATAAACCTCGCCGCAGCTGATTTGGTATTCCTTTAGGGTTTCCTCGACATATATGTACATGTAGGGATTTAGAACCACCCTTTACCATTTCGTGATATGGTTTTCTTGTAGAAACTCCACCTTTTCATCATGTCCAACAGCAGTAGATCGTCTTCTTCATACCAACCAGGCTCTTCTGCTAAGCGTACACGGCTTGAATCCGAGGTATGATTCCTAGACATCTCTTGATTTAAATGATGCTATTTTTTCCTTTATTTTACTTCTGTTACTTTTATTTCAGTGTGAACGAATCCCTGAGCTTCACGATGGCTCCCTTTCTCCTATCTTCCGAGTTAAGAAGATCATACCGGTTCGTTCTTTTTTTTTTTTTCCGAACAATTGTTTGTTCTTCATGATCAGGTGAATAAACATACCTTTTCGCAGAGATATCCTACTGGAACATGTGTGACAGTGATCGATGATGACGACTTAACCAGTCTTCTTCCTTCAAACTCAAACGCGCCTACCACCGCGGAACCAGTATGTTCAAAACCAGTCCTCTTCCTGAACCCTGAACCTTGAAGATGATGATCTGGGTATCTCATCTTATGAATATCCTAACGCATGCCTTTCATTCGATATCCACATGATATGTATATCTTCCAGTTACCGAATTATCGGTGGATTC
The DNA here is from genome assembly GCA_023529315.1 of Papaver bracteatum. Taxonomy (NCBI): domain Eukaryota; kingdom Viridiplantae; phylum Streptophyta; class Magnoliopsida; order Ranunculales; family Papaveraceae; genus Papaver; species Papaver bracteatum. The sequence continues at coordinate 369,885 of JAJJWX010003522.1, forward strand.
TTAGTGTGGAAGGAGTTTGTTCCTTTATACACAAAAGTATGGAGAAAGTATGGCCATATCGCAACCAGGAATGTAGTTCAACATTGTTCATCTGCTTTGGTTACCACAGTAAACTTCCTTCTTCCCATGATTACTGAGATGGATAATATCTCTATCCGCAAAGTTGCTGAATCAAATCTCGAAAAGTGGGAGAACATGGTGTTTACTTGCGAATCCATGGAGTTCAACATGGGCTGGTTGCGGCAGCGTCTTGACATCATCAAGGTTGATCGAGTTGGTATCCTCGTGAATGTAGTTCCTGCTGCGAAAGCTATCTTGGAGGAGGAGAAGGCTCTATCTGCGGAATCATAGAAGGTGGAGCAGGCAGTTCAAAACTTGAAGAATAGAACAAAGAGATACCAAACTAGGTTGAAGATAATGCTCTCAAGGAACTATAATCTGCTGTATGGCCTCTTCTAAACTGCACTCTCTTATTGTCAATGGTGCTCACGTCATCTTTTTTTTTTTTTGAACATTCTTGAGAAATTAATTACATTGGTTTTTGGTAGGTAGAAGGAGTTTTTTCATTAATGTATCTTTAAATAAATTGATAATTTAGATGTGTAATGAAAAAATGCATGTATTTCCATGTCATGAGACAGCGGCGGGATAATGATCAAGCATGATGCCTTGAGCCATTTTCCATTGATGACTGCTTCTAACTTTCCCCCATCCACCTTAATGATCTTATAGTATCTGGTACTGTAAGCCTTGGTAATCGTATAGGGACCTTCCCATTTCAGAGAGAAATTTGGTGCAAACATGTCTTGATGAATGTGCTTAGCCTTCTTTAATACCATATCTCCTACTTCAAAAAGACGTGGCCTTGCAGTCTTGTCATATGCCCTGGAGATCCTATTTTTGTACGCCTGAGTATGTTCCTCTGCCTTACCTCTTCTAGAGTCTAGAGTGTCTAACTCGACGATTTTGGAGTTCGATGCTTCAGTTTCATTCCAGTGGACCCCACTTGCTGCTGCAATCCTGGATGACGAGATCTTGATTTCTACTGGGAGGATCGCGTCTGCGTCGTAAACGAGTGAATATGGAGAAACTCCAATAGATCTTTTAGTTGTTTTCCGATACTCCCATAGTGCCATCGGAAGCTGTTCGTGCCATTCTCTGAGATTGTCATGCATTGTTCGACTGATAATCCGAATTAATGTTTTATTGGTTCTCTCAGCTTGTCTATTTCCCTGGGGTAATAAATGGTGGAGAAGACTTGTTTAATTCCATATCCCTCAAACAACTCTCGTACTTGTTTGTTGGCGAAGGGAGTACCGTTATCGGTGATGATATGCTTAGGCATGCCAAACCTAAAAATGATGTACTCTTTAATGAAATACGCAATCGTTTCTCCTGTAGTCCCTCGTAGAGGAATGGATTTAACCCATTTGGTAAAATATTTTTTCACAGTTATGATATACTCGTGTTGCTTTGATGACGGCGGATTTATCATCCCAATAATGTCAAGTCCCCAGCTATAAAATGGCCATGGACTTCTTATCGAGTGTAAAGGAGTGAAAGGTGCGTGAATGAGGTTTCCATGAATTTGACAATTGTGGCAGCTTTGAACAAATGCATTTGCATCATCCTCCATGGTCGGCCAATAATATTTCTCGTATATCTGGATAAACAGTTTTCTCTTCCCTTGATGTTCCCCTTCATGCATTTCTTTCAACATAATTAGAATCTCTACCTCAGCCAGGCACCGTAACAGATTGTCTCCAAAGCTTTTGCAATACAGGATCCCTTCATGAAATATGAATCTCTTCGCTTTATGCTTCATCTTGACGGCATCCTTTTGATTAGCAGGAGCTAACCCATCGCGGAGATAGCTAATATACGGTTCTCTCCAGTCCCCAGCATGACTTATGTTGAAAAACTCCAATTGATGTAGCGGCACTTGACAATTAGAGCAAGACTTTTGAAGTAAATGAGATTGAGTTTCCATTTCTGGCTAATAATAGCCCAGGCGTTGAAGAAGACGATAGAGCGTTACCACCAATGTTTGTCCATAAATTTCATCGTGAACGCGGTTAAGCTGCAGCTATGCTTCTTCATCTCCGAGACATCTTGATAGGGAACCATCTAGGTTTCGATAATATAGCATACCGTGAAGCATGACGAAGTTCCGTAGGGTTTTGAGACTGACCTTTCCTTGAGAAAGCGAGCTGCCAAGCTCTTGAATGATCGGAGTTCTCCAATCGCAGGTTCCAGTGTTTTTGCATTGTGAAATCCATGTTGATTCTACCGTTATCCTCTTCACCATCAGGGTTTCTTCCAAACCTTCGAACTGCAATTTGGATGCCAGTATTGATAAAAAATCGGCATGTCTGTTGTTGTTGCGACCAACATGGGTTATGGTTGCATCAGCAAATTAGTTTAGTAACCTTTACGCCTATGATCGGTATGGGTCCCGTGTTACCTCCTTCAATGCATATACTCCATTCATTTGATTAACTAGTCACTTAGAGTCACATCTAATTCAACTAGTACTTCTACTTCAGTTAAAGGTCACAAAAGTCCTAATGCTTCAGCTAAGGTAAGTGGTCAAATTCCACAAAATACTAAGTATAATTTTAGAAAATAGCCTGGTAAAGGGGAACTAAGTATACAACAACCTCAAGTTATTTCAGTTTCAAGTCAGATGATAACTGTCAGTATTGGTGATGTGTTGGTGTCTGGTGTTCATGCACATGTCAAATTTATTCAGAGAAGGTTTTTGTGGTCAGAAATGAAACTTATAAGTGATCTTAATAAACCATGGATTGTTTTATGTGATTTCAATGCAGTTCTTACTAATAATGAGAAGGTGGGAGGTAGAGCACCTAATAGAAATTCAATGTTAGAATTTAATGATTGTCAAAATCAATGTGAGTTACTACAAGCACCTAAAACTGGGTTACAATACACATGGTCTAATTGTCAACATGGAAGCAGGAGAATTTTGTGCAATTTGGATAGGGTTGGGTTTAATCAAAAATGGTTGCAGCTGTATAGTGATTGGGGGTATAAGGTTGGGATGAGGATAGTCTCAGATCATGCACCTTTGTTAGGTGGATGTGCTAATATTCCAAAGCTAAAAAACACTCCAAGAAAGTTCCAAAATTTTTGGCTCAGTCATCCTGATTTTATGCAAGTTGTCTCTCAATGTTGGTCTCAAACTGTGGTGGGGGATCCTACTTTTCAGTTTATACACAAGCTGAAGGCATTAAAAAAGGTTCTTAATACATGGAACTGGAAAGTTTTTGGTGATATTCAAGTAAAGATTAAGGAAGCTGAAAAAAAAAAAGTAAATTTGGCTACTCAAGTTTCAGATGCTAATCCATTTGATGAGGCTACTCTTGATAATTTAGTTCATGCTCAAAATGAACATGCTAGTAGAGAAATTCAAGCTAATACTTTGATGGGGCAAAAAGCTAGAGTCAAGTGGATAAAGGAAGGTTCAGCTAATATTAAATTTTTTCATACTAAAATAAAAATTAGGAATGCTAAAAACATGATTAGTGAACTTGAAGACAATGAAGGGAATGTTATTGATGATCAAGAGAAAATAACTGAGTCTTTGGTTAATCATTTTCAAAAGAAGTTTGAGTTTCAGCCTGTTAATTAAGCAGCAAATTTGTTGGATGTTATACCAAAACTCATTACTGCAGAAGATCAACAAAAATTAGATAATATTCCAGAAGAGGAGGATATTAAAGCTGCTATTTTTGACATGGATCCAGAGAGTGCTCCTGGTCCTGATGGTTTTTCTGGTATATTTTTTAGAAGCTGTTGGAATATTATCAAAAATGACTTGGTTGCATCCATCAAATTCTGTTGGAGGAGAAGGTTTATTCCAAAAGGGATGAACTCTAGTTTCTTATTATTACTGCCTAAAACTCAAGGAGCTAAAACAGTTAATATTTTTAGGCCAATTGGTTTAATTAATGTGGTTTTCAAAATCTTTACTAAGATAATCACCAAGAGAATGAGTGGGATAATGGGAAAGTTAATATAACCTCAACAAGCAGCATATGTCAAAGGGAGAAATATTCATGAGCAATTTTTGCTTGCTTCTGAGTTGGTTAATGAGATGAAATTCAAAAGAAGAAGAGGAAATGTTGGAATTAAGCTTGATATTTCTCAGGCTTATGACTCAGTAAGTTGGGATTTTCTTACTCAAGTCCTTTTGAAATATGGTTTTTCTGAATCTTGGTGTGAGTGATTAATCATTCTATTCAGATCAGCAAGGATTTCTGTATTAGTTAATGGTGGCTGATGTGGATTTTTCTCAGTTGGGAGAGGCTTGAGACAAGAAGATCCACTCTCTCCTCTTATCTTTATTTTGATGGAAGGTGTCTTAAGTAGAAACATTTATTCTTTGGTGGAAGGGGGTGAGATGCAACCAATGGTTATGAAGAATGGATTACACCCAACTCATCTGTTTTTTGCAGATCATGGAGGTAAGAAGAGTCTCAAGGATTTTTTTAAACTTCTAGATGAGTATCAAGTTGTTTCTGGTCAGATCATCAATAAAAATAAAAGTAAGATCTTTGTGGATGGTACTTCACACTTCAGAAGACAATTGATTAGTAGTATACTACACATGGAAGTAGCCTAATTCCCTGACAAATATTTGGGAGTATATCTTGCTCTAGGAAAAGTTACTTCTGCAATGGTTTGGCATATAGTTGAAGTGCTTCAAAGTATTTGGCATCTTGGAAATGTAATTTACTATCTTTTCATGATAGGTTGGTGCTAGTTAAATCTGTTCTTTGTAGCTTATCTATTTATAACATGTCAGTTTATAGATGGCCTGCATCTGTGATTAAGATATGTGAAAAAATCATAAGGAATTTCTTATGGACTGGTGATGGAGATACAAGAAAATTCAAAACACTTTCATGGAGAAAAGTTTGTACTCCTTATGAGGAAGGTGGGCTAGGTATAAAAAGACTGAAAGTTGTTAACCAATCATTGTTAATGAATCTCATATGGAAGATTTTAAATTCAGATGAAGAATGGGCAATTTTTTTATCTATAAAATTTCAAGATAAATATGGTCAATGGACTTTAAATTTGAGACAATCAATAATTTGGAAAGGACTGAAATGGGCTTGGCATGCTTTAAAAGATGATATCAGATGGAAAATTGGAGATGGCTCTCATATTTCAGTTTGTTTTGATATTTGGTTGGGGGAAAATCCTTTGATAAATAACATTGGTTATACTGAATATGTAAAGAAAAATATTGGTCTGAAAGTAAATGCACTCTTATCTGAAGGTCAGTGGAAAATTCCAGTTGATTTGCAACAACTTATTTCTAATTTTAAATTGCCTACTATTCATGGTGGTGTTGATATCAGATTATGGAATGCTGACAAAAATGGTAACTTCTCAACTCATTCTGCAGTTGAAAAAATTAGATCTCATGTACCAGTTTTTGCATGGACAAAACACATTTGGCAACATTTTCTTCACCCTAATATTGCCAGCAAAGTATGGAAGCTGCAACAAGAAGTATATGTAGATGATGCCATAATGGTGAAAAGAGGGTTTGGAATGGTTTCAATTTGTTGCAGTTGTTGTGCAGAGCAAGATAATATGAACCATACTCTATGGGAATGTGAGTTTAGTGTTGCAGTTTTGAACTGGTTGAGGTTTTTGGTTTTTCACAACCTAAATTATTTGCAAATGTTTTTCAGGTGGAAAAACATAAAGGCAAAATGGTGAAACAGGTGTGGATGACAACTGCTTGTGCTACTATGAAAGAGCTGTGGTTTCAGAGAAATGCCAAATTGTTTGATGAAATCAAGCCTAATCTTAATAGATTCAAGAGTAGAATCATTCAACAAGTTCATGAAGGTGGTTATAGAATGACAATATGCAGATATGGGCTTCCATATGAGATCCAACTCATGTTTTTTTCTTCAAAATATAGTCTCCTGATATCTTTTCTTCTTGAGTCTGTTGTTTATTAATTTGTGATTTTGTAATAGCCTTTAGTCAGTCCTGTTTTTAGTCTCGTGACTTTGTTTTTCAATCAATAAAAAATGTGATTTAGCAAAAAAAAAAAAGTCACCTCTTATTTCCAGGCGTGTGGCCCTACTTGTTTGGATAATGATAGCCTTATGAGGAAGGCTTCATACTCTGCTGAATTGTTGGTGCATTTAAAGTCCAGCTTGAAGGAGTGCGAGAAGACTTCACCGGTTGGAGACACTGGGACCATGCCTGCCCCTTTAGTGTTATTGCTAGGGTTGGCAGAGTCATCAAAATATAACATCCACGCTTCTTCTTCGACAACGGAGATGTCTGGAAATTCTCCAGGAATGTCTTCGCATAGTGCAGCAGTGCCTTCACCGGGGAATGCTGCTAGTAAATCTGCAACTTCTTGTCATTTAATATCTCTTGGTGATGCACACATTATGTTTAACTCTGACATTTGGAGAATCCACTTGGCCAACCTCCCCATCAAGGCCGGTTTTGAAAGCAAAAACTTCGCAGGATCATATTTAGATACAAGTACCACCTTGTTGGATAGCAGGTAATATGTAAACTTCTGAATGGAATGAATTAGGGGTAAGCATGCCTTTTATGCCTTGGGATATCTGAGTTTAGCATCTCTAAATATTCGAATGAAATAATATATAGGATGTTCGATTCCCTCGTCATCTTCTTGAGCGAGCAAAGTCCCAACGGAGGTATCACTGAAGGTAGTGTAGAGACATAATGGTATTATTTGGACGGGAGACTTCATGATGGCTTGAGATGATAATATTCATTGAATCTTCAGAAACGCTTCATGTTGTAGTGCAGTCCAGACGAAACTTTCTCCTTTATTCAGCAAGGGGGTGAATGAAGCAACGAGCTGGGCTAAACCAGGTATAAAACATCGAATGTAGTTCATCTTTCCCATGAAGATTTGGATCTTCTTCACAGTTCGTGGCGGCGAAATCTTGAGGATAGCTTGAGTTTTGGATGGGTCCACTTTGCTCCCCTCAGCAGTTATCTGGAATCCCAGAAATTTGCCTAAAGAAACGCCGAAAGCGCATTTCAAAGGATTCATCTTCAATTTGTATTCACGGAATCTTTCGAACACTTTTCGTAGAACTCCTACATGATCTGCCCGAGCTTTTGATTTGACTAATATATCATCCACGTAGTCTTAAACTTTCTTATGCATCATGTCATGGAAGATTTCCGTCATAGCGCGTTGATACGTTGCACCGTCTTTTTTTAAACCAAATGGCATTACAATATAGCGCTCCCTCCGTTCCATTTTAGATGATGTTCTTGGAGTTTTCACGCAGATTAAGAAATGAAGAGAGATATGAAGTGTTAGAGCACTACTCGGTCGAACTCGCATGCGTTGCTATCTCAAGCATGTTTGTCAATGCTAGTGATCAAAACTATAAAGTCTTGATTTCTAGTCTACTGTAGCTAAGGTCTCGGACTAGGATATATAGTGTAGTTGAGCTCAAGAACTCCATGTCGATCATCATACACGATGAAGGACTAATCAAGGAACCAGTGGATCTTCATCAACTAAAAGGTATGTGGAGACTTGAACTTATCTATCACTCAAAAGTATATCTACTCTATATCCTATCTTGAGACAAAAGTCGTTGTGATGTATAGACTTAGATTATACACATGTGGATATGTCGATCTGAGTATATCTCGATTATCTATTTCTCGAAATATCTGTTGGTAAAACTTTTGCTTTAGCCAAGTTCATCTTTACCTAGTGACGAAAGTCATGTTATGTTTCAATCATTTTGGAAATCGCTCTGACAAAAAATAGTTTGTCAATAACAACTATATAACGCCCTCTAAGAATGTTTCAATGATTGAAATGAGAGTTTATACATCATAACCATTGGAGGATATAAGCATTGTTGTGAAAACACATATATGTATAAGTCCTTATTGCTTGAATCGAAGTTTGCAAACTTTGTTGATCAATTGAGACCGGAGCAGCACGTGAATTTTATTCCGCAAACTCAGTCTGCGAACCCAGTCCGCGAACTAGCGTAGTTCTCGAATCCAAGAATTTCTGCTGGAGTTTGTGAACTCCGTCTGGGAACTTAAGTTCGCGAACCCTATCCGCGAACTTGAGTAGGTTATGTCTAAAAACGATATGTGTGAACTTATCTTAATAAACTAAGGAATACTATTGCAAACCGTGGCTTTATAGTTCATGAATCGATTCGAGTTAATCACATCGTTTTTGCTTCGATTGTGTCTTGTGTAGTACATGAGATTTCCTTATAATTGAACAACTCTCTAACTAGTTCATTTGAGTCATTTGGACTAGTTAGAGCTGAGTTAGCGGAGGGAGAGAAAAAAATCATGGGCGATGTTGATCAGCATAGTAAGAGCAATGATTTTATTCGCCTTTCGAGTGGTCTGAACTGGATGAAGTATTCTGCGGGGTCTTGATTCTAACGGAGATACTCGCGCTAGTCCTGATGAGTCGCTTATTGATAGGTGTCTAAAACACCTAATTTTATATCTAGTATTTATGCTTTCTTTGCTATTATTCTTGTGAATTGCATCTCTTATGTTTAGTTTTGAGTTATTAGGTGCAGTGGAGTCGTTTGAAGCAAAAGAAGGAGAAATCAACCATTTGGAGCGAAAAAGGCGAAAAGGTTAATTTACGGGCGATATTTGGAGCATGATAGGTTGCGCATAAGGAGTTATGCAGGAAATTGAGCTATCAGTCTCCTAGAACTGACAGTTGAACTAAGAATTAGTTTGTTGGTTTCAGAAAACTGACAAGCCATGTTTGAGCTGGTTGGCCCTTAACCATCACAGCTGGGTGCACATAAAACTTCTTATTATTATCTAACCATAGACTTCAGAGATAATGATTTCTCAATCATTCTTCCCCGACTCAGAGGAGATAATGAAGGATATGGTTGCATTGCTGCTAATAGCGATGTTGGTGCTCGATCGAGGAATTTCCAGAGAAATTGGTGAGGAATAATTCAAAAATTATGCTTCTGATGAGTAGAAATTGAATCAGAAGAAGGTGACGCTCAAAGTTTTGTGATGATACTGAAATTGAGACAGAGACGGTAATGGGTGTGAATCGGAGAAGAAAATGATGTTTCTGTTGTGTTACAAATTGATGAATGAGGTGAGTTTGAATCTGTTAATGCTTAGGAAGAATGGGTTAGCCTCTAATTTTGAATCTGCTGGTGAATCTGATGAGTTCAAAGAAGAGAAGAAATGGCATTGAAGGTGCAGTCTTGTTGTTGGAATTTGGTTTTGTGTTGCTGGAGCAATAAGAACATTTGGATACTGAGATTGAAAGCAGTTGATGAAGACTTGAGAAGTACAAGATGAATTTAGTGAACGATATTTCTGTGGTGGAAACATAATGGTGAAATTAGGGTCATGATGGGTTCGAATTAGGGTTCTGAAGACTCAGTAATGCAATGAGATGCTTCTGGCTAGGTTTGGATGTTGCTGTTGATGAAGAACAAGTTTCAGATAATGGGTTTTGAGCAAAATTAAAGAATTCGAATGGAAGAGTTGGGAAGAACACAGTTTAGTGATATTACTGTGGATTAACAACTAAGCTGAGATATTAGTTTGAGAGTGAGATTTGGCTCTGGGTGTTATCTGTGTTGGTGTTGTAGGCAAGTAAAGAAGGGGCTTTGGTTTGAATATGTGAATGATTTTGTGGTGGTATTTTGCTTGAGAACTGAAGTTGCAGTTGTTAGGCAGTGGTGGACAAAATGGTATGAACTGCTGCTGTTTGTGACTAAAATGGATCTGGAATTATAGGAATTGAGGGTATTAGTTGGAAGTGGAGATGGTTATGTGCTTGCTGAGCATTGTAGGTGATGATTGGAAGTTACAGCGAATTGAAGGCACATGTGTTGTTGTATGGTGTTTTTTCTTTGATTTGATTCTGTGAAGGCATTCAAACAAAAATTGGTGGTGCTAGCTTGTGCATTTGCAGGAAATGAAAGATTACATGGTTGAAGACGGTTGATTCAAAGGAAGATCAAGGCAGTAAGGTAGTAGCTCAGATGGAGTTGGTGGATGGTTGATATCTGGTAATGCAGAAATAGAGTTGGAGTTGCAGCTGCAGCTGCATAATGGTCGAGCCACTGAATTGCAGTTAGATTACTGGTTATTGGTGTTGCTGCCAGTGATATGATGGCGCGATGGATAGCTGGATACGGAAGTGGAAGATCTAATGTTGTTGCTGGTGGCAATGCAGTGGTGGAATGGTTTACAGAACAACAGTTGCAGGTGTTGGGTCTGTTAATGTTGGTTTGCATATGGAGCTGTGGATTTGCTCATGACAAAGTTAGCTGGTGGATTTGAACAAGATGCAGCTGATATATAGACGACAGTGGCGAATGAGAATGCAGAAACTGTGCGGAGTATGGTGGTGCTAGTTGAATCAGGTGTAAGTGCAGTTGAGTTGGTGGAATCGGAGCTACAAGGAAGCGATGCAGTTGAATGAGAAATAATTCAGTGAATGGGTTAAGATGAAATGATAGGTGTACGCTAGGAATGTAATTGTGCATGGATTGAGTTATGGAAAGGCCTGAAATTGGCCTGGATCGGTCAAAAACAGATAAACTTTGTCGGAATCCGATTATAGTGAGTTGACTCATCGATCCAGGTAATCAACTCAGGGACTTGGACCTGGGCTCGGCTAATGGGCTGGAAGAGACGTATTTTGGAGGAATCATATTTTGGGGACCTATGTATTTTTGGAGGGACCATTGATTTTTAAGGTCACCCTATCCTATAATGATAAGGGGTGTCTTAAAGTCATGAGTTTACCAATTAGCCGCTTACTTATTTAACATTAACCCACCACCGCCGATTACCACCACCACCACCTCCGATTATGACCACCACCAACCACCGATTACCACCACCACCTCCTCCCACCACCACTTCCCACCACCACCACCTCCTCCGATTACCACCACCACCACCACCACCGAAGATTATCACCACCACCAACCACTGATTACCATCACCACCTCCGATCACCACCACCACCACCACCGCCCACCACCACCCCCGATTATTGAGTGACTAAATTGATAGAAGAAGAAGAAGATGGAGAAAAAAATTATTTTGAGATGGGTGAATATGGAGAAAAAACATCCTCTGGGTATCGAAGTATGCTTGTAACTAAGTGAATGTTGCTATAAACGACCTAAAATATCTTGAAAATCAAAATTGTAACAAAAAAATTTCAACCAGGTCAACAAAGTTCGGTTTTATTATATGAAAAACATGTAACCGAACTTTCTGCAAATGCATTTCGGTTAAGAAATCAAAAATCACAGGCAACCGAACCATAACTTTAATGGAGTTTTTGTTTGTTCGGCTAGCTGATGAAAAATCAAATGTAACCGAACTACTATGCTTGAGTTTACAGAGTTTTGTTCGGTTCAGTCGACTAGACCACGTTATAACCGAACTTTAAACAACAGAGTTCGGTAAGTTCGCAGATTTTTTTTTTTTTTTGCGATTAAACCGAACTCAACATTTGGCTATATAGAGAAGAGTTCGGTTTTGAAATTATTTTTTCTAGTTAACCGAACTCATTTACAAAGGTATGTTCGGTTGGTTCGCAACTTCAACGCAACCAAGTTCCCAACCGAACTGCAGGTTAAAAGTAACCTAGTGTTAGAAGTTCGGTTGGTTCGCAAACTTCAACATATTTTGAGAATCAACCGAACTGAGCTTATATATGCATATATGCAATTAGGCAAACGTTTGGTTAAAGTAAAAACTTAACAATTTTTGCGATCCAACCGAACTGCACTTGCAAATGAATACTCCCTCCGTTCCGTTTTACTTGACGTTATAGAGTTTTTCACGCACATTAAGAAACAACAGAGAGACTAATTTTTTTTCCAAATCTACCCATATTAATAATTTCCTAAAAATTTAAAACTCCTAATTTTTAGTTCCTAGATTTAATATAAATTACCAATCCTAATGTAATTTACTTGGAATAAATCAAATATTCCATCCAAGAGTGTATATCCTCCCTAGAATAGATTTAAATATTAGATTAATTATCTATCTACTGATTTCGATGAGAATTAATTATATGGTGTGATTCAAAGCAAGGGAAAATCAGTGAGAATCAGGGGAAAATACTTAAACTCTCATCTAATTTGGAACACAACAAAAACCCTAAAATATCAAGTAAAACGGAACAAAGGGAGTATATGGAATTAGCCCATAGTTCGGTTAAAAGTATTTTTTGCGATGTAACCGAACTTGTCTCTGGAAGAAGAAAAAAACCTCTATTAAACCTCTCTGCAACTTCCATTTTCAACTCATTTTGATGATTAGTTCTCATTTTTTCAACCAAAAACGAATGACAAGCAATGAATTTGTCAGAATATCTTTGTTAATGATTTAAATTAAGCTATATATATATAGAGGTGGTGGTGGTAATCGAAGGTGGTGGTGGTAATCGGTGGTTGGTGGTGGTGATAGTATGAGGTGGTGGTGGTAGTAATCGACGGTAGTGGTGGTGGTAAAAAATTCTACTACTTTTTATAAAAACCAATCTTTTAATTTAATCTCACTAATTAACCATAACCCAAAAATAATCAAAAGGGTAGTTTAGGTATTAATAAAAATATATTCATAAGGGGTGATCTATATTTATAAGGGGTGTCCTACCCTAAATAAAACAAGGGTCCCCACAAAAAAACAAAGGTCCCCAAAAAACGATTCTTTTGGAGGGGGGTAACCTAGTTTCTGGCAGAGAAGAGAAAGTATAAAAGGGAGGCTTGTATCTCCCTAAAGAAAATATCTTTTATCTCATCTTCTACTTGTTTTGTAGGGTTTAAAACATGATGCCTTCTTCTATGCTTTTTGTTATGAACTCCGTAAACACAAGTACTTGATTTATTATTATTGGTTAAAGATGTAGTCGAATTTTGCAAGCATTTTTTTGATATGATGAATTAGTTTTCTCTCCATATTATCGCTCACTTTCTACGGTTTATAATAATTGCATAATTGACCTATTGTAATATGATTGAATGTTTGTTTAGTTAAGTCTAGAATTGATTGAACTTACATCCATATCTATAGATATTTTAGGGTTTATCATCAAGCGATAACCTTGAATACGAGTAGCATGATATGATTTCGGTTTGTAGTGATACACTCTTGTAATCATATGTAGAATTTGACCTTTGTCCGAATTGTCATGCGCAATGTATGATAATTGCATTGATTAGACTATTTCTGAAACTTAATGCTCCTAGGAATTGAACTTAATTAGCGCAAGTTGTTAGGTTATTCTTTAGGTAGAATTCACATACGAAGCTCTAATGTGTGTGTTGATGAACTTAGGAAATTTACGGAGCATTGTTGCAATAAGGTATTCTAGGGATTTTGATGATAGCGAGATTAAATATGAATTCTAATCATACATTCAAAACTTGTTTGCTAATGAAGATGAAACCTTTATCTAATATTTTCTCATCCTTGATTTGCGTGCTTTATTGTTTTGTTTGCTTTTATTTTACTTTTAGTTTATAAAAATCAGAAAATCCCCCCTTTTTACCTTTAGGAAACCAAAACATATTGACAACCCAAGACCTCTCTGTGGGAACGATCCTTTCTTGCCCTTGCTATATTTTATATTTTGAGTAGTGAGGAAGTAATTTATTTCTTACCTCTGTTCTTGAATATCGCCCTTGGTAATTCAACTGGACCGAAAGGGAGAAAGAGGTATATGTTCTTTTTCATTCATTGCTTCGCAATTGAATTGTTATCACTTTGTGACCGCCCTTTAGTCTTATATAAACTTTCCTGACCGTCACATAGAGAAGGAGGCTGCTTCTCTTAAAAGGAAGATAGATAATGAAAAAGCGGGGGTCTAACAACCACACCCAATATATCGATTAGCAATCTGTATGGACAAACTCCAATATACTTTCTAGAGAATCAACTAGACAGTCAGACTCAAAATAGATAAAAGTATATCAAAGAGTTTATATCTCTCTCACTTGATTTGATCTTTACTCAAGCAAATAGAAATCTGCGAGTCTTTATCGAATACAAGGAGATAACTTGGATGGTACCAAAGACCAATATACAACTGTTAACCAATTTAAATCAACAACCAAAAGGTCGGATATTCTAATTGATTGAACAACGCACAACCTGTATTATTTCAATTATATAACAAATATAATGCGGAAAAGTACAGACACAAGAATTTTGTTAACGAGGAAACCGCAAATGCAGAAAAAAACCCGGTACCTAGTTCAGATTAAACATACATTGTATTAAGACGCTACAGACACTAGCCTACTCCAAACTAACTTCTTTCTGGACTGTAGTTGAACCCCAATCAATCTCACACTGATCCAAGGTACAGTTATTCTCCTACGTCTCTGATCCCAGCACGATATTACGTACTTGATTCCCTTAGATGATCTCACCCACAACTAAGAGTTGCTATGACCCAAAGTCGAATATGTTAATAAACAAATTTGTATCACACAGAAAAGTCTACGGTAATAGATAAATATGTCTCCCATGAATATACCTATGAGTTTTTGTTCCGTCTTTTGATAAATCAAGGTGAACATGAACCAATTGATAAACCAGACTTATATTCCCGAAGAACATCTCATTATTATCAATCACCTCACAATAATCTTAATCGACGCAGCGAAAAAAGATATTGTGGAATCACAAACGATGAGACGAATATGTTTGTGACTACTTTTATATCTTGCCTACCGGAGATAGAAATCTCAAGCCAATTTTTACAATTGTACGCGTACGATAGAAATGGCAAGATGAGATCGCACAACTATAAGAAAAGTAGTATCGGTCTGGCTTCACAATCCCAATGAAGTATTTAAGTCGTTAACCTGATTTAGAAGAAGAAACCAAAGGTGTAGGACCAGAATATCGCCATAACGATATTCCTGCGATATTAGCAACGTTTCTCCGATCGTCACTACCAATTCTTTAACAACGTTTCACGAGTGTCACAGAATACCCAAAAGAAACTGACGATGGAAGAAATAAGAGAAGAATATGTTGATCCTGCGATGATCATCGTTCTTGCGATAGGGAATATTGTAGCGATCGCGATGAGATCGCAGAATAGATCCGAAATAGGAGGAAAACTTAGCTGTCATCCATTATGTAAATCCCTATATAAAGGGCTCGATAGATCCAGAAAAGGATGATGTATTTTTGAGAGTTGAAAGAGTCTTGAGGAGAGAGAAACTCCAAGAAAATATTTGTAATCTTGATTTCTTCCAGTTCTGTAAACATTTCTGAGATTTAAATAGTAAAGTGTCGTTTAAATCTTTGAAGTTTAATTGATTTCTAATAGATTTCTATAGAATCTTAACAAGGGTGTAGTGTGGGAATTCCTGCAACTACATTTTGGCGCCCGAAACAGGGAATGAATTAACGAAAATTAAAGAAAAAAAGAAGAAGAAGATAAAAATTGTTCAAGATTAAGAAAATCATTAAGTAAATCGGTGAGATAATTGAAGGAAGAATGGTCAGAAACAAAAAGGATTGTAGAAAATTGGAATGTGATATGGTAACAAGAGCAATGGTTGATAGATTTCATGAAAAAATTAAAGGGAAGATACATAAACGGGATTTTGAAGGAAGGAAGATTATGACAGTGGAGAAGATATCATCATTGAAAGATTGGGAAAAATAAGAAATCACGTTTACAGCAGTTGAAAATACAGGAAGAAGATTTAAGTCATACATCTCCATTGGTGGTCACAGTAACCACTATACCAATGAGAAAGGAGAAATCAATAAAATCTCTAGAAGAATGGGCTATGAATAGAACTTTGGTAGACACAGGAAGTTCTGTAGACATGATATTTTATCATACCTTCAAGAAAATGGGATATAAGGATGAAGAAATGTCTCATTCAACATATCATGTTCATGGCTTTGGAAAGTCTATAACAAAACCTAAAGGCAAGATAGTGGTACGAATTCCACTAGGAGAAATTGAAACAAAAATATCATTATGCTTGATAGATGTGGAATCGCCGTACAATATGATACTGGGAAGACCGTGGATACATGCAATCAAAGCCGTATCATCAACATTGCACCAGTGCATTAAATTTCCTATACCCAGTGGAATTGCAGAAATTAGAGGAGATACGGATTTTGCAAAATTATGTTACCAAATGGAAGTGAAAAATTGTGAAAATCGTCCAAAGTTGCGAAAAGCTCGCAGAAAACTGGCGAGAGAATCAAATAAGGAAGAAGAATTTAAAGTTTACATGATAAGAACAAAAGAAGGAAAATGAATACCCAGTGAAATCCCACAAGAAGAAGATGAATTCGCGAGAATTCTGAAAGCACCAACACCAATGGGAGAACCTGAAGCCAGTTATGTCGTAGCAGATTCAACAAAGGAAATAAATATTGGGAGTAAAGAAGAGCCCAAAATGCTGAAAATTGGGACTAGAATGGAGGCAGATGAGGAAGAAAGAACTATAAATCTTTTGTGATAGTATGCAGATATCTTCGCGTGGAGCATGGATGAGATGCCAGGGATAGACCCGTCAATAGCATGTCATAAATTAGAAATCAACAAAAACATAAGACCATTTAAGCAAAGAATAAGGAAGATCGCAACAACATATCATTCTCAAATAGAAGAAGAATTACAGAAGATGCTCGACGCAGGAATTATAAGACAAGCAAAATATCCAGAGTGGATTGCAAATATGGTAGTGGTCCCAAAGAAGAATAAGGGGATAAGAATTTGTATAGATTTCACTGATTTAAACAAGGCTTGTCCAAAAGATAATTTTCCATTACCAGATGGTTGAATCAGCAGGAGGAAATGCTAGAATATCATCGTTGGATGGGTATAAAGGATATAATCAAATCCCTCTCGCTGAAGAAGATCAAGAACATACCGCATTTTTTGCTCCAAGAGGATTATATTGTTATACAAAGATGCCATTTGGCTTACGAAATGCTGGTGCAACATATCAAAGAATGGTGGAAAAGGTGTTTGCAAAGTGGATCCACAAAACATTAGAAGTGTATGTAGATGATATGCTGATCAAAAACAAAGAAGCTGAGGATCATGTGCAAGATTTGAAAGAGATTTTCGATCAAATGCGACAATTCAATATTAAAGTGAATCCTGATAAGTGTACTTTTGGAGTAACTTCAGGGAAATTTTTGGGGTATATTGTATCAAATGAAGGAATACAAGTTGATCCAGAAAAGGTACAAGCAATTCGCGATATGCCAACACCTGCGATGGTCAAAGATGTACAAAACTTAAATGGACTCTTAGCCTCGCTGGGAAGGTTCATTTCGCGATCTTCAGAAAAATGCAAACATTTTTTCGATATACTCAAGAAGGGAGCAAAATTTAGGTGGACAGATGAATGCGAAAAAGTTTTTCAAGGAATAAAAGAGCATTTAACGAACATAACTATTTTACAGAAAGCAGAACCGGGAGAAGAATTATTGATTTATCTTGCAACAACCACATATGCGCTAAGTGATGTGTTGCTGCGAGTAGATGCGGGGGTAGAAAAACCAATTTATTACATTAGTAAAACATTCAATTCTGCAGAGAGAAATTATTCAAAGATTGAGAAACTAATTCTAGCATTGGTACATGCAACTTTCAAACTTCGCATATATTTTCAAGCACATAAGGTCAAAGTGTTAACGAAAGTGCCAATTGAGTCAGTAATGAAAAATTCAAAGAGATCAGGCAGAGTTGAGAGACGGAATGCACAAGTAGGACACTTTGATATACAATATGAAATTTTATCCTCGCCAAAATCACACGTCATCGCAGAGTTCTTAGATGAATTTCCTTTAGAAGATGATGAAGCTGTGGAGGAGATGATGGATGTAGAAGAGGAATGCGGAGATCCAAAAGAGCTATTAACAGAACCCAACAGATGGGAAATATTAGTGGATGGATCATCCAATGGATAAGGAAATGGAATTGGAGTTATTTTCATATCGCCAGAAGGAGAAAAAACAGTTTTTTCATTTAGATTAGAATTTGCATCCACTAATAATGAAACAGAGTATGAAGCTGTGATCCATGCTTTAAAATTCGCGATAGAAACGAATTTGGAAAATGCCAGAATCACCAGCGATTCACAATTGGTTATTCGTCAGATAAAAGGGGACTACACAACAAATGAACCATCCCTGAGAAAATACAAAACACTCGTTGAAGAATTATCTGCGAAAATTCCAAAAATAAAATGGAGACACATATCAAGGAAAGATAATAGGATCGCAGATGCTTTCGATTTCATATCTAGTATGATGACAAATCCATTGGCGAGATGCATAAAAATTCAAACACTTTCATTTCTATCGATAAAAAAAGAAGAAGAAGAGGCAGATGTAATGATGGTAGAAGCTGGCGAGGGAGAACCCACGAGCAATATCACGGATTGGCGAGAAGATCTTCATGCATACTTGGCGAGAGGAGAAATTCCAAGAAATAGATTGGAAGCACACAAGTTGAAAATTAGGGCAACTAATTATGAGCTAAGATATGGAGTGTTATATCGCAGATCTTTTAATGGACCATCGCTAAGATGTTTGACGAGAGAATAAGGACAAAAATTATTAAAGATGTTACATAGTGGTGACACTGGTAATCACCGTGGAGGAATATATTTAGCATATAGAACAAAAATGCAGGGTTATTACTGTCCGTATATGCATAAGGATTCAAAGCAAGTTGCAAGGCATTGCGAGGATTGCCAGCGATACGGAAAAAAGATACATGCACCAGGAGCACCATTATCATCTTCAACAAGTGTATGGCCCTTTGGGAAATGGGGGTTAGATATTTTGGGACCATTTGCACCTGGTTCTGGACAAAGAAGATATCTGATTGTCGCAACATATTATTTCACAAAATGGGGAGAAGTAAAGGCGGTACAACATATTCGCGATAAAGATATCTTTACATTCATCTTTGAAAATATAATCTGCAGATTTGGGATTCTAGCACAATTAGTATCCGATAATGGAAAGCAATTTGAGGGACAAAATATAGAATTGTTACTCAATGCATTTAAGATAAAATGTGGAAAGTCTACTCGTTTATACCCACAAGAAAATGGTCAGGCTGAAGCAACTAATAAAAAAATCGCAGACATCTTGAAAAAGAAGTTAGAAGGATAACACAAAGCATGGTGTGAGCAAGTACATAATGTAATATGGGATTACAACATAACTAGACGAGAAGCAACTGGAATGTCACCATTTTGTTTGACATATGGGGTAGAAGTTGTATTACCAACATAAGTTGTTATTCCTACAACAAAAAGAGAAGCATGGGAAAGAAATTTAAGTGCCGGTATGATACTGAATAAGTTGGATGGATTAGAAGAAAAAATAGAAAAAACTTTGCAACATATGGAAAATTACCATCGAAGATTAGCTCGTGAGTACAACAAACGTGTTAAGAAACGTGAATTTCAACCTGGCGATTTAGTGCTGCGAGAAACACCAAGTTATCAGCGAGAGAGTGGTGGAAAGTTGGCGAGAAAATGGGATGGACCATATATCATCAAAGATATAATTGGAACTGGGGCATACAAACTAATGGATCCTGAAGGAAGAGATGTTGGTCAAAGACTCGATAGACCTTGGAATAGATTATTTCTGAAAAGGTATTATCAATGACATCTTCTACAAGATAAGAGATACTGGTATGTTATTTGATGAAACAGGTAATAAATTCTTCTATCTCTATTCACAACTGAAAAATTCTTCTGATAACAAAGCACAACAAAAACAGCGAGCATTATCGCAAGAAAAGCGAATAAAATTTCGCAGATATTAAAGAATGTGACGAACCTTTATGGCGTGCACCCTAGTTCGCGAATAAAATTTCGTAAGAGAAAAATATAAGACCTAAAAGCGCGTCATAGGAGGGGGTATCTCTTGACATGATTCAGGGGTAAGGTTATACCGCTGCTGGATCCTGAGTCATGAAGATGTTGGGGTTAAAGAAAACCTATCCAGGAGAGAGATCTTGGATTTCCAACTATATATGGTTATACCCTGGTTGGACGACCGAGAATCTCTTACAAGAAGTGCAAAGTATGACCAAGGCGCCGAGGTACACGGTTGAGCCAAGGGTGACAAGGGCGTACGAAACTCCCTTGCCATTCTTGGTAAGTCTTGGCTATGATGCAATTGGCCTGAAGAAAACCCCACTTAGGGTGCAGTCTTGTAACTATAAGCCATATAGGCATAAAGGATAAGAGGCTGCGAAAACAGCTGGTTGTTGGTAAATATGGATGTGAGGAGATAGTCTTGTATGGCCGATGTGTCCTCCTTGAAGGGGCAACCAGGGGGGAGATAAGGGCGGCACCCTCCATTAGGGAGATGATAAGTGTCTTAAGACGACAATGTCATGGGGATTTATGATCGCAAGAACATTTAGGCCTGTCATATTGTCGCGTGACATAAATTATACAGAGGCAACAAGCCAAAAGTTAAGATGAGATCAATGGGTTTTTACATGAAAGTGTAAAGACGTCCTGCGATTTCATCGCAAGACGACAATGTCATAAGGCTAAATTCTTGAAAGATAGTTTATACTTGTCATATTGTCGCAAAGATTTTGAAAGAACATGGATAAGACAAGATCAAAGGGTCTTTACATGCAAATGTTAAGAAATCCTGTGATTTTGTCGCAGACAGAAAAAGTTTGGCAAAATAAGACCTTTAACTAGGAAGGCAAAATAAGACCAAAAGAATAATCTTACCAATTAACTATTCTATTTTAAGATTGCAGGAAGTATTCATTCATCGCAGAACTATATATAAGAAGGCAAATCCTTCACATCGCAGATTCCTTCAGAATTTTTCACAACATCGCAGCAGTATTCATTGTATCGCAGATATATTCAACAACACAATTCCTTAAAGAAGATACAGAAAATGATTCACCATTTCAAGAAAGATAATGAAGGGAAAGTAATGGGAGTAAGGGAATAGAGAAGTAAGATTTCATTATCTTCCTTGAAAAATATTCAAAGTAAGCTAAATTGAAAGTTAAATTCTAAAAAGTCTCAAAAATTACATTGCTCGTAAAAAAGAAGAAGAAAAAGAAAGCAAAGATAAAATTCAAGTTTCAGCGATGGCTTCGCCAGATTTATTCTTCTTGCTCGTCAGATTTATTATTTCTTCCAGAGTTATCAACTTCTTCAGCATCCTTTTCATCATGAGTCTCTCCTTCTTTTGACTCTTCATCAACATTTGCTTCGCCACCCGCAGCTGCTTCTTTGGGAGGACTTCTATTTTCTTCTTCTTTACCATTTTCTTGAGTGGTATTCTCTTCATCATTAGTAAACTCTAAATCTTCATCCATGGGAAGAGGAATTTCATCATTATCAACCTTTAGAGGAGGAACAGATACAGGAGGGAGAGAATTGGAGAGCAGAATCTCGTTCACAAGAACTTCAGCACTGAGGTGGACCTTGCGAAGGAAACTTCTATCACGATTCCTAATCTCTATGTTTTTGAAGTATTCGAGATAATCAAGTCTTCTTTCTGCTTTGTCGCGGGAATCAAGATAATAGGAAACAAGAGACTTGTTTTCTTTGCGAACTTTATCCAATTTAGTGGTCAGATCAGCGATGGTAGAATGAAGATTTCTTTCGGATTCTGCGAGCAACAAAATAATAAAAGATCAGTTAGACAAAAATTTCACAAGGAATATAACACAAAATTTTATAAGAAGATCATCAAGAGAGGTAGTCAATCGACTACCTTATTTTTGTGAGGTTAAGTTTTGGATTAATGCAAATAAACAGTTCTCCCATTGATTCATGGCATCATCGAATTTATCGCCAACCATACCCTTCAGACGAGATTTCATGCTTTCTTCTTTGTTGCGAAGATATGAGTTTTCCTTTGATAATAAAGAATGAGATTTCTTTAATTGAGAGTATTGGTCTTGAAGTTCACTGGCTCTTAAACTAAGAGTTAATCCACCCTTGATAAGTTTATCCTTCTCGGCAGCAGATGATTCAGTTAATTCCTTGAGCTCATTCTTAAGAGAGCGAAGAGATTGCTCTTGATTATTACATATGCTTTGAAGATTACTTAATTGCTGTGAGGAAATCACTATCAAGCTTGAAAATCTATGTTTTTCTTGGGACAAAGTCTTATTCTCATCTGATAAAGATTTCATCGCCAAATTAGCCTTAAAAAACAAGTATGAGAGGCGATCAACCTCGCCACTTAATAAATTATGCCTTTGCAATAATTGATTATTCTCATTAGTAAGATTATTTATGTGATCAATTGAATAAGTGTAAAGATTGTCTAGCCTAGTATGTTGATCCATCCAAGAATCTCTTTCAACGCGAGCTTTTTCAGCGATAGATTCAAATTTGAGTCTTTCTATGAAACGAGTACGATTTGAAACTAATATATGAATCAAGAATTTAAGAAGGAAGCTTGAGTACATAAAATATAAAAGTAAAACAGAAAAACAAAAGAGCAGAGGCAAGAAAAATGTACCTTTCATCTCGTCATTTTTTCTGCGAAGATTCTCGCAGTCTAAAGAAGATTTGCGGAGCATATGATTCAAAGTATCACACTCAGCAGTTTTAACTTGAAGGCTTTTCCTCAGAGTTTCAATCTCATTTTCCAAAGACGCTCTCGAAGCATTACCATCAGAGCCAAAATACTTGAGAAGAGTCTCGCAAGCTTCATGTTGGAGAGGGTCAGTGGAAGATTTTCTAGCATTGTCTAAAATGTTAGACAAGATTTTAAAAGCAACATCAACGCCTGCAAAGGTTTCGTTTGATGAAGGAAGGGGTGTAGAAGATGAAGTAGTAATGAGAGAAAGTTTACGATCATTTGTGATGGCTGAGTTGTTAGGAGGGGTATGTGGAAAAACAACAGTTGAAGGCCGTAAAGGACTATGAGGAGTCTCAGTCACAACAATTTTAGAAGCCTTATTTGTCAAAGAAGTAGAAGTATGGGTTGCGATATTCTCGCAAACAAAAGTAGAAATATTTGGTTGCGATGGCATGGGAGTAATCTTCACGGATGTTAATGTGGGCATAATGAGATCTTCCCCAAGCGTCTTAAAGTGGCGAGATCTTTTTGGAGGCTTAACAGGGTTCTCGTCATTCTGCGAACAATAACTCAGATAAGAAACAGAGGCAACAATATTGTTATTAGGAAATAGAATATGTTTCTTACTACCTTATCATTCGCATAACTCCTCTTCTTCTTCTCTACTAGTCTTTTGCGAGTATTAGGGTTTTGAACCGTGGATTGTGCGTTAGAGATAGTTCCGCTGAAGAGAAGGCATAACATGGAAGTTATGAAGAATCAAATAAGAAAGATTGGAGAATGAAAGTAAAAATTGGCTTAAATAAATGTGATAAGTTAAGAAACATACCTTGATGATTCCATTAGAACAGTAGAAGAAGAATATGAAGAAGAAGAAAAGTTGCAGACAGAAGACGAAGTAGACAAATCAAGGAGATGAAGAAACGGGAGAAGAAAATTAGTTTTGAAATCTAATTCTACCTTTTATAGGCAAAAGGGGGTGGGCCTATTAAGCAGAGACGTGTCAGTAAATGGAGGAATTCACAACACGTGTAAGAAAGGCTAGATTAACGGAATCTTGTCGAGGAGAAAGTATAAAAGGGAAAGATGTTGTGAGGGTAATACAGAATATTGGTTCTCATGATATTCTCTTCTTCGCAGAAAAGACATGAGAAGAGGCAAGATGTAGGACTAGAATATCGCCACAAAGATATTCCTGCGATATTAGCAACGTTTCTGCGATCATCACTACCAATTCTTTAACAACGTTTCACGAGTGTCACAGAATACCCAAAAGAAACTGACGATGGAAGAAATAAGAGAAGAATATGTTGATCATGCGATGATCATCGTTCTTGCGATAGAGAATATTGTAGAAATCGCGATGAGATCGCAGAATAAATCCGAAATAGGAGGAAAACTTAGCTGTCATCCATTATGTAAATCCCTATATAAAGGGCTCGATAGATCCAGAAAAGGATGATGTATTTTTGAGAGTTGAAAGAGTCTTGAGGAGAGAGAATATTTGTAATCTTGATTTCTTCCAGTTCTGTAAACATTTCTGAGATTTGAATAGTAAAGTGTCGTTTAAATCTTTGAAGTTTAATTGATTTATAATAGATTTCTATATAATCTTAACAAGGGTGTAGTGTGGGAATTCCTGCAACTACAAAAGGTTAAAGGTGTAGTTGCAGGATTTCCCACACTACACCCTTGTTAAGATCTTGCTATAATCAACTCACAATTGAAGATGAAAAATGACACTTTATTATTTTGTTCTCAAAAATGTTTACAAAAATGGAAGAATTCAAGATTACAACTATTCTCTTGAAGTTTCTTTCTCCTCAAGACTTTCTTAACTCTCAAAAATACATCATCCTTTTCTGGACACATTGGGTCTATATTTATAGGATAATTACATAATGGATGACAACTAAGTTTTTCCTCTTATTTCGGGTTGATTCTGCGATTGTTCCACGATTAGTTACAATTTTCACTCTCGCAAGTTTTGCAACCATCGCAGGACAAACATGCTTTTCTCAAATTTTCTTTACTCGTCATTTATTACATCACTCTTTTGACTGCTTTTGTGACACTCGCAAAGTGTAGTTAAAGATCTTGCGGTGATGCTCGCTGGGAAGTGTTGTTAACCTCGCAGAGAAGTATTGTAGCGATATTATGATCCTACATCTTGCCTCTTCTCATGTCTTCTTCGCAAAGTGGAGAGAATATGAGAATCTTCAATTCTTCTAAGTGCTCGTAGCCTCTCTTCTTTCCATATTTTCTTCTCGACATTGCTCTGTTAATTTAGCTTAACCGCCTACACATGCTGTAAATTCATCTTTTTACTGACACGTCTTTGCCCAACAGGTTACTCCCTTTTTCCTATAAAAGGTAGAGTTAGACTTCAAAACTAATTTTCTTCTTCTATTTTTCTATCTTCTTCATCTGTTTATTTTCTCTTCCGTCTGCAACTCTTTTTCTTCTTCATATTCTCCTACTACTGTTCTAATGTAGTCATCAAGGTATGTTTTTTGATTATAATCTTCATTCGATTCAATTTTTATTCATATTCTTCGATCTTCTCTATTTGATCCTTCATAACTCCCGTATTTTTTCTTCTCTTCAGTGGAACTATCCCTAACACCCAATCCTCAGGTCAAAACCCTAATGTTCGCAAAAGACCGACTGAGAAGAAGAAGAGAAGTTATGGGAATGATAAGGTGGTAAGAAACACATCCTATTTCTTGATAACAATATTGTTGCCTATGTTTCTTATCTAAGTTATTATTCGCAGAATGTCGAGAACATCGCTAATCCTCCCAAAAGACCTCGTCAGTTTAAAGCTCTTGAGGCTGATTTCTCCATCCCCATATTAACATCTGCAAGAGTTACTCCCACACCCTCGCAACTAAATCCTATTTATTTTACCTACGAGAATATCGCTTCCAACACCTCTACTTCTTTTGATTCATTGACAAATCAAGCTATTGAAATTGATGTGACTGAAGTTCCTTCTAGCCCTTTATTACCTTCAACTGTTGTTTTTCCCAACACTCCTCCTTCTGATAATACAACCATCGCAAATGACTCAAATCGTCAACTTGTCCTCGTTACCACTTCACCCTCTACATCTCTTCCTCCATCGAATGAAACCTTAGCAGGAGTTGATATTGCTTTTAAAATTTTATCTAATATTTTAGACGATGCTAGAAAATCTTCTACTGACTCTCTCCAATACGAAGTTTGCGAGACCTTACTTAAATATTTTGGCTCTGATAATACTGCTTCACGAGCATCTTTAGAAAATGAAGTTGAAACTCTGAGAAAAAGCCTTCAAGTTAAAATTTCTAAATGTGATACTCTGAACCATATGATTCGCAACTCTTCTCTTAAATGCGATAACCTTCGCAGAAAAAATGACGAGCTGAAAGGTACAATTTTCCTGCCTCTACCCTTTTGTTTTTCTATTTTGCTTTTATATCCTCTGTACTCAAGTCTCCTTCTTAAATTATTGATTCATATATTAGTTTCAAATCGGACTCGTTTCATGGAGAGACTTAAATTTGAATCTATTGCTGACGAAGCTCGTGTTGAAAGAGATTCTTGGATGGACCAGTATAATAGATTAGATAATATCTACACATATTCGATTGATCAAATAGATAATCTTACTAATGAGAATAACCAACTATCGCAAAGTCAAAATTTATTAAGTAACGAGATTACTCGTCTCTCATATTCGTTAACCAAGTCTAACTTGGAGGTAGAATCTTTATCAGATGAAAATAGAACTTTATCCCAAGAGAAACATAGATTTTCAAGCTTGATGGTGATTTCTTCACAGCAATTGAGTAATATACAAATAATATGTGATAATCAAGAGCAATCTCTTCGTTCCCTTAAAGATGAACTCAAGGAGGTAACTGAATCATCTGCTGCTGAGAAGGATAAACTTATCAAGGGTAGGTTAACTCTTAGTTTGAAGGCCAGCGATCTTCAAGACCAATACTCTCAATTGAAGAAGTCTCATTCTTTACTAGCAAAGGAAAACTCGTATCTACGTACCAGAAAAGAAAATATGAAATCTCGTTTGAAGGGTGTGGTTGGCGATAAATTTGATGACGCTATGAATCAATGGGAAAACTGTTTCTTTACATTAATTCAAAACTTAACCTCACAGAAAGAAGGTAGTCAATTGACTGCCTCTCTTGTTGACCTTTCTGATAAAATTTTGTGTTATATTTCTTGCAAAATCACTTTTTTTACTCGCAGAATCTGAAAGAAGTCTTCATTCTACCATCACTGATCTTACTGATAAATTGGATAAAGTTCGCAAAGAAAACAAGACTCTTACTTCCAATTATATTGAAGCTCGCGACAAAGCAGAAAGAAGAATTGATTATCTCGAGTACTTCAAAAATATAGAGATTAGGAATTGTGACAGAGGTTTCCTTCGCAGGGTTCACCTCAGTGCTGAAGTTCTTGTGAAAGATATTCTGCTCTCCCATTCTCTCCCTCCTGTATCTGTTCCTCCTTTAAAAGTTGATGATGATGAAATTCCTCTTCCCATGGATAAGGAATTAGAATTCACTAATGATGAAGAAAATACTACTCAAGAAGATGATGAAGAAGAAAGAAGTCCTCCTAAAGAAGTAACTTCAAGCGGTGAGAAGAATACTGATGAAGCTGACAATTCTGGCAAGAATAACGAATTTGGCGAGCAAGAATAGTGAATATGGCGAGACAATCGTCAAAACTTGAATTTCATTTTTGGTTTCTTTTTCTTCTTCTTTCTTGCGAATAATGTAACTTTTGAAATTTTTAGAATTCAAGAAATCAATTTTGTTTACTTTGAATATCCTCAAGGAAGATAATGAAATCTTATTTCTCCACTCCCCTTCTTGCCCTTCATTATCTTTCTTGAAATGGTAAATTATTTTGTTTACTTTTGAACTGTGTGGCTATATTATTCGTGAAAGTATGAATATATCTGCGATGTAATGAGTACAGCTGCGATATTCCGAAAAATTCTGAAAGAGTTTACGATGTTATGAATTTGCCTTCTTATATATTCTCCTGCGATGAACAAATCTTTCCTGCATCTTAAAATAGAATATTTAATTTTTAAGATTATTCCGTTGGTCTTATTTTTCCTTCCTAGTTAAAGGTCTTATTTTGCCAAAAAAGTTTTTCTTTCTGCGACAAAATCGCAGGACGTCTTTACATTTGCATGTATTGACCCATTGATTTTGTCTTATCAATATTTTTTCAGCATCTCTGCGACAATATAATAAGTTAAAATTCTATTGCAAGAATTATAGCTTATGACATTTCCGTCTTGCGATGAATTCGCAGGACGCCTTTACACTTTCATGTAAAAACCCATTGATCTCATCTTAACTTTTCTCTTTTGGCTCGCTGCCTCTGTATAATTTACGTCACGCGACAATATGACATGCCTAAATGTTCTTGCGATCATAAAGCCCCATGACATTGTCGTCTTTAGACACTTATCATCTCCCTAATGGAGGGTGCCGCCCTTATCTTCCCCCTGGTTTCCCCTTTAAGGAGGGCACATCGGCCATACAAGACTAGCTCCTCCCATCCAGATTTGCTAACAACCAGTTGTTTTTCGCAGCCTCTTGTCCTTTATGCCTATATGGCTTATAGTTACAAGACTGCACCCTAAGTGGGGTTTTCTTCGGGCCGAGTGCATCATAGCCAAGACTTTCCAAGGATGGCCAGGGTAGTTTCGTACGCCCCGGGAGACCTTGACTCAACTGTGTACCTCGGCGCCTTGGTCATACTTTTCACTCCTTAGAAGAGGTCCTTAGTCGTCCAACCAGGGTATAACCTTATATAATTGTAAATCCAAGATCCCTCTCCTGGATAGGTTTTCTTTAACCCCAACATCTGCATAACTCAGGTTCCAGCAGCGGTATAACCTTATCGTTGAGTCATGTCAAGAGATACCCCCTTATATGATGCACTATTAGGTCTTACATTTGCCTCTTGCGAAATTTTATTCGCGAACTAGGGTGAACGCCATAAAGGTTCGTCCCATTCTATTAATCTCTGCGAAATTTTATCCGCCATTCTTGCGATTATGCTCGCAGTTCTTACTTTGCTTTGTTATTAGTAGAATCTCGCAATTGGAATCAGAATTTTTTTTTTATTATTATTATTTTTTATTATTTTTACAACGTACCTGTATCTCTTATCTTACAGAAATTGTCATTGATAATACCTTTTCAGAAATAGTCTATTCCATGGTCTGTCAAGTCTTTGACCAACATCTCTCCCTTCAGGGTCCATTAGTTTGTATGCCCCGGTTCCAACTATCTCTTTAATGATATGTGGTCCATCCCATTTTCTCGCCAATTTTCCACCATTCTCTCACTGATAACTTGGTGTTTCTCGAAGCACTAAATCGCCAGGTTGAAATTCACGTTTCTTAACACGCTTGTTGTACTCGCAAGCTAATCTTCGCTGGTAATTTTCCATATGTTGCAAAGTCTTTTCTATTTTTTCTTCTAATTCATCCAATTTATTTAAAATCATTCCAGCACTTAGATTTCTTTCCCAAGCCTCTCTTTTTGTTGTAGGAATAGCTACTTTTGTTGGTAACACAGCTTCAACTCCATACGTCAAACAAAAAGGTGACATTCCAGTAGCTTCTCGTCTAGTTGTATTGTAGGCCCATACATCATTATGCACCTGTTCACACCATGCTCTGTGGTATGCTTCTAGCTTCTTTTTTAAGATGTCTATGATTGTCTTATTAGTTGCTTCAACTTGACCATTTGCTTGTGGATATAGATGAGTAGATTTTCCACACTTTATCTTAAATGCATTGAGTAGCAATTCTATATTCTGTCCTTCAAATTGCTTCCCATTATCATACACCAACTGTGTTGGAATCCCAAATCTGCAAATTATATTCTCAAATATGAATGTAAAAATATCTTTATCGCGGATATGTTGTACTGCCTTTACTTCTCCCCATTTTGTGAAATAATCTGTTGCGACGATTAGGTATCTTCTTTGTCCAGAACCAGGCACAAATGGTCCCACAATATCTAATCCCCATTTCCCAAAAGGCCATACACTTGTTGAAGAAGATAATGGTGCTCCTGGTGCATGTATCTTCTTTCCATATCGCTGGCAATCTTCGCAACGCCTTGAGAGTTGTTTTGCATCTTCATGCATATATGGAAAGTAATAGCCTTGCATTTTTGTTCTATATGCAAAAGATATTCCTCTACTATGATTACCAACGTCACCACTATGTAACATCTTCAACACTTTTTGTCCTTCCTCCCTCGTCAAACATCTTAGCGATGGTCCACTAAAAGATCTGCGATATAACACTCCTTCTCTTAGCTCATAATTGGTTGCCCTACTTTTTAATTTGTGTGCTTCTAATCGATTTCTTGGGATTTCTCCTCTTGCCAAGTATGCATGAAGATCCGCTCGCCAATCCATAATGTTGTTCTTTAATTCCTCTTCGCCAATTTCTACCATCATCACATCTTCCTCTTCTTCTTCCTTGGTTATCGCTTGTAATAAAAGTGTTTGAATTTTTATTCACCTTGCAGCTGGATTTGTCATCATACTGGATATGAAAGAAAATGCATCTGCAAGCCTATTATCTTTCCTTGATATGTGTCTCCATTTTATTTTTGGAATTCTCGCAGATAATTTTTCGACTAACCTTTTATACTTTCTTAAAGATGGTTCATTTGTTGTGTATTCTCCTTTTATCTGGCGAATAACTAACTGTTTATCGCTGGTGATTCTAGTATTTTCCAACTTCATTTCTACCGAAAATTTTAAAGCATGAATCATGGCCTCATATTCTGTTTCATTATTAGTGGATGCAAATTCCAATCTAAATGAAAAAGCTGTTTTTTCTCCTTCTGGTGAAATAAAAACAACTCCAATCCCATTTCCTTCCCCATTTGATGATCCATCCACCAATATCTCCCATCTGTCGGGTTCTGTTAATAGTTCTTTTGGATCTCCATGTTCCTCTTCTACATCCATCATCTCTTCTACAACTTCATTATCTTCTAAAGGAAATTCAACTAAGAAGTCTGCGATAACTTGTGACTTTGGCGAGGATAAAACTTCATATTGGATATCAAAGTGTCCTACTTGTGCATTTTATCTCTCAACTCTGCCTGATCTTTTTAAATTTTTCATTACTGACTCAATTGGCACTTTTGTTAACACTTTGACCTTATGCGCTTGAAAGTAGATGTGAAGTTTAAAATTTGCATGTACCAATGCTAGAATTAGTTTTTCAATCTTTGAATAATTTCTCTCTGCAGAATTGAACGTTTTGCTGATTAATAAATTGGTTTTTCTACCCCTGCATTTACTCGTAGCAACACAGCACTTAGTGCATATGTGGTTGTTGTGAGATAAATCAATAGTACTTCTCCCGGTTCAGCTTTCTGTAGGATAGTTATGTTCATTAAATGTTCTTTTAATCCTTGAAAAGCCTTTTCACATTCATCTGTCCACTTGAATTTTGTTCCCTTCTTGAGTATATCGAAAAAATGTTTGCACTTGTCTGAAGATCGCGAGATGAATCTTCCTAGCGAGGCTAAGAGTCTATTCAATTTTTGCACATCTTTTACCATCGCAGGTGTTGGCATATCGCGAATTGCTTGTACTTTTTTCGGATCAACTTGTGTTCCTTCTTTTGATACAATATACCCCAAAAATTTCCCTGAAGTTACTCCAAAAGTACACTTATCGGGATTCACTTTAATATTAAATTGCCGCATTTGATCGAAAATCTCTTTCAGATCTTGCACATGATTCTCAGCTTCTTTGCTTTTGATCAGCATATCATCTACATACACTTCTAATGTTTTGTGGATCCACTTTGCAAACACCTTCTCCACCATTATTTGATGCGTTGCACCAGCATTTCGTAAGCCAAATGGCATCTTTGTATAACAATATAATCCTCTTGGAGCAAAAAATGCAGTATGTTCTTGATCTTCCTAAGCGAGAGGGATTTGATTATATCCTTTATATCCATCCAACGATGATATTCTAGCATTTCCCGCTGCTGATTCAACCATCTGTGGGATATCTGGTAATGGAAAACTATCTTTAGGACAAGCCTTGTTTAAATCAGTGAAATCTATACAAATTCTTATCCCCTTGTTCTTCTTTGGGACCACTACCATATTTGCAATCCACTCTTGATATTTTGCTTGCCTTATAATTCCGGCGTCGAGCATCTTCTGTAATTCTTATTCTATTTGAGAATGATATGTTGTTGCGATTTTCCTTATTCTTTGCTTAAATGGTCTTATGTTTTTGTTGATTTCTAATTTATGACACACTATTGACGGATCTATCCCTGGCATCTCATCCATGCTCCACGCGAAGATATCTTTATATTCTCGCAAGAGATTTATTGTTCTTTCTTCCTCATCTGCCTCCATTCTAGTCCCAATTTTCAGCATTTTAGGCTCTTCTTCACTCCTAATATTTACTTCCTTTATTGGTTCTGATGCAATATAACTGGCTTCAGGTTCTCCCATTGGTGTCGGTGTTTTCATAATTCTCGCGAGTTCATCTCCTTCTTGTGAGATTTCACTGGGTATTCCTTTTTCTTCTTTTGCTCTTATCATGTAAACTTTAAATTCTTCTTCCTTCTTTGTTTCTCTTGCCAATTTTCTGCGAGCCTTTCGCAGCTTTGGACCTTCTTCATAATTTCTTACTTCAATTTGGTAACACAATTTCGCAAAACCTGTGTCTCCTCTAATTTCTCCAATTCCACTGGGTATAGGAAATTTGATGCATTGATGCAACGTTGATGCTACAGCCTTGATTGCGTGTATCCATGGTCTTCCTAATATCATGTTATACGGTGATTCTATGTCTACCACACATAACGTTACTTGTGTTTCAATCTCCCCTAGTGGAATTCGTACCATTATCTCGCCTTTAGGTTTTGTTAAAGATTTTCCAAAGCCATGAACATGATATGTTGAATAAGACATTTCTTCATCCTTATATCCCATTTTCTTGAAAGTATGATAAAATATTATATCTACAGAACTTCCTGCATCCACCAAAGTTCTATTCATGGCCCATTCTTCTACAGATTTTATTGATTCTTCCTTTCTCATTGGTATAGTGGATACCGTGATTACCAATGGAGATGTATGACTTAGATTTTCTTCTGGTATTTCTGCTGCTGTAAATGTGATCTCCTGCTTTTCCCTATCTTTCAATGGTAATATTTTTTCCACCATCATAATTTTCCTTCCTTCAAAATCCCGTTTGTGTATCTTACCCTTAATATTTTCATGAAATCTATCAATCATTGTTCTTGTTACCATACCACACTCCAATTTTCTACAATCCTCTTTGATTCTAATCATCCTTCCTTCAAATATCTCACTGATTTGTTTTATGATTTTCTTAATCTTGAATCATTCTTATCTTCTTCTTCACCTTTTTCTTTGATTTTGCTAATTCAATCCCTGTTTCGGGCGCCAAAATGTAGTTGCAGGATTTCCCACACTACACCCTTGTTAAGATCTTGCTATAATCAACTCACAGTTGAAGATGAAAAACGACACTTTATTATTTTGTTCTCAGAAATATTTACAAAAATGGAAGAATTCAAGATTACAACTATTCTCTTGAAATTTCTCTCTACTCAAGACTTTCTTAACTCTCAAAAATACATCATCCTTTTCTGGACACATTGGGTTAATATTTATAGGATAGTTACATAATGGATGACAGTTAAGTTTTTCCTCTTATTTCGGGTTGATTTTGCGATTGTACCATGATTAGTTACAATGTTCACTCTCGCAAGTTTTGCAACCATCGCAGGACAAACATGCTTTTCTCAAATTTTATTTACTTGTCATTTATTACATCGCTCTTTTGACTGCTTTTGTGACACTTGCAAAGTGTAGTTGAAGATCTTGCGGTGATGCTCGCTGGGAAGTGTTGTTAACCTCGCAGAGAAGTATTGTAGCGATATTCTGATCCTACAAAAGGAGAATCGAATCTAGATTAGCACAACTAGTATCACATAGAATGTGTGGGGATTAGGTTTCCCAGTTTCTAGAGTTCTCCCTTATATAGTCTTTCAAATCAGGGTTTGCAATCAATGTTAGCTTGGTAACAAAGCATTCAATATTCACCATTAGATGAAAACCTGATTAGATTCAAGCTAATATTTATCAACCGTTAGATCGAAAATATAGCTTGTTATACACACATGAAATGCACGTTTCTAGGGTTGTATAACCGTATCCAAACTTATACATTAGTTGGTTCAACAATAGTTAACCAAATGGTTAGCCATATGATAACTTTCATATCAACCATATTCTTCTTTACCATAACTAGTTCAAATGACTCAAATAAAGTATTTAGAGAGTTGTTCAATTGCAAGGAAATCTCATGTACTACACTAGACACAGTTGAAGCAAAAACGATTTGATTCACTTGAATCGGTTCATGAATATATAGCCACGGTTTGCAATTGCATTCCTTTGTTTATAACTTCTGCCAGTGTGCGGACTGGGTTCACGGATTAAGTTCACTGACTTAGCTCACGCACTTCTCCGGTTCTCTTGATCAACAAAGTTCGCAAACTTCGGTTCAAGTAATAAGGACTTATACATATATGTGTTTCCACAACAATGCTTATATCCTCCAATAGTTATATAGTCTAAACTCTCATTTCAATCATTGAAACATTCTCAGAGGACGTTATATATTTTTTATTCACAAATCATTTTTTTTCAGAGCAATTTTCAAAGTGATTGAAATTTAACATGACTTTCGTCACTAGGTAAAGATGAACTTGGCTAAAGCGAAAGATTTACCAACATATATTTAGAGAAATAGATAGGCGAGGTAAACTCAGCTCGAAATACCAAATGCGTATAATCTTAGTTTATATAGCAAAATGAATTTTGTCTCAAGATTGGAGATAAATAGACTTTTGAGTGATAGATAAGTTCGAGTCTCCACATACCTCTTAGTCGATGAAGCTCCACCAGTTCCTTGAGTAGTCCTTCGTCTTGTATGATGATTTCCATGGAGTTCTTGAGCTCAACTACACTTTCTATCCTAGTCCGAGACCTTAGCTATAGTAGACTTGAAATCAAGATTTTTATTTTTGATCACTAACATTGAAAAACATGCTTGAGATAGCAACGCATGCGAGTTCGACCGAGCAATGCTCTAACAATCTCCTCTTTTGTCAATTTTAGTGACAAAACTTTCAATACATATGGAATACAAAAAATATATAAATAAACTTTGTAGCTCCTATTCCACATGCCTAATCTTCAACAATACTCGAAATTTTTGTCACTTCCAAGTAGTCCAATGATCCCAAAGATTATAAGTTTAGTATCATCGTTGTTGAAAATCCGTAGCTATAACAATGAGAAAAGCATTGGTTCTCAATCATTGTTATACAGTGTCATAGTAATATTACACATCGTCAAAGTCCAATTGCATTACAACTTCAATAACAATACTATGGTGATACTTCACTCCCCCTTAGTCAATACTCAATCTCACATGGAAACCACTCCCCCTTACTTAATGATCCAAAAACCATATGTATTTGTAGTGTGACCTACATATTAATTCTCCCCCTCTTTGTCAATAAAATTGGAAAAGGTACAAGAACGGGATCCTAATGAAATTTCCAAACGAGACATTTCATGAACAAAAGTAAGCGTATATCATCTTATTTAGATGCAATCATAAAGCCGAAGCTAAATGCATTCATCAAGGAGTTTATAAAGATACAAGATAACCCCTATAATATTCCACAGCCGCACTCCCCACAAAGATTTGGAAATTAAGCACAAGTTCAATTAAGAACTCTCCCTCATAATATGTCATTCACGAAAGAACAACAAGAGCGACCTTAATTTCAAAAGAAAAGAAGGATTTCTTTGGACATAACAAATCACATACAAATATGAATTTGAATCCAAAATATTCAATTAAATTAACCGTAAGGGAACCCATGATTAATTTAACCAAATATGCTCAACACAAGTAAACTTATGGAGACTTAAAAAGCTACATTAGATTAATCACAAGAGAACCCATAATTAATCTAATCGGAATACACAACTAACATAATCACAAAAGTAAACAATTTAATCGTTCATACTCGACATAAGAAAATCTATGGAGCAATGACTAAGTTAATCATGAAAACAATCAACCCAGTCAAAAACGCTCAAACATAAGAAAACTTACGGAGTCATAACTAAATAACCAAACAAGATGATTAATTTAGTTCAATATGCTCGACATAAAGTACCTTATAGAACAAAAACAAAGCTAATCATAAAAATAATCAACTTTGGTTGTTTAGTGCTCAACATAAGACACATTACCGAGCCTCACAGTAATACACAAAATATGGATCAGAGAAGATCAATTACTGGGAATACACAAGGATTCATTCTATTTTCCATTACCATTTGCACAATGACTTATAATAGACATAATCCTTGAAAACAAAAGATTTTAACCTATCTTCCATCAAAAATTGACATAATAGGCTTAACTTTTGTATTTGTCAAAAGTCAATTCATTATTTTGTTAATATATGCGTATCAACTCATGAACGACTTAACTTTTGACAAGATATGGGACAATCAAGTTCACGGATGCAAACGCACATATCCCATAACAATATTGCAATATATAAAACCATAAAGATTAATACTGCAAAAATCACAATAATAGCTATTCCAAACTCTAGTTATTCTTTTAAACAAAACAAGAAAAATAGAATATTTACTAGGCAATAAGACCTTTGAAGAATTATTTATCGTCCCCGAACTCCTTGTCGTCAACAACCATTGGAACATAAGGTTCATTAAGGTAGGAGTTTATATCAATAAACCTTCTTGGCTGATGATGTCGAACCAGAGCCTTCTGAATCTCATGAGTCTTATACACAAAAGCCTTTATTTGTTGAATCTCCTTTTGCATATCTTTCAACACTTCAAGAACATCAGAAAACTTCTGAGAATTTGAAGGAACGGCTATTGGCTTCCTCACATTCCTTATTTTTATTTTCAATGTCGGAGCTAGCGGAGATTTTTGTTTTCCTTCATGATTGATGGCTTAACAATCAAATTAACATCCTTTCCATCAAAAGAAATCATGCTTGGAGTATCCATAAACGTATGGGTTTGTGAGAGGAAATCACAATTTGCTCAACAAGTAGTCTTGAGATAAAAGGAGGTTACATAGAAGGAAAAAGGAATGTAGGGTTTCGAAACCTTTAAACATGTTCGTACACGACCAACTCTCAACCCTATGAAGCGTATAATTGTTGGTAGTACCCTTTCTTTTGTATGATAGACAAAAAGAAGGAAAGTCTAAAAAAAGAAGAAGAATAAAAATAAAAAAAAAAATCCTAAATCCTGAAGGATACAAAATCATTGTCTCTTTTGATCAGGCACATGAGACAAGATTTCAAAAACAACACAACCAAGTTGCGTTGTGGTGAACAAAAAATTTTCTATCATTTTCCTCTTGAGAGGAATCCACAGACTTTTGATTATCGAACCGACTTGACCATACTTTCTTCTCAAATGGTCTTGCCATATCCTTGGAAACTAACTTCTTAGACGAAGATAAAATCCTACATACCTCAGCAGTCTTCTGAGAAAGTTTAAGCTTTCTTGCTAAATGATTTTCTCTTCGTTGAAGTTTGTTGACATGCCTTTATTGATGTTTGTACTTGTAACACCTTGAAAGTTCATGACCCTTTACAGAACGATAAGAACACGTCAAGTGAAGATAAAAATTAGGCTTCTGAGATGTGCAAGCATCTAGGCACATGGTGGAACCTGAAACATTACAAACAGAGTTTCCAAAGGATGGGTCAACTTTATCTTCCAGAATGGTTGGATTTTCTTATCAAAGAATATCAAGATTGATGTATGTATTGCTATAATTATCAAAATCAATATTTTCACCAAGAAGTGCAACACTTAATTTCTCGTCTTCATTAGAATCATAGTTGTCAGACATTTTATCAAGAGTTGCCGCAAGACCTTTGTTCCCAGTGTATTTTTTACGATTTGACCAAATCCCTTACACTTAAAGCACTGAGGCATATCCTCATCATTAGTTTCATCAATATCCCTATTTTTAGAAGGAACATGTTTATGAGGTTTGACTGATGCCTTAGGCTTATCTCTGAAGAAATGTTTACTTTTTTTTTCTGTAGAAGATCCCTAAACTGTCTTGTGATCATCGAGACTGATTTGTCAAGATCTTCATCTGATGAATCTGTCTCAGAGTGATCATCTTCAGAGATATACACTTTTTTTACTTTTATCAAGTAATTTAGTGTCCTTTAGTGCTTTGAACGCAACATCCTTATATTTGGATGAATGTTCATGATCAAAGATCTTATACTTTCCAACCAGTGTATTTCTGGAGAGATTATCAAGGTTATTTCCCTCAACGATGGCATGCTTCTTAGAATCGTATCTAGATGGCAACGATCGGAGAATTTTCATCATAGTGTCCTTTTATAGGAATAGTCTTACCAATGCAAAAGATGCATTAATAGTTTCAGAAACTTTGTGATTAAACTCATCAAATGTTTCTTCATCTTCCATACGAAAGTTTTCCCAATCGGAATTAAGGTTTTGAAGCCTAGCTTCATTTTCACTGGTATTACCTTTGAATACGGTTTCCAAGATATCCCAAGCTTCTTTAGACTTAGGGGAATTTGACACATGGTGCTGAAGACTTGGGGTAATGGCATGTATGATGTTATTCAAACTTTTGGAATTTTGTTTTGCAACAAGTATCTCGGCAGGGCTGTATTCACCAATATTCTTGGGAACGTTTATATCTCCATCTGCCACAACGGGAGGATCATAGCCATTAACAACATATACACATGATTAAAAATCACGCTCTTGAAGAAAATCTCGCATAGAAATTTTCCACCACAAGTAATTAGATCCAACGAAGACTAGTGGTACGTTAATAGAGATAGCACCTCTGTCCATAGAGTCAGATCGCTACAAACACAGACTGATGAGGTATTTAAACGTGTTTGCCTTCTCTGATACCAATTGAAAAAGTGGGGTCTAACCATCATACCCAATATTTCGATTAGTAATATGTATGGAAAAACTCCAATATACTTTCTAGAGAATCAACTAGACAGTCAGACTCAATCTAGATAATAGTATATCAAAGAGTTTATATCTCTCTCACTTGATTTGATCTTTACTCAAGCAAATAGAAATCTGTGAGTCTTTATCAAATACAAGGAGATAACACTTGTATGGTACCAAATACCAATATCCAAGTGTCAACCAATTTAAATCAACAACCAAACGGTCGGATATTCTAATCGATTGAACAACGCACAACCTGTATTATTTCAATTATATAACAAATATAATGCAGAAAAGAAATAACACAGACACCAGAATTTTGTTAATGAGCAAACCGCAAATGCAACAAAACCTGGGACCTAGTCTAGATTAAATATACATTGTATTAAGCCGCTACAGACACTATCCTACTCCAAACTAACTTCGGTTTGGACTGTAGTTGAACCCCAATCAATCTCAAACTGATCCAAGGGACAGTTATGCTCATACGTCTCTGATCCCAGCAGGATACTACGTACTTGATTCCTTTAGCTAATCTCACCCACAACTAAGAGTTGTTACGACCAATATTCGAAGACTTTAATAAACAAATATGTATCACACAGAAAAGTATACGGTAATAGATAAATCCGTCTCCCATGAATATACCTACGAGTTTTTGTTCCGTATTTTGATAAATCAAGGTGAACATAGACCAATTAATAAACCAGATTTATATTCCGAAAGAACAACTCATTATTATAAATCACCTCACAATAATCTTAATCGACGCAGCGAAAAAAGATATTGTAGAATCACAAACGATGAGACGAAGATGTTTGTGACTACTTTTATATCCTGTCTATCGGAGATAGAAATCTCAAGACAATTATTATAATTGTACTCGTATGATAGAAACAACAAGATCAGATCACACAACTACAAGAAAAGTAGTATCGGTCTGGCTTTACAATCCAAATGAATTCTTTAAGTCGTTAACCTGGTTTAGAAGAAGAAACCAAAGGTCAAAGGAGAATCGACTCTATCTTAGCACAACTAGTATCACACAGAATGTATGGGGATTAGGTTTCCCAGTTGCTAGAGTTCTCCCTTATATAGTCTTTCCAATCAGGGTTTGCAATCAATATTAGCTTGGTAACAAAGCATTCAATATTCACCGTTAGATGAAAACTTGATAAGATTCAAGATAATATTTATCAACCGTTAGATCAAAAACATAGCTTGTTATACATCGTGAAATTCAAGTTTCTAGGGTTGTATAACCTTACCCAAACTTGTACATTAGTTGGTTCAACAATAGTTAACCAAATGGTTAGCCATATGATAACTTTCATATCAACCATATTCTTCTTTACCATAACTAGTTCAAATGACTCAAATGAACTAGTTAGAGAGTTGTTCAATTGCAAGGAAATCTCATATACTACACAAGACACAATTAAAGCAAAAACGATTTGATTCAATCTAATCGGTTCATGAACTATATAGGCACAGTTTGTAATTGCATTCCTTAGTTTATAAAGATAAGTTCACAAACATCGTTTTAGACATAACCTACTCAAGTTCGTGGACTAGGTTCGCGGACTTAAGTTCCCAGATGGAGTTCACAAACTCCAGCAGAAATTCTCGAGCCGAGAACTTCCACCAGTTCGCGGACTTAGCTCACGCACTTCTCCGGTTCTCTTAATCAACAAAGTTTGCAAACTTCGGTTCAAGTAATAAGGACTT
This sequence comes from Papaver bracteatum, assembly GCA_023529315.1. NCBI lineage: Eukaryota > Viridiplantae > Streptophyta > Magnoliopsida > Ranunculales > Papaveraceae > Papaver > Papaver bracteatum. The sequence continues at coordinate 410,435 of JAJJWX010003522.1, forward strand.
ATACATATATATGTTTCCATAACAATGCTTATATCCTCCAATGGTTATATAGTCTAAACTTTTATTTCAATCATTGAAACATTCTCAGAGGACGATATATAGTTGTTATTCACAAACCATTTTTCGTCAGAGCAATTTTCAAAGTGATTGAAACTTAACATGACTTTCGTCACTAGGTAAAGATGAACTTGGCTAAAGCGAAAGCTTTACCAACACATATTTCGAGAAATGGATAGGCGAGGTAAACTCAGCTCGAATTACCAAATGTGTATAATCTAAATCTATATAGAAAAACGACTTTTGTCTCAAGATAGGAGATAAATAGACTTTTGAGTGATAGATAAGTTCGAGTCTCCACATACCTTTTAGTCGATGAAGATCCACCAGTTCCTTGAGTAGTCCTTCATTGTGTATGATGATTTCCATGGAGTTCTTGAGATCAACTACACTTTCTATCCTAGTCCGAGACCTTAGATATAGTAGACTAGAAATCAAGACTTATAGTTTTGATCACTAACATTGAAAAACATGCTTGAGATAGAAATGCATGCAAGTTCGACCGAGCAATGCTCTAACATATAAGAATAGGAAAAAATCCATCAAGGAGAAATCTTCGCGCTTCAAAGAGGTGAGACATATTTATCGCCATTTGATTAATGTTGTTGCTTCAGTTTCTTATTGTACTTAGTTTGAGAAGGTTGATTTGGAAGATGAGGATACTGATAGTGATGAAGAAGACGGGGAAGATAAAGATGAAGAAGTTAAAAGTTATGAGGAGGATGAGGAGGCCAGCAAAGATGATTAACCTGGGAAAAATGTTGAGTGTATAAGTTCTCCTATTTCATGAAAACCAAAAAGGGAAAAGGCTACCAAACACTACCAAAGTCAGCCTAAAGGAAGATCTAAAAGCAAGCCGAAGGATAAGTATTTATGGAAGTATTGTGCTAACCAAATAATGCAAATGTGCATCCTAGAATCTGAGTTTCAATCTATTCTTAATTTCTGTCATTCATATGCTTGTAGAGGCCATTTTGGTTCTAAGTGAACGTCTCTCAAAGTTCTTGAGAGTGGTTTCTATTGTCCAACTCTATTTAAAGATGCATACTTGTTTTGTATAGCTTGTGATAGGTTCCAACGAACCGACAATATAGGTGCTAGAAATCAAATGCCACTAACATCTATTCTACCCAAAGAGATATTTGATGTGTGGGGTATCGATTTTATGGGGCCTTTTGTGAATTCGTATGGGAATCTTTATATTATTCTTGTTATTGATATGTTTCTAAATGGGTGGAGGCTAGAGACACCAGCACTAATGATTCTCAATTTATTAGTTAGTTTGTGAAGGAATAAATATTTTTTAGGTTTGGCACAACTCGAGTGGTGATTAGCAATGGAGGTTCCCATTTTCAGAGATCCTTCCATGCTCTTCTCAAGAAATACAACATTACTCACAAAGTTGGCACCCCTTATCATCAGAAAAAAAGTGGACAAGCTGAAATTTCCAACCGGGAGATCATGTCTATTCGAGAGAAGACTGTGAATACTATAAGGAAAGATTGGATATTTATACTCAATGATGCTTTATGGGCATACCGGACAGTGAACAAAACTCCCATTGGAATGTATTCGTTTAGGATAATTTATGGAAAACCTTGTCATCTTCCCGTAGAACTTGAACATAAATATTTTTGGGCCATCAATATGTGCAACATGGAGTAAGATGCCGTAGGGAAACAAAGAAAGTTGCAACTTAATGAATTGGAAGAAATCCGCAATGATTCATATGAAAGTTCGTGCATTTACAAGGAGAAAACTAAAGCTTTTCATGATAAGATGATTTCTTAGAAAATTTTTTATATAGGGTAGAAAGTTCTCTTATTTCATTCTCATTTAAGTTATTTCCCGGTAAACTTAGGTCTCGATGGGTTGGACCATTTGTTGTTACTAATGTATTTTATCATTGTGCATTTGAGCTTTCTAGTCCCATAACAGGGAAAATTTTCAAGGTGAACATCCATCGAGTGAAACCATACTATGTGAAATTTATGAAGGAGAATCAAGAGGTCATAGAATTGACTGATCTACTCCCTCTGAATTTGAGGTGGATGATATGGAAGATCTTAGGCAAAAGTATGAAAATATTAAGTTTAATTTTAGGAAGTCAATTGCGATTATTGAAGCTCTTCGGTCTCGCGTTCGTACTCTAAAGGGGGATGTTAAAAAGTTGAAGGAAGATAAAGAGGCTTTGTAATCCGACAAGGATAAGATTGTTGAGGATTGGGCGAAAGTTCTTCAAGATTGTTAGTACGAGAATCTTGTGTTTCGCGGGATTATTGATAAAATTGGTGATCGACTTAAGATTGAGGGCAATGATGATTTTGAGAAAGCCTTAGGAGAGATTGAGGAAAATAAGGTCAAGGATATTAAATATGCCAGCTGGAAGGAGCAACACGAAAAAGCACTAGATTCTATACTCGTTCAGAAACATGGTTTCTTTAATAGTTTGCATTAATTTTTGTGATTCGCCTTGGCTTTAACTGTCTTTGCTGATTCTAATTTGTTTTTATTTTTCTCAGAAAATAAGCAGAATCTGAGGGATGAGCTGAGTGATCTTAGGGATAAGCTTGATAAATCTCAACAGGAGTTGGAGGTGATCAAAGGCTATAATGGATCTTCCTCGCAACAAGTGGTTAAACTTACTAACAGACTTGCTTTGGTGAGTAACGAGCTTGTTTAGACGAGGAATAATGGTGTTGAAGAGTATAAGGAATGTATGGAGGATAGGTATGCATTGTTGAAGCACCGCAAGAATGTTCTTCTTACTAATGCTGGTCGTCAATCGCAAAGGTAGTTTTACCAAGTTTCTCAAGAAGTTGCTGATTTGATTACCACAAAAAATGGGCTTCCTGTCAAAGAGTTTCCTCCTATTCCCATGCCTGAGGATGAACCTGTTGAATTTGGGTTAATCGATGAGGAAGAAGTTATTGAGGGTGAAGTAGAGAGTGGAGCCAAGAGTGAGCAGTTTGATTTAGAAGGCGAGACTAATGGAGACAATGCTGACTCTGAGGGCGAAATCAATGAACTAGATGCTAAAGTTAACCAATGCGAATATCAAGAACCTCAAGTTGCTAAAGAAGTGGAGAATGATCAGGAGGAAAGCCCGCGAGCAGAAACTGAACATGCCCCGGAGACTAGCTCTTTTTCACCAGACCTAGGACTGCAAGCTGCTCGGGAGAATTCCTGAAAGGGAAGCTACACAGAAGCAACAGTTTCAGACCTGTTTTCTCCAGCTGATCAAGTTCCTCACAGTGGTTTGCTTTCGCAATTTTTCAGCCCTTGAAACCTTATTTATTTTGAATATATCTTTATAATTAAAACAAGAATATGAGTATCTAATAACTTTATTGATTGGGGAGGATTTCAAAACTCCGAGCATGTTTTATTAATCAATTCAAGCAAGTTATTATTTCATAAATATATATTTTGTTGATTATCTTTTACCGTTTATATGACCATGAGAAGTATGCTTGGTATCTAAGTGCGCAATTAGGTAACCCGTATGCAACTCTAATGCTAGTATTGAGAATTTTAATCTGTAATTGTTAGAGTAATATTTACATAAGTAGCGGTGCACTATTTGTTGCAAAGGGATTTTGTATGCAATAGTGAGTAAAAATATAACCCTAGGTTAATGTGTCAAACTTACGAGCATGTGACTAGGAACAACTTTATTCTTAAATATTAATGCAATTGTTTGAATTACACCTAGAGAGCATATTTTAGGTGGCTCACTTGATTAGAATTCACTAGAGAACTTATTTTATGTGGTGATTTTTGGAGTCTAAAGATTAGTTGAACTTATAACTTGTCTAAAAGTTGTTAACAATCGAAATTTACTGAAAGTATAACTTGTATGATTAATAATATCTTGTTTGGTAGTGGCGAATGAATATATAGTCAATTCCATCTCAAAATTTGAAATACAATCTTTGCAATTTTCAGAATTTGTGTTTTTCAACAACATCAACTTGTTACAAATAATAACTTAAATTCACACCTCCCTGTGGATACGAACTCAACTTGCCTCACTACTTCTTTATAGATTTGTGTAGCATAAGAGAATTATTATTGATAGGTTGACAACCTCATCAAAATTGGCGCCACTGCCCGGGAGACAGTGGTAATATTAAGTTGTTATTTTTCTTTTTAGCTATTCTTTTTTGCTTTTAGTTTCACTTTTAGATTACTAATACAATTTTTGAGAATCTTATTTTCAGGTACTATTTCTTTGGTGAATGCTTAAAGAGGGTAGACCAAGTTCCATTGGTATTCGTCTTCGATCGGGCACTCAACTAAAGGAATTTATTCGAAGAACTTGACTTCCCAATTCAAGTTGTTACGTGATTCATTCCGCTTTCTGGATTTCCTAGTTCATCATCGAGCGCAGTTTAGTGCGGTATTATGTTATAGACTTGGTATTCCCTTGCGTAGTTTGTGTTCGCAGATTCAGACATATAGGAAAAACAAGTAGTTATGGCAACACTCAAGGATCTCGCATCACCACAATTGAACACTCAACCCTTGTGTATTCAATTGGATGAAAAAATTGTGTTGAAACCAACTTTGCTCAACTCATTTCCATAGGTTAAGTTCCTTGTTGCTAGGGTTTGAATTTGGGAAGATACAACTTTTAGTCAATTTTTGAGAATCTCCAAGAATTTCAGTTCCATGGGGTTTGTAAGTGTGAAACCAAAGGGAATCTCGCATCACCACAATTGAAACCCTTGTGTATTCGATGATGCTCAACTCATTTCCTAAGCGTGGTTTTTGGGAAGATACAAATCGTCATCTCCAAGCGTTCTCATTTTATCTTAAGGATATGGCCAAGGATTGGTTATATGATCTCCCAGCAGGTAGTATTACTACATGGACCGGTATGAAGAAAATCTTTCTTGAGAAGTACTTTCCCTCATCCAAGGTAGCACAAATCAGGAAAGAGATATGTGGAATTGTTCAAAGGGAAGGTGAAACATTGTATGAGTATTGGGAGCGTTACAAGAGATTATGTCAAGTTGTCCGCATCACCAAATATGGGAGCAATTTATCATTCAATACTTTTATGAGGGACTCTTATTAAATAATAGGACAATTATTGGTGCCACAAGTGGTGGATCTTTAGTTGACAAGACACCCGCACAAGCAAGAGCTTTGATTGATAATATGGCATCTAATTCGCAGCAATTCTCCACCCGATCAAAAATTCTTGTCAAGAAGGTTAATGAAGTCGGTGAAGGTTCTCATATGGAACAAAGGATGTGTAATATGGAGAGGATGATGCAACAAATTTCTGCAGTGATTGTTCCATCGTGTGAAGGTAATATGGAGCACGAATTCTATGTTCCAAAATCAGCAAAGGCCGAGGTATGATCCGTACTCCAACACATACAATCCGGGTTGGCGAGATCATCCAAATTTTAATTACGCCAATAAGCAAGATGCAGCAAATCCTACTTTCTACCAATAAAGAGGGTACCAATTCATGCAAATACCGTAGCAAGAAACTCAAGGCACAAGTGTTGATGACAAGTTTACTCTTATGATGCAAAGTATGCAAGAGATTTCGAAGACAATGCAAGGATTCAACTAATTCCAGCAGAAATTCGAGATAGCTATGAGAGACGTGCAAAACCAAGTCAATCAATTGGCTAGTGATATGAATCAACTCAAGGCATAAGGATCTGAAAAGCTTCCTTCTCAACCGTTAAAACATAAGGAGAATGTTAATGCTATTGAGTTAAGAAGTGGGAAGCAAGTTAAACAACCGAAAACATCACCGGATGCTAATGGACCTGTTTTAGACCAAGAAGTGGACGAAACAACCCCAAACAAGGCTGATTTGGTAACAAATTCTTACTCTAAACATCTTGTTTTTACTAATGTCACTTCTTCTCCTTTTCCTAGTAGGTTTGAAAAGTCCAAGAAGGAGACACTATTGTTGATGGTGGATTTTAGTTCAGGGCTAAAACCATAAAACCTATATTTTGTGCAGCCGTCCTGCAGAGGATAATACCATTTGATAAGTGATGAATACTTCTTCGCTTTATTAATTCACCTAGAATGGAGCATGTAGCAACAATCCCCCGAATATTCTGTGAATTTTAGCATTATTGATTAATGCATAAAACGCCTTGTATTTCCTGTGTTGTTCCTAGCAGAACTCTTATTGTTGGTGCGGCATGATGACTGATTGTTACTCGCAGCAGAGTAGCATGAATATCCAAGTACCAACAGTGAGGCATGCACGAAATACCCGTAAATTCTATAACTCTCGGTGTGTTATACTAGCCCGATTGAGCATATAACTCTCGGTGTGTTATACTAGCCCGATTGAGCGTCTATACTGTACATAAGAGTATAGAAACGATCCCGATCATCCAACTTCACCAGCATGATTGGATGGTCCATATCGAATCCAATACCCCCAAGCAGGTATTGGAACATTCACTGCCGACCCAATGCGGGCCCCGCATGATTGGCCTCCCCAAAAGGGGTGGCATAGCTTGCCAAACCATCCAAACCAAGCAGAATGGACAAAAAACCCTAAATTAGGATTTGCAGCACATTACATGTGTCACAAAACGATCTCAACTATCCATATTCGCAGGCATAGATGGAGGGTGCAGATGTAGATTCAAAGGGCCCAAAGCATGTCAACACAATCAACGTTGGCCCGCCTACACACATGAACAATCGGTCAGGACCAACCATGTTTGGTTGTCCCAATTCGTGCGTGCAAAACAATGCATGAAGCACGGCCGTACAAAACCCTAATTAGGGTTTGTATCGATCACGAGCGTCCGTTTTCTCCTGATCGAATGAAGGGCATATGATACAATTGAACAGGTCTAGTGGGCATCAACATGATCACCGTGGAACCATCTATCTTCTCCCGACCGACCAAGGCATACCATGCCTGGTTTCTCCAAAACGCACGCCCAAACTAGCGTGGTCACGCTTCCCAAATCACAAACTGATCTCGAACACTTATCTTCGCCAGACAAATTGAGTAGCTTAGATCACGTTTCAATGGGACAGTCAGGTATAGGCGTGAATACCAGCCTACCACCTACACGCCGGACCAAACGGCCGAGACCGACCAATCTTGGTCGTCTCGAAACGCGCCCCTTGAATGTGGTATATCGCGCCCCTTTAAGAATCCTTTGCGGCATAAGATTTCTGTCGCAAATCGATCTCAGTCACTCAACTTCACCGGTAAATTCGAGTGGCCTAGATCAAACCTTCGTGGGACAGTGAAGCATAGGCATGGACATCAGCATATCGTCTACACGCATGCCTGCTCGGTTCTCCATGAAATGCCTCCCATGCTTGGATTCGACCAAGATGAAGGAGTACACTCGCGCACCTCCTAAACCCTAATATGAGGGTCGCAGATGTGGGTCGCTAGTCATCTCGTCCGTCCAACTTCTCCAGCTCGGACGGACGGCCTAGGATAAGAGTTAGGAGACCATTGAAATATCACCGTGATCACCATCTGCCACTCTACCACACCATGTGGTCGGCCAAGGGAGGATTTTCTAGTGCAGCCTCCAAACTATCACGTGAAGTAGGAAGGGCATGGCGCTCAACAGAGATGTTTCATATATGCCGAATACATTCGATGCATAACATGCATAGAATACACACGATACTTTACAAGTATCGACTTCCTAAATAAATTAGTTATTTAACTAGCATTACATGCTACCTTTTGCGGGTCCCACGATCCACACACTCGAGACATCAATCATGTCACAAACTGGGGGATACATACTGGGGTATTGGTATGGCGGATTATAGCGTGCATCATGCAACGCACCATCACAAGAACGTGTCAGGAAGACATGAACAGTTAGTTATGATGGGAGAAGTGGGCAAGATTGATCGTGTGACACTAACACACCACTCCACTTCCTCCACTTCCTACGAGAGACGTGAATAAGGCTCAAGTGACTTGTATAAATAGGTTCTCCTCCCTATTTCCAAACAGAGAGCACAACACATAAATCAAGTGTTAATACAACACGTATTCAAACACCCAGAGCCTGCTTACATTATTCATAAGCCTGCTCACCTGTCTGTTACAAGTCATAAACAAGCCTACGCTTTCACAATCTCAACACCTTATTTCCTTCCCTCCCTAAGATCAACCCCATCTCCCTCACTTTGTAACCGAAACAAGTCTGGAACGACCATTTCTTGGTTTAAGCCAGGATTATATTGATTGATCTCTCGAATCAAAAGCACTCATCGCGCAGTGCATTTGTTTAGGGTTTAGATTCACTTCTCATCCACACACCCCAAATTACTATAACCAGCAGAAGTAGTTTTCACCCATAAACAATTGGCGACCACAGTGGGAGACTAATCTCTCGGTTGCAATATCAATTTCCAATTTCCAATTTCATCTTTCAATACCCGATTTAATTTTTCGCAATTTCATGGGGATAGATCTTAGAAAAAATTCAATCAGCAATTCATTTCAAGATGGAGGGACTCAGGTCTAGATCAAAAATCAATTCTGACGGAGCTAGTGTGGATAACACTCCCTGTGTTGATGTACCTTTCCGTAGATCTACTGTGGTCAATACATCTCGTGGAGCCGTCACTTCTATCATCAACACTAGCGGAGCATGAGACATTCCAATAGGTGTAACGCCTCCCATAACCAGAGCCATAGCAGCCGCGAATCCTGGCATCTCCTCAAGTGTAATGCCTTCGGTGGTCACTAGAGCAACAACTTTCACTCCTTCATCAGGACGAAGAGCCGGAGGGACGAGAGGAGGACCATCTCCCATTACCATTGCAGACTTGATGGACAAACAAGAAGCTATTGCTAATACTCAAACGGATATGGCCGCAACTCAGAAAGAGGTACTCACTTTTCTTAAGACATTAACTGATCGATTTCCACAAGAGCCGCGACAGCCCCTGGAGCCACAAGGAACGCATTCAACGCACCGGAGAAGGTACTTCAGCGGTGCAGACCTACATGGACCTGATCAGAGAAGCGACATCAGATATGAGCGGCCCTGTCATGGAGATTCCTACACTGGGGACTGATCCTCACAACGATCTTCCTCAATTCAATAGTTTCACTATGAGCCAGAGGTCAGTGGATTAGGAAGTGTTTTCTCTAGTGGAAAATTTATGCGACCTTTTACACCTCTCGAAGAATCAGCGGGCAAAGACGATTTGATGCAATCAACTAGAGGAAGGTCACAATCGTGCCCTACATGTCACGGCACGCATCAAGGATTCAGAATTCAAGATGTCCCTTATCGACGCTCCTCCGTAGAAAGAATCAGACAAGTTCGTTGCGTCCCACTTCCCACATGGGCGTCAATTCGGGAAGAATACCGGCTTTCATCATTGAGGGATAAAACCCACGATGCATCTTTGCTGAAGAAGCATTCTTCCCCATCCTGTGAAGCAACGACCCACGTTCGCACGAAGAGGGAGCGAACTTTTGTGACGAGTCGTGACAATAAAGGGAAAACGGTATATCGACGTTGCCATTATCAATTAGCAGGGGAGGCTGTTACCCATTCTCTCCAACCAATGGAATGCTACAACAACAACGAACCACAAGAACAAGTGCTAGATGCTCCACAACAGCTGCAAGATGGCACCAACTCCACAACTGATGAGATTTAAATCGTTGAGGAATCTCCTAGGCCTATCTCCATCACCTCAACCTTATGTACGGATAAACGCACGAAGCTCATGGAACTTCTCAAAGAGTACCGGGACATATTCGCTTGGAGATATGAAGAAATGCCGGATTTAGATGAAAATTGGTCACCCATCATCTACATGTCATACCTGGATCCAAGTTGGTTAAATAGTTGCAGTTCAGACACGAGGAAAATGAATAGATCAGGTGCTGCATAGACTTCAGAGACTTGAAAATGTGTTTCTCCAAAAATGATCCTCATCTACCTAACATCGACATGTTAGTAGATGCAACCAGCAGACATGGCATGTTATTTTCCAATTTATGGATGTAGAGGATACAACCATATAAGGATGTACGAGCATGACGCAAGTAAGATATATTTTCGAACTCCTCTCGGAAATTTTTATTATACCATACTGCCATTTGGTTTAAAGAATGCCGGTGCAATGAATCAACGCTCTGGAAATATTCCACTGGAGCCGATACCTCAAGGGCGAAGTCTCAAGAAGATAACGATTTTCGCGCGTCATATCGATCAAGATCCGGACGAGTCACTTTATCAGACAGTGGTACATGTCTATCATGCTATGTTGGAGAATCTGCGCTCTTGGTCATCCTATGGAGCTGTTGAACGCTCATCTACAATAACATATTCCATGATAAAAAGAACCAGGTCTGCCGGTAATGAAGAGCCTCTAATGTTCGTAGGGGCATATATCTTACCAACGGGGTATACAACCTTCAGCCTTTTGTAAGAAGTTCCCTGAAGCAGCAAGAGTAAAACCACCGAAATACAACATCATGCGTGTCCGCCAACCCCAACTCCAGTATCACATGCACGACTCTCACAATGATGAAACAACGTCCAAGATATTCCATATCTGTATCGACAGCAGAAACATTAAGAGACGCTTTCAGAATTTCCTCTCCCATGGAAGAAGTAGTTGCGTTACCAAAGGAGTGTGACTTGGGACTTCTTAGCGCGTTGTACACCTCAATCATGGATGCAAGCACACTATCATTATGATTCCAAGATGTTCAAATATGAGTATACACTCAAGAGAACGGACGTATTGTCAAAGATAGGTGATATTCCTGGTTGTATATGAAACACAACGTAGTAAAGACAGCCTCATGTGACAACATCTATCAATTCGAAGGCTCAGTGGATACTCGTTGGCAGGGGACTGTCTCCCTATTTTTCATTCCAGAGGCAACATCAAGAAATCCATCGGTTCCGGTTTATCCCTCTAACAATGAGACGAGCTCTACCACTATATGAAGACTTCCAAGTTCGTTCCCGTAGATATCACGCCTCTCCCTGCTATTCTCTTTTGATCACAGATGCTCTCAGGAACTGTTGTTGCTCGTCGATTAATGTCATCCGGAGCTTCACCATATCGACGACCATTACGTACAAAAGACCCACCGGGCATACAAGATAGAGCCACGTAGACCACGCTTGGGGACTGAGGCTCAGCATGAAGTTCCTTCACCATTAGTCAAGGACTTCTTCAACACGAGAGAGATGGTCAGTCGATAAGCATGGAATTCGCAAGGATAAATCGAACTGAAGAGGAAGCCACTTCAACGCACCCTCCAGCAGAAGAAGTTGCTTCAATGATTTATTCAAGAGCCGCCTCAACGCTCTTTCAGGGACCCACGTTCCCTTCAGAATCCTTCTTCAATACTCTCCCCATGATCCACCTAAACGTTCGCACCAGAAGACACTTTAACATCCTCTCGAACTGTTTCAACACGCAAGCTACATCAATAATCTACGTTTTGGTAAAGTTATCTTTGATGTACTCATTGCTCAACATACGTCTCATCCATCCTTCATAAGGGCCCAGAGGAGCATAACAAACCTTGAAGTCGATAGGAGAAGTGAAGAATGCTCCTAGGAGGACATGAACACAGCTGGAGCTACACCACGTTCGAACATACAAGGTTCACGTTTGGGCAAAACAAACACGTCTGGGTCCCACGTTCGAGCAAGACCGATGTTGGTTATCAAGACCGGTGTTAGTCATCAAGACCGATGTTCGTCACAACAGTAAGGCCGGTGTTGCCAGAAGTAACAAAGCTGGTGTACGGGACAAGGATGGTGTTCGGACAAAACAAGACAGCAAGGCGTTGAGGAAGCGATGTCCGTTAGCAAGGTCTGGGTTCATCAAATCAGCGAGGCCGGTGTTGGTCAAGTGGCAAGTATGGTGTTTGGTGAAGCAATAGGTTTTGATATCTGGTCGAAGCAGACACAGACGGCCCTAAGCAAAGCAGGCACGCGGGGGGTCCCAGTTGATCAGGCATAACTAGCCCCATATTGGTCGAAGCAGACACAGTCATCCCCAACCAAAGAAGGAACGCAACGGGTCCCACTTAATCAGGCACAACCATCCCCATATTGGTCGAAGAAGATACATCCGCCCCAAGCAAATCAGGCACGTAGCACGCAGTGGACCCATGTTTAACCGAAGCATGCGCATGATGAGTCCCACGTTCAACCAAAGTAGGCACTCGGTGGACCCACGTTTAACCGAAGCATGCACAACAAGCCAACGATTGATCAAGCAGGCACAATAGCCCTATGAACGAAGCAGGCGCAACGGTCCATCAATTAAGCAAGACCAACATCATGCTAGGGTAACGCTCGCCTGGATGTCTCTTGAACGTGACATGCTCGAAGGACAGGACGACCCGTCTCTCCTGGTAACATCTAACTTTGTATCATAAGTTTTATCTTTAACCTCATGCCTACCCCACAATAGTGTAACCATCATGTGCTAGGAATGGGACTTAATGTTGATGGTGGATTTTAGTTCAGGGATAAAACCATAAAACCCATATTTTGTGCAGCCGTCCTGCAGAGGATAAGGCCATTTGATAAGTGATGAATACTTCTTCGCTTTATTAATTCACCTAGAATGGAGCATGTAGCAACAATCCCCCGAATATTCTGTGAATTTTAGCATTATTGATTAATGCATAAAACACCTTGTATTTCCTATGTTGTTCCTAGAAGAACTCTTATTGTTGGTGCGGCATGATGACTGATTGTTACTCGCAGCAGAGTAGCATGAATATCCAAGTACCAAAAGTGAGGCATGCATGAAATGATCGTACAGGCTATAACTCTCGGTGTGTTGTACTAGCCCGATTGAGCATATAAATCTCGGTGTGTTATACTAGCCCGATTGAGCATATAACTCTCGGTGTGTTATACTAGCCCGATTGAGCGTCTAGACTATCCATAACAGTCTAGAAACGATCCCGATCATCCAACTTCACCAGCATGATTGGATGGTCCAGATCGAATCCAATACCCCCAAGCAGGTATTGGAACATTCACTGCCGACCCAATGTGGGCCCCGCATGATCGGCCTCCCAAAAAGGGGTGGCGTAGCTTGCCAAACCGTCCAAACCAAGCAGAATGGACAAAAAACCCTAAATTAGGGTTTGCGACACATTATATGTGTCGCAAAACGATCTCAACTATCCATATTTGCAGGCATAGATGGAGGGTGCAGATGTAGATTCAAAGGGCCCAGAGCATGTCAACACAATCACCGTGGGCCCACCTACACACATGAACAATCGATCAGGATAAACCATGTTTGGTTGTCCCAATTCGTGCGTGTAAAATAATGCATGAAGCACGGCCGGCCAAAACCCTAATTAGAGTTTGTATCGATCACGAGCGTCCGTTTTCTCCTGATCGAATGAAGGGATTAGGAGACAATTGAACAGGTCCAGTGAGAATCAACATGATCACCGTGGAACCATCTATCTCCTCACCCAACCGACCAAGGCATACCATGCCTAGTTTCTCCAAAACGCATGCCCAAATTAGCATGGTCACGCTTCCCAAATCACAAACTGATCTCGACCACTCAGCTTCGCCAGACAAATTGAGTGGCTTAGATCACGTTTCCATGGGAAAGTCGGGTATAGGCGTGAATACCATCCTACCACTTACACGCCGGACCAAACGGCCGAGACCGACCAAGCTTAGTCGTCTCGAAACGCGCGCCTTGAAGTTGGCATACCGCGCCCCTTTAAGAATCCTTTGCGGCATAGGATTTCTGTCGCAAATCGATCTCAGCCACTCAACTTCACCGATAAATTCGAGTGGCCTAGATCAAACCTTCGTGGGACAGTGAAGGATGTGCATGGACATCAGCATATCGTCTACACGCATGCCTGATCGCTTCTCCATGAAACGCCTCCCATGCTTGGATTCGACCAAGCTGAAGGAGTACACTCGCGCACCTCCTAAACCCTAATCCAAGGGTGGCAGATATGGGTCGCAAGTCATCTCGTCCATCCAAGTTCGCCAGCTCGGACGGATAGCCTAGGATAAGAGTTAGGCGACCAGTGAAGTATCACCGTGATCACCGTCTGCCACTCTACCACACCATGTGGTCGGCCAAGGAAGAATTTGCTAGTGCAGCCTCCAAATCCTCACATGAAGTAGGCAGGGCATGGTGCTCAACAACGATGCTTCATATATGCCGAATACATTCGATGCATAACATGCATAGAACACACACGATACTTTACAAGTATCAATTTCCTAAATAACTTAGTTATTTAACTAGCATTACATGCTACCTTCTGTGGGTCCCATGATCCACACACTCGAGACATCAATCATGTCTAAAACTGGGGGATACATACTGGGGTATTGGTCTGGCGGTTTACCGCGTGAAGCGTGCAACGCGCCATCAAAAGAACGTGTCAGGAAGACATGGACGGTTAGTGATGATAGGATAAGTGGGCAAGATTGATCGAGTGACACTAACACACCACTCCACTTCCTCCACTTCCTACGAGAGACGTGAATAAGGCTCAAATTACTTGTATAAATAGGTTCTCCTCCTTATTTCCAAACAGAGAGCACAACACAGAAACCAAGTGTTAATACAACACGTATTTAAATACCCAGAGCCTGCTTACATTATTCGTAAGCCTGCTCACCTGTCTGTTATAAGTCATAAACAAGCATACACTTTAATAATCTCGACACCTTCTTCACTTACCTCCCTAAGATCAACCCCATCTCCTTCACTTTGTAACCGAAACAAGTATTGAACGGCCATTTCTTGGTTTAGGCAAGAATTGTATAGATTGATCTGTCGAATCAAAAGCACTCATCGCGCAGTGCATTTGTTTTGGGTTTAGATTCACTTCTCATCCACACACCCCAAATTACCAAAACCAGCTGAAGTAGTTTTCACCCATAAACAACTATACAAAGAGATTTTTGAGATCTTCAAGAATATCCAAGTGAATATACCACTCCTTGAGGCGATAAGGAAAGTTCCTCGCTACGTAAAGTTTTTGAAATAATTGTACACTAACAAGCATAAATTGGTCGGTAATGAAGTTATGTATGTGTGTGAGAATGCTTCCGTGTATCTTCAAAAGAAACTTCCACCAAAATTGAAGGATCCCGGTAGTTTCACTATACCATGTACAATTGGTACAACCAGGTTTGATCATGCTTTGTTAGACTTAGTTGAAACTATTAATGTTATGCCTTCCTCTATATATGAATCTCTAGACCTTGGTCCTCTTAAGGATACCGTTATTATTATTCAACTTGCTGATAGGTCCACTACATACCCGAAAGGGGTTATGGAAGATGTTTTGGTGCAGGTTAACGAGCTGATTTTTCCTGCAGACTTTTATGTTCTAGATATGAGGGATGAAGATTCTTCCTCGTCTACACCGTTGCTGTTGGGTATAACTTTCATGAGAACTTCTAGAACTAAAATTGATGTCTTTAAAGGAACCATAACTATGGAATTTGACAGTGAACCCATAAGTTTCAACATCTTTGAAGCTATGAGATACCCGAATGACGTACATTCCTGTTTTTCAATGGATGTGATTGATTCTTTAGCTCAACAAACATTTGAGTTAGACGGTGATAATGCGTTAGAGAAATCTATAATGAAAAGTTTAGATTGTGTAAAGCATGATGACATGAAAAGTGATATATAAATGTGTGATGAGCTTAAAGAAGTTATTTGCTCTCTTGCCGCATTACAAGAACTCTCACTTAGAAATGATGTTTCTTATATTTTCTTACCTTATACTAATGAGAAACTCTTGCCATCGATTTTTCAGGCACCTATCCTCGAATTAAAACCTCTTTCAGATCATCTCAAGTATGTTTATCTTGGTGATAAATAATAATTACCGGTGATTATTTCCAAAGACCTTACGAAGGTGTAAGAATAAAATCTTATCCGTGTGCTAAGAGAATACAATTCTGCCATAGGGTGGACCATTTCCGATATCAAGGGAATCATCCCTTCCATGTGTATGAACCGAATACTTATTGAGGAGGGGTAAAACCAAGAAGAGAAGCTCAACGTCGTTTGAACCCTCCGATGATGGAAGTGGTCAAGAAAGAAATCCTGAAGTTGTTGGATGTAGGGGTTATCTATCCTATATCCGTAGAAAATGGGTAAGCCCTGTCCAAGTCATTCCAAAGAAATCCGATGTCATAGTGGTGAAAAACAAAGATAATGACTTAGTTCCAACTAGAATTCAGACCGGTTGGAGAGTGTGCATTGATTATCGGAAGCTCAATTCAACCACCTGAAAAGACCATTTTCCCTTACCATTTATTGATCAAATGCTTGAGAGATTGGATGGACACTCTCACTATTATTTTTTTGATGGTTTTTCAGGGTATAATCAGATTCTAATAGCTCTGGAAGATCTGGAAAAGACGACTTTTACTTGTCCATTTGGCACATTTGTGTATAAACGTATGCGATTCTGTTTGTGTAATGCTCCTGGAACTTTCCAACATTGTATGGTAAGTATATTTTTAGATTATGTTGCTAGCATCATAGAATTGTTTATGGATGACTTTAGTGTGTATAGCCATTCTTTTGACAAGTGCTTAGATAACCTTACACTTATTCTTAAAAGATGCGTAGAAAAAAATCTTGTGCTTAATTGGGAAAAATGTCATTTTATGGTGAATCACGGTATTATGCTAGGCTTCATTGTATCCTCTAGAGGTTTAGAAGTGGACAAATCCAAGATTGATGTGATTAGAAACTTACAATACCCAAAAACTGTGAGGGAGGTTCGTTCGTTACTTGGCCATGCAGGTTTTTATAGGAGGTTCATCAAGGATTTATCCAAGATTGCAATGCCTTTGTTCCGACTTTTGCAAAAAGATGCTACCTTTGATTATGACAAAGAGTGCAAGAAGGCTTTTGACACCTTGAAAAAGTTATTGACTACTGCACCCATCATCCCGCCGTATTGGAGCAAGCCCTTTGAGTTGATGTGTGAATCTAGTGACTATATCGTGGGAGCCGTGTTGGGGCAACGAGATGGTAAAGTTCTATATGCCATTTATTACGCTTCTAAAACTCGTAATGGCGCACAAATAAACTACTCAACCACTGGAAAGGAGCTCTTGGCTATAGTGTTTGCACTTGAAAAGTTTAGATCTTATTTGGTGGGTACGCAAGTGATTGTCTTCTCCGACCATGCTGCACTTCGATACTTGCTAAAAATGAAAGATGCTAAGACAAGGCTTATTAGGTGGATACTACTTGTTCAAGAGTTCCACCTCCAAATTAAGGACAATAAGGGGAGTGAGAATACTATGGAAGATCATTTGAGTCGCTTAATAACATCCGAAGAAGTGATTCCCTTGCATGATAGTTTTCCGAACGATCAACTCTTTACAGTGGATAGCACAACTCCATGGTAATTGTGAACTACTTGGTGACGGGACAAGTACCTAGTACCATGTCAACTTTTCAGAAATTGAAACTCAAGAAAATCTCAAAGAAATATACATGGGATAAACCATATTTATGGAAGCATTGTGCTAAACAAATAATGCGAAGGTGCGTCATAAAATCTGAGTTTCAATCTATTCTTAATTTTTATCATTCATATGCTTGTGGAGGCCATTTTAGTTCTAAGAGAATGGCTCTCAAGGTTCTTAAGAGTGGTTTATATTGGCCCACTTTATTTAAAGATGCATACTTGTTTTGTAAAGCTTGTGATAGGTGCCATCGAACCGGCAATCTAGGTGCTAGAAATCAAATGCCACTAACACCAATTCTACCCGAAGAGATATTTGATGTGTGGGGTATCGATTTTATGGTGCCTTTTGTGAATTCATATGGGAATCTTTATATTATTCTTGTTGTTGATATGTTTCTAAATGGGTGGAGGCTAGAGACACCAAGACTAATGATTCTCAAGTTGTTTGTGAGTTTGTGAAGGAACAAATATTTTCTAGGTTTGGCACACCTTGAGTGGTGATTAGCGATAGAGGTTCCCATTTTCAGAGATCCTTCCACGCTCTTCTCAAGAAATACAACATTACTCACAAAGTTGGTACTTCTTATCATCCACAAACAAGTGGACAAACTGAAATTTCCAATTAGGAGATCAAGTCCATTCTAGAGAAGATGATGAATATTACAAGGAAAGATTGTAGCTTTAGACTCAACGATACTTTATGGGCGTACCGGACAACATACAAAACTCCCATTGGAATGTGTCCGTTTAGGATGATTTTATGGCAAACCTTGTCATCTTCCCGTAGAATTTGAACATAAAGCTTTTTGGGCCATCAAGATGTGAAACATGGAGTTAGATGCCGCATGGAAACAAAGAAATCTTCAACTTAATGAATTGGAAGAAATCCGCAATAATGCATATGAAAGTTCGCACATTTACAAGGAGAAAACTAAAGCTTTTCATGATAAGATGATTTATCAGAAAAGTTTTGTTATAGGGCAGAAAGTTCTCTTATTTTATTCTCGTTTAAGTTGTTTCCCGGTAAACTTAGGTACCGATGGGTTGGACCATTTGTTGTTACTAATGTGTTTTCTCATGGTGCAGTTGAGCTTTCTAATCCCAAAACATGGAATATTTTCAAGTCAAACGGCCATCGAGTGAAACCATACTATGACAAATTTGTGACGGAGAATCTAGAGGTCATAGAATTGATTGATCCACTCCCTCTGAATTTGAGGTGGATGATATGGAAGATCTTAGGAAAAATTATGAAAATCTTAAGTTCAATTTTAGGAAGTTAATTTCGATTATTGAAGCTCTTCGGTCTCGCGTTCGTACTCTAAAGGGGGGTGTTAAAAGTTGAAGGAAGATAAAGAGGCTTTGTCAGCCGACAAGGATAATATTGCTGAGGATGGGGCGAAATCCTTTCAATATTGTTAGTACGAGAATCTTGTGCTTCGCGGGATTATTGAGAAAATTCGTGATCGCCTTAAGATCGAGGGTAATGATGATTTTGAGAAAGCCTTAGGAGAGATTGAGGAAAATAGGGTCAAGGATGTTAAATATGCCAACTGGATGGAGCAACACGAAAAAGCACTAGATTCTGTACTCATTCGGAAAGAAGGTTTCTTTAATAGTCTACATTAATCATTGTGATTCGCCTTGGATTTAACTGTCTTTGTCTTTGTCGATTCTATTTTTTTTTGTTTTTGTTTTCCGCAGAAAATAAGAAGAATCTAAGGGACGAGATGAGTGAGCTTAGGGAGAACCTTGATAAATCTCAATAGGAGTTGGAGGTGATCAAAGGCTATGGTGGATCTTCCTCGCAACAAGTTCTTAAACTTACTAACAGGCTTGCTTTGGTGAGTCACGAGCTTGTTCATAAGAGGAATAATGGTATTGAAGAGTATAAGGAACATATAGAGGCTAGGTATGCATTGTTGAAGCGCCGCAATAAGGTCCTTCTTACTAACGTTGGTCATCAAGAGCAAAGGAAATATAACCAGGTTTCTCAAGAAGTTACTGATTTGATTACCACATAAAATGGGCTTCCTGTCAAAGAGTTTCCTCATATTCCTGTGCCTGAGGATGAACCTGTTGAATTTGGGTCAATCAATGAGGAATAAGTTATTGAGGGCGAAGTATAGAGTGGATCCAAGGGTGAGCAGTTTGATTTAGAAGGCGAAAATAATAGAGACAATGCTGACTCTGAGGGAGAAACCAATGAAATAGATGTTAAAGGTAACCAAGGTGAATATCAAGACCCTCAAGTTGCTGAAGAAGTGGAGAATGATCAGGAGGAAAGCCCGCAAGCGGAAACTAAACATGCCCCGGAGATTGGCCATCAAGAACCTAATTCATCTCTTAAGGGTGACATTCCTGATATTTCGCTAACCGAGATTGGAGATTCTTCCTAAGTTTCTTCTCCTTCGCATGATTAGGATCATCTTTAATTGTATTCTTTTAAATATTTCCCTATTTTATTGTTTGAATGGTTTCTAGGCGTTCCCAATATTTGGGGGCATAACATGACTTTTTGATTGCATCTTCTTTTCTGCGCTTAAAAGTTTGGAAATATGACAAGTAACCAAAAACCAATGCTATTTATTCTTAATATAATGTATGTAATCTTATGTTATCCTATTAAATATTCCTCAGCTATATGAAAGAATGCTTTAAGGTGCTTAAGATATCTGACTGGGGAGGTGGAAAACATGTAAATTTTAGTATTCCCATACTTGCCTCTGCTTTCCACCTTCGAGGGAGGATTATTTCCTTAAATAATATGCTTAGTATAATATGAAATATGTCATGTGAATGGTGCGAGTATTTACATATGTGAACTAAGTGATGTTGCAAGAAGGAGTAAAGTGCGAATAATTATCCATAGATCATGCGAATACCGGACTCATGCTTACGCGAATATGAGAATATTAAATTTAGGCGAAAGTTAGATTTATACTTGCCCCTTATTTGGTTGTTGAGTTGTTGATAATATTTCGCCCCATGTGTTTTGTTGTATATTTTGATCGCTTGCATTGTGGATGTGATGCCTCAGCTTTTATCGTGCTCTTTTGTGACTTATATTCACGTGACTTTTGATGAAGTTTCTTGTTTTTCCTCCTAAGTAAGGTCTTATTGTGCCTTCCCCTGCATATATAGAACTTATAGGACTTACGGTCGCCTTGGGCGGGGCTTCAATATGTTGGGAGACGAAATCTCAGTTTCATGTGCTATTACGAGTCATTGGCCTTTGATCTCACCTTATCTTTGTTATCGTATTGTCACTTCCTCATGTTTTATTTGCGACAATGCGGCAGGCCTTAAATACTCCCGTGAGTACAAGCCCCGATATATTTTCGTCTTGACACAATTCAGCTCCCTAGTGCAGGGTATCATCCCTTTAATTTCCCCTGAGTTTCCCTTTCAAGGATGTCACCCTTAACTATTCCGTTTAGGATCCTTTCATCCAGTTATGCGACAATGATAAGTTATTTTTGTGATCCCATTCCCTCCGCCGATATGGATTTTGGGTATAAGAACACACCCTAGGTGGGTTTATTCGGGACCGAGTGTATCCAAGCCAAGAAATCCTTCTACTCCACTAGTCATGTTTCTACACCCATTTCCGGAGAACTTATTCGCTAAGTTTTTCGTTCTCAGTAGCCTCGAGCGGATAGGCTTTTGTTTCGCCCCAATATTAGTAACTTCTCCAGGATTTTTCCAATATGACGCGTGTTAGGGCTTATGGTCGTCTCTTACATAATTGTGCTTAAATCGCCATTCGTACAATCATGTGAACCAAGTTGACACGCCAAAATTGGTACCCAGCCTCCCTAAGTAGAGGTTTAATATGTAACTTTTCCACCCCCTAATAAGGTCTTACATGTTTGTTTCGTCTTTAGCTTGTTCGCACATGGAATGAAATTTACTTCTCATTAATATTTCTTTGATTGGTATATAGCTTGGTTTCTTCATTATATCATTTCAGTACAGTAGATTTTGTTTCTTCGTGTATGCCTCTCGCATGATAAATCAAATGCGACACATAATCTTATTTTCTCCTTCAGTTGTTGTTTTCGCGGGGCAAGCCTCGGTTTCTTTTGGACGATATGTGATATTTTCCTCATCCATGTTGTGAACCGAATCATTTTCTGTTGTGTGACTAAAGATTTTTTGCATTGAATCCACCACCTATTTACCAGGTCTCGCAAGCTTTCACCTGTCTAATTTTCAAGCTGAATAGTGCATCTCTTCCCATTCTTAGTAAGTTAATTTGTGCATAGGCGTCTAAGAATGCACTCTGCAACCATGGGGAGGATGTGGCTTCCATTTCTTGATAGTGAAAATATGGGGGTCTAACAACCTCACCCAATATTTCGATTAGAAATATGTATGGAAAACTCCGAGTTGTTTTCTAGAGAATCAACAAGACTCAATCAATAAAAAATACTCAAGGAGTTATTATCTCAATCTCTCGATTTGATTTACTCAAGCAAATATGATTCGTGAGCCTAATCAAAGTGAGATAACTTGGATGGTACCAAAGACCAATATCCAAGTGTCAATCGATTTAAATCAATAACCAATAAGGTTGGATATTCTAATCGATTGAACAACGCACAACCTGTATTATTTCAATTATATAAAAAAATATAATACGGAATAGAAATAACACAGACACCAGAGTTTTGTTAACAAGGAAACCGCAAATGCATAAAACCCCGGGACCTAGTCCATATTAAACATACCGTGTATTAAGCCGCTACAGACACTATCCTACTCCAAATTAACTTCGGTCTGGACTGTAGTTGAACCCCAACCAATCTCACACTGATCCAAGGTACAGTTATGCTCCTACGCCTATGATCCCAGCAAAATAGTGCATACTTGATTCCCTTAGCTGATCTCACCCACAACCAAGAGTTGTTATGACTCAAAGTCGAAGACTTTAGCAAACAAATCTGTCTCACACAGAAAAGTCTACAAGTAATAGATAAATTCGTCTCCCACGAATAAACCTATGAGTTTTGTTCCGTCTTTTGATAAATCAAGGTGAAAAGGAACCAATCGATAAAACCAGACTTATATTCCTAAAGAACATCTCAGTTTCATCAATCACCTCACAATAAACTTAATCGACGCAGCGAAGAATATTATTGAGGAATCACAAACAATGAGACGAAGATGTTTGTGACTACTTTTATCTTTCTTATCGGAGATAGAAATCTCAAGCCAATTATTACAATTGTACTCATACGATAGAAACAGCAAGATCAGGTCACATAACTACAAGAAAAGTAGTATCGGTCTGGCTTCACAATCCCAATGAAGTCTTTAAGTCGTTAACCTGGTTTTAGAAGAAGAAAACCAAAGGTTAAAGGAGAATCGACTCTAGCTTTAGCAAACTAGTATCACACAAAATGTGTATGGATTAGGTTTCCCAGTTGCTAGAGTTCTCCCTTATATAGTATTTCAAATCATGGTTTGCAATCAATGTAAGCCTAGTAACAAAGCATTCAATATTCACCGTTAGATAAAAACCTGATTAGATACAAGCTAATATCTCTCAACCGTAAGATCAAAAACTTAGGTTGTCATACACACATGTACTTGGCGATTTGAGTTCGTGTAACTATACCCAAACGTGTACAATGGTTGGTTCAATATTAGTCAACCAAATGGTTATCCAAATGATAACTTTCATATCAACCATATTTTTCTTCACCATAACTAGTCCAAATGACTAAAATGAACTAGTTAGAGAGTTGTTCAATTGCTATGAGATCTCAAGTATTACAAGAGACACAATTGAATAAAAAACGATGTGATTCACTCGAATCATTTCATTAACTATAAATCCACGGTTTGCAAAAGCATTCCTTAGTAATTTAAGATAAGTTCACGAACACCGTTTTCAGACATAACCTATTGAGTTCGTGGACTCAAGCTAACCGGTTGAAGTTAATAAAATCCACCAGAATTTCTCGGGATGAGAACTTCTGTCAGTTCGCGAACTAGGTTCGCGGACTTCACCTGAGCTTCAACTTCAGCAGATATTCTCGGGTTCGAGAACTTACGCCAGTTCGCAGACTGAGTTGCTGCTCACGTTCCGGTTCCACTTGATCAACAAAGTTCGCAAACTTCGGTTCAAGTGTTAAGGACTTATACATATATGTGTTGCCACAACAATGTTTATATCCCACAATGGTTATATAGTCTAAACTCTCATTTCAATCATTGAAACATTCTTAGAGGACGTCATATAGTTTTTATTCACAAACTAGTTTTTGTCAGAGCAATTTCTAAAGTGATTGAAACATAACATGACTTTCATCACTAGGCAAATATGAACTTGGCTAAAGATAAAGCTTTACCAACACCCATTTCGAGAAATAGATAAGCGAGATATACTCAGCTCGAAATGTCACATGTGCATATTATTGGTCTACATAGTAAAATGACTTTTGTCTCAAGATATGAGATAGAGTAAACAAACTTTTGAGTGATAGATAAGTTCAAGTCTCCACATACCTTTTGGTCGATGAAGATCTACTGGTTCCTTGAGTAGTCCTTCTTCTTATATGATGATAGCCATGGAGTTCTTGAGCTCAACTACACTTTCTATCCTAGTCCGATACCTTAGCTATAGTAGACTAGAAATCAAGACTTTATAGTTTTGATCACTAAGATTGACAAACATGCTTGAGATAGCAACGCATGCGAGTTTGACCAAGCAGTTCTCTAACAATCTCCCCCTTTGTCAATTTTAGTAGAAAAACTATTAATACATATGGAATACAAAAATTATATAAATAAAATTTGTAGCTCCTATTCCACATGCCTAATCTTCAACAATACTCGAAATCTTCGTCACTTCCAAGTAGTCCAATGATCCCAAAGGTTATAAGTTTAGTATCATCGTTGTTGAAAATCCGTAGCTATAACAATGGGAAAAGCATTGGTTCTCAATCATTGTTATACAGTGTCATAGTATTATTACACGGGATCAAAGTCTAATTGCATCATAACTTCAACAACAATACTATGGTGATACTTCACTCCCCCTTAGTCAATACTCCATCTCACATGGAAACCAATCCCCCTTACATAATGATCCGAAAACCATATGTATTTGTAGTGTGAACTATAATTAATTCTCCCCCTTTTTGTCAATAAAATTGGCAAAGGTACAAGAACGGGATCCTAATGAAATTTCTGTATGAGACATTTCATGACCAAAGGTAAATGTTCTATCAACTTGTTTAGATGCAATCATAAAGCCGAGGCTAAATGCATTCATCAAGGAGTTTATAAAGATACAAAATAACCCCTAAAAATTCCACAGCTGCACTCCCCACAAAGATTTGGAAATTAAGCGCAAGTTCAAAAGGACTCTCCCCCATAAGATGTCATTCCCAAGGGAACAACAAGAGCGACCTTAATTTCAAGAGAAAAGAAGGATTTCTTTAGACTCAACAAATTGCATACAAGTATGAATTTGGAATCCAAAATATTCAATCATTTTAACCAAAGCGAACCAAGATTAATTTGACTAAATATGCTCAACAAAAGTAAACTTATGGGGACTTAATTCATCGACTAGATTATTCACAAGAGAACCCATAAATACTCTAACCGGATTACACAATTAAACTAATCACAAAGTGATCAATTCAATTGTCCACACTCGACATGAGAAAAATCTATGGAGTGCTAACTAAATAATCACACAATATGATTGATTTAGTTCATTTGGGCTCAACATAAGAGATTATGGAACCCCGACTAAGATTATCATAGGAAATGACAACCTTAACCGTATATGTACTCAACATGAGGGAACTCATGGAATACAAACTAAATAATCACACAAGTTGATTAATTTAGTTCTTAATGCTCAACATTTTGCATCTTCATGGAACAACCAACAATGCCAATAAGAAATCGACTTAGTCTTATCGTGCTCAACATAAGATACAAGATGGAACCTTCACGGTAATACATAATAATATGGAACAATTAAGCTCTATACCATGGATAACAACAACAAGGATTTATTCTATCTTTCCATCACAATATGACATAATAAACTTTATCCTTGAATCACAAAAAAATTTAGGGAAAATTTATAAAGTACCCCCGTTTTTTTGGGGTCATTTTTTTTATGCCATTGTTTTTCACAAATTTTCTAAAGTTCCCCCAATGTGTATAAAATGGGAAGGAGTTATAATGGTTAGTCAAACCAGTTTTACTAGGTCAAAAAAATAATATAAATTTACTAAACTGTCCATACAAACCTAAAGAGATAGAGAAAGAAGTTATTTTTTTCTCTTCACTCTCTTTCGTTTTTTAGGCAGTTTCATTCAGAGAGAAAGTAGTCCATACAAACCAGTTCTCCTCTCTATTTTCCATCTTCAATTAACATAAATTAATTATAGGTTTTTGATTCCACTTTTTGTTTATTAAAAATCACTAAATCTTAATTTTAAGATGGAGGCAAAGCAGAAGGTCATGTCCAGGTAAGGTTTTACAAACCCCAACTTTTTGGTTTGATTAGATCTATACCCATAAAAATGATTTTTTCAGTTTTTTCTCTTTTGTCCATGAAGAATTGAATATAAATAGTTAGGGTTTTTAAATAAAAAAATTTAGTACCCATAGAAATGATTTTTTTATGTTTTCTATGAAGAATCCAATCTGAAAAGTTTGGATTTAAAAAATAAAATAAAATTGAGACCCATAAAAACGATGTTATTTCTGTATATTTAGACCCATATCTGAAATAATAATTGAATCATATCTTATTCAGTATATTTAGTTTGTTGTATGTAGACAGGTAAACTTTGAAGCTTGGCCATTTTGATTAATCTCCTCAACATTCTCCAGTACGTGTTCATTTTATAGGAAATGAGTAGTCCTCATGTCATATATACCCATACCATACAAGAAGAATTTGGAGTTTCTCTCGAAATTTTTGAAGGACTAACTCTATGAAAACTGTGAATGCCATATGGAATGAATCATTGAGTTCCATATTTTTTGTTTTGATCAACAGCGAGATTCTCCATGTAATTTGTCATGGGGATTTCTCTCAGATCATAGTCATGCCGCTTATAAGAATTGAGTTTTCGTCTAAAAAAAAATGGAGTACTGAACTTCATTGGTGGGAGATGACAATTAATCAACCAACATATTAAAATATCAGTAGAAACTTGAAATAATGAAAATTAGAATATTGTGGAGTCATGAAAACTGGATATGATTGTACATCCACATGGCACTAGTAGCACGAGAGGCTGATATATTTTGATATATTAATATAATTTTTTAGGATATTGTCCATGATTCTATTTTTGATATATTAATATAATTTGTTTAAAATTTTGTTTCTCCTATTTGTAATATATTTTGTGTGTTGTATGTTTCAGTGGCAATATTAATAAGGGGAAGGTGAAGTTTAGAGACATCAGCTGCTACTATATTGAGAGTAAAATTTAATTTGTTTTGAAACATATAGATAGAGACAAAGTCAGTTTAAAGGTATTTGAGAAAATGGTTCACAGAAGGTTGTGTCTTGAAGATATATATATTGTTAGCTTACTATGGTTGTCAGATAATGGAACTCCTTGGAATTTAAAGAATGATCATTCCTTTTTTTGGTTTTGGGAGAAATCTAAAGTAAATGACAAAGGTTGTATAGAGTTGGTTGTTAGGATTGATATGCAACGGGGTATGGATAATGAGCAGTCAGTGATGATCACACCAAAGAAAAAAGTTGTATCAAAATCACCTGTAGTGAGAAGAAGCCCAAGATTTTCATTAGCTCAGAAGAAGAAAAGTGTTGTTGTTTCTACTGCTAAGAAGTTTTTTTGGCAGGAATGTTCACAATTTGCTCATCCAAGTATTGTTGGTGACAATTCAAGAGGATTTTCAAATAGTAAACCAGTTGTAGTTGATGATGAATCATTTGTAGAAGATGTGGCACCTCCTGTAGTGGATGTAGAACCACCTGTGGAAGATGATGATGAGTTTAATCAAGAATATTGGATTAACAAATGTAAAGAATGTGATGATTTTGTATTTCAACTTGAGAACCTTGAAGAGGATGAGTGTCATCCTGTGGAAAACCCAGAAGCTGAAGCTGCTTATATTACTGATGAAGACATTGAAGATGACAAAGATGATCCCGATACAGATGAAGGTATTAATATTTGTATCTCTGTTTTCTGGTTTTGTACATTTGTATAATAATAATAGTTGTAATAACACTTCAATGTTATAGATAGTGATGATTCAAGTCAAGATGGTACACAAGTTGATGACCAAGGTGATGTTTCTGGTTTTGTATAATAATAATAGTACACAAGTTGATGGTACACTTTTGTATAATAATAGTGATGTTTCTGGTTTTGTACTTTTAATTTTTATTTTATTTTTGTTGTTGTAGTTAATGATTCAAGTCAAGATGGTACACAACTAACTAAATGTGGTTGTTATTGTTTAGGTGATGATGTTAAAGACCCTGAGTGGTACAAAAAATGGAGAGAAGATAATCCAGATGATGGTGATGATGAAACTTGTGAGTTGTTTGGTGATGGTGATGAAGTTGAACCAGTGGATCCTTTACAAATGGTTGTAGGTACTACATTTCCTGACAAGTTATCATACAAAAATCATCTTAAACATTTCTGTGTATTGAATGAATGTGAGTTTAAGGTTCAAAAGAGTGACAAAAAAAGACTTAGGGTTTGGTGTGCCAATAGGTTTAACCATAGAGGAACTCTTGTGTGTAAATGGTTTGTTTTTGCTTCTAAACTACCTAAACAGTCTACATTTAAAGTTAGGAAAATGAAGCTGAAGCACAAGTGTAAGGGAAGTAAGGATATTTTAAACAGAACTGCAGACCCTTTATTTGTAGCTGAAATTGTAATGGATAAGATGAAGAATAGCTCAATGAAAGTAATACCAAAACCAAGACAAATTTGTAATGATTTCCAGGATTCTCACCTCATTAAAATTTCTTACCAAACTACATGGAGGGCTAGGAATTTAGTATTAGAGAAACTACATGGGAGTAATGAAGATAGTTTCAGAGATATTCCACAGTTTTGTAAGATGGCGATGGATACCAACCCTGGTTCAGTTGCAAACTTATCATATTGCCATAATTACATGAGGTTTGAGTCAGTGACCATGAGTTTTGCTGAATCTATAAAAGGATGGAAACAAAATTGTAGATCAGTTGTTGGGCTTGATGCTTTCCATCTGAATGGTAAGTGTGGTGGTGTGTTGATGGCTGTAACAGGATTAGATGGTCAAAATGGATTGGTCACATTAGGAATAGGGTTTTTCATCTCTGAGACAATTGAGAATTGGATAATGTTTCTCTTTGACTTGAGAGATAAACTTAATGCATATCCAATGCCTCTAACTTTCATTTCAGACAGGCAGAAAGGGATACTTGAAGGTGTTCAAGCTGTGTTTCCAGAAGCACATCACAGATATTGTTGGAGGTTTGTTTATTTTTCTTATACATTATATGCTTTGAATTGAAATATTTTGGTATGAGATCTGACTTAATACTTGTTTTTGGTTTTAGGCACTTATATTCGAATTTCAAGAAACACCACAAGGGACAAAAACTGTATGCCTCACTATGGAATGCAGCAAAATGTTACAAACTGAAGCATTTCAAGGTAAATATGTTACTTATTTATCATATTATAATGTATGTTCTTTTGTTATGTATCTTATATTTGTATCTTATATGTAGAAACACATGGAAGAGATGAGGAAGGAAAATCCCTTGGTTGTGAAGTACCTAGAAGATGCTGGTGTTGAGTATTGGTCTAGGGATTTCTTTGATGACACTAGTAAATGTGAACACCTAAACAATAACTTTAGTGAGTCCTTCAATTCCATGGCAAAAAATCTTAGGGACAAACCAATCTGTAAGCTATTATACCTTTACAATCAATTGGTTATGGGTATTTTTCACAAGAGAAGAATAGAGAGTGCAACATGGAATCCTAAAAAATTGGTCCCAAAAGCAATGAAATTGATTGGGAAGATTTTAAAGTTAGTCGGTGCATTTTATGTTCTACCATCTGTTTTGGGAAAATTATATGAGGTTACAAATATAGGTAGCAAAGCAGTTTTTGTGGTTAACTTGGAAACAAAACAGTGTAGTTGTCTTCAATGGAAAATGAGAGGTTTTGTTTGCCAACATGCAGTTTGTTGTTTGAAGTCATTGAGACCATATTGGAAAAAGTAAGTTAACTTTAATATTTCTTGTTTGTAAATATTAGCATTTGAGTAATTTCATAACTTAACCATTTATGTGTTTATGTGTTGGCAGGTACCGCTCTCACTATTATACGGTTGGGGCATACATGGACACATATGCACCATCTATTGCTCCATTTACTGGAAAAACATGACTGGCCTGAGGTACAAATTTGAATAATGCATATTTTCTACTCACTGTGACATATTTTAGATTAATTTGCAATGTTTCCTTTACGGTTCTTTCTTTATCTGATTTTGTGTTGTTCTTTAGTTGGAGGAACATGAAAAGATAGAGTTGCAGCCTGCTCTCAAGATTAGGAAAACAGGAAGACCTAGAGTTAAGAGAAGGAGAGCATGGGATGAACCTCAAACACAGAGCAGGACTTAAGGTGGTGATGTTGGTCAGAATCCCAAGGCAAAGAGGCCAAGAACACGAGTATATGGTGCTACCTTCACCAGTAGTCATACACCTACACCCATTTCTGCAAAAGGTAAAACTAAGAAAAACAAGACAAGTTGGAAGGGGGAATCATCTCAAACATCTGCAAAAGTTGCAGCTCCATCTACTACAAAGAAGTACAACAACACAAAGTGACGATAATCTGCAGCAGTTTAATTATGTCTTGTTGAATTGTAGTTTGCTTTTGAATGGTTTTTGGATGAAAACTCTTAGTGATGCAGTTTCATCAGACTTTCATATGCACAGTTTTTTTATGTTGTGTTATTTTGGAACATCTATAAATCATAGGGGCTTTTAAGACTTTATTTAGGTGCCACGTGGAGTTTAACAGCCCTAACTTTCTGTTTACCGTTTTATTAAAAAAACTTTCAAACTTGGGGTACTTTGAAAATTTATAAAAAAAACGGGGGTACTTTTGAGGTGTACAGTTAAAAACGGAGGTACTTTATAAAATATCCCAAGATTTTAACCTATCTTACATCAATAATTGACAATATAGGCTTAACTTTTGTGTTTTGCCAAAAGTCCATTCATTCCTTTATCAATATTTGCATACCAATATGTGAACGACTTTACTTTTGACAAAATATGGGACAATCAAGTTCATGTACATAAACATACAAATCCCATCAAAATATTGCAATATATAAAATCAAAAGGATTAATACTGCAACCATCATCTTCCAAACCAGTTTAGAATTAAAACCAATAAATCTAAAAACAAGAAGATGAAATCATTGGATATAGCTATGTGTAGTCACAATCATTTCTATTCCAAAATACTAGTTATTCTTCTAAATAAAACAGAAATCATAGAATATTTACTAGACATAATAAGCTCAAACATATTAAGTAGAACCCGATCATAAACTAAAGTTCACGTTCGACAGCTTCACGGGTTTCGAGATCTTTGAGCTTGTGATTCATATCAACTGTGTATTCTGAGAAGATATCCTTGTTGAGAAGTTCTTTAACATGTGTCTTCATGAGACCCAGGTCAGCAGTAACCTTTTTCAACTCACATCTAACCACATCAAGATCTTTCATTGTATCAACAAGTTGCACTTTCGCTTTCTCAAAGTATTTAAGAAAGTCATGAACCACTTCAGCAAAGACCATATCCTCATTCTCAACATCTTGATGTGAGTAAGCATAAAAGCATGAGGCATTAGATACATCATCTTCTACAAGAGTTCTTTTCTTCCTTCCTTTTGATTCAACAACAAAACCTTTCTCAAGAAATCCTTTAGCAAAAACACCATAGAGAGATGAAGAAGAGGACATTCTTGATAACCAGCTAATGACCTGGAGTATGCGTACATGAACTTATGTACTCAATAGGTCGGCTATTTAAAGGTTTTGTTTGAAAGGAGGACTTTTAGGGTTTTCAAACTGTGAACTTGAGATGGAAACCTGTGTACACATCCGAACACATTACACCCGGTAAGGTAAAAACACAAATAATATGATAGGTCAGGAAACACAACAAAAGACATCGTAGATACTTTTAGGCAATATTGTCTGCAGGCACTAGTTTAGCTATAAACGATAAGAGTAGAGCTTAACTAGGAAAAATGCAAATTGCCAAAGTACACCTGATATTTACACATCTTGATCAGCGGGATTTTTATGAGCAAGTTCCTAATCTTGTGATTAATTAGCACAAGTATGAGCTTGGAGCTCATCTAAGGGAATGTGTATATGATCAAGTCTCTCTTTCCTTCTGAATTTTGAGAGAGACTCCTTTTGATTTGAAAAATTATCATAAAACTTGTTGTCATCAAAATGTGAGACATAATTTAAGTTCTTACCGGAAGAGTCTTGACTTGAGGAGGATGACACCCTGTCGACAATTTATTTGTAACTTTGAATCATCTTTATCAGGTTATTCCTTATATCATCAACTTTTCTTCTTTCTCATGGGATTATCTTCAAATCACGGGAAGCTTTATTTTCAGAGAAAACAACTTGGTCTTTCCTTAAGCGGTTCTTGTCAAGACTTTTTTTCTGCTTCCTAATATTTGAGGAACTCATTAAACTGACGTTCCTGGTAGCATACAAAGGGTTCATATGAAAACCAATAGGTTTCGACATACGAATATCAGTTACACCTTTGAGAATTAAGTCTAAGGTGTGTTGCAGTTGAACAAGAGAATTTTTATTCAACTTAGAGTTTCCCTTTTGTTTAGCAGAACATTTTGATACGCAAAAGTGACACACTTTCTAATCACAAATGTGATTAGTCTGTTTAGTCTTAACATTATCGTAATGAGATTTCTTCCTTCCATGTGATGTGGAATTTCCTTGATCAGAGGAGACTGGCACAGTTTCCTTGCTTGGAAGGAACTCCGTTTTTTCTTCTGGAGTATTTTATGTTATAACAGAAATAATTGATGTATTAGACTGCCTAGATCATCCTTGAATAGAGAGTTTATTCAAGAGACGTTCTATTTCAGAAGCATCCTTTATGAGGCCTGCTTCAAGAATCATACATGAAGAATGGTCTTCAGAATTTTTGCAGTCTCTAATTACATCAAGAAGACCATTGATATGTTTATTCAACCGATTTAATCTATTATCTTGGATTCTAATTAGATTTAGAATCAACTTACTCTCTTCAGCTGTTTCCCGTTCATTTAGAGAAGTAAACACTTTTGAGGGGTAATCGGAATGGTGCATGTCAATATCTGCCTGTCTGATTTTAACACAGTGTTCGTCTATACTTGAGATTGTAGGATCTTTTCCTTTAATAGACTTTGATAGGACATATTCCTTATTTATGGTCATGCATTTATCAGAGATACTACTCTTGTCCATAGATTCAGATCACTTACAAACACAGACTTATGAGGTCTTAAACGTGTTTGCATGCTCTGATACCAATTAAAAAGGCAGGGGTCTAACAACCTCACCCAATATTTCGATTAGCAATCTGTATGGATAACTCCGAGTTGTTTTTTAGAGAATCAACAAGACTCAATCAATAAAAAAATACTCAAGGAGTTATTATCTCAATATCTCGATTTGATTTACTTAAGCAAATATGATTCACGAGCCTAATCAAAAAAAGATAACTTGGATGGTACCAAATACCAGTATCCAAGTGTCAATCGATTTAAATCAACAACCAATAAGTTCGGATATTCTAATCGATTGAACAACGCACAACCTGTATTATTTCAATTATATAACAAAATATAATGCAGAATAGAAATAACACAGACACCAGAATTTTGTTAACGAGGAAACCGCAAATGCAGAAAAATTCCGGGACCTAGTCCAAATTAAACATACACTGTATTAAGCCGTTATAGACACTAGACTACTCCAAATTAACTTCGGTGAGGAATGTAGTTGAACCCCAACCAATCTCACACTGATCCAAAGTACAGTTAGGCTCCTACGCCTCTAATCCCAGCAGGATACTGCGCACTTGATTCCCTTAGATGATCTCACCCACAACCAAGAGTTGCTATGACCCAAAGTCGAAGACTTTAGCAAACAAATATGTCTCACACAGAAAGGTCTACAGGTAATAGATAAATTCGTCTCCCACAAATAAACCTATGATTTTTGTTCCGTCTTTTGATAAATCAAGGTGAACAGGAACCAATCGATAAAACCAGACTTATATTCCTAAAGAACATCTCAATTTCATCAATCACCTCACAATAAACTTAATCGACGCAGCGAAGAAGATTATTGAGGAATCACAAACAATAAGACGAAGATGTTTGTGACTACTTTTATCTTTCTTATCGGAGATAGAAATCTCAAGCCAATTATTACAATTGTACTCATATGATAGAAACAGCAAGATCAGATCACATAACTACAAGAAAAGTAGTATCGGTCTGGCTTCACAATCCCAATGAAGTCTTTAAGTCGTTAACCTGGTTTTAGAAGAAGAAAACCAAAGGTTAAAGGAGAATCGACTCTAGCTTTAGCAAACTAGTATCACACAAAATGTGTAGGGATTAGGTTTCCCAGTTGCTAGAGTTCTCCCTTATATAGTATTTCAAATCATGGTTTGCAATCAATGTAAGCCTAGTAACAAAGCATTCAATATTCACCGTTAGATAAAAACCTGATTAGATACAAGCTAATATCTCTCAACCGTAAGATCGAAAACTTAGGTTGTCATACACACATGTACTTGGCGATTTGAGTTCGTGTAACTGTACCCAAACGTGTACAATTTTTAGTTCAATATTAGTCAACCAAATGGTTAGCCAAATGATAACTTTCATATCAACCATATTTTTCTTCACCATAACTAGTCCAAATGACTAAAATGAACTAGTTAGAGAGTTTTTCAATTGCTATGAGATCTCAAGTATTACAAGAGACACAATTGAATCAAAAACGATGTGATTCACTCGAATCATTTCATTAACTATAAATCCACGGTTTTCAAAAGCATTCCTTAGTAATTTAAGATAAGTTCACGAACACCATTTTCAGACATAACCTCTTGAGTTCGCGGACTCAAGCTAACCGGTTGAAATTAATAAACTCCAGCAGAATTTCTCGGGATGAGAACTTCCGTAAGTTCGCGGACTGAGTTGCTGCTCACGGTTCCACTTGATCAACAAAGTTCGCAAACTTCGGAACAAGTGTTAAGGACTTATACATATATGTATTGTCACAACAATGTTTATATCCCACAATGGTTATATAGTCTAAAATCTCATTTCAATCATTGAAACATTCTTAGAGGATGTCATATAGTTATTATTCACAAACTAGTTTTCGTCAGAGCAATTTCCAAAGTGATTGAAACATAACATGACTTTTGTCACTAGGCAAAGATGAACTTGGCTAAAGCGAAATCTTTACCAACACCCATTTCTACAAATAGATAAGCGAGATATACTCAGCTCGAAATGTCACATGTGCATATTCTTAGTCCATATAGTAAAACGACTTTTGTCTCAAGATAGGAGATAGAGTAGATAGACTTTTGAGTGATAGATAAGGTCAAGTCTCCACATACCTTTTAGTCTATGAAGATCCACTGGTTCCTTGAGTAGTCCTTCGTCTTGTATGATGATCGCCATGGAGTTATTGAGCTCAACTACACTTTCTATCCTAGTCCGAGACCTTAGCTATAGTAGACTAGAAATCAATACTTTATAGTTTTGATCACTAAGATTGACAAACATGCTTGAGATAGCAATGCATGCGAGTTTGACCGAGCAGTGCTCTAACAGATAACACTTTTATTTAACTTCCTCTCTATTCTTTCAGGAGATAAGTTGTTAAGTGGTCGATTAGTTCCGCGCAATGCTTCTACCTTGCTTCATTTTAATACTTTCTTCAACTTTCGCAGACTTTTAATCATGTTTCTAGCATCACGTTCAGCACTGTTCTTCCCCTTTTTATTTCTCCCTTATCCCTTGCTTTGATTGCCTTCTACTTTCGCATAACCCTTTTTTTCTTTATTTTCTAATCTTATCATATTGATTATTAATATCTCTGCTCGTTGATCATCCTTCACATTCTACCTATGTCTTTCCTTTAACTTCGCCTTTCCTTCATAATGTTTCACATTCAGCTCATTACATATCTTCGTCCTTGTAAAATCCCCTCGAATTTCTCCAAAGGCATATGGCATAGGGAATCAAATGCACCTATGATAAGTTGATGTGATCCCATCACTCCATGGATCTAAGGCCTACCTATGATGGAAATTATACGGTGATTTTACGTTTACCACATAAAATGTTACCACTGTTTCTAGAGTTCCTACAGGAATGACCATAGTGATCATCTCGCCCTTGGACTTTGACGCGACACTATTGAATCCATATATTGTGTACGTAGAAGGAATCAGATCCGAGTCGTTGTATCCCATGGTTTTGAAGGCGTGATAAAATAGGATGTCGACGGAGCTTCCCGTATCTACTAAGATCTTGTTTATCGCCCAAGGAAACTTCTTTTCTTCCTCATATTCTTCCCATTTAGAGTGCGGCTGCATAGTCATAGTGACGGCCAATGGATATGTATGCATTCTTCCTTCTGTCGGAACATCTTCTTCCATGAAAGAAATCTGCTACTTCTGCCACTCTTCTAGTGGTAGGTTTTTTTACACCACATGTACTTCCTTGCTACTGTAATCTCTTTTATGCACTCGGATTAATATATTATCGTGAAAGTCATTTATATTCTTGGCCGAATGGATGATCGAATTTAGTCGCCTTACGCCTTGACCTATTTCGATGCGATGCACCGCTGCTGGATGTTGGGGCTGGTTTTGATGGGATGGATGGAGTGGTGGTGCTCGCGGTATTTCATTCGTCACCAGAAATTGGTTTAACCTTACCCTTTCAATTAATTGCAATAAGAATTTTTGCACATTCCTGCAGTGTGTGGTGTTATGGCCATGGAACTTATGGTACATACAATATTCATTACTTCTATTTGATGGTAAAGGTTCCCTCCCCAGATTCCCTGGCAACAGTATTTCCTCGGTCAACACGATTGTCTCCCAGATTTTTTCAATCGAAGTATTCAATCTGGGGAGTTTTATATCTTCAAAGGGAGGGTTGTATGGTCTTCGCTCAAATTTTCGAACCATGATAGGATTCCCCCATCAAACTCGCAGTAAAGTATTTACATACCACCGCCTTATGCTGGGCCCATTGCGTTAATGTAAGGTTATAGGCCTTCATGTGTTGTACCGGTTTCCCGTCCCATCAAAGATGCTGGAGAATGTGGGTAAAGTACACTTTGCGGGAATTGGTGCTTTTAATATTTTGTGCAAGAATGGCGATCGCTCTGCATTTTCTATTTCTTCCCCCAACTTCATTCTTCCTCATTCTCTTCTATTACTGTTATCCATTGTTGCTCTAAGTTCTTCGAGCTGTCTTAGGATGGTCTGGTTTGTATCAGTCTGTCCGGTCTCCCTCCGTTTCGGTGCTATTACCGTCTCCAATCATCCTTGTTCTAATATGTTCCTTTCTAACGCCCTTCTCGTGTCTCTCTCCAAATTTCTTTCTCTCCTACATATTTTGTTTTCGCGTTCTGAGCTACTTCCTCTCCTTCCACCATATCTTTGGTTTTCGCACTCTAGGATTTCTATCCTTTCTCAGTTCCTTCGCCATTATCTTCGTTCTTGTTTCCTTATTTCTCTGTTGCGTGCATCTTCTCTCTCGTTTTATTTCGTGTACTCTCCTTTCATATTCTTCAGGATTATTTTGTACCTACTTATCTTCTGCACTAAGATGTTCTCTTCTCCGCCTTACTGAACTCCTACTCATTTGGGTTTATGCTTCTCCGGTATGCATATGTGTCTGCCTTTCATTGTTTACCCTGATATTTTCTTCTGCTAACATCCCATTCTGTCGCATCAGATTTATTCTTTCTGAATCTAATTATGCATCTCTTGCTCTATTTTTTTCAAGTCCTTGCATCATATCTCTCTCAATTCGTCTGTCTTGCGCGAGACATTCTCTTAATTGTTGGATGGTCAATGTGACTGCTTATTTTCCCATAGTCTACGTCATGTAAACAGCTCAAAGGATCGGATGCTAGGAAGTATCGATACCTCTGTTGAACTGATGATACTAAGTAATAAAAGATGTGTAAGGTCTCAACAATAACAAAGAACGTAAAGATAATGTAAAAACATATAAGTTATCAAGAGACACAAAAAATAACGTGGTTCGACATTCGTCTACGTCCATGGGGGAAATGAGTTATTGTTTTGTATTAAGTTGGGTGGTTACAAATATCTTAAATGCTTCCCAAAGTAATAGAGAGAACTCAAGTTGTAGTACTTAAGTTCTAAACATTAAAGAGGTATAAGCTTAAGACTAGATCTTCTTCTTCTGGGTAATGAATTGAATGCCATTAATTTGTTGGAGAGGCTTGGTATTTATAGCCCCTTCTTCCCCTGGTATATCTTTTCTGCCTATGGGTCCATCGTTTGCTAATATACCTTGGGTGTCAGTGGTACCTTCGTGCACGGCGCGCTTGTTCCAGTAGAATCATTCCATCTCAGCTAACCCATGTTCCTTCGGGAACTTCCCAGCCTTTATATGGGATGTACCTTTGTAGTTGCAGGATTTCCTACACTACACCCTTATCAAGAATCAATGAAAACTAAGTCATAATTGTGAATGAACAACAACACTTTTATTAATTCACTTTCAGGAAGATTTACAAGAAAGATCAAAACTCAAAAGTACAACTTTCTTTCTGGAGTTTCTCTCTCCTCAAAATTCTCTCAGCTCTCAAAAAATACATCATCCTTTTCCGGATCTATCATGCTCTTTATATAGGAAAGCATATAGTGGAAGACAGCTAAGATTTCCCCTTAATTCGGATCTACTCTTCAATCTTATCTCGATCGTTACAGTATTTCTCTATCGCAAACATGATGACCATCGCAAGATCAGTCTGGTTCCTCTTTTACTTCTTCCATCGTCGATTTCTTTTAATTATTCTGCAATGCTCGTGAAGTGTTATTGAAGAATCGCCAGTAATGCTCGCAGAAACGTTGTTAATATCGCAGGAATAATATTGTAGCGATATTCTGGTATGGTACTACATCTTGCCTCTTCTCATGTCTTTTCTGCGAAGAAGAGAAGATCATGAGAATTAAGAATGCCATAATCGCTTATCTTTTATGTTTTCCCATTCTGACACGTTTCTATGTCCTTCGCTAGATGTTTTCACGAGTTTCTTTCTACCAATAAATTTTTGACACGTCTTCTGTAACCGCTGCGATCTGACCATCCACGTCTTTCCTTTGCATTAATTTCCTTCATCCTTTTCGAGAATTTTCTTCTTCTATAAATACTCTTCTCATTTCTCTTCTTTTCTCTTTTACTTTCTTCTTCCTTCTCTCCATATTCTCTCTGCAATTTTTACTGTTCTTCCGCAAATTGCGCTTCTATAACCGCTGTGATTTATTTCTTCTTTTCAACTTTTTCCTTCATTCCCATACTTAAAATGGTTGATGCTGGTGCTAAAAATTTGAAGGCCTTCAATAAAATGTGCGAGAAACTCAGACTTAAAGGTTTTAACTTATATCTGATTTCGGATCAAGATTCCAAATCATAACTTTCCCTAAAATTGTTCACTGATGATCAATGTTCTCACGAAAAATTGTAGTATCACTAGGACAACTTGAAGCTGGTCTTCCCATCCCTCTTTATGATCCTGAGCTTCTGTTGTTTTATCAAATAATCTCTGACGAGAGATTTTCACGAGCAATATACCAATTGGGTGGGGATTGCATCAGATTACTACTTGAATATGCTTCTCGTGGCGCTGGTAAAGGAACTAGCTACCCCAAGGCTCCAAAGAATCCTTTGTTCACAGATGTCCCCATTGTTTCTTGCGATTATACTGTGGACAACTTTTTTGTAAACTATAGAATTGTCCCTATGAAGAGGGATAGTACATGTTGGGGTGTTCGTTTGAAGAAAGAGAAGGTCACTGGTGACAATGATCTCATTATGGATATTGAATTTCATACATCTACTAACCAAAGTCCTCGTCATTCTAGCGACGATAAGTGGTTCATCTTCCCATTAAGTCTTGAAGGTTCTTATATATCTGGTTCTCGCGAACTTCCCGAGAATCTTGCTGAGTATCAACCCTGGGTCTTCAACTGGCCTGAGAGAACTAAAGAAGTATATTCTCTCAATTTTTCATATTATTAACGTTTATCATCTTCTTAATATTATCGTCAATGTCTTCTTTATATTCTCGCTAATTATTTTGGTTTTTCTCAGATTGATAGGATGAAGCTCAGTTATAAAGTTCTTAGGAAACCCAGCATTCGCCTGGCTTTGATGTCTTTCACAGATGAAGTAAGAAATATTTCTGTATAAGTTTTTAACAATATATTGTTGCCCTTATTTCTTATCTTCATCTGTGTTCGCAGGAAATCGAAGAGTTAGAACCATTGCCTCCTGCAAATATCATGGATAATTCTTCAAAGGAACCATCTGGGAAACCTGTAAAGGAAAAGTCTACTACTTTTTCTAGGGGAAGATCTTTTGCCCCTCGCAATGATGAATCTAGCGATCCTCCGCTAAAGAAAAGAAAACTCAACCTTCTTCTTCTTCAACTCCTTCAATAATTCCGGAGAATCCAAGTGCTGGTTTTGACGAGGATTTTAATGCTGGTGGTTTTCCTTCAATAAGAAATTCTTCTTCTTCTGATTCCTCAATGACTCATCTGTCCAGAATTTTTAGCGATATTTCCCATAGAATGACCTCTAATGGCGAGGATGAAGTTATTGAAAAGATATCTCAAGCTCTCGCTAAAGTTTGCGATGCTCCTATCTTGGTAGATAATGATTCTCTCCAAGGAATCTCTAGATCACTGACTCCCAGTCTCTTGAATTCTCTTGGTGCTTTGGTATGTTTTCACTTCCTTAGTTTGTTTATTTTTCTTCATCACTATATTTTAATTTGTTTTTTTTTCTTCGCAGGTTGGAAGAGATTCTTTTCCTGTTGCTTCTGATTTAGACAAAAGATGCTTCTATGGTGAAGAGAAAGCTGCTAAAGTTCGCCAAGATAAGGAAAAGCTAGAGTCTGAAGTTATTGAACTTCACAAAAAGAATAAGTAGATGGAGACGGAAACTTCTGTTGATAAGCAAAAGATCACT
Source organism: Papaver bracteatum (assembly GCA_023529315.1). Taxonomy (NCBI): domain Eukaryota; kingdom Viridiplantae; phylum Streptophyta; class Magnoliopsida; order Ranunculales; family Papaveraceae; genus Papaver; species Papaver bracteatum. Next base: position 451,343 of record JAJJWX010003522.1, read on the forward strand.
AATCTCGATAAAGCTAACCAACAACTTTATGGTATGACTGATTTCCCTTCTCTCTTAGTTCCTTTTATTCTATCGCAGCTTATTCAAGCAATCACTTTTAACTTGCAGATGTTTATGGTCTTACTGACGAGGCTATAATCTTTCAAACTTTTCCTGAACCTGTAGATGATCATACTCTTCTCGCTAGTCTTAATAATTCCTTGAGTAACTTCTCAGATGATAAGATTAACTCCCTCTCCATAGATGAACTTAGATCCCAGTTTAATCTCTTAAAACTTGAACACAGATTCAATTTAGGCTTGACTGACAAATATAGGCGCCTTTATTTTGATTCAAAGAAAGAAATAGATAAATTAAGGCAGAAGAATAGTGATCTTATTGACGAGAAGGATCTCGCCATAAAAAAGGGATCTGAAACCTTAGCAGATTTTCATAAAACTCTCCTTGAAGGTCAAATGGTTAGAGATAGACTTATCCGCGAGAATGAAGATCTTCTTGCGAGGAAGACTCAAATTCGATCTCGTCTCCTTATTAATAGCGATGACGAGTTTTCCTGGTCTGTGAAGGTTCTTGATAATGCCAGGAATGATTTAGGTGTAAATGTTAGCCTTCAAGTCGAACAGGCGGCTCTAATTAGAGATATGATTTCTAACAGAGAAGGTTATTGGATACTCTTCTTCTCGCTAATTTCTTGTTTTCATTATTCTCTTTTATAAAATTTCTAACTTGTTGTTATACTCTTATAGAAGCTGAAAAAGGTTATCTTGAAAGAATCAAGGAGCTTGAACAAGAGAAGGATCAGCTCGCGAACACTCTTGCTGCTCGCAATTACAAATACTCACAATTGAAGAAGCAGTTTTTCATCACCACCGCGAACTTCAAAAGATCTATCATTGTCGTTCGCAATAATTCTGTTAGATTGGTCTGCGATGACCATGGAATTTCCCCTTCTGTTACCCTAATCTTGCGAAAGAAGTACCCGCAGTAATTTCAAGTCTTGACATCTCTGATAGTGAGGCTGAATATTCTGATGAGGATGAAAATGATAGTGATGACGAAGGTGAAAAGTATGGTGGATAAGAAAATAATGCTGATAATGATAAAGGGGAAGAATCTGGCGATGAAGAGAAATCTAATAAGGAGGATCGCGATGGATCTAACTAGCTCTTCTTTTTCTTTCTCCTTTTTCTGTAATATCGCCTATAATTTGTAAATTTCTTTTGCCTCTTTTGTTTCTACCTGTAAGAATCAGAAGATAGTTCTTTTTCTGCAAGTTAATCAATCAATATAACTATTATTCTTTTAATTATCTGCGTGCTTGTATCTATGCAATTTTTATATGATAGATGAATAATAATTTCATCGTTCTCATGCATTCCCATACTTGCCTATATTATTTATCTGCAATATAAAAATTGATTAAATATTAAATAAAAATCAAAATTTACCTTAATATTGGCGATCTTACCATCAAATAATAGTTGCGTGAAATCGCAATTCTTATAACATCTGCGAGTATTATCGCAGTAATCTTGTGGTCTTATTGTGCCTTCCTAATTAAAGGTCTTATTTTGCCACGCTTCTTCTTACTGCGACAAAATCGCAGGACGTCTTTACATTTGCATGTATTGACCCATTGATCTTGCCTTAACTTTCTTCTTTGATTATATTGCGATAATATAACAAGTCTAAGTTCTCTCGCAAGATCAAAGCCTCGTGATATTATCGTCTTGCGATGAAATCGCAGGACGTCTTTACACTTTCATGTAAAAACCCATTGATCTCATCTTAACATTTTTCTCATGGCTTGTTACCTCTGCATTATTTACGTTACGCGACAATATGATAGGCCTAAATGTTCTTGCGATCATAAAGCCCCATGACATTGCCGTCTTAAGACACTTATCAGCTCCCTAATGGAGGGTGCCGCCCTTATCTTCCCCCTGGTTGCCACTTCAAGGAGGGAACATAGGCCATACAAGACTATCTCCCCTTATTCGGATTTGCCAACAACCAGTTGTGTTCGCAGACTCTTGTCCTTTATGCCTATATGGCTTATAGTTACAAGACTGCACCCTAAGTGGGGTTTTCTTCAGGCCAAGTGCATTGTAACCAAGACTTACCAAGGATGGCAAGAGAGTTTCATACGCTCCGGGCACCCTTGGCTCAACCGTGTACCTCGGCGCCTTGGTCATACTCTGCACTTCTTGGAAGATATTCTCAGTCGTCCAACCAGGGTATAACCATATATAGTTGGAAATCCAAGATCTCTCTCCCGGATAGGTTTTCTTTAACCCCATCGTCTGCATGACTCAGATTCCAGTAGCGATATAACCTTATCGCTGAGTCATGTCCAGAGATACCCCTTTTATGACGCGCTATTAGGTCTTACATTTTCCTCTTGCGAAATTTTATTCGCGAACTAGGGTGCACGTCATGAAATTTCGTCCCACTCTTATGTTTCTGCGAAATTTTATTCGGGTTTCTCGCGAGTATTGTAACTCTGATAGAATTTCATAATTTTGATCATTTTGGTAAAGTTTTGCGATTCTTTCAAGCATAATATCTTGTTCAATTACATATTTTTCAAACAAATTATTCGCAGAGTTCTCTGAAGTTCATCATTTTACCTCTTTACTTACTATTTTCTGATTCTGCTTTTCTGCTACGTTTTGCTGTTGTCTCCTTTTCTGCGAGACGCTCGTCATCAGCTTTCACATCTTCTTTTCGTTCTATTGCATCAATCATTAACCTCTCATATTTATGTCGTTGCTTAATTTTGCACTTCCAATTGCCATTCTTTTCAGCTCTTTCTTCACAAGACTTCATATCGATTTCATAACATTTCTTGCTTTCTCCCCAATCTCCTTTAATAACTCCGACACCTTTTGGATGAGGAAATTTGATACACTGGTGATAAGTAGATGCTACACCCAATATCTCGTGTAACCAGGGTCGTCCTATCAAGGCATTGTAGGGTGATTTGATGTCCACAACACAGAATAAGATTTTTGAAGATATTCCTTTTAACGGTATCTGCATTTCAATTTCCCCCTTTGGTTTGTTAGATGTGCCATTAAAACCATAGATTTTGTATTTTGATGGAATTATATCTTCGTCTCTTCCTCCCATGGTTTTGAAGGTATGATAAAATAAGATATCAACAGAACTCCCTGTATCTATTAAGACTCTGTTGATGGCCCAAGAATCTTCAACTTTATTATCATTCTCTTCATCTTCTTCTTGCATTTGTTTTGGATTAATCTCTAATCGTACGACCAGTGGATTATCATGTTGCCTGCCAACCTCAGGTACATCTTGCGCAGTGAAAGATAGATTTTGCTTCTGCCACTCCTCTAATGGAGAGGATCTCGCGATATTCATTATCTCTCTTCCATCTGTGTCTCTTGCGAAGACCCTTCTTAAGATATTGTCATGGAAATCCTCTATAGTTCTGCGTGAATGTACAATAGAATTACAAAACAAATTCTTTGCTTTGGCTCCAACTCCTATTACAAATGTTTCCGCTCCTTTTACAGCATTCACTCTGTGAGTTTCTGGTGCTGGAGGTAATTGCTGAGATTGTGGATGTCATACTATAAAATGATTTAACTTTCCCTGATCAATCATCCTCAGGATTATTCTCTTCACATTCCTACAATCGTTTACTGTGTGACCATGAAAATGACGATAAGGACAGAATTCTTGACTCCGATTGTTTGGATGGGGTTCTTTTCCCATGTTCCACGGAGAGGGTATATTTTCCATTAAAATGATGGCTTCCCAAATCTTTTCTATGCTAGTATTGAGAGCGAGCATCTTAATTTATTCCCAGATTATCCTCTGATTACCTTGTCCTTTAAAATTATTCTGCCTTTGTCCACCATAAGTTTCTTGAGGTTGATCGAGTCTTTGAATCTTATTATTACCATCGCGATTATAATAATTCTTCTCCCTTTCATATTCTTCCTGATCTCGACTGCCCATCGCTACTAATTTTTGTTGGTTATCAATGACCACTTTCTCCTGTTGTGGTTGCGAGGTGCTCACTACATTATTTATCATTTTAGGGAGAAAACTTCCATTTGCCGTTAGTGAGCTGGTGTTCACAATTGGGTATGATTCCATCTCATTTTGTTTCTCCTCCAAAGCAATGTATTCTTCCTGTAGTTCTCGCAATTCTGTCATGGTGATTGTATTTTTGACTCTGAAAATCTGAATGTACAGTAAATTAGTCGCGAACATTGCATTAATGAAGGATAGGATCAGATATCTTTCATCCACTCTTCCAACCATTTCGCTGCACATTGATTTCCATCTTATAGTTAAGTGCTTCAGACTCTCGCCAACTCTTTGTTTTATCCCAAACACATCTTCAATACCCGGTCGCGATGAATTGTTTCTGATGTACGCTCCTAAGAATGTAGCTTGTAAATGATCAAAAGAAGTTATAGTATTTTTTGGTAATCCCTCAAACCATTTCAACGCCTCGCCAGTTAAGCTAGATGCAAAATACTTGCATAACACATCATCATGATTCTCCCACTGTAGCATACATATAACATAAGCTTTAACGTGTATAACGGCACAAGTAGTTCCATCAAAAATGCTGGTTAATGCTGGTAAATTGCATTTTGGAGGTATTCCTCTTAACTATACTTCTTGAGTAAATGGAGTCCGCGCATCTTCTTCAATAGCTTCATCAAGTTTCCTTCTACCTCCTTCTCTTCTATTGCTTATCATTCCTCACATTTCTGCTAACTCTCTCAGAATTTGCTCATTCTCAGCAGAGTTTTGTTCCATTGGCCTTTTTAATGCAGCTTCCCTTCTTCTGCGTTCTTGTCTTTCTTGTCTTAAGAGATTTTGCGTATCTCCTTCTTCATCATCATCCTATCTTTATCTGCAATTTTCTCTTTCACCATCCTCTTGAAATCACAGTTGCCTATCTTCTTCTCTGCGAATTTCTTCATTTCTCCTCATTTCTCTTCGCTGTCTCTCTATTCTTCTTTGTATCCTATCATACTACTCTTGAATATTATCATTATAGCGATTTTGTGTACGTCTTCTTTATCGATTTTCATGGTTATTTTGTCGTACTGCCTCTCGAAATTCTTGATCTTCTACTTCTGCTCTTAATCTTTCTCTCTCGCAAGCCAGGCGCGCTTGTTCAGTATAGTATCTTTCAATTTCTTCTTCAATTATTCTTTGATTCCTTTGATTCTCTCGCCCATGCAATATCCTCTTACCTTCCTCTAAATTTTCTTCTTCAATTTGGTTTCTTCTTCCCTCTTGATTTCTATTTTCACGCAGATTATAACGATCGCCAATTATCTCTTCTTCTCTATGACGTTGCTCTCCATTTAAATTTTGCACTTCTTCTCTAACATTTCTCATTGGGGAATTTCTCATTGGTTCCTCCCTGAATGATCTTGAATTTGATCTTACAGTACTTCTTGACCTCCTTCTTTGTAACCTCAAATTCTCCATTCTTAGTTCATGATTTTGTCTTGTTAGATTCGCACGTTCCTCCGCCTCTAATCTACTTTCTTCCTGTGTTCTTTGCCTCAGATCATCTACTATCCCATTTCACGTCCCACATTAACTAATTCTCCAGCCATTCTTTGATTTCTTTCTCCTTCTTCTCCATTTCTTAATTGTCGATTTTCTGCTTCTTCCATTGAATCCGACCTCCAAGTGTGTACGCTCACTCTATCATAATCCACATCCCTATTTTGCGATTGTGCTTGTTGATTCTAATTGTTGATTTGAATTTTCTACTTCATTTCTTGTTCTATTTCTTCCTGATCTTATTCTTAAAGATTCTTCTAATTCACATGTTCCTTCACCTGCAAGTCTTTTGCTTCTCCTCACAGTTGTTAGTGGTTCTGATGTATTTCTTCTCCTTCTAGCCATTTCTCCAATTCTAACAATTTTTTCAAATCTTCAAGTTGCAATTTGAGATTTCTTAGACTGATTCTCCCTGTTTCTGGGCGCCAAAATGTAGTTGCAGGATTTCCTACACTACACCCTTATCAAGAATCAATGAAAACTAAGTCATAATTGTGAATGAACAACAACACTTTTATTAATTCACTTTCAGGAAGATTTACAAGAAAGATCAAAACTCAGAAGTACAACTTTCTTTCTGGAGTTTCTCTCTCCTCAAAATTCTCTCAGCTCTCAAAAAATACATCATCCTTTTCTGGATATATCGTGCTCTTTATATAGGAAAGCATATAGTGGAAGACAGCTAAGATTTCCCCTTAATTCGGATCTACTCTGCAATCTTATCACAATTGTTACAATATTTCTCTATCGCAAACATGATGACCATCGCAGGATCACTCTGGTTCCTCTTTTACTTCTTCCATCGTCAGTTTCTTTTAATTGTTATGCAACGCTCGTGAAGCATTATTGAAGAATCGTCAGTAATGCTCGCAGAAACATTGTTAATATCGCAGGAATAATGTTGTAGCGATATTCTGGTACTACAACCTTCGTTCACCGCTTGTGTCAGCCAATCAGGTCTCGCCACGCCTCTTCTGTCCACGTGCCTTGGTTCATGCGTGTAGATAAGAGTCTTAGAATTTAATGCTGATTAGATGCGTCATCTAACTCTGTCCCTTTTCCAGCTGCGCCTTGAAGATGGGACTTGTACTTCTTTCATCTCTACCGTGGAGGTCTTCTTTCTTGGGGCGAGATAAAGTAGATCTACGGAGATACCCTTTGCAGCTCAGGTTCCTTTGTCCAGCGAAGGCTGTATAATTCAGTTATTGTGCGACCACTAAGATCGTGACACGTGCTCCACAGAATATTGGTATTCACGGTTTTCCCCTTTTCTTTCATCTTCAACCGTTTGGTTTGAAATGGAAGAAAACTTCCGTTACGCCGCCATTTTTGCACGTACCGCTTGGGTGGTCCCTACATGTCCTTTCATGCAATAACTTCTCCATGGATTTCGGGCCCTCCAAATTTTTGGATTCTTCAGCCGCCTATAAGAGGAGAACAAAGAGAAAGAAATTTTTTCCTTACCTTTTTATTCTTTTTCCTTGAACTGTCGCTCTCTTCTCTTCCACAAATTCTTCTTCCGCCGCTTTAATTGCTTCTCCTGGATTCTTCGTACAATTTGGTTTTGTGACTGCCCATTCAAGTAAGTATTGTTCATCTTATTCCCGTATTTCGCCACATGTCTCCTGTTTAGAATTGGCATTCTGCTGATTGTTGATGATGTTGATGTTGTTGATGTTGTTATTGTTTTTCATCGTTTTTGAGAATGGTACTCTCGTTTCTCTTGAGAAGACTGTGTTGAAACTTGGGTTTTGCTTTGTTTTGATGCTTGATTGGGTTTTTTCCATGACCATAGTATGCCCAAAAATCTTATTCTTGCGATGTGTGTTTTTCGTTGTAGTATAATCGAACCATTTCCCTTGGTTGGTTTGGTGAAACATATGCCCAAAGTACTTTAGTTTTTACCCTTGCTTTGTTTTTCGGGTGTTCTGCAAATTTCTGCTACCATTGTTGATGTAGAAAGTTCTTCTGTTGGTGTCAATTATCATGAGGCTTCCGAAGAAACCTACGCGCAAATCCATGAATGTGTCTTCGTCGACGGATTCACCTACGTGATGGACCATCCAGATGCTATGCCTTCTCCTCCTCCTGAGGACTCTGAGTTTCCTGCTGGAGCTAAGGCATCTGCGGTTGCTGAGGAGGCTATTGTTGGTAGAGATCTTCTTCTTCCTTCTCCTCATTACGAGTTATCAAGGCTCCATCTTCGTGAGAAGGATATCTATGCTCATTGGACCATTGCTGAGATCTCTTAGTCTTTTCTTCTTCATAATTTTGAGGTATCCTTTGTTAATTGTCCTGACGTTCTTACCGAGACTCTTATCCGAGAATTTCCTTATGATAAGAACAATCTCCTCATTATTATAGGCCAGTTAGCCGCATGCATGTTCCTCACTTTGTTCAGTAGAAAGGACCCCTTATATTACGATGTTTTGTCTTCGAGGGATGATCCAGCAAACAAGACTCAAGTTAGGGGAGTCATGCAATATACTGGGAACTTCTGGCGTGCCCTTTGTGAGTGCTGGTACCGTAGCAAAGGTAAGACAATGATGGATTCTTATGACCCCTTTGCCGAAGGAAGGTCGAAGCGTGAGGATTATACCCCTGCCAATTTCAATGCTACGTATGCTGATGCTATTCAGAAGACTAATCTTTTTCCTTGGAGTGTTGGAACTCGTTGTATTCACGTTACTGCTAAGCAACTCAGGGATGGCAACATCCTTCGTTTGTTGGATGAGATTGACAAGACTGGATTGACCACCATCCCCTACTATGCTCGGCTGTCTTTGCCGAAGAATAACCGCATCCGTCTTGATCATGATGACCGCTGGGCTCGTACTCCTGTTCACATAGTTAGTCCTTGGGCTTATGGTTTTACTACCGCGGATCCTTTTATTCCTCGTTCAGCTCGTTCTTTGCCGGAGGAGTACGATGGATATCAGCCTTGGGTCTTCGATCCTGCTACTTCTCACGAGGTATGTTGTCATGTAATGCCCCATTTTTAGTTTAAAAATCTTAGCTTGCTGCATAGGCCTTGTTTTACTTAGACATCTTTGTTTAGCTTTTACAATCTGCTCCTGCTTCTTCTGCTGGGGCTGCTTCGGTTCCGCTGGTAACTCCGTGGCCGCAAGAACTAGGAATAGGAAAGATCTGATTGAAACACCTGCGGAGGTAAGGATTATTATCATACCTTTGTGTTTGTGCATTCCTTAGCGTCTTGCCCCCAATTCTTAGCTGTCGTATGTGTTTCTTTGTAGTCTTCTTAGAGGAAGGGTAATTTAAAGACCGTTATTAATCTTGATGCTTTGGAGGAGGAGGCCAAGTCTGCTGGTGGAGATCCTCGTGATGTAGATATGGCTGACGTCGAGGATACTGGTCTTAGCCCTCATCTTGAAGATATTGCTGAGGATTTTGCCCAAGGAATCCCTAGTCATGTTCGAGCTTCTTCTACTGAGGGTGAGAATCTCCTTGTTGGTGCAGATTCTAAGTTTGTTATACCTGTTAGTGTTCATGTCCCCGCTGTAGATGGTGGATTTTCAACAAATGTTAAAACCGTAAAATCATGATACTGCATGTTCCTGATACGGCTTCAGGCATGTGACGATTCATATTTTACGAAGCCATGATGAATATGATTTCGAAAAGCCTCTACCAACCGGGCGTTCGATCCCTAGCATTTCATTGTGACCTCTATGCAGCTGGGCGGTTCTCCGAAGATTGAGAACATAGCGCCTTCAGGCCGTCGGTTATACTCACTGTCCCTGACTGCATGAGAGCGACCCCCCTCTACATAGAAGAACGATTGGGCGGTTCTCCGTTAGATTGAGAGCAACAACACCTTTAGGACAGTGACACTCACTGATCCTGACTATGTAGAGCGACATGTATAGACTTGGGTGTTCTCCGTAGTGTCTGAGAGCACCCTCAGGATTTTCCGTCTCCTGACTATGCACATAGATTAATTCTGCCATGACATTTACCATTGAATTCCAGAATAATCTATTATTTCTCCTATTCCATGGTCGAATCCACAACCTGATCCCATGGAATGGCAATAACAATTGCTCATATTCCATGGTCAAATCTATGGCCTGATCCCATGGAATGGCAATAACAATTGTTCTTATTCTATGATCGAATCCACTGCTTGATCTCATAGAATAGCAATGAAACAACTATATTATATCACTACTCATATCTCATGATCGAATCTACTAATATCATGAAATGGTGATGGATAAATCTCAATTACTCCGATTCTATGGTTGAATCCACGATCCCATGGGATGGTAATGCACGTTTTATTATTCTGAATTCGTAGTCGAATCCACGTATGATCCTACGAATTAATAATGAAACATCTATTCACTTTTATTACTTAGTTTCATGAATTATTCTCCACTGGATCTCATGAATTGATAATAAATACTCAATAATTGGGCATCTGGACCATCACTGAGTAAGCCCCACAAAAATGGGGCAAGTGTACTCGACAATGATGCACGAATGAGAACCCGGATGCTCAAACGAGCATCCAAAAAAGGAAACAATGGAGAGTTCTCCACAAATAGGAGAGAGAAAATAATAAACAATAAAATAATGGGAAGCGCCCATGTGCCGGGCCCAACCGGCCGTCCGTTCCCTAGACGTGACCGGTTCCATGCTTCCCCGTTATTTTTCTTTATTTTCTCGTGATTTTCATAAACCCATGGAGACTTCTCCATCTTGGCAAAAATTTCCAAATTTGTGAAAAAACTCGAGAGTTCTCCATAACTTGGAGGATTCACCAAATAAATTATAAAATAAGGAGAGGTGTGCGGACCGGGCAACTTAGCCGGCCGACCATGCCCAAGCCGTGGCCGGTCCCACACCTCACAATCCTTAGCTTTTTATAATTATTATTCCAAAACTTCATGGATTCTCCAAATCTTCCTGGATTCTCCATAACTTCAAGGATTCACAAAAAATAATAATAAAATAGGGAAAGGTGTGCGGGACCGGGCAACTTGGCCGTCCGGGCATGCCCTAGCCATGGTCGGCCCCATACCTTGCAATCCCTAATTTCTCATTATTATTATTATTATTTTCCTCAACTCGTGAAACTCCTGGGTTTGAACAAAATTCGTGACTTCTCCATATTTTCTCAAATATTGCTCGAATCACGAAAAAACCAAAAGCCAACATGGTCACGCGGCCGGCTTGCCCCTCATTGCAATTTTGGATTATTAAAATATTTTATTTTAATATTTCCAAAATATTGATGAATTGAGCATACATGCTCATTCCACTAAAAATCGAGAATTCTCAGCCAAGATGAAACTTTTCTGAAAATTCACAACATCGCTCAAACGCGCATCAGAAAATTCTGAAACTCTCATTATGGAGACACGGGCGTCAACCCATCTCAATTCCTACATAATTCTCAGCTTCCCTCCTACAGATCAACCCATCTCCCTCTTTGTGACCGAATTGATTCTGGAATGGCCATTGTCTTGGTTTAGGCCGGAGTCATACAGATTGATTTCTCGAATCTAAGCACCCCCTTTGCAGCGGTGCTTCTGTGTGAGGATTAACATCTTTCCCAGTTGAGGAGTCTCGACAACTCGCTCGATTCCCCACTTTCCCGAAAAACCGGCGACACGTTTTTCTCCATCCACAGATTGGTGACCATAGTGGGAGATTAATCTCTCGGTTACAATCTCTCATTCTTCGCAAAGATGGTCGGTCTCAGGATTAACCCAACTGCTTCAGATACCAGCCTGGATATCCCAAATGGTAACATTCATCATGTTCCCTCAAATGATTCTGGTTATAATGAACTTTCATACTTTACCTCTCCATTCATCTCCGTTGAACCGATTGATGGAGAAATCCCAAGTTTGGCTGAAGTAGCGCGGAGACAGGAAGATTTGTCAAGAAATGTGGATCGGCTGAAAAGGGAAATTGATAACTTGTTCACTTTCCTGGTACACGTGACAAGGATTCTAGGAGCAGAAATGGTGGAACCTCCGAATTCATTACCTGACGATCATTCTCAAGCCAACAACTTTACCATTTATGAGAATCCAGTGGAGCAAGAGGTCACACAGCTGATTGATAATTTATGTGATCTCCTACATTTTTCCAGGGATCAGCGCACAGATACTTTTTCTGCACTCAACAAAATATCCTCTGACGTGCAAGTCATCTCACCGTCTCCAGTAACCGAACAAGTGTCCATGATGTCCGAACTGTCAATCAACAACATTACCTTCACCGAAGAAGACCGAATGAAAGAAGAAGGACATAACCGCGCTCTGTTCGTGACTGACTCCATCAAATGTGCTGAATTCAGGAGAGTCCTCATCGATACAGATGCTTTCACGAATCTCTTCACCATGAAGACTCTCAAAGAGGCCAAGGTTCCACAAACCAAGATCGTTCATCATCCCATACTGATGACAGGTTTTGAAGGAAGCCAGAGTCATATGTACGGGTATGTCTATGTGGATCTAAAATAGGGGCCGATTCAATCCACTGTCAAGTTTCATGTGATCGAGAAAGACCCTGATTACAACATAATACTCGGAAGACCATGGCTTCATGATAACAAAGTTGTTCCTTCGACATACCACTAGTGTATGAAGGTTTTTCTCAACAATAAAGTTATCCGCATCCCAGCTTCAGTGTCTCCCTATGCTCCGGTTCATGATGCCGAGTTCCTGGAACCTCCAAAGAGCCTTCCTGAACCTCCAAGCAAGATCTACACTACTCCACTCCCAAGTTGGAGGTCCATTGAGAAAGCTGACAAACCATCACCAACAGATGCTAAATCCATCAATTCGTCCACAACGCCACTCAAACGCCGTCAAGATCAAGGTACGGCTCATAAAAAGTCCAACTTCATTATTGATCGTGACGCAGTGGGGAGAGTCATTTACCTCCGCCGTAAAGATTAGCAATTAAAAGGGGAGATCGATAAAAAGTCTCCCCGCCCCGAAGAATCATGCCAGAGTGAAAAATCACTCGACGAAGAGGTTAGAGACGCGTAACGACAACTGCAAGATGGCACGGATTCCACAACTGACGACCTCGAGACTATCAACATTGGAACCGTTGAAAATCCAAGGATAATTTTAATCAGTTCTACTCTCTCACTAGAGGAACGAGAAAGATTGATAAGTATGCTGAAAGAGTATCAAGATATCTTCGCCTAGACTTACGAAAAAATGCCCGGCCTTGACGACAAGTTGGTTACTCATCATCTGCATATCACTCTTGGTTCCAAACCTGTCAAGCAGCCACCCAGGAAGTTCAGACATGAAGTCGAGGAACAAATCAAGGTAGAAATTCAGAAATTACTGACAGCAGGGTTCATCAAACTGATAGGTGTCTAAAACACCTAATTTTAGTATCGGTTTCTTACATTTTTCTAAGCTATTTTTCTTGTAAAATTGTATATTACGTTTGTTTTTTATGTTTTCAGGTGCTTTAGTATGATTTGTCATAAACAAAAAAAAATGGAGGTTTAAAGCATTGCTCGGAATCAGTGGAGCTGGTTACAAAGTAGTGGAATAATGGAGAAAGACCACTGAAGTTCAGCTGGCATTTGCGGGAGCAGCTAGCCATCTTCCAAGTTATGGCAAGTAAACCAAGCAAGCGGCCCATTAAGATAACACAGTTCAATAGCCATCTTCCCAGTTCTATTGGCAAAGTTAGGTTTCTTTTGAAACCAAAAATTCAGTTAGCAGAAGAGAAGACCCAAGCCGTTGTTCCAGTTGCCGTCGACCGAGCCTGCAGATTCATTTCCGTCAGTTCTAGCCACGGATCAAGGGTGTTACACAATGAGTTTGGACAAGCTCGTACAAGTGATAAGAACACGAATTCTGGTGGAGTTTCAGGACTAAAATCAGTTTAAGTCTCACGTTCTTGTTGCCATACAGATTGAATGAATAGAGAAGATTGGAGGCAGTCTTTGAGTTCAGTGACAAGAGTGAATGAATGGTTTGTTTATAATTTGAATTTGCAGGATAACGAGAACTCAGTACAACATCAAATTGAGTGTCTCTGCTTTTCAAGTTTCAGACACATAATGTGTTCAATAGAAGGCCTGAAACAGTCTGCTGCCTATCTTGTCACTCAACCAGCACCTATAATAACAAGAAATTGTCAAGAATCAGAGATGGGTGTGTATGCTATGTTCAAGTTAGTTGAATTGAACTTGGCAGTGAAATGCAAACGCTCATGGTGGTGAAGCTGTGTGTTGTTCTTGAATGGGTTTGAATCTGAGTTGTGACCAAGAGTTGGTAGTGTAGTGATTGTGAGGAGATGGAGATTCAGAGCTCAAATTAGTCTAGGGTTGTATTGATGTTTTTGATAGAGACAGAGAGGAAGGTATTAAATCTTACCGGATATACATAAGCTGTTGGTGTTGCTTGGAGTTTGAATACAAGACTAAGTCAAGGAATTGAGAGCATCTGGAACTGATGGTGTTAGTCATGGGTTCTAAATGGCAGTTCAGGAGCAGTGTGCAAGTAAGATGAAATGCAGTGAAGCCTGGAATGGGTTTTGGTTGATTAAAGCTATTGGAGATTGAGGTGTAGAATTTGGGGCTGGAAAGAAATTGGAATGCAGCTTGTGCCGAAAAGTCAGGGGAGGAATTGAGCATAGACTGGATGGAATCATTAATTAGAGGTGTGTTGTTATGGCAGTGGTGGAGTAATTGTGGTTTTGTTACTGCGACAGATATGGGTTGCTGGCTGCGATACAGGGAGGAAATGCCGCAGAATGAGAAGATGGAGCAGCTGTCTTTGAGATGCTAGAATTTGAGAATGAGAGTAGAGCAAGGAACTGATGTTGTATGGGTATGTTCTGGGTAGAGAGAGATTTTTAGTGTAGTGCATAGGCGAATTTCAAGGTAGTGATGTAGTTGTGTTCTTGAAGGTGCAACCGTGAATTGAGCAGTGAACTGAATGAGCAATGGGTTTGAAGCGGCTTCAGATGGCAATGGATATGAGTGTGCCATCTGTGTTTTGATGCTGCTAAGATGATGCTGTAAACTGAATGATGGTTGCATATGTTGGTGATGATGTTGAGTTTAATGAGAATAGAAAATGAAGTACAGGTTGGCTGTGTTGGAGTTGTTAAGCCGAACCAGGAAGAGAGAAGTATGCAAGGTTCGGTGTCGCGTATATTGCAGGCAGCTGCAAGAAGGGTTGTGCAGGCGTGAAGATAAGTTGGTTGCGTTGTTAACAGTGCAGTTCAAGCTGTTGATTTGCAGCTGCACACGGAGGTTGTACAAAAGCTGAGATATTTTAGGTTGTGCATAAGCTCAGTTGCTGTTGGTTCAGCTGGTGGATGGTCATCGGCCAAGGTTGATGGCAGTGACAAGCATTTGGAACTGAGCTGGTAGGAACTGCTGCAAGGGGAATGGATGCTGCACTGGAGTTGCACATATGGATGATTTTGGTTGTACTAATGTGTCGGAATGAATGCAGACAAGCGGGAGATTGATTGCAATTGCAGGGGGTTTTGGTGATGGCATTGAACTGAGAGTGAAAGCAGAGACATGAAGTGATGCAGGATTGCAGAAATAGTGCGAAAACGCAGCGAGATTGGTGCACCGGTGAGCATAGCCCGGGATGTCGGATTGCGGAAGTTAAAGCGTGAATCATAATATTTCACTGAATCATGAAGGGGGTATGAGTCGAATGAAAGATTTGGCGGCCGAATATATGAGCTACATGGCGCGCTTTTTGGTACGTTTTCGCAAGAAATGATAAGTTGGGTTGGATGGTTTGTGTGAATGTTTGAACTGCAGAGAAGCAAAGTTGAGCTAATGGAAGTGTAGAATTGCCTGGTGACAGTCTCTGATGACAAAGGCGGCCAGAGATAATTTTCAGGCGATCGGATTCCGGCACCGATGACCGGATTCCGGTGATGACTTCAGCAATCCGGCGACCCGGTTTTGGACCCAAATTTTCCAGAGACTTATTTTCACTCATGGGCTTGGTGGACGAATTTGAGACGGGTTTTGAGAAGACTTGACCTACTTTTGGGTATCCTTTTGGGAGAGGCATATAAATAGAATAAAACCTAGATATATCTCCATTAGGGAGAACTTCTTCTACTTTTATTTTCTACGGTTTAGAACATGATGCTTTCTTCTATGCTCTTTGTTATGAACTCCATGAGCATGAGCTAATTTTAGTATTGGTGATGGATTGATTTGATTTCACATAACATGTTTCTTGTTCAATAAATTAGTTTTGTCTCATATTATCGTTTATGATTCACCATTAATATTGTTGCATGATTGAATGTTAGTTTTGTCAAGTTGCAAATTGGTAGAACTCACATGCATATATTTTGCTAGATTAGGGTTATTATACGCAAAAGTGATAATTCCTGATTGCAAGTAGCACAAATATGGTTATTGCTTGTAGTGATATATCCTAGTAACCATATGTGAACCATAACCTTTGTTAAATCGGATTAGTGCTTTTACACGTTCGATTGCTTTGATTGGCCTGATTTCATAGAACTTAATGCATCTAGGGAATTAAACTTGATTAGTGCTTTTACACGTTAGGTTGTTCTCTTAGATAGAATTCATATTCTCATCTTTTAATGTGATTGTTGATGACAAGAGGAAATTAGCGGGATATTCTTGCGATCAAGGTATTCTAGGGCCATTGATAAATGGAGATTAAATATCAATTCTACTTATTGTGTAGAAAGCATGTTTGTGAATGAAGATGAATCCCTAACCAATTTATTTTCTACTTTATTTATTTGTTTATTTGCTTTTAGTTATTTTACTTTTTTTTTAAATCAGAAAAAAAAATTCCCCCTTGTTACTTTTAGGAAACCGAAACATATTGACAATGAAAGCCTCTATGTGGATACGAACTCTTTCTTATCACTACTACATTTATTTTAGTGAAGTAAGAAAGTGAAATTATATTTGACCGCCTGACAACCGATCAAATTTTGGCGCCGTTGCCGGGGAGGCAGCGGTTGTCACTTGTTTTTGTTTTAGTTTTTTTTTTAGTTTTGTTTTTGTTTTATTTTTCTGGTTTTTAACCTTAGTTTGAGAATCTTATTTCAGGTACTTGTTTCTCATGGAAGGAGCATACTACATGAATGGATACGGTTTTCAACAACCTCAACAATACGACAACTACCAATTCCAGGGGTATAATCAAAACCAATTCATTGGTTATGACCAATATTCCATGGAACCTTATGGTTTTCCTCAACAACCTTGTGGCGGGTACGTGAGTGAACAACCACAAGGATTGGAGGATTCTTATGCTCGTGAACAACAAGTCTCTAACTTGTTAGACAACTTTTCCAACTTTGTACGGCAAGAGTTTCAAAAAGATAAAGAGGCTACAGACGAGCAACTCCAAGAACTTCGTGAAGGTATTGCTAACTTACAAATAGATATTGATCAATACAAAGAAGAAAGGTATGAAGAAGAATTTTGTTTTCAAAACAATAACTATTCTAATGTGCCTGTGGTTTGTGATGAATATTTGATTGATGCTAATGTGGAAAAAGGCCAACCTTTGGGGTCTTTCGTTGATAATTGTGTAGTTAACTCAACTCTTGATCTTAATAATGATCATTCACCTATTCAAAAGGATGAGTTTGAGACTAGAAACACTAAATTCAGCGATGACCAACTTTATGTTAACTATGAAAGTGAAGATGATTATGAAGATACATCACTTGAACCAACTCATGGTGACATTTCCCAAAGGTGTACAACGGAATATTTTTGGGATCAAGATGAAGACGAAGAGGAATATGATGACACTTATATAGATAACTCAAGCATTGATCTTAATAATGATCAAGATCCTATTCAAAGGGAGGATCTTGAGGATGAGGCATTTTTGAGTGTTCTAAAGAAATTCCTCATAGTGAAATTTGGATCCGCAGTAGAGCATGTGCCTAATAACGAAGAGGAGAATGTTGAAAATGAAACCGATTTGACCAATATTATGGAATACCCAATTGAGCATGCAAAAGATTGTAACAAAGATGTTGATGTCGAGACTTTGGTTAAGGCAGAAACGAATGAAGAATTGTTGCAATTTTCAATAGAGGACCACGATGTGCAAGAGGTAAGTAATTCACTTGAAATCTCTAAGGATGAAGAGGATACTATAATACAAGAGTTGCAAGGTTTGGCTAATCCTTTGCCTATTTATCCTTCTCCTTTACCTCTTATTGGATTGAATATATGTGCTTCGAGAATATTTTTAAATGACTTTGTTTCTCGATATCCACCATTAGAAACTTTTGATTCTCATACTATGAATGTTTGGAAAGAAGAAACCATAGAAGTCCCTGATTTTTATGTTCTTTATACACTTCCAAGTGTAGAAAAGAATAAGTGTGGGGGAAACTTCTATGGGGCGATAGCTTCAATTCTATTTTCTTGTACTAATATTTGTGTGAAGCTAATATTTGCAAACAGGTTACATGGAAGGATCCCCAACTTTTCCGATTATTGGTGTATGGGGAATTCATCTTGAAAGTCGGGATGACGACTTTAAACCAAGCGCTAAGTGGGAGGCAACCCACCGGTTTTGTATCTTTACCTTTATCTTTTTATTCTTTAAGCATTTAATCTTTATTTTCTTGTTTTTTGCATTTCATTTGCGGAATTTCCCACCTTGAACTTTCTTTGGAAGATTCAATTTTACATTGAGGACAATGTAAAGTTTAAGTATGGGGGAGCATTTATATGTTTGTATAGTTTGTTTTAGTTTGTTTTATGCGTTTAGTAGTTTTATGCCTTTAGTAAAAAAAAAAAAACAGAAAAATAGAAAAATAGAGAAAAAAAATTGTGCTTTATGAACTCCGAAATCTAGAAACTTGTGCCTTTAGGATGACACCATTAGTGGATGGAACCATTTTGAATGAAGGAGTTGAGGAACCGATTAACTAAAAGGGATGAACATAACTCAGAAATCACAAATAACATGATAGTTACCATATCTCGGAATACCACCATATCATGTTCTATTTTTATTTTTTTTCATATTTATCTATTGTTCTCTAAGTGCTTTGGTGGGTCACTAAAAAATCGAGTTGTTATTACTGCTAGGATAAATAGATTGATTGAGTTGCTAGAAAAAGAAAAAAAAAAGAAAAAAAAAGAGACCGACCAATTAGACCAAACGGAATAAAAAAGACACTTGGATGGCAGTATGTGTGAAACGTAGTCCCTGTCTCCATCGCCTAAACAAGCGTGGAATGCAGGATCCAAGGCAACTATCATGTACTTGCTGACAAGATGCATGCGATTTGATCCAAAATATCTAATCATGTTGTCTAAAAAAAAGAAAAAAAAGAAAAAAAGAAGAAAAAAATTGAAAAAGAAAAGAAAAGATATTATTATTGTTGAATAAAGTCACTCCTGGTTCCCTTGTATATGCCAGCGAGTTGATGTAGAAATAAGTTTGTTGACCACTGGTTCCCTTGTATATGCCAGTGTTTTAACTCTAGAATTGACCAGTAGCTCAATCCAATAGAATGCATAGGTTCATCTTGGCGGTGACCTTCAGACAGATATGGTAAACATCGATCACTTGTGAACATTCGCCAACATCTACATACATCTTCTTAATCTTTTCATTGTGATTGTGGTTTGTTAGTTTCCGAGTATTGTGGCTTGTTCGACTATCTAATTAGAGCTTTATTTACTAATATATGAACTGAATTTGCACAAGGTACCTCCTCCTGTAGTCATTTTGGATTCGTTCATTGATTTGTCACGAATAGACGGAGTTGGAAATATAGGTTTTGTAGGCAGACCTCTTGTAAACCTTCACGAAACTATAACTCGTCCACTAGGGACACCTAGGGGTTTAAAGGCTTGTTATTTATGCTAAAAGTGACCGTAGCCTCGACGACACGGAGTTGTTGTAGTTTTGTTTTGTTTTGTTTTGTTTGCTCGAGGACTAGCAAAGATGACAAACCCATTCAACATCCGACATGGCTGGCGAAAATTGTCCCAGTCAAGAAGAAAAATGGCCAAATCCGATGTTGTGTAGATTTTAGAAACCTAAACAAGTGTTGCCCAAAGGACGATTTTCCACTACCTAACATCGACATGCTCGTCGATACAACTAGTGGTCATGACATGTTCTCATTCATGGATGATTATAACGGATACAACCAAATCAAGATGTACGAGCATGACGCTAACAAAACTGCATTCCGGACTCCCATCGGTAATTTTCATTACACAATAATTCCCTTTGGTCTGAAGAATGCAGGTGCCACTTATCAGCGAGCCATGACTGGAATATTTCATGACATGATGCACAAGAAAGTAGAAGACTATGTTGATGATGTGGTGGTGAAATCAAGGACTTGGGAATCTCACCTGGACATTCTGAGACAAGTCTTCGAGAGCTGCAGAGAATACAAGTTAAAGATGAATCCTCTGAAGTGCGCTTTCGGTGTCTCTTCCGGAAAGTTTCTGGGATTCCTAGTCATTGCAGAAGGAATCAAGGTGGATCCAGACAAAACAAAAGCCATCACCACCATGACCCCTCCACGAACTGTGAAAGAACTCCAGAGTTTCATGGGCAAGGTAAACTACATTCGGCGATTCATTCATGGACTGGCCCAGATTATTGCTTCATTTACTCCTCTGCTGAAAAAGGGATCAAGTTTCATATGAACGACTGTTCAACAAGAAGCGTTCCAGAAAATACAACAAATATTACTGTCACCCGCTGTCATGAAATCTCCAGTACAAGGAAATCTTCTGATACTTTACACAGATTCCAGTGATGTCGCCATTGGAGCACTCATCGCCCAAGAGGATGAAGAAGGCATCAAACATCCAATCTATTACTTCAGTCGAATAATTAAGGATGCTCAACTCCGGTACCCGAAGGCTAAAAGGGAATGTTTATCATTGACACATGCAATTCAGAGGTTCAGACATTATCTACTATCCAACAGAGTCGTGTTGGTGGCCAAAGTTGATCCCATAAAGTTCTTATTGTCAAAACCTTCTTTGATCGGGAGACCAGCAAACTGGATACTCCAAATGTCAGAATTTGACATAGCATGTGTCCCTCCGAAGGCAATTAAAGGACAAGCAGTCGTGGACTTACTCGCTTCCTTCCCTAGAGAAGACATCTCAACGTTGCATGAAGAAGTGCCCGGTGAATTTCCAAAAATTTCAATTATCCAGGAAGAAATGTGGATGTTGTATTTTGATGGATCCGCTACTCCAAGTAACAATATTGGTGGAGCAGGCATTATGCTAGTATCACCATCCGGCGAAGATTTCTCGCATTCATTCAAGATGGATTATCATTGCACCAACAATTCAGCAGAATATGAAGCTTTCCTCTTATGATTATCTCTAACCAAGAAAGGAGGAGCAAAACACCTGGAAATCAGAGGAGATTCGAAGTTGCTAGTCAATCAAATAAACGGCGTGTACTCTCTCAAGGAGATAACACTTGCTCCATTCAGAGAATAAGTGCAACGACTATTAACTCATTTCTATAATGCAACAATTGTCCATACTGGCCGCACCAACAATAGACATGTTGATTGTCTAGCTACTCTGGCCTCCAAGCTACAATTCGAAGGGTCCGAGAAATATATCACTGTGAAAAGGCGCTCTGTATCATCTACCTTGCTCACTCAAGTTGAGGAGGCCCAGTAAAGCGACTGGCGATCGCCCACCATTCATGAATTGAGCAATTCACTCACATAGGGTAACATTAGCCTCATGGAATTGAAAAGCTTATTCTTGCTGCACGGAGCATTATATTATCGCAATCCTGATGCATCCCTCTCACGATACCTTGGAGATCAGGAAGCCAATGAACAACTCATGCGCGTACATGAGGAAGTATGTGGGCAAACCCTTGTGGCCATGCTCTACAGAAGGCTTCAAATATTTGGATACTACTGTCCTTACATGGAAGCTCAGTCAAGGATTTTGCAAGGATCGTGTCCCAACTGGCAAACGCCACCTTATTATCTAGAGATTCTATCAGTTTATGACACTGGGGACTAGAGAGATCCTTACATAAAATATCTTCGCGACAACGATCTTCCATCAGAGAAGAAAGTGGCAACCAAACCCGTTAAAATAGCCAAGCGTTTTGTTTATTTGGAAGGGACTTTATACCGCAAAAGTTTTGGGGGAAACCTCCTGAGATGTCTGGATGAACATGAAACCCCTACAATCCTGAAAGATATGCATGAAGGTGAACACCAAGGAAAGAAAAAATTATTTCTCCAAATCCATGATAAGTATTACTGGCCAACTATGGAAGAAGATGCAGCCGCCTATGTCCGAAGATGTCATCAGTGCCAAGTTCACGGTAATCTCATTCACGCTCCTTGTCTCCCATTAAATTCTGTGAGAAGTCCATGGCCTTTCTACAACTGGGGACTAGAAATTTTTGGGAAGATCAATCCAGCATCCTTAAAGCAGCACGAATACATCATCACGACAACGGAATATTTCACCAAATGGGTTGAAGCTATTCCTCTCAGAAGCACTAATGGAATTACAATTGCCGCCTTTATCAAGGAGCATATCATATGCAGATTTGGTATTCCTAAGCACATTATCACAGATAATGGAGGATCATTCGCCAAAAAATATGTCACCGAACTGCTCAAAGAATACATCATCAAACAAATCTTCTCCACGCCATACTATCCCTAGGGAAACGGGCAAGCAGAGCGCACCAACAAGACTTTGATCCGGATTCTCAGTAGAATAGTCCATGACAATCCACGAACATGGCATGAAGAGTTTCCCATGGATTTATGGGCTTACGGCACCGCACCGAGGAGTTCAATTGGGACTTCACCGTATTCTCTTATCTATGGTGCAGATGCCATCCTCCCAGCGAAAATCAAAATTCCCTCTGCAAGAATCACGGCAGCAAGCAGGGTGCAGTGGGATGAAGCCGAAGTGTCCAACTAGAGGATTGCTGAATTGGACATGCTTGAGTCGAGAAGGGTCAAAGTAGAGAAATATGTAGAAACCTACAAACAGAGGGTCTCCAAAGCATACAACAAAATGGTAAGACCTCGAACATTTCAAGTAGGGGATTTGGTTCTGAAAACAGCAAAGCATATTCAGCAAGACATGTCCGCTCCCAAATTCTCTCCTAAATGGAAAGGACCTTATGTAGTCACCAAAGAAGTATCTGCTGGATACTACAGAATTATAGCTGTTAATGGAGGAGTCGAAGGAAACATTATCAACAACAAATGGCTCAAAGCATATTATGCTTGTGCAATCATCCAAGTATTAAATTTTCAATATAATTTCTATTTCCTCCGAAGCATGCAATATGCACATTCATTCAAAATTCAAAACATTCCATGAATTTAACAAGAATCTTTCAATCACCTACTTTATTCAAAACAAATCTCAAACCTACATAAAAAAAAATCTCTCCCCAATGCTCACTCACTCACAGCTAGGGTAGTCAATGGGTCCAGGTCCTCCCGGGTATCATGCTACCCAGAACCGGACCCTATTATTTTTATCGGTTGTCTTATCGGTTCCAGGTCCAGTTCCCAAATAAGTGAACCTAGAACCGGACCCTATAAAACAGCTGGGTACCCATCGGTTCTGGGTATTAAACGGGTATTTCTTGTCCCGTTTTTTTTTTAATCTCATGTTCAGTACTTCAACTCGACTTTACAGATCGATTATCATAAAAGTCTTCAATAGTGTACAAAGTTTAATCAACATGTTGTTACAAATATAAATATTTTAATTATATAAGAACAATCTTTAGTGGTCTAAAAAGTTCAAACAACACATCTTTACAAATCTAAAATGTAAATTACTTAAGATCCAAGATTAAGCGACACCTTCTTAGCATAAAGACATCTGCTGCAAAATGATTGATCAAATCCCTATCCTCCATAAACAACTGCCGTCATCATTTATGGCTAAATATTAAAATTAATCTATAAACAATTGCTGCCATCTCAAACTTCCCCAACAGAAATCAAATCCTACACAATCCGGTCACCACCGACGTCAAGATCTAGTCATCAGTTAATGTAAACTACCGATTGAAGATGTGGAGAAGATAATAAATCAATGGTAAATAGGCTCAAACAATTTCAAACACTAAGCAACTATTTTATTTTATAGTCTATCAAAATCCTAAGAATCAAAGATTTACAGAACATATTTACAATTTCAAGACAACGAAAATTGGATCAAAAAGAGAAATAATTACGTAAAACTGGAGAGAATGAAAGCAAAAATTTTGAGTGGAGAAAATGAAACCAATAATTTTGAGTAGAGAAAGAAAAGATGAAAGGAGAAATGCTAGATGCGGCAAGCTTTGGTTTACTTAGGTTAGTCTTCTAAAGTTGAGAAGACTATATATATATGACCCTACCATGACGAAATTAACCCTTGGAAAACTAAGATTTACGATACCCGATTACCCGCGGGTAGGACCCGGTTGGAACCGTTTATTATCGGGTCTACCCGGTTTGGACCCGAAATCACTAATGGGTCCAGTTTTGGGACCCAGAACCGGACACAATTTACACGGTTCCGGGCCGGTTCCGGGTATTTGGTACCCATTGACAGCCCTACTCACATCAAATCTTCCAACAAAGGATAATCCTTACAGGAGGCTATTTCAAGCATCTTCTGAAAATTCTCATTTTTTACTCTCAAATCCTGGACGGCTTTTTGAACCCTCGCAGACTCCAGAGAAAGCGCCTTCTCTTCTTCTATGATGGTGGATCGAGCGGAAATCATGTTCGCAATGACAGTTGCCCTATCGACCTTAATGATTTCAAGTCGACGGCGGAGCCAGCTTATGTTGAACCGCAGAACTTCGCAATTAGAGACCATGTCATCCCATATGTGCAACTCCTTATTCTTGACATCTTTCAACCTTGTCTTGTTCATTTTATCAATGACGGGAAATAATCCGGCAACTGTGGTCAGCAGGGTCTGCGAAAAACCTCTCCACACTTCGGTGGTAGAAAGATGCCCGTACCTTCTCCAGATTCTGGTATAGAGAGATGCATAACATTTGGGGATGATGAAACCACCAACCAGTTGATTGTCTGGGAAAACGTTCATCATGGGGATATCGAATGGGAGTCCAGCCGTTGGGTACTCACGAGCATCAACCCTAGGATCATCATCTACGGACTTCTCCGAGTTCTCAGCATGAAGAACGATGTTAGTCGCAATCACAGACTTTCTATTCTTATTCTTCGTAGCTTCGACAACAACATGAACGTCAACCTGCAATGATGAACTATTCAGAAAACTTGGATAATGACCCAGTCAGTGGAGATTTTGATTCGAAGACTTATAGACGTTCCAGCTACAGCTTCACGAGTGGACATGTAACGCACATGAGCCCTTACAGTTCGTTTGGGTCTCAGACGAGATTCATTCCCCTGGTTGCCCTGCAATGAATCACTTTCTTTAATCAGGATCAATTTCTGATTTAAAAGAAAATAATGGGAAACACGTTATACTTACTGGAGTAGGCGTCCCAGGATCATACTTTGTCGAAGATTCATTTCGAGAGGAGACACTACTGCCAGACATGTTGATGGGGGGTATGATTATGATCAAAGTTTCTTCTGATAATATGCGGCAAAAGAAGATATAATGGATCAGTCTCAAACCCTATTGAAAGTCGAGATGAAGATATTTATTATATAATGATAAGATAAATTCGTTGTGATTTCTACTGAAACCCTAAACTCCAAATCAGATATGCGGAGATGCGGGAGGAGTACCACAACACTGGGGACTGACAGTTCATCTATAGTCAACGTTGCAGATTGATGACCGAGCATGCCACGTGCATCCCTAACCAGCTCACGCGGTCATGAATCATCATAGCCTACGTGAGTATTGGGTCATATTGCTCAGAGTTGGAATGTGAAGAAATTTGGTGAAAGAAATGATAGGAAATTATGATTCAAAAATAATTTCTAGCAACATCTCTACAACCAAATTACTCAAAATCAGAAAGTATCTACTGCAGCAGAAAGGAAAATTTCAGGAAAAAAACCTCATGAGCAAGATCAGTCAGACTTATCAGAGTAATTGGATTTGTCAGAATCATCAGGCTCGTCGTCGTCGTCTCCTGCTGAATCCTCTTCGCATACTTCATCAGAATCACTATCGGGGCCATTGAATAAGTCTGGGTGAATATCTTCCTCATAGAATTCCCAGTCAGCTTCCTCCTCACGCCCAGCCTTGGGATCAGCTCGGGCCAGCCTCTTCATTTCTCTAGTGAACCGGTCTGGTTTGATGTAGCGCTCTGGCGATTCCCATACGGATCCATCCTCTGAAGCATCAGAGTCTGAAGCCATACCCTCAGCACATGAATGAAGCTTCTCTTCAGCCGCTGCTACCCGACGCACAATTCGGGCTCTCCTTCGTAGATGATCCTCCAATTCGTCATCCTCGGCTTTTCTCTTCCTGAGTTCATCATAAGTGACTCGTCGGTTGCTAACGGGTGCATCCCGATTCTCCTTAGCTCGACCTTTGACTGTGAAGGGTTTGGAATCCTCTTCCGAAGAGATGGAAGAACAATCGTCGTTGCTTCCAGAATTCACCATGTTCTGAAACAAGGAATGTGGAGTTACAAATATGCTCACATTAGCGTCAGCAAAAATGGTTTTCCCGCAATTCTCACCTCTTTACGATTTCACGAACTAAGTGATAACAACGTAAAAACTTCAAAACTTGCTCTTTCTTTCGAACCTGCAAAGTTGAGCATAAAACATATTATTCAAGAGTCTACACTGAATTCCCAAGAAACCATGAGTAATTCACATAACCCTCTATGTGAGCACTCGCTGATTTTATGTATACATACGCTATAAAATCACGCTAAATTTACGCATACAATGTGAATTCACCAAACTCATAAACTGCGTGCTTCCAAAAATACAATTTTTATCTAATAAGGCGTGAATAAGTCAAGTACTTTTTTTAAAAAAAAATTCGTGAGTTAATAACTCACGTAAATTACAAAAAAGAAAAAACTTTTTTGCTCAACCAAGCATTTGTCTATGGAACCAGGGACTTTTCTATTTTTGTAGAGTTCTCCATATTTCAAATAAAATTTCGAGAATTCTCAAATAAAATTTCAATATGAACTCCAGGTCTTTTCAAAATTCCTTTAACTCTAAGGATTATTATTTACTACTTTTACGAACAAATTACGTTTATAAAAGTATATGCAAAGTTCATACTTTCAAAAAACGAACTTGGGTTTTCATGAAACCTAATAAACAAAACTTTTGCTACTGCAACTAGACCACCTCTATTCAAAATTAACATATTTCTTTCATATTAGGGATTTTTGTTCGTTTCTCCAACTAATGAACAAACGTGCATATACATACGTTTTCTAAAAATCCTTCATAAGTCCTATACATACATATATAACCATGTGACTTTGGGTTTTGTGAATAATCGCACGGACTTACCTGTCGGCGCTGGATGGAACTTGGACGGATGGTGGTCGGTCGGGCGGTCGCGACGCTGAACTCCGGCGAGATTTTCCTCCTGATATTGCTGAACTCGTGAGGTGAGGAAGCTTGGTCAACCGAAAAATAAAAATAAATCCTAGGGATTATTTCCTTTTATATCAAATTTATTTCGAAAACCTAATAAGCATGGGTTTCCCTTTTGGGCTCGGGCCCGCAAATCCTAAATCGACCATAACTAAGCTTTTAATCACCCAAATCAGAAGTGCCTCATCTCTCCACGCTTATGAGATGACACTCTACCTTATTATCAGAGTTCTCATCTACACATTTGCTCGTACATGATCTCATTGGGGTAAAATGAGGATTCTGAAACTACCTTTGTAGACCGAGTTCAACTAGACCACGTCGACTGAAAATCACCATTTAATGCATAATGCAGAACATAACTTCTTCCCACTATGAAAGGAACTTAATGTAGATGGTGGATTTTCAACAAAGGTCAAAACCGTAAAATCATGATATTGCATGTTCCTGATACGGCTTCAGGCATGTGACGATTCATATTTTACGAAGCCATGATGAATATGTTTTCGAAAAGCCTCTACCAACCGAGCATTCGATCCCTGGCATTTCATTATGACCTCTATGCAGCTGGGCGGTTCTCCGAAGATTGAGAACATAGCGCCTTCAGGCCGTCGGTGATACTCACTGTCCCTGACTGCATGAGAGCGACCCCCCTTTACATAGAAGAACGATTGGGTGGTTCTCCGTCAGATTGAGAGCAACAACGCCTTCAGGACAGTGACACTCACTGATCCTGACTATGTAGAATGACGTGTATATACTCGGGTGCTCTCTGTAGTGTCTGAGAGCACCCTCAGGATTTTCCGTCTCCTGACTATGCACATAGATTAATTATGCCGTGTCATTTACCACTGAATTCCCAGAATAATCTATTTGGGAGATCCCATGGAATGGCAATAACAATTGCTCTTATTCCATGGTCAAATCCACGGCTTGATCCCATAGAATGGAAATAACAATTGTTCTGATTCTATGATCGAATCCACGGCTTGATCTCATATAATAGCAATTAAACAACTATATTATCTCATTACTCCGATTTCATGATCGAATCTAATGATCTCATGAAATGGTGATGGATAAATCTCAATTACTCCGATTCTATGGTCGAATCCACGATCCCATGGGATGGTAATGCTCGTTTTATTATTCTGAGTGTTTGCAACAATTCGTATTTTCACCATTTCATCATTTGTAAAATCCACGAGTGTGTTTCCAACCTGATCCTACGAATTAATAATGAAACATCTATTCACTTTTATTACTCAGTTTCTAAAATTATTCTCCACCTGATCTCATGAATTGATAATAAATACTCAACAATTGGGCATCTGGACCATCACTGAGTAAGCCCCACAAAAATGGTGCAAGTGTACTCGACAATGATGCACGACTGAGCACCCGGATGCGCGAACAAGCATCCAAAAGCATGAAACAATGGAGAGTTCTCCACAAAATAAGAGAGAGAAAATAATAAACAATAAAATAATATGAAGCGCCCATGGGACGGGCCCATTATTTTTCTTTATTTTCTCGTGATTTTCATAAACCCATGGAGACTTCTCCATCTTGGCAAAAATTTCCCAATTTGTGCAAAAAAACTCGAGAGTTCTCCATAACTTGGAGGATTCACCAAATAAATTATAAAATAAGGAGAGGTGTGCAGACCGGGCAACTTAGCCGGCCGGCCATGCCCAAGCCATGGATGGTCCCACACCTCACAATCCTTAGCTTTTTATAATTATTATTCCAAAACTTCATGGATTCTCCATATCTTCCTGGATTCTCCATATCTTCAAGGACTCTCCATAACTTCAAGGATTCACAAAAAATAATAATAAAATAGGGAAAGGTGTGCGGGACCGGGCAACTTGGCCGGCCGGCCATGCCCTAGCCATGGTCGGTCCCACACCTTGCAATCCCTAATTTCTCATTATTATTATTTCCCTCAACTCGTGAAATTCCTGAGTTTGAACAAAATTCATGACTTCTCCATATTTTCTCAAATATTGCTCGAATCACGAAAAAAACAAAAGCCAACATGGTCACGCGGTCGGCTAGCCCCTCACGGAAATTTTGGATTATTAAAATATTTTATTTTAGTATTTACAAAATATTGATGAATTTAGCATATATGCTCATTCCACTAAAAATCGAGAATTCTCAGCCAAGATGAAACTCTTCTGAAAATTCATAACATCTCTCAAACGTGCATCAGAAAATATTAAAACTCTCAGTATGGAGACACGGGCGTCATGGAAACATTTGCATGCCTCCATGACCGACCAGGTTACTTATAGGGCTTGTACGAAGTGGGTCCCGCACGTTTTCGCAATTCTGACCTAATTTGCTCAATTGCTCATACTGGGCCTGAGATCTCTCCAACAAACTAGAGAAACCTCCAAAAAACCAACACTTGGTCACGTGGTCACCAAGAGTCGTCCCCTAGCCCTCTTGGTTGGTCCCATCTCTCATACCTAGGGACATTTCAGAAACCAACACTTTTCCTAATAATTTTCGGTCCTCCGTAGTTTCATGACATTTCAGACCCATCTTCATAGTTTAGGGACATTACGGTCCTCTTCATAGTTTAAGGACGTTCCGGTCCCATTTATAGTTTTTGGACATTGCGGTCCCATCTTCATAGTTTCAGGACGTTTCGGTCCTCTTAGTAGTTTAAGTACGTTACGGTACCCTTCACAGTTTTTGGACATTGCGGTCCCATCTTCGTAGTTTTAGGACATTTCGGTCCCCTTCGTAGTTTTAGGACATCTTGGTCCCATCTTCGTAGTTTTAGGACATCTCGGTCCAAATCATAGTTTTTGGACATTTCGGTCCCAATCACAGTTTTTGGACATTTCGGTCCCCTTCGTAGTTTAAGGACGTTGCGGTCCCATCTTCGTAGTTTTTGGACATTGCGGTCCCAACTTGTTCAATAGTTCATAAACTCTTTCTTTATTTAGTCTTCTCACCAGAAGAGCAGCAACACACGTCTTCACAATTAAACTTACGGCAACAACACAAGTCCTTGATTTTTTCATGTCTTGAAAACTCTTCCCAATTCATACGTCTTCCATCTTTCTCTCGCTGAAACTCTCTTTCATTGATCGTAAATGAACAACATATTTGGAATAACTCCTATGTCCATCACCATCTTCTTTCCTTAAATCTATTTTCTCACATAAGCAACTCGTATCAATTCTTCCTTGCAGTAGATTCGAAACAGCTTGTTGGACAAACCACTATCAACTACGCCAAACCTTAACACATCGAAACCAATAATATCAGCATCAACATCTACTTCTGATCCGGTCACCATTAACTCGTTAGAGTTCTCACTTTCTCGATCCCATAACAGCTCAACATAAACGCGGAAGCATAAAAGACTACATTGATATTAATCTTGGTATATCTTTCTCATTAATTCTTCAAGCTATTTATACAATCACAAGACTTGGTTCTTACGACACAAATCTTGATTCTCAAGATATTCAATTCCTAATATAACTCACAAACTTAAAGTGCATATCTCCTAAATATAGACTCATATATTATTTCCTATTACAACTACACCGATGTAATGACAATAACACAAAATTTAAGTCATATTGATCAACCTAAATGTTAATGATATTATTCACCACTTTGACACTTATATGATCTTTCTAAACTCTTTATAACGAATGTATATTGCTCTTACAGTGGATTCAAGCTAAGTTTGTATACAACAATGGAGGAATATAGATATGCAGGCTAAATTCTAAGATGGAACTTGTTTCTTTCAATTCATCTCTCTCTCAATATAGAGATGCCCGTACAGTCATTTTTGTTAAAGAGTTGCTCTACTAGTTTCCTTTGCAAAGGAGCAGATCTGGACTATGTTGACCATATCGGAAACGAACGAGCACATTAAAGAAGAACAGATGGTCAACACAACAGAACCGCAGTTGCAGTACATTAAACTTCCTTTAAATACTTTTTCCCTCGAAAAGACGTTTCCTCTTTTGCTGTTT
The DNA here is from genome assembly GCA_023529315.1 of Papaver bracteatum. Taxonomy (NCBI): domain Eukaryota; kingdom Viridiplantae; phylum Streptophyta; class Magnoliopsida; order Ranunculales; family Papaveraceae; genus Papaver; species Papaver bracteatum. Next base: position 482,506 of record JAJJWX010003522.1, read on the forward strand.
GCTTCAGTTACAGAGAGAAAGAGAAAGAAACGACAAATTAAAGAGATCCCATATCTCTTCATTAAAATATAATCCAAAATCTTAATCATTCACCTATTCTCCTATCTATCTATTTCTTTCCATCTCTAATCTGTTGTCTCTATCCACATTGTAAATTCTCGTCAGTTGTTGCAAAAGTTGTCAAACGCAACTACGACTGTTAAATTAGAAAAAAAACAAAAGGTATATAAGTTATAGACACAAGAAGATAGAGATAACAATTCAGGTTTCAGGAAGAGCTTGAAAATGGAGGTTCGAAACAATGTAGGGAATCATAATGGGATAGACATGACCACCACCACCACCGCCACATCACCACCATCTCAGCATCAGCATCCTCCTCCTTCCCCTAATAATAGTAAGCAAATTAAGCCCTCTCCTAAACCAGTTGATACAAATTCTGTCACTCTCAGGTACTCATCCCTCTCTCTCTCTCTCTGTCCGCCTATCTTTCTTTAATAGCTAATTCAAATTCAATTGTGGAGTTTATGATTGGATAAATTTGATTGGTTTTTGCAGGTTACAAAAAGAATTAATGTCTCTCATGCTAACCCTTTGTTCTCCTACTCTTCTTATCTTATGTAAAAGAACTGTCCTGATTTTGAGTATTTGTTGAATTCTACACTCTCTTCATTTTGGGTCTTTTTATTTTTTAAAAAATTACACGATTACCCGTCACTCATTCTTCAAATTTGTGTTTACCCGTAGAAAAACTTTTAATAGGCATTTACACAATTTTCTTGGTAATACTGTAATTACATTAAAATGCAGGGACATTTTTGGCTTTTTACTTAATATAAACTTCCTATTTTGACCTTTCTTAAAACTACCATTTTTCACAATTTTCCTAACATTTTACAAATTTTGTATTACGGTTAGTTAAATTGTTTGTTTTTTATCGTCAAATGGGCAACTAATTTCCGATTATTAAGGGTTAACATTATATTAGTATCTGTTTTAAAAATGAGTATCAGGCCTTATCCCATAACGAGCAAATACCAGAATGGTTTCACTTCCGTTTTTGCAAAAGCTAGTTCCGTTTTTGTTTTTGCAAATACCAAAATAGATAAATTGTGTAGTCTGCAGATGGGAAATTTATTTTCACCCGTACATTTTTATCCTAACAGAACTTAGAGTTCACCGGAATTATTACCAACAACAAAAAACTCTTGAGCGTTTTTATTGAATGTTTAATGTTGAGCGTATGCGTGTGAAACAGAAGATAAATGCCCATGTGAAGTTTTTTGAAAGCATGCTTGTATTTCAATGCGGGAATTTGTAAATGTGATGCGCAACCAAATAGATTGATAACCAAAGTTCCATTAGTCTTCATCGTCACTTGACATTCATACAAAAACATAACTAGAAGCAGTAATTAAAGAATGAAAAAAGCTTCCTGATGGAAAACTCAATCTAAACATTCCTCTTCTTCTTTTTCTCGATATTCATTAATCTAATTGGTCTTAATAATCATAATCACCTCTATAGGGTTCGTTAAAAATTTGCCTAATTATCTCTTGGACCGTGACTAATAGCATCTTTCGATGGGAAACAACTGGATAGCATTCAAAAATTTTTTTCTCCCAGTGTAAAACACAGTTAGGAATATCAACATAGGGATACTGATGCAAAGGATTATATCCTGGTAGGAGTATGACATAAATGGTTATTAACTAAGAAAGATTCATTTATATACAGTTGTAGTGGCAAGCTATGAATGAGATGTTGAATATTCAACACCAACTTAGTCAAGTGTTCACATCTATCTAAATTAACCTAGAAATATCTATGATGTCTAGAGTCAATGTTAGACAATTAACATGTGTAAAATGAGTGTTCTAGAGTTAGACAAATCAAATAAGAATACTAGATTGTCTAGTAGTTGGTTTGGTGGAAGCCTCCATAGGCATAGTTGTTAGCCTCCATATGCATAGTTGTTAGCCTCCATAGGCATAGTTGTTAGCCTCCATAGACATAGTTCTCTTCTTCTTTTTGTAGCCTATAAATAGGCATGTTGTATTCATTTGTAAGTAAGAAAGAAAGAATCAATCAATCAAAAATATCAAATAGATTGTATTCCACCAAGATTAATATCAATGTAGTCTTTACGCTTCCGCGTTTATGTTCTCCTCTCTCTTGTTCGATCTTTAAGATGGTATCAGAGCAAGGTGAGAGGGAAAGAGGAGAGGAAGAGAAGTTATATGTTTTCCTAAAGAGTTTCTAAAGTTGCAATAAGAAGGAGAAAGAAAACCAAATAAAAATAAAAATAAAATAAAATAGTTGCGCAATATTCTGATGGTTATTGTGACAAGTTTGAAGCTAGAAGTCAGGTGAAGGAGAAGTTTGATGTCGTTTGAATTCACGGTGAAAATCGAGCTTAGGGCATGTTCTTGATTCCGAGAAAACATGGCAGTCGAGATACTAGTCTTAGGAAAAAAAAAATGTTACCGATGTTTTTGATGAGAAGAATCAAAGATGGTCATAAAGTCCAAGCTTGAGCTGTTTAGGGTTTGTTTGTGACGGCGTCGGCTGCTCCAAAGAAATCAAAAAAAAAAAATGGTTTATGCTTAATTGGTGAAGGCGTAAGGATTATTGCTATCTTGCAGCTCCGTCGCTTGTGGTTTTAAAGCCATGCTCGTGATCTTGAAGAAGAAGAAGAAGAAGAAGAAGAAGAAGAAAAAAAAAAAAGGTTCGAGGTTGTTTGGTTTTGAGCTGAGGGTTATGAACTCGTTTCTTGAGCCAAGATAAAGGAAGATTATTAAGACAAGTTTTCCAAAACAAAACGAGCTTTCTTTGATGTGAGCGAGCACAAGGAAGAAAATATGATTGTTTGTCTCTTTGCCATTGGCGTAGTAACAAAGATGACAAGCTTTAGCCTAGAAAACATCGTAGGAAGGTGTTGTCATGTGTCGAGATTGGTATTTTTTGCCATTGCCATGAGAGCTCCAATAGGTGATGATGATAATGATTGCTACGGTGATGAGACATGTAGATCGTTGGTGCTTCTCGGGAGGGTCTTGTCATGAAGAGATGACTATGGACAATGAGAAGAATAATGGTGGTTTTCCGACGGAATGGAGTCTGCTGCCACTATCGGCGACCGATAATGAAGCCCATGGTTGAGCTTGGCAAGCAATGGTGTTGCTTCTCGGGTTGCGACCATTAACGACATAGAAATGGAAGTGAATCGAGCTCGAGAGATGAAGGGTGAACGACGGAGCTCGAGCGAGACGACGCATACATTGATGAGATGATAAGATGAACGTGGAGATTTCGAGAGATGGAATGATGTTGTTATCCCGGTGATGGTAACGGTATTGCATGCATGTCGTAATGCCGGGACGGTGATGAACGAAGCGAGAGAAGTGAAGCTCGAGATGAACCAAGTTCAGAGACAAAGATGGTAGAGCTTTGGCAATGGAAGGTGGCGTGGTTTCGGTGATCGGAGAGCTTGGTGATAAAGATGGCAGTGTTTCATGGAGAGTTCGACGTGAGCACTTGGTCATTGTTCGAGGAGAAGTGATGAAGAGTGAACGAAGGGAAAACGAGTGGCTGCCATTATTGACCGAAGCTCGAGATGTAGAGAAAACGTGTGATACCGACACACCTAACACGCCGCACGAGAGGAAAGAAAAACGGAAAGCAAAGGCGGAAAGCAAAAGTGGAGAGAACACGGTTGTGATGAGACGCATACATGAAGGATGACGAGACGGAGAGCTCTGCCGTCGCTGCTCCAAAGAATGATGATGCTTACGCCATGAGATGAAGGAATAAAATGGGTTGAGCAATAAGAGTGGATTGAGGTGTTCTGCTTTGTAATGAATTCTTCCACCGATGGAGATTCGAACAAGTGATGAGTTAACCGTTGAAGGAGAAGAACATGATGTTGTGTCGAGAGAAACAGAATGTTTCCATGATGATACACGGTGGTCGATGGAGTTGGAGATCGATAGTCGCGCATGCAGCAGAAAGCAAAAAAAAAAAAAAAAAAAAAGAGAGTGCCAGTGAGAAAGTGCCATTCAACTATCTTTTCATGGTGTGACCGACACACTAAACGTCCATCTCACCTGCCCAGACAAAAAAAAAAAAAATCGAAACAAAGAAGAAGTTGAAGGTGATTTAGATGGGGTGAAAGCCTCAAAGAAAATAGAGAAGATGCGAGACAAGATGTTTGTTTAAATGCAAGGATGATCATGGAAACATAAGTGTGACAATAATTGTCACAACGTTGCAAATCATTACGAATTTGAGAAATGTGGCAAACTGGATAGCGTGACAAAATTGTAACAACAATATAACAAGAATAAGAATAGTCGAGCTTGTGGCGAAGCTTGACGAAATGAAAGATTGTGAGAGAATCTGGATAACCAAAGAAGTGTTACGGCTTTTCGAACAAAAGCGTGGCTTGGAACAAAGATGAATAGAAGAAGAAACAACAAAAAATGTTGTGAAGAAACGGAAGCAATCACCAAGTGGTGATGAGATAGAGAACAACAAAAGTGGGTGAAAATCCTATGAGTTGTCTAAAGAGTACAAGAAGTATTTTACTGAAACGAAGTAGGACCGCAATGTCCCTAAACTACGATGGAACCCGTATGTTCTAAAACTACGAAGAGGACCGCAATGTCCCTAAACTACGATGGAACCCGTATGTTCTAAAACTACGAAGAGGTCCGTAATGTCCTTAAACTACGAAGAGGACCATAATGTCCTTAAACTTCCGAAGAGGACCGAAACGTCCTTAAACTATGAAGAGGACCGAAACATCCTTAAACTATGAAGGGGACCGAAATGTCTACGATAAAGAGAAGTTGGAAAGTCGGTGTTGAGGGGGAGTGTTGAATATTCAACACCAACTTAGTCAAGTGTTCACATTTATCTAAATTAACCTAGAAATATCTAGGATGTCTAGAGTCAATGTTAGACAATTAACATGTGTAAAATGAGTGTTCTAGAGTTAGACAAATCAAATAAGAATACTAGATTGTCTAGTAGTTGGTTTGGTGGAAGCCTCCATAGGCATAGTTGTTAGCCTCCATATGCATAGTTGTTAGCCTCCATAGGCATAATTGTTAGCCTCCATAGACATAGTTCTCTTCTTCTTTTTGTAGCCTATAAATAGGCATGTTGTATTCATTTGTAAGTAAGAAAGAAAGAATCAATCAATCAAAAATATCAAATAGATTGTATTCCACCAAGATTAATATCAATGTAGTCTTTACGCTTCCGCGTTTATGTTCTCCTCTCTCTTGTTCGATCTTTAAGATGAGATTGATTACAGATCAATAACTATTTCATAGGAGCAATGAACTTTTGGTATCACACAATGGAACATTTGAACGTCCCATAAAATTATGGAACATTAAATCATGTATAGTAGAACCTCCGCATATTAATATTTTTGGGCACACATAAAATTATTAATATTTGAAGGTTGATAAATATAAGTTTTTACAAATCGGGACTATGATTTGTATCAATATATAGAGGTTATTAATATATAGAGTATAAAGATTTTAGAAAATTGGTGTTGAAGAACATTATTAATCACCCCATCGCAAAACTTTTCTATCTTTCCTTTTTGATCAGTAAAATGTGATCTTCTAGCTCTATTATATAAAAGTGAAGAATAAAAATAATGAACAAACACAAAATAGCTCAAAATAATTCATTAGAACAACTTTGTCATCCTCATCTGAACGACTGAACCTACATCATCTGAAGACTGAAATTCCGTTCTGAAAAACATACACAAGAACCGTAATTAGTTTGACAAAATGCAAAAGAGAGAAAAAGAATCGAACATCATAGCAACGCTCACTACATTGTCCCTATGCAAGCCATTAATGTCTTGTTCATGGAGCATCTATAATCCTTTGGTTCCTGATTCAAGCGATTTCAAGATATTAATATGAATTTCCACGAAAAGAAAGAAAAAGAAATCAAACAAAAGCAGATCCATTTTTGCGCAAATAGATAAATATACTGTCAGTCTATCACTAGCCTTTTTGATTAACCAAAACCAAGTACCAATTTTTTTTTTCCCACTGGCCATTGCCAGAATACATTTTAGTTTGATCCTTGGTTCCTGATTAACTCGCTAGTAACGTATGCGTTTATGTAAAATCGAAATAAAAGAAAATCAAAACCAATTTTTTTAGAGCAAAAACAAATTCGTTTTTGCTTAATTGGGCCGACCTACCGGAGGGCTCGAAGGGCCCGTAGGGAGGAAGTCTCTTTTATGACCATTTTTTTGTTAAATGAAGAGTAACGTAAATGTTCAATTTTATAAAAAGATTGAGAAAGAATATTCCTTGTAGATTCCCGTCACATTTTCACTAGACAAGATTATCCCTCTCATTTAGTCCAATTACTATAACTATTTTTGTATCCTACTTTTCAGGGGTATAATTGGAAAGTCAACTTTAATATAACATATATAAAAATCCGTGCCTTAGAATTTTACAAATTTTATCTCGTTGGAAAGGTTATAAAAAAATCTATGCAACGAGCACAAACAACAATATCAAATTTAAACTCCATCTTCAAATTCTTTTTCGGTCGGCCCTTCTACCGTGGCAACGGTTATACTAGTTGAATATAATGGCAATGCCTCACATGCAGAAACCGAAATCGCAAGTCCCATAAATAAAAGATGGAGTAACAAGATCACCTAGATTGTAGCGAATTCAAACCTCCCAAAAAAGCGCAGTCAAACTGAATTATACCAAACCAATATTCCTAACAAATAGCCATAATATTCACCAATTTAATTAAATTTTCCATTTTTGAAAAATGGCACGGTTTGTAAATTGCAATACAATTAAGGTTGTTTGCATATGTAAAATTGTGAAACTGATTAGAAATTTCAAATTTTGGGTAAACTCATATTTTGAAAAAATTGATGTGTAAACACTAATAGGAAGATTCTTATTTGTGTAAACACCTGTTCCCCTTATTTTTTTGCTCGATTTTGGGTCTTTTTAAAGTAAATTTATAACCATATCAGGTATTTTATGTGTGGGTGCATCTAAACTTGCGTTGCTCATCAGAAGATGGCTCACTATATAGGCAAGTACTCTGTTAAGTCATAAGTTGTTTGTTGATGGCTCCACTCTCAGTTATTAAATAGAAAACAACTCATTTGTATGTGTTATCAAAATTATTTTCACACAAGTGTCCAACTATGGTTTGTTGAGATGAACTTAGTCTTAGTAGGAGGTCTAGAACTAGCAGTGTAGTTTAGAAAAAAGGTACCTATCAATAGGCGTTGGCGAGCTAGTCTTATGATATGATAAGGGATAGTTCCTTCCGTAATCGATGTTTTGCTAGATGAATGGAGGTGATCTTGGGGTATCGGCATTTCCTGAAAATGAGAACATCTTTTCGTGGATTGGTACTATCCAAGGTGGCAAAGGAAAACCGTATGAGAATTTTTTATACAAGCTTTCTCTACGGTTTCATCTGGATTACCCTTTTAAGGCTCCATCGGTTAAGTTCGATACAATGTGTTTTCATCCAAATGTTGACCAGTATGGAAACATTTGTCTTGACATCCTTCAGGTATTATTTTCACAACAAATGGTGAATCCCAAAAATCCGGATAAATGAAAGAATTGGTATTTTGTGCTATAATTTTGCTTTGAGAATTGAAAAATATCTCCTTTGAAATGTCATAGGACAAGTGGTCCTCAGCTTACGATTGCAGATCCATCCTTATATGCATTCAGAGCTTGTTGGGAGGTACATATTCCTTGTGTCGTCTATTTGATTTGGTTACTTAATTTATCTGTGTCCCTGATTAATGCTGCAGTGTGTATGTTATCAGAGCCAAATAATGAGAGTCCTCTCAATAGCTATGCGGCATCACTATGGAACAACCAAGAAGGTATGAGCTAATACATTGTGTTTCTGTTTTGTTTTTCTTTCTTGCATACTCTCAATTCTTTCTATGGCTACAAATGTGAATTTGGAGATGAAGGAAGTGTTCCACATCTGCTGCAATTTTTGGTTTGGACATATTCAAGTTGACTCATCTCTAGGCTCCCTTCCTCGACCGTTTATGTGTTTCTCATTTGCTATGGTGCCGTTCCCATTATTAGCTGATAGGAAATAATAAGAAAAGACAACCCCAAGGAACTTATAAATGATATGATGTCCAAGGGAGGTGAATCTTTAATCTTCCTGTTGTTGGTAGAAGAAGCTTCATTATACTCCTTCCTTACCGTAGCAGTTCAAGTGACTGTTGGCAGCTTGATGAAATCTGCTGCTTTTTCTTCTCTGTTTATTTGCAGACTACAAGAAAATTGTCCGGAAGCAATTTATGGATGAAACAGAATTTGAAAACTGATGTAACAGTGCATATTGAATGTTGATAGCTGTCCATACACTTCAAGGGAGCAGGGGCACATTTCTCCATAATGCTCGCAATGAAGATGGTTTATTTTAGTAGGCAACAGTATTAACTTCATGTTCTTCTGTAATAGCTGAACTAGTCCCGCACCTAGGGCTGTTCCCATCCTCGCCTGTTACTCAACAAGGAATTGCTTCCTCTCTTTTTGTCCTTTATCGTGCTTCTTTTGTATGAACATCTGAATAATGTGAAATATAAAAAACTTACAGTTGAATAGGGTCAGATATTACTGGGCGTAATGTGAAATATAAAAAACTTACAGTTGAATAGGGTCAGATATTACTGGGCGTCGATCAAAAAACACCATTACTGGTAGGGTAGGGGTCTAAAGTCTGTCTGGGGTATTGGCTGAATTATTCTTTTTTTTGCTGAGAAACACACCAATGCATTACCAAAAAAAGGAATTACAAACAGCAGTCAAGTTCACCTTCCTAATAACGTTGTTCAAAAAAGAAGGAAGAGACTGCCAAAGACCTTGAAGAAGGTTCTTTCTAGGCGAGCAAGCCGATCAGCTAGAGAATTATTACATCGCTTTACATACAAAAGTTTAAAAACAGTTTTACTCTTGAAAGAAATCCTACACCAATTAACAAGGTCATAGCTTCTCCAGGAGCATTCCGAAGTAGCATCATTCACAAAATTGACCAACTGGAGGCAGTCACCAAGAAAGACAGCTTTCGGGAGGTTCATTTCTTCAGCCCAAGAAATAGCCAAAAGAAGAGCAGCAGCCTTTGCACCCACTGCATCAGGGATCCACCCGAAGTCTGACCGCACACATATCACATTTCCTGAAAAATCACAACATATAACACCCATTCCAAACTTTAAGTCTTTAAAGGAACCATCAACAAAAAAGAAATGCCTAGCATCAGAAAAAGGGATTTTAAAGGAACACTCGGGAGAAACAGAGCAAGCACTAGAAGCATTTCTAGGGGAAATATAAGAGTTTAACATTCTCTAAGTTTTCAGAATGGCATTGTTTAAATTAAAAGCAGCATTCCTGAACAAAGCATCACATCTCAGTTTCCAAATGCTCCATAATACCACTGAACCAATACTGGGCCATGAAACTTTAAAAGGAGAAGCACCAAGAGAGGAGTCATGCCAGTAAATAAACAAATCATCAAGCCAGTCCACATCAACAGCGATCATATGAGAGAAAGCCATACCAAACCAGATGCGAGAGACAACCGGGCAGTTAAAGAAATGGTGCATAATGGTTTCTTCATGAGAATGACAGAGATGACAAGAGGTATTTACACTAGGGTTGTAGTACTGAATTAGAGTATTAACTGGCAGCATATGCGCAAAAATTTTCCAGATGAAAATTTTGATTTTCGGCAGACAGTCAATATTCCAGACTTTCTTCCAGAAAGAGGCATCTTCCGTAGATGGACAATCATTAATATATATTCTATAAGCAGATTTAACAGTAAACTTACCAGAGTTAGAGTGATCCCACATGAGAGCATCAGAGTTACTACAGTTTAAGGGGATAGATCGAATTCTATCCACTTCATGTGGTGTGAATAAATCATTCAAGAGATCCACATTCCAACAGCTGTCAAAGAGTTCATTCACAAAAGTAAAGTTACTATAATTAGGATTCTGAGAAGTAAGGGGAGTATTGTATCTAGGGATCCAGTTAGAATCCCAAATAAGCGTAGAAGCCCCGTTGTTAATCTTGATAACAGTGTTAGCTTTTATGAATTTGATCCCATTAACAAAACCCTTCCAGATCCAAGAAGAAGAGTCAGCAGCCTTATCTATTTCTAAAAGGTTCTGATTGGGAAAGTATTTATGTTTCAATAAAGTCGATAACACAGAATTAGGCTGCATCATTATTGTCCAACGAAGCTTACAAATAAAAACTCTATTAATAGCATGAGAATTTCTAATGCCTAGACCACCATTAGTCTTAGACTTTCCAATGTCCCCCCAAGACCTAAAGTAAGAAGCATGATTTGGATTTTGTTTAGACCACCATAAAGTCCTCTGAATTTTATCAATTTTACTAGTGACCGATTTCGGAAGAGGAAAACAAGCCATGTGATGAATAGAAAGACTAGAAAGAACATGCTTGGTCACCACAGTTCTACCAGCTACATTTAACTTAGATTTTCTAGAAGAATTTAATCTAGCATAGAAGTTATCAATCAGAAAATTAAAGGATTTAGTTTTGTCCCTACCTATGAACAGAGGAGTACCAAGATATTTTTCAGAGCTGCTAAGGAATTTCATGTGAAGAGATTTGGACAGCAGCTTGATATGTCTATGATGCATCTTACCACTGGTTATGAAACCTGATTTATCAAGATTAATTGCCTGACCAGATGCCTTAGCAAAGACATTAATAACTTTGAGTATATTTTTAGCATAGGTAATAGACGCTTTACAAAACATCATGCAATCGTCAGCAAAAAACAGGTGAGAGATTGATGGGCTATTTTTCTTAAGCTTGAAACCCTGAAAACAAATTCTCCTCCTTGGCCTTAATAAGAAGTTGAGACAAGACCTCCATACAAAGAATGAAAATGTATGGGGACAAACAGTCACCTTTCCGAATACCACGAGAAGGGACAAAAGTTTCCCCATGCGACCCATTAACCAGCACTGCATAAGACACAGTACTAACACATTGATAGATCATATTATACCAGTCTTCAGAGAACCCTAATTTTTTAAAAACAGCCAGAATAAAAGACCATTTCAGTCTATCGAAGGCTTTTGAAAGGTCAAGTTTTATCGCAATGTGACCATTCTTTGAAGATTTCTTTTTCTTTTTAAAAGAATGAAGAATTTCATGATTGATTACAATGTTGTCATGAATCTGGCGGTTAGCGACAAAAGCAGATTGAAAATGCGAAATCAGAGAGTCTAAGTGAGTCTTTAACCTATTAGTCAGTATTTTTGAAATGATTTTGTAAACACAGTTAGCTAAGCTAATCGGTCTAAAATCATTTGGGGAAGAAGGGTTCTTAGTTTTAGGGATTAGAGTAATAAAGGTAAAGTTGGACTGCCTAAGCAAAAAAAAATTCTATTGAAGAACATCTGAACATGAGAAATTACTTCCGGATGAACTATTTCTCAATTATCCCTGAAAAAGCCCGCAGGGAAACCATCTGGCCCTGGGGAACTCCACGGAGCCATCATATTAACAGTGTCAACAATTTCTTGAATAGAAGGAATAGCAATTAAGGAGGAGTTAATGTCATCAGTAATAATAGGCGAAACAAATCTAAGGGCTTCATCTATATCATGCTTAGACGGAGAAGATGTAGTAAAAATCTTTTTGAAATGTTTAGAGAACAACTCAGAAATCTGTACTTTATTATCTAACCATAACCCTTTCTCATCTTGGATGGTATGAATTGTACTGACCATATTTCTAAGCTTAACAGTATTGTGGAAAAAGTTAGTATTTCTATCATACTGTGTGAAATAATTTATTCGAGATTTTTGTTTATAGAAACAGTACTCAATTTCATACCAATAGTCAAGCTGATTAGAGTAGTTCAAAATGAAATCACCAATTTGGGTAGTGTAAGGCATAGCCTGGAGTTTTTCAATTTTGGTGTTGAGGCGAGCTATGGTAGTTTTGATGTGACCAAAAGAATGCCGATTCCTGTTTATCAAATCCTTTTTAACATTCTTGAGCTTGTTAACTACTATGAACGAGGGGGAACCAGACACTTTATTAGACCATGCAGTATTAAGAGTATCTTTGAATTCTGGACTGAGCTGCCAGCATTGAAAGAATTTATATGGAATGTCGACAATTTTTTCATAATGAAAACATTTAACCAAGATAGGAGAGTGATCAGAAAAGACTCTCGCTAAGTTGGTGACTCTAGTATGTGGCATAGCTGAGACCCATTTGTCATTCATAAAGCTTCTATCAAGTTTTCAAAAATCAATTCAGAAGGATTTTTAAATCTACGATTGCACCAAGTGAAAGGATTGACATATGAAGTCACTTCATTCATATTCATCTTAATTAGAAGTTCTCTAACAAAATTAGGAGGAAAGGAATGAATAGGACTACCTCCTTGTTTTTCATAACTATGAAGAATAAAGTTAAACTCGCCAATAACCATCCAAGGATTGATGTTATTTTCAAACATCTCTTTAAGAAAGTTCCATTGATTTCTTATGCCAACAGACTTTAAAGATCCATATACAAACGAGACAACACAATTCTTGATTGCTGGCGTCACATCGCAAATTACGTGGATGATGTTTAAGGAACAGCCTAGGACTTCTATATTCGACTTTTCAAAGTATCCAAAAGCAAGACCCCCCGATTTACCCACAACATGAATAAAAGTCTAAGAGTCAAAGGCTAGATGATGAGTATATCTGCTAACAGTACAAGCACCATAGTTTCAAGAAGACAAACACAATCAAGTTAATATTTCCTAACAAGATTAGCTAGGTGCCTCCACTTCTTATCAGAGCAACAACCATTAATATTCCAGCACAAGAATTTCATGATGAAAAGGTCAACAGTAAATAAAAACAAGAACAATTCGAAAAAGACGGGGAGACACATACCAAAAGCAGTAAATCAAGAAAAGAAAGCACAAAAGAGTTCAGGAGTACCAAAAAATAAACAATAGGATAAATAAAATCAAAAGTCAGGAAGAGTAAAACTTACAAGATCATGAGAAATTGGGGTATATGCTGCCATAGGGTCTGATTCAAGCATCGTAAGATCGATTTCCCTCTCAAATTCCTCATCCGTGACCATAGGTTCAGGAGGTAGTACATTCAAAGGCATCGGCTCAAGGATAGCAGCTTCATTAAGATCCACATTCAACTCATTCTGACCTAGATTGTCGTTAGCAGGAAGGAAAGAGCCAAAAGAGGCTGAGGCAAAATTAAAAGCCGAAGCATAGTTTACAGAAAACCTGGAACCTAACACCACTGTCTGAGAAAAGGTAGAGCAAGATGAAGACCGGAAAAAACTTCCATTTGAATCACCCAAGGAAGAGTATTCACCCAAAGACCCCACATTGAAAGAAACATTTGATGGAGGAGAAAAGGGGGGAACAGACGACACTGGAGGCCAATGAGGAGGAGGCATGAAAGCAAAAGGTCTAGTTTAAAATTCAGTTCTCGGCCTCTTTCCTTTTCTATCTCCAATTGAAAATTCATGAAAAATCTGAGGGCTAGGGGGAGGATGGTCAGAGCTAGCAGGTTATCTAATGGTTAATGGAGAAACGGAATGCCTGACAGAAGCAAAAGAGAGAGCAGAGAGGTCCGAGCTTCTATTACCTAGAACACCCGAAGGCTGCAGACTTACAGAGAAAGCTGATGGCTTTGAATCAGAACTGGAAGCAGCAGCAGCAGCAGCAGATGAAAAAGCCCCTCTAACATTAGCAGAATTCGAACTAGCTGGACGAGTCGGCCAAGGATTGGTGACTGCTACATGCGTAGCTCTAGCAGTAGGGGATGGCAGCGCTCTGACATGTATCTGAGATTGTATTTCCCGACAGCGAATCTCATCATGTATAAGCACAAAACAACGCTTGCAAGCACGAAACGGAAGCCTTGGGTAAAATGCAGAGATATAAAAGGTCTTAATAGTAGTGTTAATGACCACCTTCCTAGTTAAGAGGGAGTTAAGTGGTACCATCAACTTAACCTCAAACCTGTTTCCCACAACAGATTCTGCATTAACAAAGTCGCCAATATGATCCAAGACTTCACGAGCTCTCCCTTTGTTGACCAAATCCGAAGGAATTGTAACTTGAACTGGCATAAGTGTTCTTTCCCACAGCAGATTAAAAATGTTCTCCAACTTGTTCAGGGGATGCACTGCAAAAAGTTGACCAAACAATAAGGTAGGACGTGCAGAAAAGGCAATATCCCTATCCTTACTACATTTAAACATGACAGCAAACAGATTCTGATATGGCATATCTTGCAAAAAAGGCTTGGCTAGCTTGAAATCCTCTGAGCTAATAGGACAAATCATGTTCAAGTGATGCTTAACAAATGTTTTGTAGTAGCTTCTAGTGTTATCACATAAAAGAGCAGCAAAAATATGTGGGAATTCCTCAACATCTTCATCTAGATCTAACACTTTCACTTGTTCTGGTGCAAAAACCATAATAGTAAGACTAAGTTATACAGACTAATGAGAATTATATACTGATAAATTGGAGAGGTCCTGCCTTAAATAGAAGAGAATATAGAGATATTGCATTAAGAAAATTCTTGGAAATGATGAGTGAAGGGTCTGTCATAAAGACAATCTTCACGCTCAACATGAAGTAACACTGATAGCAGGAATGAATAGACAGTAGAGAATAATCATTCAGCATAGAGAATCAAAGAGTAAATTAAATGGTTAACCAAAAATGCCAAGTGTAAACAAAGTTCTGATGCAGCCATCAAGACCCAATGAAAATTAGTGTCCAAATAAAAATATATGTAATCTCTCTTAATTAAATAATTAGTGATGGATAGAGGAAAAGGAATTTCACAACTTTTGATGAAGAGTTACAGAACTTTAATTAGCTACAAGCAATTAAAAGGAATAAGTATAGATGGTACTCTTCAAAACCAATCTGCATCTCAATAGAGCCATCATTAAGAAGAGACTACGCCATAATAAAGCAAATTTAACTCAACTTAAAAAGAGAGATAGTATCAACTGAACAGAAGAGGAAAGAACTTCTTTATAGGTCCCTAAATAAAAATGTCAAAGTTTAATCTCTACAAAGTAGAGTCTCATAAGAACCTCCAATACTCAGACTGATTGATTATCCACAGATACTAAAGGATAAGAAAAACCCTTAAGCAAACAATGATACCCTAAAGAACTGACCCCTCTGAGATCAAATCTCTGGTGAAAATCAAATCTTATGATGATACCCAGAGAACCCTATGACTGCACCCCCATTAGCTCATGACCTAAAATAGGAAAAAGAGAAAGGAAAAACGTGAAAAGAAACAGAACTTCTGATAAAGAAAATAGGGGTTAGATAATTAATCAATCAATCATAACATTAAAGATACGAAGAAACAAAAATCAAAAGTTAAGAAAATCTGAAATTGATGAAATTAGGTTAAGCAAGAAAATAAAAACAAACCCTAAAAAATAAGAACTGGATAATAAGAAGGGGGGGAAGAGATACAATCACCGGTTTAGTATGCAATCAATCGCCTAACATGGATTAAAAAACCAGAGATGATCAAGAGATTGAAGACGGGATTAAGGTTGACTTAAGTCAACATCGCAAGAAAATTCGCCTTGAAATCATAATCATAATGATATCTCCCCTCCTTTAAAAGGCTAAGTCATATGAGCTCCCTCGTCGCACGGTGAGTGTGACACCCCTCTCAAATTAAATTAGATAAAAGCTTTCAACTAGCGCAATTCTGGAGAGGACAATTGGCGGAACTTTATTGGTTTAGACACTAAAATCCGGACTACACTTTGTTTACACCATGTATTTAACTGACCGTTAGTAACACCGTTAGCAAAAATGTGGGTATACAATATTTCTGTCCAATTTTATGGTTGAAAAACTCACTATACCCTAGTTAGTAATTCGGCGAATGATTCGCGAATTCGTACGTATCAACGAATAACGGTGCATTCTTCCGAATTATCGGAAGACCGAACAGGGTACGCGATTTATATGGGGTTTCCGAATTATTCGCGAATAATTCGGACAGTTGACTCGCTATGGACTCGGGCTGACTCGGCGATTCAAGAACATTTTGTTACTATTTTAAAGAGAGAATAAAAAGATGTTGGGGGTGGGAGTTGAACCCATGACCCCTAGCTTGGGAACTAGGGATCTAACCATTGAGGTAGTTCCTTGTTGTTGTCTAATTTTACTATATTATGAATATAACACATAAAATATGTATTAAATCATAATTTTAAATCAATCTAACCTTAAAAATATATTTTTTATTAATTTGATGTAACCCGAATTTTAAAATCGAACTTATATTTCTAAAACGAATTATAGACGTACGTATCCGTTCCGAACTACACTCCGAACAACGAACCGTTGATCGACTTTTTGACCGAATACGACCTATCCAAATCCGTAAAATTCCCGAACGTATGCCGTCCCGAACTCCTCTCCGTATCACGAATTGCTAACTAGGCACTATACTTCGTTTACACCGATTATTAACTGTACGTTAAGTGACGTTGTTAGTGTGGACAACACCTACATCAAAAACTAGACCTAAAGCTAACAGAGACACCAATATATGGAAGTGAGTTTTATTCTGTTCTTCTTCTTGTTTTTCTTCTGTTCTTCATGTCTTTCTCCCTGTTGAACTCAAATCCAACGAATAACTTTTTTTTTGTGAGGGATTCATGTAAATATTGAGATTCAGATAAATTGAAGAAGAGGTTAATCAATTTGTAAGCCAATTGAGCTCAGAAAGAAGAAGTAATCACAAGAAATGGAAATTAGGGTTTCTGCTAGAATTGAATAAGTTGTATATTTGGAAGAGGAGTTTGATTTAGAAAATAAAAATGGAGATTAGAGATGGGTATTGTGTATTGAGAGTAAGGGAGGAGATTTAGCTCCTGATTCTCTACTCAGGATGATTTCTAGGTTTGATTTATTTGGTTTGATTTTGCAGGTAACAGGACGATTTGCCCTTCATACACAATGTAATCGAATCATCAGTTCCTAAAACCTTATTCCCAGTGTGTATTAGACTGTTGCCTTTGGTGCTTCTTCTTCTTTTATCAATTTTCAAAGTTCCTATGATTCATAGTCTTATGAAATTTGGATCTCTTGAATTGTTATATATTCAGTGAAGTCATATGACCGGTTTGTATTACTTATCTGACAACTGAATTTCATTTCATCCAAGCAGCATTATAAATGTTGAGTTCATAAAAGAATTATCTTTTTATTCAGCTGCCGATTTTTGATTACAATCTTGATACTTTCTGTCGTTAAACAGATATGTTGGTAGCTACAAGAAGCAGCAACACGTCGATCAGGTAAAACTACTCTTACACATGTTGAAAATAAATAATTGTATCCATCACATGAGAATGGTGCTGCTTATTGGCTTACATACTGTCTATGCTGGAGTTTAATGCGAAAATAAGGCGATGTATGATACGTTATTTAGAACCGTTCATGTGCATCATTGCTGTGAGAAAGGAAGGCGAGAATGCACTTAATGCCATGCTTAAAAATGTCATTGGAACTCTTGATTTTCGTTTCAAGTATCTGTTACAGGGGGATACTTATCCTGAGGTGCATTATACTTGGATAATTATCTAATTTAAGCTAGCATTTTGATGTTGAGAATCACCTAATTAAGATTTGAATCCCTTGATTGCCAGGAATTTTTACAGCCAGCTGTGATCTGTTTAGCACCTTCAAAAGAAGGGAATCACTGAAACATGGCATAATCTCAAACATAATTGTTGCCAAAAGTGCAGGTCAACAAGGTGAGTAATGCTTAAGTTCTCTTCCATTCATCTAAATTGCATGCTGATCTGTAAGGAGGATAACTAATGAAACTGATTATCTTGAATTTGGTGATTCAGGTATAAAGCGGTTATACTTACATAGTTAATGGATAATAAACCAGTAAGATGGGATTTGGGGTAATAATACTTTTACTGATCTATTTTTCATTCATTTTATAATGGTCAGTTACTTTTGATCAATAACCATCGGCTGGTCCTGACATGAAAATTTTTCCTTGCTAATACTTGCAGAGGCGACTCCTCATATGGAAAAATGGAACCTATACATGTGCAACATAAATCTGTAGTTAGATTTTACTCATCCTTTAAACTGATTAAGGTTTTTGAATTTTTTTTTTTTTTTTGAAGTCCTTACAATAATATTTTCATTCAGTGAGAGCTAGCATAAGAAAAACAGTATGTAGGTGCCTTCGTAATCACTTTATGAAAAAAAATCAGTGTGTGTCAAGAAATATTTATCCTTGGTTTCAGAAGTCTCTAAGGACGGTTCAGTTTTTATATATGAAACACCTCAGGATGAAATACTTGAAAATGCAAAGGCAAATTTAAAGAATTTTGAGGAAAGGAAAGATTATAGTTCTAGGAACATGAAAGGTAAATGTTAAGTTCAGTAATTGGGCAAGCGAGTATATACCTGCTTATAGGCTTCAAATTGACAGTGACAAACTTAAGGACGTGAAGTTTGATATAGTTGGAGGAAATCTGAAGAAAATAGGTGCGAAGTAAAAGAGTCTCAGATTTGAAATGTCTTATATAGGTCTTTTGAGCTAATAACAATCTGCTATACTACTTTTTTTACAGTAATTATCCTCAATATATACTCATTGTTTTTTATGCAAGCCTCTTTGACAGAGTTGTATCTGAATGTGATGTCATTATACCTTTATAATCTGAGCAGCTTCAGTATGGTTTGCTATTGAACCAAAGTTCTAACCAAGTTTTTCTACTTAAATGCTTTGTAGCGTTACATACTGTAATTCACCGACGGAACCCTCCCAACAAATAGATTAGGTCACTAAGAAAATACTCTTCAATTTGTCTGACATATTTGAATTTCAAGCAATCCGTACCTTCCTATCAGCTGATCGATATAGCACACCACCAACTATTTCAATACGTGTAATCTTATGGCCAGTAATGTGGAGTAAATTTTTAGTATCACTAAGGCGTAACATTAAATTTTCTATTAGGCAGTGTGTTGTATCATGGGCACATCTTCCATATTAATGCCAAAATACACAATGTGTGTGTGAAGATAACAATCCATTCTTAGATTGCTGAGCCACGACAAAAATTCTAAGCGACGGGACGAGGCGAAGCCGAACCATATCAAATCAAAAATATATCATGACGGGACGGGGCGAAGCCCCACGACACCAAATCAAAAATGCACGACGGCGAGGCGAAACCACATCATACCAAATCAAAAATATGGTTAAAAGAAAAAGATATAATAAAAGATCTTAAGCGACGGGACGAGGTAAAACCGAGCCACAACAAATAAAAAATCCTAAGCATATATTAGACGGGGCGAGGCTAAGCCGAGCTACACCAAATCAAAAATTCTAAGTATGCAATGGGACGGAGCGAAGCAAAACTGTTTTTGGTCCGCCCAGTGCGTAGCACGGGCACAAAATCTAGTATAACCATCATTGGCTGTTCAAGCTACCTTTTATTGCAGTTCCTTGCTTATTACTTGTTAATTAATATAAGACTCAACTCTCCACCTTGTAAATGAGCCAATTTTTCTAACTATCAACAGCTTGTATGTGTACTCTCCAAAGTTCCATCAAACCCTGCAAGTTTTACAGTTTAAACTTCTGTTGCACAACCTTTTCTTTCTTGAAAGTAAACCAACATGAAAGTACTGAACTACTGAAACGATAGATTCAGAGAAGGATTCATTTGTTATATTTGTAGTACAAAATCAATCTTGAGCTATATCCTCACCTGACTATATAATACTAGTATAAATTATAAATCTCACACCAGAAAGTTGTTCCTTACAGAAGATCCAGAAAATATGACATTAGAGTTCAAAGTACACTGAGACATGCACAAGGCAGAAAATTTAGCCTAGATGATAAGCTTAATATATCATTAAATGTGAAGTTTGTCGTTTGAATGAATTGGTAACTAAATCATAAATATTTGAGAACCAGTTTAAGATGAAAAATGAACATCCCCCCGCCCCCGATGTACAAGTTGTCTCTTAAACCAGGCTGTCTCCTCCGAGAGTTGTTTATCTGAATATAATATTTACACAAGTTAAATAGAGAGAACTAAATAAGAAAAGAAACATCCGAGGCTTTTTCATTCGTCTTTCACAGCAGGAGACTTGCAAATAGGGCATGCATTCTTCATCGACAACCATTTTCTTATACAACCTATGTGATAATCGTGGCCACAGTTCTTCACTGCGCCAATCACTTCCTTGTCCTTGTAATCTTCCTGTCAATTTTCAGTTCCAAAAAGACAAACAAGATACATATCAACTTACTTACTCAATTCAACAAATAAACAAATTAACATAAATAAGTTGCAGTTTGATGAATCTTACCAGGCATATTGCGCAGGATCCTTCATCCTGACTTTGATCAAAAGAGCAGCATATGGTTTCGATCAAACACTTTGAGATCACATCTTCAGACAAGCCTGTGTTGACAGTTCCAATCCTTTCCCCCAGATCAAGTAGCTCCTGCATCATCAACCATCAAATATATCAAGCTTAATTTTAATAATTTATCAGTTACATGAAAGAGTAAAACTAAAACATGGATCGAAATGATAACCTCATAACTCATGTTATCTACGTCTAGCCTCATGTCTCTATGCTGATCAAGCAAACTTCTTGAGCCATACATGACTGAGCGTTCTAACATGGAAATCCCCTGCACATAAAACACATGGAGACTTTTTCAGAGCAGTTGGACATAAGTGTGAAGCGAAACCATTGAACTATTCAGGAGGGGAAAGATCCCAGAAGACTAATTTCCTGCAAGAATTTTATCATGGGCACAACATTCTGGGTTTTCTTTTTAAGAAGAAACGTATACCTCAACAAAACGAGCATGGGCATCTATCCCGCCAGTAGCTGAGTGCAATCTTGGATGAGGTAGCCCCAATCTTTCGCTCCTATCAGGTCGACGCCATCCCACAGCAGACAGCGACCTTAAATGTCTGGAATGATTATCTGACATTGAATGCATAGCATTCTCAGTAGCTGGGACGTATCCCCTATGTGGGTGAGTAGATGCGGTCTCATAAGCATGAAATGTCCTCTGAGCAAGATTACTGCGTCCTCTTACACCTTGAATGTGAGGGAGAATATGGGTTTGCGGAGGGACAATAGGAGTTCTCCTGAAAGGTTGGTCATGGTTGTACCTACAAATCTCCTGAGAACCACTAGAACTACTGCTTCCTACAGAAAATTGGTTCGTTACATGACTGAAGCCACTAGTATCTGCAACTTCCACACAGAGTTTTGTTAGAAAAACGAGAATAACATACTCATTTAACAAAGAACCTATTTTAGCTATTCATTATTATATAATTCCATAATCTACTTTAAATTTGCAGGAATCTGGATACTGAAATCTTACCTGAAGGTATAAGTCTCCCTTGAGCAACAGAAGAAACAGGGATATAATTCCATTCATGAGTGGTTGCACCACGACTAACACCAGTGCTGTCAACTGTGCCGTTCTGGCCTACGGGTCTGCCTGTTGAAGGAAGACGACGAGATGGGTTGCTAAACAAATGCGGCTGAGGTAAGTCTTGCTCCAAGTCAAGTGCAATTCGGCCTCTAACATTCCTCTGAGAATGCTCCTCGCCAATTGAAAGGTTGCTTCCACCATACGTGGAGGCAGCACTCATGGGATCCCAAGCCCAATGTTGAGGTTTCTCTGATGGCAAATCAAGAGATAAAGAAACATCAGGGGTATTTGTAGCGTTATAGTGTCTGCTACTGCTGCCGTTTTCAAAGACCGCAGAAACTTCTGCCCTTTTCCTTTTGCATGGCCCACTAATGTCACATATTGTAGAAGTAACGCTACTGCTACCAAATCCATGGCTTAAATGTCTGTGATGACTAGACGAAGGCTGGTCAGCATAATTATGTGGAGCAGGCCACGTGCTTCCACCAGCTGTAGGATGCAGGATCGGATCATAGGTTGGCCCTGTAGTAGTCACTTGATGATGTGGAATTTCCATTGTGATATTTGTGGAACAGTACTCATTTCCCCTTTGCCCAATATTTCTGTGAGAGGATTCAGTGCTGCTACTTGATGAAGAGTACTCATTTGAACTTCGTCTCTGAGATGTAAAATTGATTCCTCCAGCAGGCAAATTTTCTATAGGAAATCCTGAACCACCAGTATCTGCAGCCCCAGTCCAGCCTGTAATAAAAATATATAAAAGTAAGATACAGACCAACCTATGAGGATTAGACATATCGTGATGTCAAATATTTGGCAATGAGGTCAGACAGTACCCAAGGGAATTAAAGAATGCTCAGCATGTAGAGGACTTGGGTTCTGATCATTGTCCATCTCAAACAGTTGGGGAGTGCCGAACAAGTGCCTATGCCCCATAACTATGTGATTGAAAATTTGTTATGCTCCAACGGAAAGAATAAACGACCTGCATACAAATCGAAGCAAACAATAAGTTCAAAAAGGAAATCCTGCAATATGTTTCTCTGGTACGAACTCTAGACAAACATGAGCAGAACCGCAAAAGCAGCTCCCACTCACTCTAAACATAACGAGCAAAAAGTTCAAGGCTATGGAAACTACATGGCAAGGAGCTACATAGTACGAGACATGATCAGAAAATGGCAAGCCACGCTAGCTTTCTGGTAAAGTCCATTAAAAAAAAACTCGCATTACTTGCTGCTAACATAGTCATTTGGAGCAGCTAAAATACTTCCCTTGGCATAAATATAATAGTTGATAGCGTTTGAAGATAATAGTTGAGGTGGGCTAGGACAAGATCCAGAGACTACACCATGAAGTTATAATCCTGCTAATTTCTTGTATTGGTATCATCGGAACTTTATCTCTGGAAAGAAGAAAACCCTCAGATGGTACATATGCAAACACAGAATCCATGTCGCCAGGATGTGATAATCTCATCTCATAGACAAGGCTCGTGTCTTGAACCTCTATTCCATGGTGAAAGCTACGTCCTCTTCAATGGACCAGTAAAAACCCCAGAAACATATATATTGTTGTTTTTGTTATGTTAGAACAGTCGAGCGTGACTATTTTCATAATTGATGACAAACTTATAAAGCATCTTTGCAATGTTTTGATATCAACCCTACTGTCAGCTTTCCAGCTTGAAATTCCAAATCTGGTATCCAGTGCCATCTGCATGAAGCAGAACCTTGCAACCTATTTCTTTTTTTTTAGCTATTTAATATTTCTCATCCAACAAAACAGAAGAACAGCTGCAAAATGTTAATCCCATCTAGGCCTCTGCCAGCTCAAAATTATGCAATAGCAACTGAGACGAAATGACTTAGTCAGGACTATGCCAGTACATCCAGAATTTTAATACATTAGTTAGCAATACTTCTGCCCTATGAATCCCATCAAAACGTTCTTATAAGCATATTCTCCGCCATGATGGCATATCGAACTTAAATTACTGTTCGGCTGAACTTGCATAAATTTGGCCATATGGCAGTAATAACTGTGCTTGCGGAACTTGCATAACTTTGGCCATATGGCAGTAATATCGAACTTAAATTACTACTCGGCTGAACTTGCATAACGTTGGCCATATGGCAGCAATAACTGAGCTTGTCATAACTTATGAAATCCATGGAACCTTTCACACAAGAAACAATGTGGCCTGACACTGCACGCCAGCCACTTACTTTGGAGTCGAATTTTAGCAAATTTCAGTTAAGAAAAACAAGGTGACCATAATGAATTATATTCCAACATGACAACTAAATGAAACGACAGAATTAACTGATCTCCACCGTCCACCTTCATAGGAATAACCTAGAAAACCTTGACCTGGGCTCAATCAGAGAAGAAATCCTTTCCTCTGTAGCTGAGGAGAAACCAAAGACTGCAAATAAGTAAGCCACCAAGCACTACGCTTAAAATAAGGAACTCTACTAATGGCCCCAAAGTAATAAATGATGGAAAGCGAGGAACGTAATTTCTGCTGTTATACAGCTGAAGTGTGATATGAAATCAAAGAGTTGGATGATATAATGGACAAAAGTAAGCAAAGTAAAAGTCTATATTGGTTTCATTAACCTATCTACCCAAGTGCAGTGACACGATCACTAGGTAATAGTTAATCCACTAAAATCAGTCGGCAGTGCTGGTGCACAAAAATAGAGAGGGGAATTAAATCCTAAGAACTATTTCTCACCTGTGTATACAAGAATCCTTCCACACATGATACACAACAAGAGGGCCACAGAGAAGTCGAATTTGAGTAAGGATGACTAGCAATATTTGACCACCTCGATATTTTGGTCGATTACGTATTTGCTCACGTACCTGCATATCCAACTAACCCACTATACCTAAGGAATTGCAGGGAACAGGATTAGAATATTTAGCTAATCTGAGCACATCCTCTGGGTGACATTTGATAGAAAGGCAGCAACATAAGAAACAGAAAAAGGAATTTAAGGTCACCTGCAGGCTTTTTTAGTAAATAACTGTCTTAACAACTGACAACAAAATTATACACGGAATAGATAGTACTGGGTTTAAGGGTAGGGATACTTGAGCGCATGAATCAGTAAAGCGGAAATAGTGAGAGTGAAATATAAGATTAAAATCACATTTCTTAAATCCTAAAGTAAGGATAATAACAGCGACGAAGTGGAGTATCGACCATCATGTTGAGGTGAACGGCATAAGTATGAAACTGTTAAAATGGTTAGATAAAAAGGCATGGGCGTAACTAGTGAAGATAGAGAATAGAACCCAAGAAGGAGGCCAAGTTAACTTCACTAAGCTTATAAACATAAGAAGCTAACACATTCTTTATACAATTCAATTCTACTTGGTTTGAATACCATTAAATCACCAATGCATAAGTAAGATTAATACCTTAGTTAGATAAAAACATAATTCCATTACTGCCGGCGTGGAGTGTTAGAACTGTGACAAGGTTAATAGAGCTAAGTCTCTCCGTGAAGAGCAACACACCTAGGATCATCGCCTACCCAGAAACCAACGTTTCCAATCTCTTCTAATGACCTCCAATCAGGACTCAACCCCCATCTGCAAAAGGAAGGGAAAAAAATACCATCTCCATCTTATTTTCCTCTGTAAACCTACCAATCGAGACCCAACAACTGATCTAAGAAAAACTCATAGAGGTGCCAGAATTAACACCCAAATATATCAAGATATCAAAATTGCTTTTTTCTTATCTATCATATCCTACCATAGATTATCAACCCATAAACCCTCAGTTAAATGACCAAATACTTAATATTAACGACTGATCTAGCAAATTAAAACATATAAAAACCCTAAAACTTGCTCAAAAGAACAGAATTCTCACCACATAACGATGATCATACAAGAGATTTTGCATCAAAACATCAACAGCATAAACATATTGTGAATAATATTGATGAATCAGGATACAGATTATGTAATCAAAATCATAAAATCAACAAACTAGGAATTATACCTTTAGATTGCAATCAATACCAGAAAGTTCCTGATTTCAAGCAATTTTGATTTTATTTTTTCACTGGTGAGATGAAAATCTGGGAAATCAGAGGTTTGATTAGTTGGTGTTGTTGTTGTTGAATGAAAACGAAGAAGAAGAAGAAGAAGAAGAAGAAGATAAAGAGATAGAGAGAATTTAAGTTTGACAAGAAACGCCCTCCACCGTACCAGAAAAAGGAGAGAAAACCGATAGAATTTAAGCAAATTTATTTTATTTGGCTTTCTTTTTCTTCCTTATTCATACTTTTGTAACTTTTCTCATTTAGCGCCGATATTCTACTCCAGGTGTTGGGATTCCGTTTTATAGCCACGCATTAAAATTTGACCCAATTTCGCTTCTTTCGTTCGACACCCACCTGTACTCTATATACTAGCCAAGGCAACTAACACGCTGAAATTGGGTAGGGACGGGTACAATTTAGAAGGGAAAACTCTGTAACTTGGACAACTAACATAGTCCAGATATAGGACAATCAATTCAGACCTTTGATCATTCCCATCTTCATTCCACTACCAATCCCGATGCTAGAATCATTCCCCTCTTCACCGTTAAGATTGTGACACGTATTGTCCAAATTTTGGACTAGCCCCTGTTGGACTAGCTGTAGCAAGGTCGATTTACAAGTGGAGCAACATGGACGTTTCCTGCTGTGTTTCCTTTTTGGGAAAATTTGGGTTCATTATTGCTCATCATGTTTGAGTTCGGAACTTGGGATAAGAATTTGGTGGGAGAAGGAAACTCTTTTTTTTTTAATACGAAAATAGAGAAGAAAATACAACTGACACTTCTAACCAGAAGTGTAAGGCTTATACAATTCAGAGATTATGGCTTCTCTCGTGTTGAGATGACTAATCAGTTGGACTAAACTATCATTTTTCCAGCTACTTAGAATAATAAATTTGTTATATAAAACTGAAATATTAGCAGTTAGACCGTTTTGAAGTCTGCTCACTAATATAAATGACATTGCTTTGAAATTAAAAAGCTTAGTGGTTGAGTTTATAAAAATGTTGTTGTCCTTGAATCTTTCAATTTTTGCTTTGGCATACATTTCAATTAGCAGCAGCAGGACCGGTTCCGATTCGCACATGAATTCAATGTTGTGTCCACTCAATTTTGTTGCCCACTAGAAAGCCGCCTCTGCACCGTTTAGTTCAAGCAATTCTCTGGAATTCCAGCCAGATGATTCTCCCCTGGCCTCCTTATAGTTTCTTGAATCATCGATCAAAGTTAGTGCAATGCCAGAATCGGAAACATCAGTAATCATCGACAGAGCAATGTTTATCATGTATCTCATGAAACCAGGAAGTTGCCAAAAACTTGGTTTAGATATATATAGAGTATCATCATGCATCGGGTTGTAGTAAAGGTTCTGGATGGGACTGTCTTTATCTTGGTAAACATTTAGGGCAGAATTGATGTATTTCACTATTTTGATGGTTGTGTTCAAACTGTTTTGGTGTTTTTTGCCTAAGACTTTGTCACATCTGGATTTCCAGATATGCCATGCTATTATACTACAGAGTTCATCCCAACTCATCTCTGAACCATCCTTCCCCGTCGTTGTAAACCAGCTGTTGATCCACTCATGACAATCAGTAGTCGTACCTTTAACATATATCATGTTGAAGTTTAAGTGGTTCCATACTTGAGATGCGAAATTGCATTCCAAAAACATATGGGCTAGAGTTTCATCATGTTCATTGCAAATTTGACAAGTAGTACGAATATTAGGTAAGACATAAGCAATTCTCATGTTGTTAGGTAATATGGCATGAGTTAATTTCCACATAAATATTTTTATGGATGGGGAGACTCTCATATTCCATATATTGGCCCATTTGTTTTCAGGAGGTTCCATGTTATTGAGGTGCTTGTAAGGAGATTTAACACTGAAATTACCGTCCTTAGTCAGATTCCAAATAGCTTTATCCTCCTCCCTGTTGTCAGTTGGTATAGATAGAGTTTGAATTCTAGATATTATTTATGTATCAAAGCACAATTGCAGTTTCTGTACATCCCAAGTGTTGTTTGGTTTGATCAAGCCTTTTACAGTTTTTATTAGGCTAGTCCCGATGTTCGGTTTATGTAATGGTGGTTTTTTTCCTGGGATCCAGAAAACTGACCACACATTTATTTTGTCCCGTTTCCAATTTTCCAAAAATAGTTGTTTTGAATTTGGTTAATACCACTTTTGATCCCCTTCCAGATCCAACTATCTGTTTATTTTGGCTTAGTGTCTAGGTGCATAATATCAGTATTAGGATAGTATTTAGATTTTAGTATTTGGCCACACATAGAGTCAGTTTTTTCTTTGATCCTCCATCCCATTTTTGCAATCATAGCTGAGTTGAAATGATGGATATTTTGGAGGCCAAGGCCTCCGTTTTCTATTGGTTTGATAAAGTAATCCCACGCTTTTAAATACACACCTTTTGGTGTTTCTATGTCTTTTCCCCACCAGAAATCACGTTGAATTTTATTTATTTCTTTGCAAGTTTTCTTTGGTAATCTAAAACAATTCATTTGGTATATACTCATGGTGGAGATGACGTGTTTTATCATTACCGTTTTTCCGGCAGTTGAAATATTTTTTCGTTTCCAGCCAATGAGTCTATTTTTCATGGTTTTAACAATTGGTTCAAAGCTTTTAATTTTAGATCTATTAGTGAATAATGGGGAACCAAGGTATTTATCTTCTAGGGGGATAAGTTTGACATTGAGAATGTGTTGGATTTCAGACGCTAAGTTAGGGTCTATTTTGGAGCTGTAAAAAACTCCAGATTTTTCAAGATTGATTAATTGACCAGAGGTGTTTCCAAAGTCATGGATAAGCTTTAAAATATTGCGACTGGATTGAACATTAGCATCACAAAATATGATGCAATCATCTGCAAATAGCAGGTGACTAACAGATGGTGCTTCATCTGCGATTTTGTGGCCTTGAATCATTTTTAAGTCTTCAGCATGAGAAATAGTTCTCGAAAGGGTTTCCATACACATGAGAAACAGATGGGGAGATAGTGGGTCTCCCTGTCTGAGACCCCTGGATGGTTTAAGAAACCCTCAAGGGGAACCATTTAAAAGGATGGCTAAGTTGGTTGTTGATATATATCATACCATTTTTTAGAGAATCCCATTTTACGCATAGTTTTTATAAGAAAAGACCATTCAACTCGGTCAAAAGCCTTAGACATATCGATTTTTAGTCCCATTAGGTTTTTTTTTTCCGCATATTGTGAATTAACTCGTGGCTAATGGTTATATTGTCGGAAATCTGCCTTTCAGGGATGAAGGCAGACTGATAGGGAGAGATTATCTTATCTAGAATGTGTTTCATCCTGTTTGCTATTAGTTTCTATATCACTTTGTAAGAGGTGTTACATAAAGCGATAGGTCTAAATTCAGCAGCAGTTAGAGGTTTCTCGGTTTTAGGGAGAATTGATTTCTTTTAGAATGTGACCCGTGTCAAAGAAAGATTGGACCATACTGACAAGTTATTTTCCAACAGTTTCCCAATTTTTCTGAAAAAAGTTTGGAGGGAAACCATCCGGTCCTGGGCTCTTGTTAGGTTCCATGGAAAACAAGGTGTTTTTTATTTCCTCATAGGTATGAGGTGTTTCTAAAAAGGCATTGTCATTTTTAGTAATGCATTCAGGTATTAAATGAAGCATATTTTCATCTATTCGAGGATTCATAGTCGTTTCTATTTGTTTGAAATGTTTCGTAAGGCAATCAGCAATTTCTTTTTTTGAGTTTACCCAAACATTATTAGACGTTTCTAGGGTATCGATTCTGTTTCTTCTATATCTCTGTCTCGCAGTATCATGAAAATACTGGGTATTTCTATCACCCAGCGCTATATATTGATCTTTACTTTTAATTTTCCAAATTTTTTCTCTTATATTATACCAATGGGAGAGTTCAGTGTTAAGTTTACCTATTTCTCTAGCTTTGATATTAGAGGGAAGATTTTTATTGGCCGTATCTAGTTTATTTTTTGTGTTCTGTATGTTTGTGTTTATATTTCCAAAAACATCTTTATTCCATTTTTTCATTATGAATTTTACATTAACAAGTTTTTTAGTAAAACAAAAAGCATGAGAGTCATCAATATTAATGTTCCAGGCTGATTCAATCAGAGGTTTACATTGTGGATGTTCTATCCGCGATCCCAAAAATTTAAATGGTTTAGCCCCATCATTCCAGGCAATGTAAGTGTTAAGGCATATAGGGACATGGTCAGATATCAATGGTGGTAAGTGAGTGATAGTAATAGCGGGGAAGGTGTTAAACCATTCATTGGTACCTAGTGTCCTATCTAGTCTTTGCTCTGTAAAGTCTATGCCATCCCTTTTATTGTTCCAAGTAAAAGGGTATCCTTTGAAGACTAGGTCTTGGAGAGCTAAGTTATCTAGCATATCATTAAAAGTGTCAGCTTCAAATTCGTTAAAAGGGAATCTGCTTTTTTTTTTCAAATTCATGGATAACTATATTGCAATCACCTATGATTACCCAAGGTTTATTAATGTGTTTAGCCATGTCTCTTATCATTTTCCAGGATTCAAACTTAGTTTCTCTGTAAGGGCTAGTTTCTCTGTAGGGGCTACCATAGAAACAAGATAAAATCCAAGTAGAGGTTTTTGTTGGATCAGAAATCCTAGCATTTATTTGGTTGTGTTTATAGTCTAGAATGGTGAGTTTTACATTATCTTTCCAGGCGAGGAATAATCCCCCTACAATGCCTCTAGGCGGGACAATCCAATAGTTATGAAGGTTTAATATTACAAGGATCGGTTCTACATTTCCTGTTTGTTGTTTAGTTTCAGATACAAAAATGATGTCCGGGTTTTCTTGGTTTAATAAATCTTTTAAGCTGTTGAAAGTTTCTGGTTTGTATGTATTTCCCAAGCCCTGACAGTTCCAGGCTATAGTCTTGATGAACTGCCAGAAGTATGATAATAAGGGTATTGGAAAGTTGCTAGATGATATAGATTAGTGATGTAAAGATTTTGAGTTTTAGGTTTATTTTGATAGTAGTTAGATATTATTTTTTTTATGTAATTTTTATCCATATGGGCCGCTTGTAAAAGTCTAATGCTTAAGAGGTTTATGTCTGTTTCATTCATTATTGTGTAGCAGTAATATATATGTTGATGTGTAGGCTTATACAAATCATTCTAACCTCATGCTTTGTTAAGATGCAGATACCAAAGGAGGAGCAAATGAAAATGATTCCAGTTTCATGATTTGTTGTACTGTAAGTACCAGACATATAGTAAAAGGGGTGTAGTTTATCTAATTGCAAAGTAAATACAAGTATCATAACTAGTGTTAACATGTTGTTTTCATGATTCATGTTAATGTGTTGTATTAGGTTATGGTTAGCATGCATTTCTGGGACATTCATGCTAATATTCTTAACATGCTTATTTGAGTAATGTAATTCAGACAAAGCATTTGCAGTAAAAAAAATCAAAGGGTCGTTTTAGAGTTACCTCTTGTGCATAATTCAACTGAGCTACATAAAGGATTGGTATCTTTCCATCAAAAAGAAAAGAATTCGACTTGGTAGTATTATGGTGTCTATTCAAGTACCCATTAGGAGTAGATATTACCTTTTTTATATTTGGATGCCTTTTTCCAAATTCATATGGACTTACTTCTCCTTCATAGTATGGGATACTGAACTCTTCCGATGGCATGCCTAGCTCCTCTTTATCCCTTTGCATTTTCTCCACTGAAGTCTCAATTGCACAAAGAGCCCGAAACTTTTGTTTTCCCAGGGGCATCCATTTTTTCCAGTTATAGCAGGGAGTACCTGGGATCAGACAGTAACCCATTATATTTGAGCTAGAAATTAAATGACCTTTGCAAATATTAATTAACTTCATATAAAAAGTTAGCGGAATAAACTCTGGCTTAAACCTAAAAAGATTACAAAATATGGAGGAAAAAAAATGGAAGAAAAATAAGAGAAGTTCATATTGAATCTAGATCAATAAGACAGAAGAAAATTTAGTTCAAAGAGATAAAGTTTCATAGAATAATTATAAATATAATCCAGCAACAAATCTAGAAATTACAATTCTTCAGATGTTTAGAAAATTGGGTCTAAAAATTGAAAATTTGGTCCAAAAATCGAAGAAATTTTGTCTTTGAGTTGATTTATATAGAATCTTCGCTTCTCAGTGTCTTAGTATCTTCGAAAACGTGGGGTAATAGTGTCTTTGAGTCGCTGTAACTTGAAGTCTTTGAGTCTCGGTGTCTTAGAACTTAGGAAGTGGTTGAAATTAGGTCTATGTAGTGACAATAAAACGTGTTTAAGTAACTAGAATCAACAGATATGAAAAGGGTTTTCGATTTATAGACATAAGATTGGGTTACTGATGATTATCAATGAACATCACCGCCTGTTGCGGTGGTTACTGGATATTTCACGGTGGTTAAGTGGTGGTAAATAGGGTGGAGGAGAAAACGGGATAGAGGAGAGGAAGTGGTTAAAATGTAGAGATTCATGATCCCTCTATCATGTCCAAACGGCTAGTTTCCTTCGTCTATTTCTCTCTTTATTTCTCCTCTTCTTCATGGCTTCTGAGTAGGCTGCCATGTCGGGAATTCAATCGTGAGCCAGATGGGGATCCAATAGATGCTCTTTAGATGCTCAAATATATTTTTATTTTCACACGTATGCTCAAATGTAGAGATTCATGATCCCTATCTCATGTCCCAACGGCTAGTTTCCTTCATCTCTTTCTCTCTTAATTTCTCTTCTTCTTCATGGCTTCTGAGTAGGTGGCCCTGTCTGGTATTCAATCCTGAGCCATATGGGGATCCAATAAAGGGGTAAAACAATATGATTCTTCATCCAGTTTGATTCTTGTTTCGATCGATCTATGGATAAGCAAGGAAATCCGAATCCATTCTTTTTGCTATTGGCTTTTCTCTAAAAAAAAAAAAAATCATGCATCATTCATCATTTTGCATTCATTAAACAAGGGTTGCCATTCATTCCCAGGGTAATTTTTATTATGTTCTTATCATTTTCTGGGCTCATCTTTCTTACATCTCATATTCTTAATGTTTTGATCCTTTGTAGCACTTTCGGGACCCTTTCTTTGTTTGGCTTAATCATATCTTAAAACTGATTCATATTTTTTTCACGATAATTTTCTTAAAATAGATTGACAATAACACCATAACTCTAAATGAAAATAACACCTTACAAACTAATCTTCGGAAATAAGGGCTTGTTCATAACATCGTCACTGCAACATTTCTTAAAATAAATTGATCATAACACCATAACTATAAATGAAAATAACACCATACAAACTAAACTTATGAAATAAAGACTTATAGGAAACAACATCGAGCTTCTTTTCTTCCTTTCATATTAATTGATCTCGTTAAACATTCTTCTTCTTCATCGGAATCCTCAACCTGTATGATTCCGCCGGCTCGTTCTTGTTGATAGATTCTTACTTTTCATGAACATATGCATAGTCGAATCCAGGAGGATATTTAGTAAGAAAGTATTTAGGGGTTACCGGAACCCCGTAGCCAATCGGGTTTGCAAATCTTTGATATCCTGGACTCCCAATCTTGCCTTCTCTTCTGGGCTTAAGTTACATAAAGCTAGTCTCTGTGCTTGTGTAGGGTACATAAAGGTATCACGATGGCAACTGGCACATCAAAAATACTGAATACGATGTAGTTTCCCTTCCTTGCATCGTATAACCCTAGTAGATGAAATCTGAATACCAATTGGAATTCTAAAGTGGTTGCATGCCATTCTTTCTCAATGTTTTTTTAATCTCTGTTTTTTCTATGAGTTCTTTTCTGTTTGTTTAAGTGAGGTATTAGAATGAGCCATTTTTATAATCCGATCAACTCCTTGGGTTCTCCGACCATTAATGCTTTCTCATTCTCTTTACGTTTTGGTATATTGAAACTCAGACGTCTAATCTTCATGTGCTTGTCTTTTGAGCCGAAGTTTTTTTATTAGTGGATTCTGAGCATTAAATTGATGCATTCACCCATATTTGAATAAAATTCACTAGACTAGATAACATATTGGACCTATCTTCTGGCCATGTTTCACCCTTATTTATTTCATGTCGGTTTGCTAGCTTAATAGCTATTCCTTTTCTTCTGCTTGTATTGTCTTATCCTTGTTACCTTTGCAGTTTGCTTTTAATCTATGAGCTTGATTTCACCATTGCTGGATTTGTTTCTGATTCTGTTGGCAAGCTTATCTTTTCCATATCTATTGCATTTATTGGCATCAAATCGTTCTTCTTGACCCTCCTTTTTATCCATTTTGGTTGTCGAATTCTTATTGGATGAGGTTTAAATTAAAGTGATTAATTTTGATTCTTTAAGGTTAGTTTTTCGAGGAAATCAGTGGATTAAATTTATAAATAGTTTACTTAACAAATTTTGTATCATTCCATTTTCCCTATATGCATTCTTTCTGAGTTAATCGTTCCTCATTTTCTTTGCTTATCTTTTATATTTAGATCTTTTTCTTACCATCTTTGCATTCATTATGAGCAGTTACGATTTATATAATCACCTTAGTGGATTGTCTGTTGCGCATCGTAATGCTAATTACATGAATGTTGGTTTGATGCCTGTCTCTCCAGCATTAGTGAGAGACTATGGGATTAACGAAAATAACATTCTGGCTAGGGTTTTATCAACTGAGTTTTATTCAATTAAAGATATTAGAGGAGTTCTTCATCATTTATGGGGTCTTAATATTTGCTTTCAAATCAGGAAAACTGATCCTAACTTATTTATCATCACGTTTCGTATGGTGGAAGATCTGAAATGGATTGCATTGAATGAGCCTTGGTACCCTTACGAAAACGTCCTTTCGGCTATTTATGCTTCTCCTGGTGTGCGAATTTCTACTAAGTTAGTTAAAGAAATTCCTCTTTGGGCTAGTATTTCTAATAGTGGGCGTGATCACAGAATGGGAGAGAGACTAGGATTTATTTCAAGTAAAATATGGGTAGTTAATCAAGTTTGTAATGGAACTAGGAATTTTGATTGTGAACCAAGGGTCTTAGTGTGGGTCAATATAGAAAAACCTTTAATATTGAAGTTTTTAGTTAAAGTAGAACATTACCCGGTGAGAGAACTGGTCTTCATTTATCACAATCTTCCTTCAAAATTCTGTTCGTTTAGTACGCGCTTTGGGAATAAAGTTAACCAATGCACCATCCTTCAGTACATGCCATTGGAGGATATATACGATATTTCTATGCATTCGCAATCTCCGGGAGACGATATTTTCTGGCTTAACAATACCCCTATCTAAATTTGGAATCCCAAGGATAAAACTGATGCACATGGGAATATGAAATATGTGGAGAAGTACTTAAGCATACCGTGAAATAGGGAAACTTTATTTGAATTATTCAGGGAAGATCATCCAATGCAAGGGAGTCGTGCTCCTAAACATTCTGCGGATAACCGTGCTTATGAAGTCTTAGGGCCGGTGACTTACGGTGAGGATATGCCACTATCTTCTTCTTCTATTCTAGGGAAACGTACTTTCCCATTTAACTTGCTTGAAAATTTCATTCCGCTGCATGGGTCGGTCTCCAACTCGGAGGGATAGGGTAACTCGGAAACATTTAGAGTTATGGCAGCTATGGAACCGATTGAAGATTTCTCGGTTCCAACTCTAGAACCACCATTTATTCCATCTAATTTGGATATCCCAGTACTAGCTTCTAGTTTGGTTTACAGAAGACTTTTATTCAGCTCTTCTTCCTTTGAAGACACTCAAGAAAATCTACCATCCCCTATCTCTATAGGATCTAGTTCAGTTTCAGCTGCAACATCTAGAATTAGTCCCATTCATCTTAAAGAGCATTCATTCCATTCATCATTTGCATCTCCTAGTACTCAGCCCAAGTCAGCATTTAATCTTACAGTACCTAAATTTTTTTCTTCTTCCTTATCGGAGGGATTGCATATTATAGTTTGGGAATCGGATGAATTGCTGCAAATAGATCAATATGGTTCCAATTTTAAGGAGCAGAAATATGATGAAGATGAGGTTCTACCAATACCTTTCAATTTGGACTCCCTGTGCAAATGGCTGAATTCCAAGTAACCCTAACTTGAGTTTTCTAGTATTCTTTTTGTTAATTGAAGGCTACCTTTATTCCTATTAGCATCTTTCTTGAGTTTCTCTTAGTTTGATTTAATTTCTTCTCTGTTTCAGTTCATTATTGTAGCTTTTGGATTTCAATTTTCAATTATTTTTTCTCTCTGCTTTCTGGAATCTTGTTGCAATAATGAAAATTATTGCCTTGGAATGTGCAAGGATATGGCAATCCTTTCACTCAAAATCATCTTAACCGATTAATTTCTAAGGAAAAAACAGAAATTTTGTTTCTTTCTGAAACTAAGTCTAAGAATTTCTTAGTGAATAGACTCATTAAAGATTACCCTAATACCCATATAGTAAATCCGGTAGGGAAAGCTGGAGGACTTTCTCTAGCCTGGGTGGATGGTTTCTCCTTTGAAATAGTTCAATGGAATCTAAATATGATAAACATTCTGGTGCAAACCAATTCTGAGTCTAAAAAGTGGTTACTTTCCTTTCTGAGATCTCTGAACAAGTTGATAAATACTCAATTGCATGGGTTCTTTTAGGAGACCTTAATATGATTTTTAGTCAAGATTAGAGCTGCACAGGAACCTAGCCGAAAACCCGAGCCGCCCCGGAATCGGTGGAACCGTACCTATTTTTTTACCGAATCGAAGAAGGAGGTACAAGTACCGGTTCTAAAACTAAGAACCGGATTTCTAGGGGGTACATGTACACGGTCCTATCCAAGTCCCATACCGTCCCGGACCGAATGTACCATGTAATAATATCCATTAGATTTAAGGGTGGTATATATAGAACAATAAGGCTAGGGTTTCTCATTTTCATTTATTTTTTTCTGTCTTATCTCTCTGAGAAGGAACTCCATTAGATTTACAGGGAAGAGTTTTCTTCTAAATCTTCACTTCTTCATTAGACTTCAACTTAACGAATACCAGTTACACTTACACCACCTCTCGATCCAGAAGAAGAAGGAGAAAAAATTTCTATTGTAAGTTTTTTTTCTTTTTTTTTTTCTCTAATTTTACTGATTCGTTACTGTGTTTTAGTCGTTTGATTTGGACTACTGGGTTCCTTCAATTTTTTTAATTTGAGCTTCGTTTTGATTTTTGATGACCAATTGCTTGGAATTGGATTAATTTAATTAATGGTTTGCTACAAGGTAAGTTATATCACACCAAGGAGAAGACGAAGGGAAAGGATTCAAGGAACCATCCAACTCAGAAATTTTTAACCAAGGGTAAGTTCATCAAAATCTCTCATTGATTCCTGTGAAATCTTCTTCTGTTTTTGTGAAATATTTCATTTTTGTAGGGTATTTCTGTTTTTTTTTATCTTGGGATTTCTAATTCAGTGATTTGAGATGCTAATTAAAAAAATTATGTGAAAAATCATGAAACCATATCGTAATGGAATACAAAATATCTAAAATTTGTTTACCTGTGTAGGGTTTCTTTGGTTTGATTTACGTTTGGTTGGGAACTGTATATGACTTTGTTTAGATGTACAATAAAGCTTAGTTGTTTATTGTTTGGTGTTTTTCTAGTTATATGGAAGCCGTAGTATTTGGTTGAGCATATAGTTATTGATTTTGATAATATTGGAATTGAATCAATTGATTGCTCTACCTATGCCTATGCCTCTAATTAATTTCATTTCAATACTTTAATTCATATGAATAGAAGTCTAGGGAGAAATCAGAAGATGATTGCAACTGTGAAAGTGTAAATTTAATATGCTCTGAGTCTCTAACTTGATCAAGTATATTGTTGCAGGTAATCTTAAATTGTTGCTAAAGTTTGGATCTACTGAAACTCTGTTATTGACTAGAGATAGGACATCTAGTTTCCCTTACTGAGGTTAGCATTTTTACCATGTTAGTTCCTTAATTTGGTGTTATGTTCTGTGTTCATGAACATGTGTGTAGTTTGGCACTTTGGATTATAATCTGCTTATGTATTTTATATGCAAAGTGAAAATAGCATCCTGAATCTGCAAAGTGATAATGGATGTTGTTGTTGTTGTGGCTTGTGAATTGAAATCATGTTTGAATTGTGTATATATTGGTTGTCAGTGATCAATCATGGATGCATCAAGTCCATCTAGGGTTCATAACATAATTTGGCGCTATTTCACTAGGAGAAATGTTGCAGAAGCCACTTGCAATTATTGTGGAAGGACATTTAGGTCTCACCACTGACCAGTCAGTGATACTACTACTTGTTACTTTTGCCACCAGTAAGAGTGTAAGACTACTGTTTAATTATGTGTGTGAGTGACTGTGTCAGTCAATCTTTGACTCTTTTGCTACTTGTTACTTTTTCAGTTTTTCAAGACTTGGTATTTGAGACTTTTCTTTGCTAGTATTATTGCTACTTGTTGTTAGTTGTTAATTTTTATGTATTGTGATTTGAGATATTTTTTAATAGATTATTGCTCAGTAAAACAGGTTCTTAACAGGAAAAAATTTGTCTGGAAAAATTAAGGACCGAGACTAGTACCGGAACCGTACCTGGTACAGTATTGGTCCCGAATAGTACCGAAACCGAGGTACAGGGTACAGGTACCAGTCCAAAAAATAGGAACCGAGACTATGGAGGTACATGTACTCGATCTCGGCACCCTTAGCCAAGATGATAAGAGTGGTGGACTAACTTTTAAAAAATCAGACTGTAGCTATTACCATAACATTCTAAATAATGCAGGACTCCTAGACTTAGGCTTTAAAGGGTATGATTATACCTGAAATAATCATAGAGAAGGCCTAGTAATATCCAGGAAAGACTTGACAGAGTAGTTGCAAATTTAGAATAGAATACACAATTTCCAAATCATGAGTGTTATAGCATTGCTCGGTCGAACTCGCATGCGTTGCTATCTCAAGCATGTTTGTCAATGTTAGTGATCAAAACTATAAAGTCTTGATTTCTAGTCTAATATAGCTAAGGTCTCGGACTAGGATAGAAAGTGTAGTTGAGCTCAAGAACTCCATGGAAATCATCATACAAGACGAAGGACTACTCCAGGAACCAGTGGACCCTCATCGACTAAAAGGTATGTGGAGACTTAAACTTATCTATCACTCAAAAGTCTATCTACTCTATCTCTTATCTTGAGACAAAATTCGTATTACTATATAGACTAAGAATATACACATGTGATGTTTCGAGCTGAGTATATCTCGCTTATCTATTTCTCGAAACATGTGTTTGTAAAGCCTTTGCTTTAGCCAGGTTCATCTTTACCTAGTGACGAAAGTCATGTTATGTTTCAATCACTTTGTAAATCGCCCTGACAAAAAATAGTTTGTGAATAACAACTATATAACGCCATCTGAGAATGTTTCAATGATTGAAATGAGAGTTTAGATAATATATCCATTGGGGGATTTAAACATTGTTGTGGTAACACATATATATATAAGTCCTTATCACTTGAACCGAAGTTTTCAACTTTGTTGATCAAGTGAAACCGGAGCTTGAGCAGGCAACCCAGTCCGGGAACTCAGTCCGCAAATGTGCGTAGTTCTTGAACCCGAGAATTTTTGCTGGAGTTATAGCTCGGTTTCAGTCCGCGAACTGACGAAAGTTCTCGAACCCGAGAATTTCTACTGGAGTTTGTGAACTCCAACCGGTTAACTTGAGTCCGCGAACCCAGTCCGCGAACTTGAGTGGTTATTATGTCTAAAAACGATGTTTGTGCACTTATCTAAATTATCTAAGGAATGATATTGCAAACCGTGGATTTATAGTTCATGAATCAATTTGAGTGAATCATACCATTTTTTATTCAATTGTGTCTTATGTAGTACATGAGATCTCATAGCAATTGAACAACTCTCTAACTAGTTCATTTGAGTCATTTGGACTAGTTATGGTGAAGAAGAATATGGTTGATATGAAATTTATCATTTGGCTTACCATTTGGTTGACTAATATTGAACCAACTATTTTACACGTTTGGATACGGTTACACAAACCCAAAATCGTCAAGTACATGTGGGTATGGCAAGCTA
The DNA here is from genome assembly GCA_023529315.1 of Papaver bracteatum. Classification (NCBI taxonomy): domain Eukaryota; kingdom Viridiplantae; phylum Streptophyta; class Magnoliopsida; order Ranunculales; family Papaveraceae; genus Papaver; species Papaver bracteatum. The sequence continues at coordinate 522,320 of JAJJWX010003522.1, forward strand.
AGTTTTCGATCTAATGGTTGAGAGATATTGGCTTGTATCTAATCAAGTTTTCATCTAACGGTGAATATTGAATGCTTTGTTACTAAGCTAACATTGATTGCAAACCCTGATTTGAAAGACTATATAAGGGAGAACTCTAGCAACTGGAAAACCTAATCCCCACACATTATGTGGGATACTAGTTTTCTAAGCTAGAGTCGATTCTCCTTTAACCTTTGGTTTTCATCTTCTAAAACCAGGTTAACGACTTAAAGACTTCATTGGGATTGCGAAGCCAGATTGATACTACTTTTCTTATAGTTGTGTGATATGATCTTGTTGTTTCTATCGTACAAGTACAATTGTAATAATTGGCTTGAGATTTCTATCCCGATAGGCAAGATATAAAATTAATCACATACATCTTCGTCTCATCGTTTGTGATTCCTCAATAATCTTCTCCGCTGCGTCTATTAAGTTTATTGTGAGGTGATTTGTAAAACTGAGCTGTTCTTCGGGAATATAAGTCTGGTTTTATTGATTAGTTCCTGTTCACCTTGATTTATCAAAAGATGGAACAAAACTCATAGGTTTATTCGTGGGAGACGAATTTATCTATCTTGTAGACTTTTCCGTGTGAGACAGATTTATTTGTTAAAGTCTGCGACTTTGGGTCGTAGCAACTCTTGGTTGTGGGTGAGATTAGCTAAGGGAATCAAGTGCGCAGTATCCTGCTGGGATCAGAGGCGTATGAGCATAACTGTACCTTGGATCATTGTGAGATTGATTTGGGTTCAACTACAGTCCAGACCAAAGTTAATTTGGAGTAGGCTAGTGTCTATAGCGGCTTAATACAATGTATGTTTGATCTAGACTAGGTCCCTGGGTTTTTATGCATTTTCGGTTTCCTCGTTAAAAAAATTCTGGTGTCTATGTTATTTCTTTTCCGCATTATATTTCGTTATATAATTGAAATAATACAGGTTGTGCGTTGTTCAATCAATTAGAATATCCGACTTATTGGTTGTTAATTTAAATTGATTGACACTTGGATATTGGTTTTTGGTACCATCCAAGTTATCTCTCTTTGATTTAGACTCGTGAATTGTATTTGCTTGAGTAAATCAAATTGAGAGATTGAGATAATAACTCCTTGAGTATTTTCTATTGATTGAGTCTAATTGTCTAGTTGATTCTCTAGAAAATAACTTGGAGTTGTCCATACAGATTGCTAATCGAAATATTGGGTGTGGTTCTTAGACCCCCGCTTTCTCAATTGGTATCAGAGCATGCAAACACGCTTAAGACCTAAAAAGTCTGTGTTTGTGGCGATCTGATTTTATGGATGAGTCTATCTCTAATAACGTATCGGTTCATAAATCACCAGATAATTTTTAAAGCTTGGATTCACCTGAGAAAACTTTCACATCTAGGTCAATATCCAAACATACTCTTAATGTAGAACCTGTTGAAGTTTGGGAAATACACCTAGTAGAACAGTTGGATGAACTTTCTGATGAAGGTGATTCAGATATTTATAGAGATGTTGATGAGGAATTCTCAGAGTATGTTAAGGTTTTGAATTCATTAGAAAATAAAAAGATGACAAATTCTCATGTCACACCTCTTCTGACTCCTCTCTGTCGAGAAAATAAGAAATTGAGAAGATGTTACGCATGTGTTTATGTTTCGAATCATTCTAACGAATCGATCCTCAAGGATTCTGAGGAAAAATTGTGTATAAAGTCACTTGAATGTGATCGTGTTTTATCAAAAATACTTCTTGTTGGAAGAGAAACTTGCAGAAACTGAAAGAATGATTAACTCTCAGCAAGCAAGTTTTGATGAAAGGGAAAAGGCTTTTCTCGCTCGAGAAAAACGCCTTAAGGATGATTTAACTGTTTCTCTTGATAAAATCAAGATGTTGGAAGATGACTTGAAAAATTCAACTCTAGTTCAAGCAAATTAACCACTATGCTAGGAGCAAGTAAAAATCATCGTGATACACGATGTTTGGGCTATAAGGGAATAGATGCTCCAAGTACTAGCAAAGAGGTAAAATTTGTGAAGGCTAGTGATGCTTCTCAACAAAAGGTTTCTACTGATGGCAAAAGTGAAATACCTTCACCGGAAGTTAAGGTTCGAAAGAGCAAAGTACATCAACCTCCAAAGTTAGCACACACAGATCGAGGTAAGAACATTCCTTATGTTTGCCACTATTGCGGAAATAAAGGTCACTTGGAAAGGAGATGTCATTTCCGTATAAGGAATGAGAAACTTCATGATGTTCTTTTTTGGGCATCACAAGAAGTTGTGAAACCAAGATCATATGTTAAGACTAATCCCCTTAACGTTACAGGTTGTAACTGTCCAACCTTTAGGCAAAGGAATCAGTGTTGTGATCAACCTAGATTTGCCTATAAACGTCATATGAAGTCTTTTCACAATTATAATGGTTATCAAAAGGATAACTTCGTAAAGACGAAGACAAGATCCGATGCTCCCAATTGGAGAAAGACTAACTTGGAAAATAATAGTCAATCCAATTCTCTCTCGGGAAATCTAGAAGAGAGTAATGGGAAGAAAGTTTTGGTTATTCCTAAATGCACTCAGAAATGGATACCAAAGAAAGTCAATGATGTTTTGAGTGTGAAAAGGAATGATCTCCCAGAAAATTCCATGACTATGGAAAATGCAGTATCCATGATGTTGGAACTTAAAAAATTCTTTGGAAAGATGGATTTGGATGTGAAAGGTTCTAAAAGTGATTTATTTCATGATAATCCAAAAGTCACTTGTGGTGAGCAAGATATTGTTCACCTCAACACAACCTGAATGTGTTGTAAGTGCATCCTCATCAAGGAATGCCCTGCTATGAATACGGCGAGGAAAGCACGAGAATTGGGGCACACAGATTATGTTCGATAAGTCGATTGGATTCTTCTAAAAAGGTATGTCTATAAACTTGAGCATTATTTTTGTTTTTATTTTCTTAGAGTAGTTATAATGATCCATTTACCTTGCTTATCGTTCATTTCTACCTAACTTGATCTGTGTTTAAGGTTCTTAAATGTTTAGGTTTGAAAATAGTGGTTCGGGATGTTTGGACTTCATGGTACACATACCAAATATGCATAACATCTTTTAAAACCAAAATCCAGGAGTTTAAGTTCGCGGACTTGAAAATTCGTGTGCAAACCCATAAGTTCGCGGACTTGCCTATAGATGTCGATATTTCGTCAACTTGTCTTGGCCGTAACTTCTTCGTCCGAACTCGGAATGAACTCATTCTTTTTGAACTCTCTTCCTATTTAAATTCTATTCATAATAAAGATGAGAAACCTTAAATTTGGATGAGTTAAGATTGATATTTGTCCCGTCTCTTGTTTTTGAGTATTTTGCTCCGTTTCACTGCACTTGTTCCACTTCTCTTGAACTTGGGCACTTGGATTCTTGGATTACTACTTTTCTAAGCTAATTTGTAGCTTTTACAAGAATGTTGTTGGAAAATCTTTTTATACGCCTTTGGTAGCTATTATTGGTATAAATCCGGGAGAAAAAGATTGATTCCACCCTCTAAGGACAAATCATCTTATATGTGCATTATGAGTGTAATTGCAGGATTTCCCACACTACACCCTTGTTAAGATTTTTCTATAATCAACTCATAGTTGAAGATGAAAAACGACACTTTATTATTTGGGTTTCAGAAATGTTTACAGAAATGGAAGAATTCAAGATTACAACTATTCTCTTGAAGTTTCTCTCTCCTCAAGACTTTTTTTAACTCTCAAAAATACATCATCCTTTTATGGATACATTGAGTCTATATTTATAGGGTAATTACATAGTGGATGATATCTAAGTTTTCCTCTTATTTAGGGTTGATTATGCGATTGTACCGCGATAGTTACAATGTTAAATCTCGCAAGTTTTATAACCATCGCAGAAATAACATGCTTTTCTCAAGTTTTCTTCATTCGTCAGGTATTACGTCTCTCTTTTGAAGGCTTTTGTGACACTCGTGAAATGTTGATATAAAATCTTGCGGTGATGTTCGTTATGAAGTGTTGTCAATCTCGCAGAAAATAGATGTAGCGATATTCCGGTCCTACATCTTGCCTCTTCTCATGTCTTTTCTGCGAAAAAGAGAAGATCATGAGAATTTTAAAATACTGCAACTATTTATCTTTTCAGATTTCCCTATTTTGACACGTTTCTGTACCCTTCTCCAGCTGTTTTCACATATTCACTCTTCCAATGAATTTATGACACGTCCTCTCTAACCGCTGCGATCTGACCGTTCATGTCTTTTCTTAGCATTTATTGTGTTCATCTTCTCGAGAAACCTCTTCTTCTATAAATACTCCTTTCATTCTTTTCTTTTCCTCTTTTTACTTTCTTCTTCTTTCTCTGCGTAACTTCTCTGCAAGTTTACTGTTCTTCTGTAAATTGCGCGTCTATCATCGCTGTGATTTCTTTCTTATTTTTCAACCTTTTCTTTCATTCCCATACTCAAAAATGGTTTCTGCTGGTGCTAAGAACTTGACTGCTTTTAATGAGATGCGATAAAAGCTCAAAAGTAAAGGTTTTACCTTGTCTACAATTCCAGGTCAAAGCCCTAGATCTGAACTTTCTATCAAACTATTTTCTGATCATTAATGCTCTCGCCAGAAAATCATAGTATCGCTAGGTCAACTTGAAGCTGGTCTTCCCCTTCCTCTCTATGACCCAGAACTCCCATTATTCTATCAAATAATATCCAACGAGAGATTCTCGCGAGCAATATATCAATTAGGTGGAGATTGTATCAGATTGATGCTTGAATATGCTTCTCGCAGTGCTGATAAAGGTTCTCGCTATCCTGAAGCTCCAAAGAATCCTCAATTTAAGGATGTTCCCATTGTCTCTGCAGATTATACTGTGGAGAATTTCTTCAAAAATTACAAGATAGTTCCTTTGAAGAGGGATAGTACTTGCTGGGGTGTCCTCTTGAAGAAAGAAAAGGTCGTTGATGATGAGGCTCTTATGTTAGACATTGATTGGCATACACCTACCAATCAAGGCCCTCGCCACTCCAGCGATGATAAATGGTTTAACTTTCCGTTATGTCTTGAAGGTCCTTATATATCTGGTTCTCTCCCATTACCTGCAAATCTCTCAGCGTATGAGCCATGGGTCTTCAACTGGCCTGAAAGATCTAAAGAAGTATATCCTCTCAACTTTTTGCATTATTATTATTCACTATCTTCTTCATGTTTTTATATTCTCGCTAATTATTTTGATCTTTCTCAGATTGAGAGAATGAAGCTCAGCTACCAATCTTTTAGGAAGCCCAGCACTTTCTTAGCTCTTAAATCTTTCACGGATGAAGTAAGAAATATCTCTTCATAAATTTTAACAATATATTGTTGCCCCTATTTCTTATCTTCATCCGTGCTTGCAGGAAATTGAAGAACTAGCGCCAATAAAACCCGTGAGAACTAAGGAGAAACCTTCAAAGGATAAATCTACTGTTCCTCCTAAAGGAAAATATTCTTCCCCTCGCGGTGAAGAATCTGGCGATCAGGATAAATCTATTGTTCCTCCCAAAGGGAAGCCTTCTGCTCCTAGTGGTGAAGAATTTGACGATCCTACTTTGAAGAAAAGGAAAACCCGACCTTCTTCTTCTTCAACTCCTCAACCTACTCCAGAAAATCCAAGTGTTGATTTTGACAAGGATAATAATAACGAGGATTTCAATGATAACAACTTCCCTTCTATAAAGAATTCTTCTTCATCTGATTCTTCGATGGCTCATCTATCCAAAAGTTTTGGCAAGAATATGTTTGGTATCCCAAATGAGTATGGGGATGAAGCTATTAATGAAATATCCCAGTCCCTCGCCAATGTCTGCGATGCTCCCATACTAGCTGACGGTGATACCCTTCGCGGGGTTTCAAGATCGCTGACTCCAAGTCTTTTAAATTCACTTGGAAGCCTGGTATGTTTTCACTTGTTCATCCTTTTTGTGTATCTATTGATATTTTTGTCAGACATTGATTTATAAAGTTCTATCGCAGGTTGGAAGAACCACTTTTGTTGTTGCTTCTGATTTAGACAATAGGCGTATTATTTATGAAAAGAAAGCTGCTAATCTTCGTTAGGATAAAGAAAAACTAGAAGCTGAAGTTATTGAACTTCGCATAAAAAATAAGCAGCTGGAGACTGAAGCTTCAGTTGACAAGAAAAAAATCTATGATCTTGATAAAGCCAATCAACAACTCTATGGTATGATTTATTTATTTTCTCTTTTAATTCTTCTCACCCTATCGCAGCTTATTCAAGCAACCATTTTTTGAGATATTTATGGTCTTACTGATGAGGCTACACTCTTCCAATCTTTTCCTGACCTTGTAGATGATAATACCCTTCTTGCTTGCCTTAATAATTCTTTAAGTAATTTCTCAGATGATAAGATTGAATCCCTCTCCATAGATGAACTTAAATCCAAATTTAATCTCTTAAAAATTGAACACAGATTCAATTTAGGTTTGACCAACAAGTATAAGCACTTTTATCTTGATTCAAAGAAATAAGTAGATATATTAAGAAAAAGGAATAGCGATCTTATTGACGAGAAAGATCTTGCTGTTAAAAATGGCTCCAAGACCCTAGTAAACTTCCATAAAACTCTTCTTAATGTTCAAATGGAAAGAGATAAACTTATCCGCGAGAATGAAGATATTCTTGCGAGGGAAACTCAAGTTCGATATCATCTCCTTATTAATAGCGATGATGAGTTTGCTTGGGCTGCGAAGATTCTTGATAACGCCAGAACTAATTTAGGTGTAGATGTTAGCCTTCATGCTGATCAAGCGGATTTAATTAAAGACATGATTTCGAAAGAGAAGGTTATCACTCTTATGATTTCCCTGAATTATTTCCTAATTGAATCATCCTCATATGTACTAATTTGGTTGTCATTTGCTCGCAGCATCCGAAAAGAACTATCGTAAAAGATTTGATGAGTAAGATATCTCTCGTCAACTCTTCCCGCCATCTCACAACACGTTGTCTTCCATCTTATGGTTAAATGTTTTAGACTCTCGCCAACCCTCTGTTTTAACCCAAACACATCTTCAATACCTGGCCGCGATGAATTGTTGCTTATATATGCTCCCAGAAATGTAGCTTGTAAATGATCAAAAGAAGTTATAGTATTTTTTGTCAATCCCTCAAACCATTTTAGCGCCTCGCTAGTTAAGCTAGATGCAAAATATTTACACAATACAACATCATGATTCTCCCATTGCAGCATACACCTAACATAAGCCTTAACATGTTGTACATCACAGGTAGTTCCATCAAAAATGCTGGTTAATGCTGGTAAGTTGCACTTTAGGGGTATTCCTCTTAACTGTACTTCTTGAGTAAATGGAGTTCTCGCAGCTTCTTCAATAGCTTCATCTAGTTTCATTCTACCTCCTTCTTTTCTGTTATTTATTATTCCCATCATCTTTGCTAACTCTCTTAAAATTTGCTCATTCGCAGCTGAATTTGGTTCCATTGGTCTTTTCAATGCGGCTTCCCTTCTTCTGCGTTCATGTACTTCTTGTCTTGCGAGATTTTGTATATATTCATCTACATCCATATTTCTTCTTCTGCGATCTTCTTCTTCAGCTTCTTCTTGCCATCGCAACTGATTATACTGTCTATTTTCTTCTCTGCGAATTTATTCATTTCTCTTCGCTGTCTTTCTATTCTCCTTTGTATTCTATCATACTCTTCCTGAATATTATTATTATGGCGATTTTGCGTCCGTCTCCTTTCTCGATTTTCATGGTTATTTTGTCGTAATGCCTCTTGAATTCTTGTTCTTCTACTTCTACTTCTGCCCTCAATCTTTCTCTCTCGCGAGCTAATTGTGCTTGTTCAGCATAATGTCTCTCAATTTCTTCTTCAATTATTCTTCGGTTTCTCTGGATCTCTCACCCATGTAATATCCTCCTACCTTCTTCTGGATTATCTTCATCATTTTGGTTATCTCTTCCCTCTTGATTTCTGTTGTTAAGTCTATTATCCAAATTTTCGCCACGCGGATCATGGCGATCTTCTACTACCTCTTCTTCTCTATGACGTTGCTCTTCATTTAGATTTTGCATTTCTTCTTGGATATTTCCTCTAGCATTTCTTACTGGGGAATTTGGCTTTAATTCTTCCCTTACTGATCTTGAATTCGATCTAACAGTACTTCTTGATCTTCTATTTTGTAATCTCAAATTTTCCATTCTCAACTCGTGATTTTGTCTTGTTAAATTTGCACGCTCTTCCGCCTCTAATCTTTTTTCCTCTTGTATTCTTTGTCTTGGATCATTTGTTGTTTCATTTTCATCTCCTCCATGAATTAATCCTTCAACCATTCCTTGATTTCTTTCTTCTCTTCTTCCGTTTCTTAATTGTTGATCTTCTACATCTTCCATCGAGTCTGATCTCCAAGTATGCACACTCACTCTATCATAATCCATATTTCTATTTTGGATCGGTGTTTTTTGATTAGGTTGTGGGATTTGATCTTCTCCTTCAATCCTTGTTCTATTTCTTCTTGTTCTTATCCTTGAAGAATCTCCTAATTCATTTGTTTCTTCTCCTGCAAGTCTTTTACTCCTCCTCACAGTTGTTGGTGGTTCTGATGTATTTCTTCTTCTTCTAGCCATTTCTTCAACTCTAACAATTTCTTCAAATCTTCAAATTGTAATTAGAGATTTCTTAACTTGATTCTCCCTGTTTCAGGCGCCAAAATGTAGTTGCAGGATTTCCCACACTACACCCTTGTTAAGATTTTTCTATAATCAACTCATAGTTGAAGATGAAAAACGACACTTTATTATTTTGGTTTCAGAAATGTTTACAGAAATAGAAGAATTCAAGATTACAACTATTCTCTTGAAGTTTCTCTCTCCTCAAGACTTTTTTTAACTCTCAAAAATACATCATCCTTTTCTGGATACATTGAGTCTATATTTATAGGGTAATTACATAGTGGATGACAGCTAAGTTTTCCTCTTATTTCGGGTTGATTCTGCGATTGTACCGCGATAGTTACAATGTTAAATCTCACAAGTTTTATAACCATCGCAGAACTAACATGCTTTTCTCAAGTTTTCTTCAGTCGTCAGGTATTACGTCTCTCTTTTGAAGGCTTTTGTGACACTCGTGAAATGTTGATATAAAATCTTGCGGTGATGCTCGCTATGAAGTGTTGTTAATCTCACAGAAAATAGATGTAGCGATATTCTGGTCCTACAACGAGTTTGTCTTGGTGCCTAGGAAACTTCTTATGAGAATTTATTCTTGTTATTGATAAGGATTACTAGGGTTTGGAATAACAATTATTGTGATTTCTATGTCCAACGTATTCATCTTCAATGCTTTTTAGATTTATTCATTTAAATTCTAAAGTTGGTTTAGAAGATGATTTTTGCAGTATTAATCTTTTTGATTTTATATATTGCAATATTATTATAGGATATGTGTGTTTACGTCCGTGAACTTGATTGTCCCATATTTTTTCAAAAGTAAAGTCGTTCGTGAATTGATATGCAAATATTGATAAAAGGATGAATAGACTTTTGACAAACACAAAATTTAAGCCTATATTGTCAATTATTGATGTAAGATATGTTAAAATCTTTTGTGATTCAAGGATTATGTCTATTGTGTGTCATTGTGCAAATAGTGATGGAAACATAGAATGAATCCTTGTGTTTTCCGCAGTAATTGAGCTTCCCTGATCTATATTGTGTGTATTACTGTGAGACTCCGTATTGTGACTTATGTTGAGCATTAGACAACCAAAGTTGACTATTTTTGTGATTAGCTTAGTTGTGTTCCGTAAGGCACTTTACGTCGAGTATTTTGGACTAAATCAATCATCTTGTGTGATTATTTAGTTAGCACTCCATAAGTTTTCTTATGTTTGGGCATTTCTTTGACTGGGTTGGTTATTCATGATTAACTTAGTCATTGCTCTATAAAATTCTCTTATGTCGAGTGTGGCTAATTAAATTGATTACTTTTGTAATTAGTTTGGTTGAGTATGGCAATTTGATTATCTGCGAGTTTTCTTGTGATTAATCTAATTAATTTATTAAATCTTCATAAGTTTACTTGTGTTGAGCATATTTAGTCAAATTAATCTTGGTTCGCTTTGGTTAATTTGATTGAATATTTCTTGTTGGATTCCAAATTCATACTTGTATGAAATTTGTTGAGTCTAAAGAAAAATCATTCTTTTCTCTTGAAATTAAGGTCGCTCTTGTTGTTCCTTTGGGAATGACATATTATGGGGGAGAGTTCTTTTGAACTTGTGCTTAATTGCCAAATATTTGTGGAGAGTGCGGCTGTGGAATATTAGAGGGGTTATCTCGCGTCTTTATAAACTCCTTGATGAATGCATTTAGCTTCAGCTTTATGATTGCATCTAAATAAGATGATATACATTTACCTTTGGTCATGAAATGTCTCTTACGGAAATTTCATTAGGATCCCGTTCTTGTACCTTTGCCATTTTTTTTGACAAAAACGGGGAGAATTAATTGCAGTTCACACTAAAAATACATATGGTTTTCGGATCATTATGTAAGGGGGAGTGGTTTCCATGTGAGATGGAGTTTCGATATTATTTGTAGTTCACACTAAAAATACATATGGTTTTCGGATCATTATGTAAGGGGGAGTGATTTCCATGTGAGATGGAGAACCATATTATTGTTGTATTGGACTTTGACGTTGTATAATAATACTATGCCACTATATAACAATGATTGAGAACCGATGCTTTTCTCATTGTTATAGCTACGGATTTTCAACAACGATGATTCCAAACTTACAACCTTTGGGATCATTGGACTACTTGGAAGTGACGAAGATTTCGAGTATTGTTGAAGATTAGACATGTGGAATAGGAGCTACAAAGTTTATTTATATATTTTTTGTATTTCATATGTATTAATAGTTTTGCCACTAAAATTGACAAAGGGGGAGATTGTTAGAGCATTGCTCGGTCGAACTCGCATGCGTTGCTATCTCAAGCATGTTTGTCAATATTAGTGATCAAAACTATACAGTCTTGATTTCTAGTCTACTATAGCTAAGGTCTCGGACTAGGATAAAAAGTGTAGTTGAGCTCAAGATTTCCATGGCAATCATCATACAAGACGAAGGACTACTCAAGGAACCATTGGATCTTTATCGACTAAAAGGTATGTGGATACTTGAACTTATCTATCACTCAAAATTCTATCTACTCTATCTCCAATCTTGAGATAAAAGTCATATTACTATATAGACTAAGAATATACACATGTGATGTTTCGAGATGAGTATATCTCGCTTATCTATTTATCGAAATATGTGTTGGTAAAGCTTTCGCTTTAGCCAAGTTCATCTTTACCTAGTGACGAAAGTCATGTTATGTTTCAATCACTTTGGAAATCGCTCTGACGAAAAATAGTTTGTGAATAACAACTATATAATGTCCTCTGAGAATGTTTCAATGATTGAAATGAGAGTTTAGAAAATATAACCATTGGGGGATATAAACATTGTTATGGTAACACATATATGTATAAGTCCTTATTACTTGAACCGAAGTTTGCAAACTTTGCTGATCAAGTGAAACCGGAACTTGAGCAGGCAACCTAGTCTGCGAACTCAGTCCGCGAACGTGCGTAGCTCTCGAACCCAGGAATTTCTGCTGGAGTTTTATCTCGGTTTCAGTCCGCGAGTTTTGTCCGCAAACTGACGGAAGTTCTCAAACCTGAGAATTTCTGCTGGAGTTTTTGAACTCCAACCAGTTAACTTGAGTCCGCGAACCCAGTCACCGAACTTGAGTGGTTATGTCTAAAAACGATGTTCGTGAACTTATCTAAATTATCTAAGGAATGCTATTGCAAACTTTGGATTTATAGTTCATGAATCGATTCGAGTGAATCACGTCGTTTTTTCTTCAATTGTGTCTTGTGTAGTGCATGAGATCTCATAGCAATTGAACAACTCTCTAACTAGTTCATTTGAGTCATTTGTACTAGTTATGGTGAAGAAGAATATGGTTGATATGAAAGTTATCATTTGGCTAACCATTTGGTTGAATAATATTGAACCAACTATTTTACACGTTTGGGTACAGTTACACAAACCCAAAATCGTCAAGTACATGTGTGTATGGCAAGCTAAGTTTTCGATCTAACGGTTGAGAGATATTAGCTTGTATCTAATCATGTTTTTATCTAACGGTGAATATTGAATGCTTTGTTACTAAGCAAACATTGATTGCAAACCCTGATTTGAAAGACTATACAAGAGAGAACTCTAGCAACTGGGAAACCTAATCCCCACACATTCTGTGTGATACTAGTTTTCTAAGCTAGAGCCGATTCTCCTTTAACCTTTGGTTTTCTTCTTCTAAAACTAGGTTAATGACTTAAAAACTTCATTGGGATTGTGAAGCCAGAGCGATACTATTTTTCTTGTAGTTGTGTGATTTGATCTTGATGTTTCTATCATACGAGTACAATTGTAATAATTGGCTTGAGATTTCTATCTCCGATAGGAAAGATATAAAAGTAATCACAAACATCTTCGTCTCATCGTTTGTGATTCCTCAATAATCTTCTTCGTTGCGTCGATTAAGTTTCTTGTGAGGTGATTGATAAAACTAAGATGTTTTTCGAGAATATAAGTCTGGTTTTATTGATTGGTTCCTGTTCACCTTTATTTATCAAAAGACGGAACAAAACTCATAAGTTTATTCGCGGGAGATGAATTTATCTATCTTGTAGACTTTTTTGTGTCCATATAGATTGCTAATCGAAATACTGGGTGTGGTTGTTAGACCCCCGTTTTCTCAATGAGCTCTCCCATCTGGTGGTAACTGGTTCTGATTATTGTCCAATAACTTTAAATTTGGATACTCTGTGCTCTAAATTGGAGTATTCTTTTAAATTTTATGACACATGGAAGAAGGAAAGCTCATGTGTCCTAAATATAAATGAGTCATGGAACTAGATTATTAGAGACACACCAACGGAATCCCTAGTTCTTAACCTCAAAGCCCTTCAATCCAATCTAGACTTCTGGAAAAAGAATATCTTTGGATTACCTTCTAAACAAATCAAAATTTTTTTGCATGAAATTGATAACTTAAACTCTTCCTCGCATGTTTTTCAGAAAGAAGTTAAGATTAAAGAAAACCTTTCCCATCTTGAAAATCTTTATGCTACCCAAGAAGCAATATAAAAACAATAATCTAGGGATAACATGATTCAATTAGGAGAAAAAAATACTAAGTACTTTCATACTAAGACTATGAAAAGAAGAAAGTGGAACAATATAGAGTGTATTAGAAGAAGTAACAATGAAATAAATTTCAAAAGAACTGAAATTCAAGATACCTTAGAAGAATACTTTTTAAATCTATTTTCGGCTCCTTCTCCCTCCCCCTTGCCTAACCCTGTCCTTTTTCAAAACATTTCTCCCTGTATTTTTCTAGATGACAATGCTTTACTCAATTCTGCCCCCTCTAGTGAAGAAATTTGGTTAGTTATCAAAAACCTAAAACCAAATAAATCTCCAGACCCGGATGGCTTCCCAGCAAGCTTTTTCAAGATGAATTGGGAAACCGTAGGGAAACAAGTTACCTCTGCTATTCAGGATTTCTTTATTTCAGGATACATTCACCCTGAATTTAATAAAACCTTTCTTTTTCTTATCCTTAAAAGCAGGCATCCTAAGGATCCTAGTGGTTTTAGGTCTATAGGGCTTTGCAACACTATGTATAAAATAATAGCCAAGATACTAGCAAATATAATCAAACCCTTGTTAAACAATTTCATATCCCCTTTTCAGGCATCTTTCCTCTCTAAGAGGCAAATATCAAATAATATAGTTATAGCTCAAGAAAGTATTCACTCTTTTAAGAAGAAGAAAGTGAAGCATGTTGGAATGGGGATTAAAATAGATATGTCTAAGGCCTTTGACAGAGTTGACTGGGAATTCCTAATTAATGCTATGAAAGCTTTTGGTTTTGATTCTAACTTCTGCAATCTGATACATCAATGTATCTCCTCCTCTACTATTGTTATCCTACTCAATGGTAGTCCAGGAAATTTTTTCAAACCTTCTAGAAGGCTTAGGCAAGGAGATCCTTTATCTCCTTATTTGTTCATAATCTGTATGGAAATTTTCTTTAGGATTCTTCTAGCTGGAGAAGAAGAGAAAATTGTGCATGGAGTGAAAATAACTCCAAAGAATAGTCTTATCTCTCATCTTTTTTTTGCTGATGATTGCCTTTTTTTTTGTTAAATCTGGTCTTAAGGAGTGTCACAATATTCTAGCTTTGATTGATTCCTTTAGTAAATCTTCTGGACAACTTATTAATTTTGAGAAGTCTGTTTTTTTTTTAGTAAAATGGTTCAACCAAAACATCAAAGGATGATTAGTAAACTTCTAAAAATTAAAAAAATTGACCCAAAGGGCACTTATTTAGGAACACCTCTCTTTATTAGTAAAGCTAAGATGCAACTTTTTGAAAGTATAGTGGAAACAATGGAGCATAGAATTCAAGGTTGGATAGGTAAAACTCTAGCCCAAGCTAGTAAAATGGTTCTCAATAAAGCAACTCTAGCTAGTATGGCTAGTTGTCAAATGAGTTGTTTCATTTTAGCTAAGAAAATCACTAGGAAAATAGATGATCTACAAAGAGATTTTTGGTAGGGGAAAGAAACCAACTATAAAGGATACTACCCAAAGTCTTACTCTTGTCTTTGTAAGCCCTAAAAAAAGGAGGATTAGGCTTTAGAAATGCCCGTAATTTTAACCTAGCTATGATTACAAAATTAGCTTGGAGATTATTAACAGAACCTAAGGCTCTTTGGGTCTCACATTTAAAATATAGATATTTCAGAAATTCTTCTGTTTTTAAGGCAAAATTATCATCTTCCAGCTCATGGATCTGGAAATGCATTAATAATGGAATCCAACTAGTGGAACAGAATAGCTTATGGGAAATAAAAGATGGAAATATTGTAAACATTTTGGATGATTATTGGATACCACAGTTAGGAAATAATCTTAGTAGCTATAGAACATCTACTAACTCTAATTTATCTCTTGTAAATGATCTTTTAGACCCATTTACTCTGAAGTGGAATACTACTTTTATCTGTTAGAGCATAGCTCGGTTGAACCCACCAAGCGTTGGTATGTCAAGTTTGGTTGTCATATTTTAGTGAGCCAAAACTCATTTAAGAGTTACTTGATTTAAATGTACTAGAGTCAACTTCGTAGATGTTAGCTTGAAAGTATTAGGGTGAGGCATTACAAGTATTGCGAAGACTTGAAGAAGTGAAGAAGTACGGAGCTACAACCACAACATCATCTTTCCACTTGAGGTTAGTGATATTTGACTTGAACTGTTTCATTCCCTAACATATTTTTCAAGTCGTGCATATTGAAAACATAAAACTGCGAAGCATGAACACTCTAGATAGACATAGTATTAAGGAATACAATATGAAGTTTCTTTCTTAACCATTAAACTTTGTATATGAGACATCGACATAATCGTATGAATGCTATTGTGATTATGTATGGGTATGAGGTGAGGATTTCATCCTAGTGTTTATGGGTGAAAATGGTTTCTACTGATTTCGGTAATTTCGGATGTGTGGGTGAGAAACGAATTTAAACCCTAAACAATGTACTGCAAGGGAGTACTTTAGATTCGAGAGATCAATCTGTACAAGTCCGGCCTAAACCAAGAAATGGACGTTCCAGACTTGCTTCGGTCGCAAAGTGGAGGAGAATGGGTTGGTTTTGGGGAGGGAAGCAAGGAAAGTGATGAGACCAGAATAGTTGATTCTAGAAGAGTAGTTGTGTTACTACGACTTGTATCAGAAAAATGGGAAGGCTAACAGGTGGTAAGCTAGCAAGTATTTTCTGAGTGTTGTATGCTCCTGACAGAACTTGTTGTTCGGTGGAAATAGGTTAGACCTATTTATACAAGTCGAAGTGAAACGTACTTTGGTCTCATTAAGGAATGGAAAAATGGGTAAGTGAATGGGAGGAGGTGGTGACGCGTGGAATTGATATTCCATAAAACCGTTAACGCATGGAATTGATGTTCCATGAAATCGTTAACGCATGGAATTAATGTCCCATAAAAGAGCGTTTCACCATTAACTCCCTGTATTTACTAACTGCCTCACCCTTATGACACTTCCTTATGACGGGCGTAGTGTACGCCGCACGCTGTAAACCGCCAAACCAATACCCAAAGAGGATCCCCAAGTTTGTGATATGTGTTGATATCTCGAATATTTTTGTGGAAAACATGTAGCATGTTGTTGTTGCCTCGCAAGTCGAGCTTGGGAGACTTGTTAGCTTGGTGACCTTCGACGGTCGAGATTTTGCATCTTAAGAGGTAAGGTAATTGTTGATCGTCGCACGCTTTCGTTTGTTGGCGGCCGCATAGAGAAGGCCAGCATGGTGGCGTGGCTAGGTTGGCATGCCATTGGCGTGGTATGGTGACGAGGCTAGGTTGGCATACCATTGGCGTGACATGGAGGCGTGGTTAGGTTGGCATGCCATTGGCATGGCATGCCTTGGCGCGGTTCGACGTGACCAAACTAGGGTTTTGGGTCAAAGGTTACTATGTGTTGTCTGGTAACCTTGGACGACTAGGATTTGCTCCTAGGATTGAGGGGCGACCGTCGATTGTCGCACGCCTTCATTTTGGTAGCCGCGTAGGGAATGCCATCATGGTGGCGCGGCTAGGTTGGCATGCCGTTGGCATGGCATGGTTTGTCAAGACCCAACTTTGGGCTGACACGTTCAGTTAAGGGCCACCTGAGTAACCGGGTCTAGTAGTATGTTTAGTATATTTAGTAGTTAATTAATAATTATTATTATTAGTTAATAGTTGCTGCTAAGTAGGATTAGTAGAGTGTGTGTGTGAGTAGCACATGTGCACACCAAAACCCTCATTTATATTCCCTTCTTTGTTGTAGAACTTATCATGAAAAAATTAATCTAAGAAACTTTTCTTTTGTTCTTCAATCCTTAAGGATTTTCCCCAATTCCGTGCTAACTTGTAAGGCAAGTCCTTACAATTGGTATCAGAGCACTCTTTCCTGAGTGACCTTACCATGAAAAATCAAGCAGAAATCACAAATTTTACCAGTAGAGTTGATATCTTAGAACAAGATATCTATGAAGCCAGAAAAGCATTATACCATGAATTATTCGATTTGAGAATGAAGTCTATAAATCTAGTCTGGGATAAAAATTTACCAGATCGTGATTTCAATCTTCTACAAATCAATATTCTTATTTCCAATACCGAGAAGAAGTTGGAATCACTTCAAGTTGATGAGGTAAGAGATCCGGAAGCTAAGAAGAGTGAGGATGAGGTTATGATGGAAGAAATGATA
This sequence comes from Papaver bracteatum, assembly GCA_023529315.1. NCBI lineage: Eukaryota > Viridiplantae > Streptophyta > Magnoliopsida > Ranunculales > Papaveraceae > Papaver > Papaver bracteatum. The sequence goes on from JAJJWX010003522.1 coordinate 539,770, forward strand.
ACTGATGTTAATCAAAACTCTATAATTCTATCAGATGAAGCTGGAGATGAATCTCTCAATTTCGAGTTGATTAATTCGTCATTTTGGTTTGGTGAAGGGAAAGACGATTCAACCACAAATGAAGTTAATTCCTGTTATAGTTGATGGAGCTGATGATGTAGGTGAAATTCAGAAAAGAGATTCAAGGTTTCTAGCTTATCATGAAGAGTTTCAGCAGATTGATGATTAGAAGGTTATTACTAACGACAATCTTAATCAAATTCCTTCTTGCTTCATCCAATTTATCAGGTTATACTACACACTTGTAACTCAAATTACTTATATATGTGATGTATTACCTAGCCTTGATGTTTTTTGAATGTTATTCGATCGTGGGAAAGAGCTTGAAGTTATTCAAAGGTATTCATATTGTGTTGGAAGTAGTTTAAGGCTCTATTTAGATCTGGATGCATATTATTGTTTGATTGCTCTTATGGGTTGATTCTGGGGTATCAAGACAGTGAAAATTTTGATTGCAAGCTGATTATAAAATTTGGGTATGGATTGGAATTGTTGTTTGGAAACTTGAATGGATCTTTAAATGCCAAAAATGGAGATAGGTGGGTTGCCAACAAGCTGTTTGAGAAAATACCACGGCAGGATAAATCTCTCTGCACTATGGCGATACTTCATATGACAAGGGATTGTAAGTTTAGCAATGTAGGTGAACTAATTCTTCATATTTATCCTACCAGGAGATGTAGTTTCAGCTGGGATGAGATTCACCTATTGTTACAACTTAATAGTGGACTGTATGTGAAGATGTACACAAAGAGAGAACAATATATGTGTGGTTACTTCCATGAAGTTTTCAATCGCAGTTCTAAATGTATGCAACAACCTTCATTCAATACTCTGAACATCTTCTATCAAGGGTCATGTCAGGTGCATTCAAGTACTTATATTATCCATCTATCGCAGCCATGGAGTGATAGAGATGTGTATTTTTTTGAACTTGGGTGTTTATTCTATGGGTTGTTCAGTGATCTAATTGTTTGGTCCTGAAAGGTGCTAGATACAGGGCCTCTTAGGGGTACTGCATACTGGAGTTCAGTGGTACCTCAGTTCTTAAAGGAGTATGAAGTCGAGAAGGCACAGAAATGGGTTGGAAATAAACATGATAGTATGGTGAGGGGTTTTCAACAGTGGGTTCTTGATAGGTGTGTAAAAACACCTCTCTAAGTATCAATTGGTTATGCTTTCTTAGCTAGTTTTCTTGCAAAAAATTGCATTATTATCTTTGTTTTATATTTTATGGGAATTTTGGAGCTTATTCCCGAAAAGAACAAGAAATCTTCCAATTTACTAGAAGAGAGGCGGAATTATCATTACATGGGAAATCACATCGTATCCGCACCGGAGTTCAGGGCAGTACAACCACAAGCAAAGTGGTTTTTGAGATTTACTGTATGAAGATTTAGTTATGGGCTTACGGATGGTAGTTGATGGAGTTCAAGCTTAGAGAGTAATTGGCTTATATGGCCTATGTTGTACTCTTGATGGAGGGAGATGATGGGCCTTAACTCAACAATTTGTTACACCACAAGTCTGTACGTAGAGTTCATCCCATCATATCGTATTCCTGTGATCGATGGTGCTGAGAACTATTACTAAGGACGTAGATGGATTGGTGGTTGATCGTTGCTGTAATGGAACTAGAAGATAAGTGCTCAGTGATGTTGTTCGATAGAACGAGATGGACGAGGGAAATGTTTCTGCTGATAATGGGTTTGTATGGCCAGTCGATGGGTTAAGAAGGATATGATGGCATGCATGGTTGGCATGGAAGTGATCGAGGAGAGCATGGAACTGTTGGGAAAAGAGTACGGCAGTACCATAGATGGCAGTGAGAACAAAGAAGGCTTTGGCTTGCTGCCAGCACCGGAAGACAATGATGGAGTGTATAGGGCATGAGAGTAACGAATCAGTGGCCAGAGAGAACTCGAGCAGATGAAGGATGGAGTGCTTACATGGAAGAAATTTGTGACGATGGAAGATATGCTTGAGGGTTCATGGAGGTGATAGAACTCGCAGTTGCTAAAGATGGGAAGACGAAACTCTCTGCCAATGGCAATGATGACACGAAAAGAATGAAGTCGAGATTAGTTAATAAGAGAGTTTGTAGTTGCTGCTGGTTATTGTTATTCTCAGAGAGATAATGGTATGATCATGGACAATGGAGTGAGTAGTTTGCTACTGCCAGGGAGAACGATAAATGGAGGAATAAAAAAGTTAAACTTCAGAAGCTCCTACGGATGAATGAACGGAGAAATGCATGGCAGTGGTGATGAATATCAGTCGGAGGAGCTACAGATCCGAGTGAGGGTGTTAGTTTGTGTCCGAGTGAGAGAAGAAACGAGATTATATCGTTTGGGAAGGTTATCAGGGAGATGGAGGTTTGAAGTTGGGTACTGGTAAGGAGCTGACGATGAACTAACTGACAGATATTTGTTGTAGCTGTTGTTGTTTGGTTGCAGTTAATGGAGAATTATGGTTCATTGAGGAATGAAGAATGAAGTTCTATGGTGTTAACTTGAGCCGTGGTTTGGTAGTTCCAAAGGTTGGAAGCAAGTGATCATAGATCGAGTCTGAGGTGGTATGAAGCTGAGAAGATATGGTTGTTCATGAAGTAAAACTGAAGATAAGGTTGTCAGTTCCACGGAACTGACAAGCCATTGGCAAGGAATGGGCTGGATTGTTGCAGAACCACTGGACCGTTTAGAGACTATCACGAGCAGGACTTGAATGTTAATGTACTTGGTTTTCAGCGATATTTGGAAGGAGTTTGCAACCTACTTTGACCGGGAGTTATGCACGAGACATTAAGGAGGTGCACTATCCTATTTTTTCTAGGTTTTCTAGTTTCTTCAAGAGGAGGTGCACTTTCCTATTTTTGCTAGGTTTTCTAGTTTTCTTAAAGAAGAGGTTACAAAACTCTGTATATAGAGAAGCCTAGATACAATTTTATATATCTTCTTTTCACCGTTTTTATCCCCCTTAGGGGGAGAACTCTTTCTTTTCTATTCTTTTTATATTGTAAGGTTGAATTCAAAGTTCTAATGTGAAGATCAATTATTTTGAAAGTTTGTTTCAAGTTTTAAATTGATTCATTGTGGATTGTTTTTACCATATCGAAGGTTTATGATTGGTTCTTAGATTGGTTTGGGTACGCAACCAGATTAGTTTATTAATCATTCTAATGCTAGTAGAGAGTTGAGTCGACCCATAATTATCTCTTAACTCCTACACAAGTAGAAATTGCAAGACCTTACGGAGGGATTCTATGTAGCAATTGCGAGTAAATACAACACCAGTAAGTGGACCGAGCGTACCGAGTTTTACTGCTGGGATCAAACCTAAATTCACAAATCTTAATGCGTTCTGGGAATTACATCTTGTAGTCGAGCGCTTCCGTGTCAAGGTGGTTCTTTTTAATAGAATCCGGTAGTCGAGCTCTTCCGTATCCGGTGATAAAAGGAGTTTTGGGGATTGCTAAGCATACCTGCTTTCCTACGGTTGGTGACAATTGTTTCTAACAAGAGATAAACGGGTGCAATGTTGAGTTAATAGATAGTAACTGCAGAGGATTTCTTCAATATCTTTATCTTATTATCCTTTTTATCCTTCTTTTATATTTTCGCCGATTTATATAACATAACAATTGCATTACTCTTCGTGGGAACGATCCTTACTACCGCTATATTATATTTAATTAGTGGGAAACATAATTTTATTTTGTTGAGTAAACGACGCTCACCAAAATTGGCGCCGTTGCCGGGGAGTAATTGCTAATTGATATGTTATTCGTTTTGGCATAAAGATTTTGTGGGTATATCTCTCGTAAGCCCTCACGAGACTATAACTCATCCACTAGGGACACCTAGGGGTTTAAAGGCCTATTGTTCATGCTAAGAGTAAATGTATCCTCACGACATGGAGTTGTATTTTATTTTTGTTTCGTTTTGTTTGCTAGAGGACAAGCAAAGTCTAAGTGTGGGGGAATTTGATATAACACCTCTCTAAGTATCGATTGGTTATGCTTTCTTAGCTAGTTTTCTTGCAAAAAATTGCATTATTATCTTTCTTTTATATTTTATGGGAATTTTGGAGCTTATTCCCGAAAAGAACAAAAAATCGTCCAATTTACTAGAAGAGAGGAAGAATTATCATTGCATGGGAAACCATATCGTAGCCGCACCGGAGTTCAGGGAAGTACAACCACAAGCTAGGTGGTTTTTGAGATTTATTGTATGAAGATTTAGTTATGGGCTTACGGATGGTAGTTGATGGAGTTCAAGCTTAGAGAGTAATGGGCTTACATGGCCTATGTTGTACTCTTGCTGGAGGGAGATGATGGGCCTTAACTCAGCAATTTGTTACACCACAAATCTATACGTGGAGTTCACCCCAACATATCGTATTCCTGTGATCGATGGTGCTGAGAACTATTACTAAGGACGTAGATGGCTTGGTGGTTGATCGTTGCTGTAATAGAACTGGAAGATAAGTGCTCAGTGATGTTATTCGATAGAACGAGATGGACGAAGGCAGTGTTTCTGCTGATAATAGGTTTGTATGGCCAGTTGATGGGTTAAGAAGGAGATGATGGCATGCATGGTTGGCATGGGAGTGATCGAGGAGAGCATGGCACTGATGGGAAAAGAGTACGGCAGTACCATAGATGGCAGTGAGAACGGAGAAGGCTTTGGCTTTCTTCCAGCACCGGAAGACAATGATGGAGTGTACAGGGCATGAGAGTAACGAGTCAGTGGCCAGAGAGAACTCGAGAAGATTAAGGATGAAGCTGATTCTGTGCTTACATGGAAGAAATCTGTGACGATGACAGATATGCTCGAGGGTTCATGGAGGTGATGGAACTCGCAGTTGCTAAAGATGGGAAGACGAAACTCTCTGCCAATGGCAGTGATGACATGGAAAGAATGAAGTCGAGATTAGTTAATAAGAGAGTTTGTAGTTGCTGCCGGTGATTTTTATTCTCAGAGAGATAATGGTATGATCATGGACAATGGAGTGAGTAGTTTGCTACTTCCAGGGAGAACGAGAAGTGGATGAATAAAGAAGTTAAACTTCAGAAGCTCCTACGGATGAATGAATGGAGAAATGCATGGCAGTGATGACGAATATCAGTCGGAGGAGCTACAGATCCGAGTGAGGGTGTTAGTTTGCGTCCGAGTGAGAGAAGAAACGAGATTATCTCGTTTAGGAAGGTTATCAGGGAAATGGAGGTTTGAAGTTGGGTTCTGGTAAGGAGATGACGATGAACTAACTGACAGAGATTTGCTGTAGCTGTTGTTGTTGGGTTGCAGTTAATGGATAATTATGGTTCATTGAGGAAAGGAGAATAAAGTTCGATGGTGTTAACTTGAGCCGTGGTTTGGTAGTTCCAAAGGTTAGCAGCAAGTGATCAGAGATCGAGTCTGAGGTGGTATGAACTGAGAAGATACGGTTGTTCGTGAAGTAAAACTGAAGATAAGGTTGTCAGTTCCACGGAACTGACAAGCCATTGGCAAGGAATGGGCTAGATTGTTGCAGGCCCACTGGACCATTTAGAGACTATCACGAGCAGGACTTGGATGTGAATGTACTTGGTTTTCGGCGATATTTGGAAGGAGTTTGCAATCTACTTTGACCGGGCGTTATGCACGGTACATTAAGGAGGTGCACTATCCTATTTTTGCTAGGTTTTCTAGTTTCTTCAAGAGGTGCACTATCCTTGATGAAAGTTGTTTGATGTTGAGAAATGATGACTGGTAAAGTCTTCTTAAATCTTTCTGCCAATTTTTTTGAGACAATCTTATAAGTTCCATGAATTAGACTGATTGGCCTCAAGTCTTTAATCTCCTCAATTGTATGTTTCTTTGGAATCAGAGCTATAAAGGTATTTTTTAGTCTCCAATCTAGAAAAGACTTCTCATGCAGTTCCTTAATGACATTCATAAAATCATGTTTAAGGAAATCCCAGCATAAAAGATAAAAGCTCACAAGAAACCCATCTGGCCCTGGAGCTTTATTTTGACCCAGATTCTTGATGGATGAATGACATTCTGGTTCATTAATATCACTCTCTAACCAAGTACTCAAGTCCTCAGAATTGGTAGAAAATTTCATACCTTCCATACTTACAGTTCTTGGAGTTTGAGATTAAAAAATGTTCTTGAAAAAATTCACAATTCCATTCTTGATTTCACTCTCATCTGAAGTAAGAATGTCATTAACTTTAATAGATCCAATGTAACTTCTTCTTCTCCTATCATTAGCAAGTCTATGAATTTTTTTTTGTATTATGCTCAAAATCTTTGATGTAGGTAACTCTTGCTCTACTCCTCATTTTTTCAGCATTAAGAATTGTGAGTTTGCAATACTCCTACCTGGCATTTAGTCTTGTTTCCCACTCCCCCTCAGTTAAACCATTATTGGTGTCCTCCAAAGAATCCAGGTCAGCAAAAGTGTCTTCCAATTCCTCCAGTCTTCTGTCAAGATCACCAAAATGTTCTTTACTCCATGATTTTAGTTTGGGTTTTAAAATCTGCATTTTTTTTGCAAAAGATAAAACATGCACTACCTGAAACAGAAAAAGACAACCAAAAGTATTTGACAAAAGAAAAAAAAATTGGATGAGAATACCAGTATAACTCACAACGAAATGGAGATGGCCCATGCTTCACACCTTCACACACTAGGGCAATTAGATTATGGTCTGAGCAGGGTCTAGCAAGGGATTGTTGAATCACTTGAGGATAAACACTTTCCCATGATGGAGATACCAAAATTTTATCAATTCGACTTCTGATACTTTGAGACTGATTATTGGTCCAAGTAAAAGTTGCACCAATTAAAGGGAGATCAATCAATCTATGGCGAGAAATGAAATTGTTGAATTTGCGCATGCCTGAAGTAGAAACACCAACTGAAGATCTTTCATGTAAGTATCTAATTTCATTGAAATCACCCCCTAAAACCCAAGGAAGCTGCCAGAAACATCTAACTTCTTCTAATTCTCTCCAAAATAATTTGACTTCATCAATGTTTGAAGCACAGGGCGCATACACACCGGTGAACATCCATTCAAAAGAATTTGCAATGGTTTTTCACTGCAAAGTAATTGAGTAAGGACCAATAAGAGAATCAATAACCTCTAATTTTGAAGAATCCCACATACATAGAATACCTCCTGAACTTCCCTGAGAAGGAGAATCCAACCATTTCACAGAGTTTTTGCTCCAGCATTGCCAAACTAAGAGATCATTACATTGTTGGATCTTAGTATCCTGCAACACAACAATTGATGGCTTCCAATCCTTAATTTTCTTTTTTACAATGTCCCTATGATTTAAATCATTGAGAACCCTAATATTCCAATTGACGATTTTGAAATCCATAAAAAAGAAATCCTGAATGCCAGACCAAGAACAATTTAAGAAAGATTTCTATGCTCCAGAATGAAATTATGAAGATGAATCCTCAAAGTATCCATCATAGCGTCATTAATTTCTTCCTTCGATCCCTTGAAATGAATACCAATCATTGGAAAAATTGATATCATCTGTTTTATCACTAATTCAAAATCCCTTCTAAGAATTGGATCCACCTTCAATTTCAAAGTACTCCATTTCTCCGATGTGCTTAAAAAGAAATCAAATTTCTTAACAGGTTATTTGGTAGTAATTTTCTTCGGAGACACCAACAATTCCTTAGATGATAATGAATCTTCAGATGTATCAATCATCTGTAAGTAAGGAATGGAAACTGCATTTTTTAGATATTCGTTCACTTCATCTTCAGTTTGAAAACTAGGCACCATAGCCGAGGATAGATCCATTGAAGAATTTGAATTTGAATGTTGTACGTGTGAAGTCCCCACCCCGTTATCTGATTCTATTGAAGCAATTTCGACAATTGAAATATCTGAATTCGTACCCAGAACCATATCCGTGTTCATACCCGAAACCATCTCAGTATTCGAACCCGATTGTCTACTTCTTTTGCCATTTGAGTTTGCGGTAAATTCAAAATTTGAATTTTCCATAACTGACTTTCCTTTTTCAGAGATAGAGAATTTTTTGAACATATTTTTCCGGCGAGAATCATGTGGTCTCAGAGTGTTTCTCGGGATTTTCGTCCATTCAACATTGAATGTCAAATCTGTTAGCATATTCTTCGCTGTAGTTGCAGAGACAATATGTAAATTTTGTACTGTGATTTTTTGATGAGACTGATCAAAAAGACCATCAATGATGTTGAAAAGTGATATCTGCACCGAAAAGGAGTAAGTTCCAAAACGAAAGATGAAAGAATTATTTAGACCATTGTAATTCTTAACTATTAATCTTATGGCAGATGCATCATTCCATGTTAAGGTGGTTGCATGAATCTCCAATAAACCACCAAAAATTGACCCTAAATCTTTAAAAAGGTCCTCTCCCCAGAGATCGAACGGAACACCTTTCATTTCCATCCATGAACCTTCTGATAAAAGTGCTGGAAGTGCAACATAATTTGCTGCGCTCCACTAAGGCATCAATCTTATGAATATCCCATCAAAATCCCAATGACCATTGCTTAACAAGAGGTTTTTTTCTTCTTGAGAAGCAAAAAAGAAAGATTTCTTAGGTGCAAACGGAAAAATATCAAAACCAACCTCTAGCGAGAAGCGTTTCACGATTTCAATACCAATCGAGTTCCAAGATGAAACTTCAATAGAAGATTCAATAATAATAGCAAGATTCCAGTTTTCAACTGTTGAATCTCTAGATACAGAACTTTCTTCAGCTTGTAAATCTAGAGATATCTCCTTCCGAGGAATAAATTGCATCATATTTTGTACTTTTACTGCATCCTTCACAAAATTTTTCGTTACTGACGTAGGTTTCTTTTTCTGAGTGATAATATTAGAAAAGCCTTGAAAAAATGGTAACCAACCTATGGATGTATCTTCCATTGGAAAACACATAAAGTGCTTAACTTTTTCACATGAATAAGAAACACGAAAGAACTCACCATACTTTTTCTGATCTCGACAAAAAAGAATATGTTAATTTCCTCTATGAAAAACCCAATACCACTTTCCGTAAAAAACTTTTTTTGATTCTTTCTGCAATATATTCTTCATCCATGTTACCCCTTCAAAACTGATTTGCACTTGTAAAACCTTTTGTGTGTTTCTTGTTTTTTCATCAAAAAGAACACCATTAGATCTGCGTGTAAGAACAAACGACTTATACTTACAATCTATGATAATCTCTTTGTCTGATAGAGTTTGAAAGTTCTTAGATTTCTTTTTTCTTGAAACTGTTTCCCATCTTTGTTCTTCAATAACCTTTGACCCTTCTAAAACATCTGAACTGCTGCCTTGCTGAATACCACAAACCTTTTCTACCCATGATGTAGGAATACCAAAACCCTGCTGCATGCCCTGCTTACCCTGCGTACACTGCTTGCCCTGCTGCTCTGTAACCAAAACCCTAGACCTGTGTAGATGATAAGATGAGTTTCTCACCATTTTTTCTCCGATAAAACCGAACATTCTCTCAGATGTGTTGGATGTCTTCCTTCAAGGCTTTAACATACATGGAGTATGAGGTTTACAAGCAACAATACAAGGAAGAGCAAATTTCATATCCAAGTAAAGCAACATACAATGAGCATATTTTTATATACATGTTGAAGACATACACATAAGGAGCGGAATTATAAATCCAAGTTGAAGACTTATTTACAAGAGCGAAGAAAATCAAAAGATGAGAGATATTGAAGTTTATGATACGAAGAAAATACAAGTTGTGAAGATCAAAGTGGTAAAGTACTTCTCTCATGGCCATGCTAATTTTATTTCACTTTTATTGTTTTAGTTGCAATCTCTCTTATATAAAAAAAATATACAAAAAATACAAAAAAATACAAAAAAATACAAAATACAAAAAGAAAATAAAAAATAAAATAAAAAATAAATACAAAGAGATTTGCATTTAGGTTGTTATTTATTTAATAAGGCCATGTGGAAGAAAAATATATAAAGAAGTTTCAAGCAACAAGGAATTGAGGAAAAGAGTACAAATTGTCGAAGTTCTACAAGTTCAAGAGTTTATCATCAACAGTTGAAGACCGATGACCAAGATGAATAAGATGAGCCGAAGGAAGGAAGACGTTTCTATTGGATGCTGTGAGAGTGGTGCTTTCATCATTGCAATCAGATGTGAAGGTGGTAAGTACTCTCACCCTTGCTATAGTGGTTGATTTCCTTTCTTAGAGATCATCAGAAAAATATTTTTGTTTTCCACGATTTTGTGGAGTCTCCAGAAATAATTCGGAAGGTTACCTTCCCACCATTCAATGTGTGTAGGATTTCTCTCTTCATTACTACCTACACACATGTGAGACCCATAAAAAAATCGTCTTATTGAGTGCAATTATCATAAAATCCTTTTAAGGGAGGCAGAAGTCGAGGCGAAATGCTTATTGATCGTTCTCAAACACGTGTTTCTCTCATTATGGTGTGGTTATTTCTCACTCAAGATTAAAGAATGAATATGTTCTTTGATATTTCTAACTTCTTATTACTAGCATGCAGAAATTATATGTTCTCATAGCTCTTTGGATGCTTGGGAAGCTGGAACGCTTTGAAGTTGGAGTATATTTTGTGGGTATATCTCTCGTAAGCCCTCACGAGACTATAACTCGTCCACTAGGGACACCTAGGGGTTTAAAGGCCTGTTATTCATGCTAAGAGTAAACGTATCCTCGGAGACATGGAGTTGTTGTATTTTAGATAGTTTGCTCGAGGACTAGCAAAAGCCAAGTGTGGGGGAATTTGTTAAGTGCATATTTTGCATATATTTAGTGTCGAATCCATGCTAGTAATTGCTTAGTTTCTTGCAAAATTATTGTATATTACGTTTGTTTTTCTTTATTTGTGTTTTTCTAGGTGAATCATCCAAAAAAATCGAATTGGCACTTAATTATGCAATAAAAGAAGTTAGCTGAAAGCGGAGAAGGGCTAAAAATCAAGTGTAACTCACTCAAATCAATGGGTTCTTGATATCATCTCGAAGAGGACGAAAATACGAAGGTAGCGACGAAATAATGGAGTCGTTCCGACGTCGTATGAAGATTTTATGGGCATTTGAAGCAAGCAAAATTGCGAAATTATTTACGCACATAATTTATAAGGTGCATCCATTTTGCTAAGGGGCACATTGTTTCAAAGGAAGTGATAATTACAGTCAGATCCTTTACTTTGGGGAAACCAGGAATTCAAATGTTGATAAAGGCACCCGATTACATTACTCGGGGCACACCATCTTCCCCATGCATGCAGATTAGCAATGGTGATACGGAATGCAATAGAGCTGTGATACGCTGTTGAGGTTGACTCAGTAGTGAGTTATTAATGTAGCTTGATCGGCGAATGAAAAGGATGAGGAGAGAACGAAAAAGAAGGTAGAGCTGTTGACAGACAGAAAAGTGAAGCTCGAGAACATGCAGTGGATAGCAAGATATAGCCGTTGGTGAAGCTCGTGATTAACGAGAAAGGTTGCATCTCAAGTTGGTATCCAATGCTATTATCTGTAGCATTAAGAGCTAATGATGATGGAGCTGTTGGTCGACACTTTATGAAAGATTGGTAACGATGGAATTAATGTTGCCGGTGAAGATGGCTTGATGGTATATGTTGAAGCTCGAGTTGGACAGTGAGAAGACATGGAGCTGTGTTCGGTACTATTGCTGGAAGTAATGGACATGGAAATGAGCAGCAGATAATGAAGAGTTTGCTGTGGTGATGGCAAAGGCTACTCAAAAGATAGAAAACAAAGGTAACTCGAGTTGATAACCTGATGGAGAGAACTCGAGTAAAATGGGATGGAAGTGAAGATGGTACTGCTGTATAATGAGATGGAGAAAACTGTTGGTTTTTATCATTGGCAGTGAATGGATGATAAAGGCAATAATGATCTCTTCTAATTGCTTGGATTTTGGGAATAAGATGATGACGCTGTGGCTAAGGAGCTGGTGATAATAATGAGAAGGTCAGGGTGATGTTCTCGGCAATGAAGGTCTCAATCTCAGGCAATGAACGGTAGTGATGCAGTGGTTCTCGGGTTTGGAGCAAGTTCATGAAATGAAGGAAACTCGAGATATCATTGGATAAGCCATGTTTCTTGACAGCGAGAAAAAAGAGAAGAAGTGATGAATACAGGGCAGTACGGATGAAAATGGTTGCTGCCATTATCGATGAGATAAGGGAAGAACGGGAGATGTTGATGGGTTCTTCCATGGTTGGAAGTAGTCATGATGCTCGGTAATGAAGATAATGATGGAGCTGGACGTGAGCTCGAGAAGCTCTGTAAAGAGAGGTTGCTGATTTATGGAATCTATGGTGGAAATGTACGGCTGGCTGCTGGAGTTGGAAAAGGAAACAGTGAAGAAGACGAAGAAAATAAGTTGAAAACTCCAGGAAGGTATACGGCTAGATGTCCTAACCATGACTACTGTTTAGAAAATAGTTAAACATTCAGGAGAATAAACGTCTAGGTGTCCCGGACGTGATAGAAAGCAAGAAATTCCGTAAAACATCCAGGAGAACTTTCGGTTGGGATATCCCATCCGTAATTCAAAGAAGAAAATAGGCTGTCAGTTTTGGAAAACTGACAAGCCAAATGGAAGTTGAAAATTTTAAGTTGGGCTGGGCTTACTGTTCATAACCGAGTCCATTAAGAGTGTTTTGATGTGGGCTACGAGAATTTGCACGAATTTGGCTAGTTGTTGGCAAGTTTGGCACACCATTCGACCGGGATTCGAGCACGGGCAAAACTACAATTGGGACACCTATATAAGAGAACTTCTAATATTTTTGGGACATCAATCTTATAATCTTTAAATCAAGTTTTGGAGAGAAGAACACAAGGGAGAAAATCTAGGGTTTTGGAGCATTCTTCATCACCGTAACTATTTCTTTACCATTTTATTATATGAAACTCATGGGTTTTGTTAGTACCATGAGTAGCTAAACTTCTTAATGATTGGGGATGAATTCTAAGTTCTAGAAAATGATTTGAGTTATTATATAAATCTATTTTGAAGTTCTTCACACAATTATTGTTTGTTTATACTAATTAGAGTATTTATGATTAATTGATAGATTTTTTAGGTGGCCAACTGAATTAATTTGTTGATTCAATAAAATGCTAGTATTGAGTTAGGAGATAAGTAATAGTCGAATAATTATACAAAAGTAGAGAACACAAGACCTTGCAGAGGGATTCTGTGTAGCGATTGTGTGTATAAACAACACTAGAAAGTGGACCTTGGGCTAAGAGTCTAACTACTAGGATCAATCTATAATTCACAAAAGATAAAGCATTCAGAGAAATTACACCTTGAGTGAGCTACTACTAGGTGGTTTAGACGAATAGAATCTGGTATTGGAGAGCTTCCGTACCCAGTGATATAAGGAATTTAGGGGATATCACTGAGCTAGCTGTTATTCCACGGTTGGTAATAATCTGTGATTAATTGTATGAATGGATGAATATAATAACTTGATGACGGTTTAGTAACGAAGAAGGATTCCCTGATCATATTTCTCTCCATTGCTTGCAACTTAATTATTTTTAACTGCTTTGATTTTACTTTGAATCTAAAACAAACCCCCCATTGTGACACTTTTTGACAACTAAATCACCCTGCTCTTCATGGGAACGATCCTTACTTCCATTATATTACCAGTTATTTGTGTGAAAATAAATAATTTAATTTGAGTGCACTCACGACACGCATCACTCATCTTTACCTTCTTTATATTCGTGGCGAAGTTAGGGTTTCGCCAATTAATGTCCCGCTTGTGTCTTTTGAATAATTGAATAAGGTATTTTTGGTTGTGATATGATGGTTAATGGCTTCTCAATAGTTTTGGATTAGTTTGGTGTATACAAACGGAGAAGTGTATGCTTGCTTTTTTTTTTTTTTTTTGAATGAAAATGAAACTCCGGAGAAGAATACAAATGGTGTATCCATCTTGGGGAAATAAAAATATCAAGAGAAATTGTTGAAGGAAATACTAAAGGGAGAGTGTCTGGAAAAGTACAGCGTTTTAAGGATTGGAATGCTTGAGCCACCGCGAGTGAACTGTTACACCTCCCGGCTTGTCTGTATTGATGAGCTTGCAGTACCCTCCTAAAAGAACGTCTGCCACCAGATAAGGCTCGTCTTCCTTTTCCTTAGGAAAACCAATCCGAACAGCTATCTTTACCGTCATCTTCCCAATTTTAAACGAGTTCACTTTGACCACTATATCTCCGATTGAAAACGTGTTCAGGTGTTTAGCAACCATTTGAATCTTGTTTTCGTTGTTCTCGATGGTAGCTTCCAAATTCTTTGCAAAACGTTTGAATGGCCCGGTGCCCCATTCACATCTCTTGATAGCGTCCGTGCCAGTAATCGTGTTGAGTCCCCATGACGTAATATGGGAAGAAATGACTGGTTGTAGAGAAGATCGTTTGGCCAGACTTACTTGCGTTTGGAATCCGTGAGTTAGTGCAAACAGGTCTTCTCCAGGCGTTCGGGTTCCCTTGGTAACTCGTCGATGCGGAAGCAAGTGGGACGGTTTATTGGAGATTCTTTCGGGCGTTGATATTGGTAGAGGGGATGTACCTAATTTCTCCTTGTTATCTAGTACCCAAGAGTGCCCCAGTATCATGTCGTAACCCATTTCTTTGACAATGTGGAATTTGCTACGTGTTATAGCGTCTCCTATCCTGACTTCGAGGTTGATGTAGCCGTGCGCATTCAAGGCTTCCCCTTCCGGGTTCTCAATCACGGATGGGGATCGGGAAGCCTCTTGTTTTGTAAACCCCGCTGCTTTAAGAGTCTTAAAAGTAATAATGTTGAAGTTGGAGGCCGCGTCGATGACCGTGTTGTCGAATTCAATACCTCTTAGATAGGACATGGTCAACAGTCCCCAGTTGTCTTTTCCGATTCCGCCTGCTGGGAGAGCTTGGGCTCTTGGCGTGGCTTCCATGGAGGGAAAAAGTCGTTTACTCGACACAACACAATTGAGAGCCGCGAAAATATCTTGGATCTGCACTTTGGAAAGGTGGAGAATTTCGCATACTTTTTGCATCATGGATCGCACAGTCTCATGCACGGAGTCCCCAGAGACCCCAAAAGTCCTCACTGGAAGTAAGTCTCGATGTACTCCCTCGTTTCCTAGTTGGATTTCCCCTGTTTTTATCTTCTTTTTGAAGATATGCTTTAGTCTATTGCAATCACTAGTTAGGTGATGAACAAATCTATGGTAGTGGCAGTATTTGGGGTTCGCCATCTCGGCCTCAGTCGGTGAGCACCTGGGAGATGGTAGTCTGATAGGGTCATCTTGAATCCATGCTTCTAAGAGATCGATTACCTCCTAAATGGGAAATGGGAAATCCAAGGTATTTCCTTCAATTTCGTGATTACGCATGGGAGCTTTAGCAACGGCCTTCCATGGTGGAGTTGCCTGTCGTGCTAGTGCTTCATGTTTAGGATGCTGGTCTGCAGCTGGGGCCTTCCTTTTCCCTCCCTTGTTTATTACGCTCACAGAGGAGGGGCCAGTGTTAAATTTCTTGCTTATGAGACGTCTACTCCTGCGAGTTTCGCGCATGTCTTCGGTCCTGGTTGGTCTAGCACTTTCCAATAATGCTGGTGCGGTCGTTGTGGATCGTCTAGCAGCTTCATGGAGTTCTGAGAACATCTGGAAACGCAGGTTCTCTAGCAAGGCGCGGTAAATGGGAGACATACCGTTGATGCATGTGTTCACCAGATGTTGCTCGGTCACGTTTGGGTCGTGACAGTCTAGTGCTTGAACCCTGAATATCTTAACGAAATCATTCGGATGTTCGTTGTCTTGCTGGTATATTCTTCATAGGTCCGAGAAGGTAATTTGTTCAGACACAAATAAGTACTTCTTATAAAACGCAACAACCATGGTACCCCAGTTGGGGATACCGTTTGGCGCGATGCTGTTGTACCATTGTACGCTCTCCCGGTAAGCGATTTCGAAAACTCCCTCTGACGAAGAACATGATTTTATTCATGTTCGCCTAGGGACTCTAAAAAGCGAGAGACATGCTCACGTGAATTTCCGGTGCCATCATACATGGTGAATTTAGGAGAGGAGTATCCTCTTAGAATAGGGATTCTTTGTATTTCAGATGGGTGAGAAGGTTAATGCTGATGCATGTCTATTTCATCATTATTGACTCGGATACGGAGAAGTTGCTCCAGATCCTCTCGTGTGACAAAGTTGGACGGATGACCTATTTCCAATGGGGTTCTGGCACGAATCTCCTCATCCGTGGAGGCGCGTTCCGCCGAGGTGCTAGCGTCGGGGGTGTTGGAGGCGTTTCTAAATGGCCCTGGAGGGCGTGACTCATGAGGTAGCCGCTTTGTCAGGGCCTTGAGAAAGACGAGTACTTCTTTCTGTGTCAAAAACCATATCCGTCTGGGCTCTAGAGAAAACATGTTGTCGTTCCATCAAATCAGCGATGGTGACATAGGGTCGGCTTCCCCTGGTTCCTCTGGTTTCTCGTCTTGTTGGTGGGGTAGTCGGAGTCTTAGTGGTGGTTGGAGGTGCCATGCTTGACGAAGCGTTAGGAGCAGTAGCGGCGACTCTGGCTCAGGTGACTGGTGGCGTAATGCCCGAATGGGTGTTTTCTGCACTGCCGTGATTAGCAGGTTGTGCAAGGACATTAGAGACGACGACAGCTATGGCCCTGGAGATTGACAACATTACACTTGGAGGAGTGTTTTCGGTATTACTATGGTCAGCAGGTGACATAGTGACGTTGTTGGAAGTAACGTTAACACCAGGGATGTGTTCTATGATGGTGTTCTCAGCAGCTGATCCGGATCTGAGTTCTACCATGTTGGGATCGGCATTTGAAAGATGAAATCAGGAATTGAAAAGCTGATATTGTAACTGATAGATCAATCTCCCACTATGGTCGCCAATTGTTTATAGGTGAAAATGGTTTCTACTGATTTCGTTAATTTTGGGTGTGTGGGTGAGAAACTAATTGAAACCCTAAACAATGTACTGCAAGGGAGTACTTTAGATTCGAGAGATCAATCTGTACAAGTCCGGACTAAACCAAGAAATGGCCTTTCCAGACTTGCTTCGGTCACAAAGTGGAGGAGAATGGGTTGGTTTTGGGGAGGGAAGCAAGGAAAGTGATGAGACCAGAATAGTTGATTCCGGAAGAGTAGTTGTGTTACTACGACTTGTATCAGAAAAATGGGAAGGCTAACAAGTGGTAATCTATCAAGTATTTTCTAAGTGTTGTAGGCTCCTGACTGAACTTGTTATTCGGTGGAAATATGTAAGACCTATTAATACAAGTCGAAGTGAAACGTACTCTGGTCTCATTAAGGAATGGAAAAATGGGTAAGTAAATGGGAGGAGGTGGTAACGCATGGAATTAATGTTCCATAAAACCGTTAACGCATGGAATTGATATTCCATGAAACCATTAACGCATGGAATTGATGTCCCATAAAATAGCGTTTCACTATTAACTCCTTGTATTTTCTAACCGCCTCACCCTTATGACACTTCCTTATGACGGGCGTATTGTACGTCGCACGCTGTAAACCACCAAACCAATACCCAAAGAGGATCCCCCAGTTTGTGATATGTGTTGATGTCTCGAATGTTTTTGTAGAAAACATATAGCATGTTGTTGTTGCCTGGAAAGTCGAGCTTGGGAGACTTGTGAGCTTGGTGACATTCGACGGTCGAGATTTTACATCTTAAGAGGAAAGGTAACCGTTGATCGTTGCACGCTTTCGTTTGTTGGTGGCCGCATAGGGAAGGCCAGCATGGTGGCGTGGCTAGGTTGGCATGCCATTAGTGTGGTATGATGGCGCGGCTAGGTTGGCATGCCATTGGCGTGGCATGGAGGCTCGGCTAGGTTGGCATGCCATTGGCATGACATTCCTTGGCACAGTTCGGCGTGACCAAACTAGGGTTTTGGGACAAAGGTTACCATGTGTTGTCTGGTAACCTTGGACCGCTAGGATTTTCTCCTGAGATTGAAAGGCGACCGTCGATTGTCGCACACCTTCGTTTTGGTAGCCGTGTAGGGAAGGCCAGCATGGTGGCGCGGCTAGGCTACCATGCCGTTTCCATGGCATGGTTTGGCGTGGCCAAACTTAAGTTTTCGGGCCAAAGGTTACCATGCGTCGTCTGGTAACCATGGATGGCTAGGATTTGCTCTTAGGATTGAAGGGGGACCGTTGATTGTCGCACGCCTTCATTTTGGTAGCCGCGTTGGAAAGGCCAGCATGGTAGCTCGGCTAGGTTGGCATGCCGTTGGCATGGCATGGTTTGGAGTGGCCAAACTTAGGTTTTCGGCCAAAGGTTACCATGCGTTGTCTGGTAACCTTGGATGGATAGGATTTGCTCATGGGATTGAAGGGGGACCGTTGATTGTCGCACGCCTTCGTTTTGGTATCCGCGTAGGGAAGGCCAGCATGGTGGCATGGTTAGGTACGTTTGGCATGGTGGGGCCAAGGGCTTGGGATGTTGTTGGCACATGGTGCGGCTAGCATGGCTAGGGCCAAGGCAAGGTGCGATTTGGCTTGGCATGGTGGGGACAAGGGTATGACATGGGTGCATGGTGCGTCTAGCTTGGCTAGGGCCAAGGCAAGGTGCAGTTTGGATTTGCATGGCGGCGCCAAGGGCATAGGGGTGCGGCTAGCATGGTTGGCATGCCTTGGAGCGGTGGCTGGCATGGTTTGCCATTGGCACAGGGGTGTGGCTAGCATGATTGGAATGCCTTGGCGCGGTAGGTGTGGCTGGCATGGTTTGACATTGGCATAGGGATGCGGCTAGCATGATTGGCATGCCTTGGCGCGGTAGGTGTGGCTGGAATGGTTTTCTATTGGCATAGGGATGCGGCTAGAATTATTGACATGCCTTGGCGCGGTAGGTGTGGTTGGCATGGTTAGCCATTGGCACATGCGGTGTGAGAATTAGGGTTTTGGCCTATCGAAACCCTAATTAACATTAAAAATAGGTACCCTGGTGATTTTCTCGCAGATAAATTAAAGGGTTCAATAAATGTGCTTGGTGTGGATATTATTACTCAATTTTGTGACGTCACTGTCTGACTAGGGTTTTATGATTTTATCCCTAAGTTAAAAACCCACCATCAACACCTAGGAAACAATGTTTTTACATGTGTTTTAAGGAAGTAAGTTCATGATATGTGTTGTGAACCGAAAACGAAATCGTCAGGCGTTATTGAGGCTGTTCTTCATTGCAAATCTTATGAACGACCAATATGTATGATTAGTATAACCGCTCATGACTTTTTTGTATTCTTGGTAAAACTATTCACATGAGACCTGACTTATGTATTGGTATGACTTTTAGTAGTGAAACCGATATTATGTAATCACCTGGGGTATGATCGGGTTTGTGAGTGTCTGACCAAATCTGGGAAAGGGGAACCGATCCTATGAAGAGGTGCAGTACATCACAAGGGGGAACCGATCCTTGTATGAGGTGCAACAAGGTTTATAGAAGAAAGGGGAACCGATCCTATGAACATGTGCAACACGTTTTTAGGCAAGGGGGAACTGATCCTATGGAGATGTGCAGTGCATACAAGTTAGATACCAAATATATGTGGGGAACCGATCCTAGTACCTAGTCATCCGTATCTTTGGTAAGCTAGTGTGACTATGCACATTACTCACATGGAGGTAGAACCGAAAATTGTTTTGGTAGAACCGTTACACACATGGTTTGTGATTGAGTGTTACTTGATCAATCACATAGTTCTTGAAAGTCAGATGAACCAATTCTAAACTTTTTTGGAAGTGTGGTAAATCAATTTCAAGTGAGTAAGTATGAAAAAGGACTTGCAAGAGTAAGATGTCGACACACTTTGAACATCGCATTAATGTGTATTCTTTTATTGTTCAAAGTTATTCCTTAACAGCTAAGAAGAAAGTAAATCCCAAGATCGAATTTAAATAAGTTAAGTATCTTTTAATTAAGGTTTTTAATTATATATGGAAAATAAGAATTAGTGATGTGTATTTGATAGTTAAAGATTTTCCAAGGAGATTTCGATCATTATATTTGGACAGTGCATTCACAGGAATTATGAAAACCGAATTTGGGTTAATATGGAAAAATATCTTGAGAATATTTTCGGTTTTGGAAATTCCTTGGTGTCCAAACTTCCTTGTCTATAAATACTTTGATTTTTCATTTCTAGCAAACTAATCCTTCGTGACAGTAAACTTCCTCTGTTGTACTGTTACTGGTGAAGCCGCCTATCGGAGAGGACATTAATCTAATTATGTGAAATCTCTTACGACCGCTCAATTTAAAGTCTTCCTTGGGATTGATAAGCTCTAGCGTGACCCGTTGGTGGGAAATTATATATTGCGGTTTATCTTTAGTTTTCATATTGATTTAATTGACTAACGGTGGTTGAACTTTGATTGCACCTAGTTTGTCTATTCTTGAGAATCTTCTCTTCTGATATAAGATTCACTCAAACTAGTTCAAGGTTTCGACATGGATCTTTAGACTGTTGTTATATCTAAAGACGATCTTGTGATAATCCATTATTAACAGACTCCGTTATGTGTGTGATTGATTACAAGAGATTCAAGTAGTTGTGTGCAGGTGTTTATTGAATATCTAAGAAGATTTGAAGACAAAGAAGAGATAGAAGATTTCTGACTTGGTTTTATAATCTTTGGTGTGCACAATACTTGTTTGGGTAACATAGGATCCAACTATAATTGATTTATCCTTTGGGTATTTTAATAGAATAGTTGAGAAGATCGACATCAATACATTTCCTTAGGATTAGAGGTATTGATTGGATTAATCTTACCAATTTCCTTTTGGTGATTGAACATAAGATAGATCTTGTAACCTGGCAAATGAGTTTATGTTAAGATAAACAAGGGAACCTTTGCGCAACTCATATCACTTGGTTTAAGAGAGTTGATACCAAACAGATTTGTTGTTCCTTTATTGTTTGGAATATGAACCAAAGGAATTGGTCCAAGTACGTGACTTGTTTATAGGTTGGAGGCTTGGGAATACTGATGGAACTAGGTGAACTATAGGTTTGGTTGCTTGGTCTCAACTATACGAAGTTGGTTTATTTTGTATAGCGGCTTAATCCTAAGAGTATTCAATTCTGGACGGGTTTTTCTGCATTTGCGGTTTCCTCGTTAACAAAATCTTGTAGTGTCATTTACTTTATATTTCCGCATTATAATTGTTTTATTATAATTAAAGTAAATTGCACAAACGTTAATTCATATTTACTTGATACGTGAATCCTATTGTGTTTGGTTAAGTCCGAACCTTTGTATCAAGTAAACATACTTCTTTTTTGTATTGTCTCGATCTCGTATCCATAGACGATCACACGAAGTGTGGACCAATTAGTTGCATTGTCTCGACTCAGTCTATAGAAAATCACTTTCAGAGAAAGGACTTATAGGAAGGAAAAGTTTTAGCTTGAGGTATATTTGGGTACCGCACCTTTTCATTATCAATACAATGTTCCCCACTCAAATAGCTAGGAAAATTTGCAATATCAGAATAGCCAAGGGTAAATCTGATACTCTTTGGTGGCTGCTAACAAACTATGGCACTTTTACAGTTAAATCCATGTATAACAAGCTAAATGAAAGAATTAAAAATCATTATAACTTAGGACAATCTGAATCCTTTTGGACTCATCTATGGAAACTTAAAGTATCTCAAAGAATAAAGTTTTTTTCTTGGAAATGCTTACATAATGCTATCTGTACAAATTTGAAACTCTCAAAATTTATGCATGATGTTAACCCTAGCTGCTCCTTTGGTTGTAATGAAAATGAATCTATAGAACATCTACTTCTTTTCTATCCCTTTGATCAATCTGTATGGGAAACCACCCCTTCCCCTGTCACCCTGCATTTTTATAGATCTATCACTTTCTTAGACATCTATAAGGAATGGTTAGGAAAAACAGAAACTTTTATATCTCTAGAAACAATTCTGACAAAAACTTGGTTTATATGGAAAGAAATATGCAACAGAGTCTTCGACAATAAACAACAAACAAGTATTCAATTAGGAGTAGACATAAGTAGATATTTAGAGTTTTGGAATAGAGATAACCACACTCTTAAAAAGGACCAAACAAACACAATTGAAACCCCTAAATGGTCCCCTCATGGAAATTCTCAATTAAATCTTAACATAGATGCTGCATGGATTTCAAGTACTTTGTCTGCAGGTTTCTATTTAATTTTAAGGAATGACGCGTGAGATTTTGAACAAGGAAGAGCATGCCCTATCACAACAAATACCCCTGCAGAAGCGGAAGCCCTTGGGCTAGTGCAAGGAGCAAAATGGGCAGTGGACAAAGGTTGGTCCAGCTTTAATGTGGTGGGAGATTGCAAAAATCTGTTTGATTATTTGAATGGGAAACCATCTCAAATTGAATGGCAGAATCAACAACTGATGGATGAAGCTAGATCTGAATTCAACAAATGTAACAACTTTTTGGGTTTTTTTTTTATATTCCAAGGCTTGCTAATCAAGTGGCAGATACCCTTGCTAAAGAAGCAAAATCTTTTGTCAATTTGGTGAATTGGGACAACAATCCCCCCACTTGTATTTTGCTAAAACTAGAAGTAGATAAATCTAATGCAATGGATAAGGATCATATCTCACATTAGAGGGATCTACTAGTAGCGTTGTAAGGGTTTCTAACTCCCCAAGTTAGTTGTTTGAATGCACTTTAATTTAAAAAAAAAAAAAAAAAAAAAAAATGTATTCTCATGATATTTGTTATTAACTCTCACTTCTTCTCAGATCTGGGTGGAATTCATAAAACAAAATTCGCCCAATCTCTTTACAACTGCAATACTAAAATACTTGAGTTCAAATCAAAACCATCCGGATGCTGCATGAGAATTGGTACAAACAAAAGTGATTTATATATCTGTTTTCGGCTTGGATGATTTGGTTCTAATTGGGCCGACCGACCGGAGGGCCCGAAGGTCCCGTAGGGAGGGAGACCCTTCTATGGCCACTTTTTTGTCAAATGAAACCTAACAAAAAATTCTAATTTCACAAAAAAAAATTGATTTCCGTCCAGCTATTTTTTTCGTCACTTGACGAAAATTGCCCTAGAACTCCTCCGGTTTTGTTTCTCGGTTTCTTAAAAATCACCGATCTCCACCTCTAATGACGGCACCTGGTTTCTTTGCCTACCACCAACCATCGCCATCATCGTCGCAACCTCCACCACGACCAGAACCACCACCTCCAACGACGCCACGACCAGAACCACCACCTCCAACTCCGCCACAACCGGAACCGCCAGCTCCGTCAACACTTCCAGAACCACCAATAACACCTCCACAACCACCAGAAGCTCCGCCGCCACCTTTAGAGACAACAATTTAACCAGCCACCACCAGATCCAATCTCAAACCCATCTTCTAAATTAAGCCCCAACAACCACCACTCTCTGCAATTCAGTGCCACTGTCAACATCAATTGGTAGCAAACTCACCGGTAACAATTAGCTCAAGTCTGCAATTCGATTCAAAACTCTGCAAACCCTAACTTCCAAAGCCATCACAATTTGCCATGATTTCTTCATTTTCTCGCTACCAAAAGCAAATTCAACATAAACCCCATCTTTAATTGCTTCTTCTAATGATGAATAACCCCCACACTGTTAACGATTCAACCCTAACCTAAAACCATCTTCCATTTCTTCGTGATTTTTTCTGGGTTTCCTTTTTTTTCGTCTGTTTTTCTACGCTATTCTTCTCCTTAGGATTTGTTACAATTTCTCTTTAATTTACGGCTATATTCTTGAGAGAGTGACGATGGTGTTATGTGACAGAAGGTACAGAGAGTTAGGAAGGGAGGCGGCGAGGGATGTGATGGAGAAAGAAGTGAAGAAAGAAGGCATCGTAGACATAGAATAGGGTTTGGTGGTTGAAAATGTAAATAACTTCAAATAGGAGAGGCGAAGTTACTCAAGTTAAAATTTTGGATAATTAATTGCTTACGAATGGTTTCTTGTACGTCCTAGATTTAGTGTACTACTCCTACTTCTAAGTGTCGTACATTAAACTAAAAGATATGTTTGAAATATTATATTTTAGCATTTATATCGGTGTTTTGGTGTTTTTCGGTCGGCCCATCCACCGTGGTAGCGGTATTCTAGTTAATATATACGAATTATTGGGTACCAATTTTTTTTCTTTCTTTTGAATAAAGAGTGCTGGTTTAATCAGCCTCCTCCCGTAGCTAACTTAGCTAAATTATTTGCTGCCTCGTTAAAAAAAATGCTTTTTGCTGCCTCGTTAAAAAAACGTTTCTAACATATTTACAAAGAGGATGGGAAAAAAAAGTAAATCTGTTTTTAAAGTATGTGACCAAGGAAAATGGCTTCCTACTGACAGTAAAGTCCTCATCATTTACAACATTCACCAAAGAGAGATTATCCGGTACAAACTAAACTAAACTTTCTCTTTGTTGAACTCCTTAGCTCATTCTATAGCTGTAACAAAGCTTTTGCTTCAGCTTCCATCATTGATTTGGTTGAAGTACACTAACATCTTGCAGAGGTAAAGTTTTCATTGGATCCGAGTCCATGTATTGCAAGAAAAGAAATCGTATAATATATTAGGTGATAAGCACGTAGGTATTACATTTTATATCCATGTTTATATTAGCTATGACTCGATATGTTGGCTAATAACACTATTTTAGTGCTTTTGTAGAAAGTACAAGTGAATTGGATCACCCAGAAAAAAAAAAAAAAAAAAGGCTAAAACAAAGCTAAACAGCCCTTGCGACTAATGCACCTCAAATATCTATGGCTCTAAGAAGGGTCAGAGCTAAATTAATTGCTGACTGAACAATTAATGTCGTCAGCACCAGCATATGATTTCCACAGCATAATATGGGAAGCAAAGAAACGCCTTTGCTTATTTGAGCATGTGAACTTCATTAGCAGTTAGGTGGATGACGTGGTCATTTCTAAGTTACCACATTTCCTTTGTGGATTGTGTAAACCACATCTGTTCTTATCGACTGAAAATGGGTTTTTAGCATAACTTTCGTCCTCAAGTAGTTGCTGGCATTACTTATTTAGAAACGATCGTAGTGGTGTTTGTGGTGGCCATTTGGTTGGTCTGTGATGTAAATAAAGATTATATCATGAGAACTTGGTGGAGTTTCAAGATCAATAAGAAATGAACAGAAAGGGCTGTTGAAAGAAGAGGATTGAGAGCTAGTTTGGAATGCAGATCGAGCAGCAACAAAGAGCAATCAAGTTGTCGTCCGTCTGAATTTCGGTGGCTATGTTTGGAGCTGAAAACTAGAGAAGTTTCTGTGGCTTCTCACTGTGAACTTTCGATTTGAACAAGAGGTGATTGGCAGCAAACAAATTACCTGAGCTGCTGGTGAAATCGCTGGAGTTTAACGGTGTGTGGAGAAGAAAGTGGACAGATGACTGTGAATATAGATCGGAATGAAGATGAATTCCTGGTTGAGCTACTTCAGTGGAGAAAGGTGGCCGGTATTCAAACGGAAGGAAGAATTGCAGTAGGTGGTGATGATTAGAGTTCAGGGTCCATGTTGTATCTCGGCTAAGAAATGATTAGAAACAACAAAGTACAGGGAGATGCAGTGGTCAGGTGGATGGACTGAAATGTTATGCATGAGTTTGTGCTCGAGTGGTGTGAGGATTTTTCGGATTCTGTAGTAACTGGTGGGGTGACTGAGATATAGATGAACGGTGGACGGTGGTGGTGACTGAAGGTAGAATGTCACGGAAGTGAGTTAGCGAATGTGGTTGAATTTGGAAGGCAAAGTGTTGTGTGTGCGAAACAAAGACAAGGAGCTGGAATCGGTGTTGGATATTGGCAGTGATTGGACTGGGCCTTGGCACTTTGCTAGGGCTTAGTCGGACTTCTTCGCAGCATTATTTAGAAACGAACAGAGACAAGAGGAAATGATGGGGGAGGCCGGCTGGATTTCTATCTTCGGGAGTTGCGGCTACAAAGCCAAAACCAGAAGGGTAAATTTATTAAATGCCCCTATTATAGAGGCCCAACACAAATACCCTTATACAACAATATAAATACCCTATCATTTAAATATCTTATTCATTAAAATATAGATTACCTTAATACCCTCACTTAAAATATGACCATTTAAAAATTTTATCCATTAAAAAATAGATTTTTCTATTATTTCATTTCACCACCACCAACAACACCGCCACCACCACTACTCCGCCGCCGCCACCACTCCGCCGCCACCACCACCACTGTTGTTGCCGCCACCGCCGCCACTCCGCCACCACCACCACTGTTGTTGTCGCCGCCGCTCCGCCACCACCACCACCACTGTTGTTGCCGCCGCCACCACCGCCGCCGCTGCCATTAATATTAGGCGTAAACAACTAAAAATATTTGTTGACCCAAAAAATCAAAAGTTCAAAAATATTTGTCAAATTTGGTTGTTGATACCATTTTTCTATTGTTGATACACAAACCTTGGTTGTTGATATCATTATTCTATTGTTGATACACAAAACTTGGTTGTTGACTCCCTAAACTTAGGTCGATTTCTATTGTTGATACACAAACATTTGTTGTTGACTCCTTACACTAAGATCAATTTCTATTTTTGATACACAAATATTGGTTGTTGATTCCATTTTTTTATTGTTGATACACGAATATTGGTTGTTGATACCATTTTTCTATTGTTGATCTGGATAATCGGTTGTTGACTCCCTAAACTAAGGTCAATTTCTATTGTTGATACACAAATATTGGTTGTTGATACCATTTTTCTATTGTTGATACACAAACCTTGGTTGTTGACACCATTATTCTATTGTTGATACACAAAACTTGGTTGTTGACTCCCTAAACTAAGGTCGATTTCTATTGTTGATACACAAACATTTGTTGTTGACTCCTAACACTAAGATCAATTTCTATTGTGGATACACAAATATTGGTTGTTGATACCATTTTTCTATTGTTGATACACAAACTTTGGTTGTTGATACCATTTTTCTATTGTTGATACAGAAACATTGGTTGTTGACTCCCTAAACTAAGGTCAATTTCTATTGTTGATACACAAATATTTGTTGTTGACTCCCTAAACTAAGGTCAATTTCTATCGTTGATACACAAATATACTAAAAGTAGTGAACCTAACGTGAATCGAACACGCATCTTCTGACTAGAGTCAATTGTGATACCATTACACCATAGGTTCATCCAATGCAGTTATGGTTCAGGGCAGTCAGAGAGGAGTATCACCAATACAACGGAGTTGGAGAATAAGTAGCAGGTCAAAAAAGGAATGACATATAGATGTTGTGAGACCAGCGACAACAGTTCTGATGAACAAGTTTTACCAGGAGAGCAGAATAGGTGGAGGTTTGTGGTAATGGGTTTAGAGCTAGCACTATGGGAGGGGGCATCCCTTCCCTATCCCTCAAAAATCCAAAAAAGAGACCATTCAATCCAGCATTTGTGGAAGAGAACTAATCTTAAGTTGCTGCAATTCAGTCTAATCTGGGGAAACAAATAAATGCATAATAAAGAGAGTAAGAATCTCACCCCATCATCTCCTTTCCTTTTTCGTAAAGATAGAGGCGAGATGTTGTTACAAGTCAGCTTGTCATCAGCAGACAGAGTAATCCTCGAATTAATTTATGAGCGTACAACAGATACACTTTCTTTACCATTTGTTGCAGACAAAACTGGGCCACAGGGAATCCTTCTCCGTTTACGTTTCTTTACCCAACCTTTATCGATCCCTTTATTACGCATAGAACCATTCTCCCCCATCTTCAGTTTCCTGGGTTTAACTTAGCAGAAGCTAGATGCATGGCATGAGTAAATGGCCCCAGACAAGAATCCCAACTCCCATATATCAGGCAAAGCTACAAGGCTCAGTTCCTTTTCTGCTTATGAAGAATAAAAAGGGTTACAAAACAAGCAGTCTATTGAGATTGAAGAAAACTGAAGATTTTTCACACCACAATAAACAGTATAAAATGCACACAAAAATACAATATAAGGCATTATTTAGGAATATCCAAAATTGCTACGCTGAGACGAATACACTATGAAATAGGACATTGATTAACTCAAGAAATTGGAGAAATCTTCTGGCCTGCAGTAAGAGGGCTTTAATGTCTACATTCAATGTGATCATCCTAAGTAACTGAACTGTATTACCAAGAGCAGGATAACCATAATTTAAACAATAAGCAGACTCATATGAGCGTGGGAAAAAAGCAAGAGATAAAAAAAATGTCAAACAAGAAAAGCACACACAATGACTACATCCTAATGAGAATTATGACTTCCAAATCGAGAAATGACAGCATCAAGTTCAAAAAATGGAGATACGGACTAAATATACTGTACAAAAACTTTGATGTTCACTAGTACCCTTACCACTAATTGCAACTAGGAAACAGTCAATGAATCATAAATAAATCAAATTATGAACCTAGAATGTTGTTCAATCTGACGAAACTAATTTGCAAGCAACATTTGCAAAATGCAAACAAACCTAACAAAAGCCTATAACAGACCTCAAACTACCTTATAAAGAGAGATACGTACCTTGATTGACTGTAATGTCACATCCATCACCCACCATTAGTTCATAGCTCAACATATAACACGATAACCTCAAATTCATCTCACATGCAATACCAACAATAGCACCAATTTCTTTGTTCTGTAACTACAATCAGAAAATTCGAGTATAACCCTAATAAACAATTCCAGTAGCGAGCAAAATCATTATCAAAACCAAATCAAAGATGAATTTTTCAAAATATAATAAAATCAAAATCAAATCAAACAAAAAATTAAAAGGAAACCAACTGAAACCATTACCGGTGAAGATTTGAAAAAAATTCTGGTTGATACTATCGAAGATTAGATTGAGACTGGTTGAATCGATATCAAAATCATAAGAAACATAAACTAGTTTCCAGATCTGAAACAAAAATCGATTCTTCAAGTAGATTGTTCTTATTGATTTCATACGGAAACTTTGGGGCGATGGCTAAAAGATATTTTCCATGTTTGAAATCAATTTTTTGTTGATTTTTCATTGTATTATTCTTCAGTAATGGTGGTAGGTTGTAATGATGGTGGTGGCGGTGGCGCTATTGTTGGTGTTGGTTGTGATGACGACGGAGATGGTGGTGGTAGCGATGGAGACGGTGGTGGAGGGCTTCTGGATGGAGACGGTGTGGAGATGAAATCAAAGATTAAAGAAGAAAGGAAGATTGAAGGAGGAAGGCTAATTGTGGCGGTGATGGTGGTGGCAGCGATGGAGCCGCTGGTGGTGAATTCGATTGATTTTTCTCTGAATGAGAAATGGAGAAGAAACCGAAGTATAACACAGAAAGGTTAAAAACAGAACTTTGAATTTATTTATTTATTGTGATAATTTCAATTATGCCATTGAGGTTATTTATAAATACTCATGAGGGTAGTTTTGAAGACCTATCAAAAGGGAGGGTATTTATATAATTCCCACAAACTAGAAAGGAGACGCTGTTCGGTAGCCGAATCAGTTTGAAGAAGGGTTTGTAAATCTTGTGATTAGGTTTCCATTTTATTACCTAACTATTGATTCAATTCTTTATGATATATTTATGGCTTTTGAGAAAGCCATGTCTTGCTAGATATTTTTGTAACTAGGGTTTTTGGTTGAAAATAATTTGATTATGTAGACTCAAATATTAAGTCTCCAAATAATAATTTAAATGTCTAGTAATTTTTCTTCAGTATTTGCTTGGTTAATAATTTCATAAATAGTTGAACTGATTAGATATTCTTTCGGTTTGATACGTCGTGTTTGGATTAGGTTCTTTGATGGTATATGCTTTAGGATTGATATTTGATTCTTTGAAACTATATTTTGGTTAGATAGCTCTATCGTTTATTTATGCTTTTAAATTGATGTACCATGCTTAGTAATATTTGATGAGACATGCTTTGTGATTGATAAATAAATCCATATAACTATCAACTTAGAAGCGGAGGAAATTACAATGGTGAAACAATTTTATGGAGTATACGTTTTAGAAATGAAATATGAGTCTGCATAATTAGGTTGGTGGAAACCAGATTCCCTAATTACCGTCTTTCACATTACTTTTAGTTGATTCTTTTAATTTTGGTTCTTCTTAAACTGGTATTTCCACCGCTCCCCGTGGGTTTGACCCGTACTTGCCTCTGTCTACTAGTTAGACACCGTGCGATTACGATTATCATATATAGGCAATCCCGAAAGACTATCAACTTTTGGTGCCGCTGCCGGGAAGCGGCTGTGGAATATTGTAATCAGTATTTTTGATTTGTAAATATTTGGTTTTTATTTATTTTTAATTTTCTTTTTTTGTATAGTCTTTTATTTTATTTTTAGTTCCATTTGACTTGTTTTCTGTTTTAGTATATATTTTTTCAGGTACCTTTTTGAAAATGATGACTCTTTCTCAGGAGACGTCACCTAAGATGACACTGGCAGAATATAAGCGTAGAAGTTCAAATTATCAGGCAACTTCATCTGAGATGACGCTTGGTGAATATATGCATAGGCAACGGTATGGAGTTTTTTCTCCACAAATGGTAAGTGAAGAATCACCTCAAACTATATATGAGAAGTATTACAAACACACACCACTTAGTTTGGAACAAAAAATGAGAATTCTGGAATTCCAAAAATTATATGATGATGATGATGATGATGACCAGTCTTGTAGTGACTCTATGTTCCGGACATAATTTGTATATGACCCTGTGGATGACCGTGTAGATGTTTTGCCTAATTCTATAGATGAATCTATTTCATAATATCATTCACTCGATTTAGAGGTTGTTTCTAGACCCCTAGACTTCCAAAAGTTACCTAATTTAGGGTTAGAATTGTGTGCTTCTAAAGTTTTATTGGATTACTTTGCATCCAAGTACCCAGAGGATTTTTATGTTCTTGATACCGTGCATGAGCCAGTTCATACTCTTCATGTAACTTGCATTGCTGATTTTGAACATTTATCAGTTTGCATATCCCATTTTGCTGATTCCGATGACCCTGTGCTTGTTGATAGTGCATTGTGCCCTCCATTGGTTAATCAAGGTAACTCAATGATGAAAGTTATTTCCGCGGACTTAGAACCAGATTTAGGAATGACTGATTTTGAAAAACTTGAACCGCTAAATGCATATTTAGGTCATTATGCTGAGTTTGATGATTCTTTGCCTTTAGAAAATGTCAATTCATTACCTCCTATGATTTCTAGTGAAGATAATGTGTCGACCGAATGTATTTCAGCTAATTTAGAACCTGATTTAGAGTGTGCTTCTCGAATAGAAACTAATATGCATTCTATGTTTTTTGTCCATGTGAGTGATTTACTTATCTCGATTAAGGGTTGTTTTTTGTTGGGAATGGATTTACACATCTTTTTGGAGATTTATAGTGTTGGCAGGTTCATATTCACAGCTGAACTGATTTGTTGGATTGATCCCCAACTTTTCAAACTTTATATATATGCTTTGCAGGGATACAAATATTATGCTTTATGGGAGTCAACCCATACGATTTTTCTTCATGGGAGTCAACCCATCAGATTTTTTTTCTTTCCTCTATCTTTTATTTGTTTGCTGAATTTCCCATCTTAATTTCTACGTTGTATGACTCGATTACATTGAGGACAATGTAATGTTTAAGCGTGGGGGAGTAACATTTTCGTTAGGAATAAAAAAAAATTGAATGATATGACCAGCTGTTGAGCGGGTCTAAAAAAAAAGTTTGCATTTTCATGTTATGAGTCTTATGACCAGCTGTTGAGCGGGTCTTAAGTTTTTGCATATGATCAGATGTTGAGCGGGTCTATTTTTGGTTTGTAGGTATATTACGACCAGCTATTTAGCGGGTCTATAATTAAAAAATATATATATTATGATTTTTATGATATGATCAGATGTTTAGCGGGTCTCTTCAAAATATATATATATATATATTGCATATTATGATCAGCTGTTGAGCGGGTCTGAAAAAAATAATAACAATAAATTAATAAACAAATAAACAAATAAATATGATCAGCTATTGAGTGAGTCTATTTTTTGTTATTTTCTTATCATGTTATGATTAGCTGTGGACCGGGTCTATTTTTTGTTTTTCTCGAGGACTAGCAAAATATAAGTGTGGGGGTGTTTGATAAGCACGTAAGTGCTACCAAAGTAGTTAATATCGTGTATCGGTATCATATCGGTCGGGTCCTATACACCTATATTAATAATAATATCTGTTTTTATAGGTGATACGTCATTAGGATTTTTTTAATATTTATTATTTATCAAACAAAAAATATATTGATATAACCATAATAGAAAATAATAATTGTAGTAAACGTACTTCAACCTTACAATATAAGAGGTGGTTAATTAGAGCCTTATACTATCAACAATGGAACCAAGCATTGGATGTCTGTTAGCCCACCAACATCACATTCACAGTAATTGCATCCACCATAATCATATATGAAGTTACCAAAGTTCAAGAAATCATAATCTATAATACAAAACAGAAGGGATTTTTAAGCCTTGGACGGTCGGATAATATTTTGAGAGACAAACGTCGCATCCAACCATCCTAATCTCATCCTAGACAAAGACATCCGACTGTCGTGGTATTTTTTACCTCTTTCATTGTGAACCTAAATTCATTGATCTTTAATTGATTGATCACCTCATAACTTCAAACATTAAATGCTAAAAAAAAACAAAGGTTAATGGTTTAAAGTATTGTAGATGCATTTTACTACAACCTACATCCAAAGGATAGAAATCTTCTACTCATGCAAATGAAAGTATGGACATGACGATAGACACAAGGATATTGATAGGTGTAGAATAAACCGTATTTATTATCTAGTATTTATGCTTTCTTTGCGAGTTTTCTTGTAAATTATGTATCTTATGTTTTGTTTTTGAGTATTTAGGTACTTTGGAGTCATTCGGATCAAAAGAGGAGGAAACATGGCAAAAGCGTTGGAGCCGGATTGTGTCTCATTATTTGCTTTTATTTCTTCATCTCTGTCTGAAAAGTATGTCGGCTTTAGTGATGCAAATTTCTGTCTGAAAAGCACGACAACTTTAGTGATGACTCTCATTGAAGAGTATAGGTGAATTTGAGGAATAAGGGACGGTTGCTGTTAGTGGAGGAACTCGGAAGAAGGAGAAAGCGTTCAATTGGAGCACAAAGGGGCAAAGCTTTCATTTCACGGAGAACGCTATCCGGAGCCTAGCCAAGGTTAAGGGGTAATCAGTTTTGTGTTTAAAATGAATTGCTAAAAGTACCAAGGAAGAAACTCATGGCACCCATCTGGGTGGTTCTATAGTGAGGTGTAACAATCCATCCAATCATTCCCAAACCAATAACCTTAGATTTGAGAGATGTTTTCTCTCAATCATTGCATCTGAAATTGAGAAAGAAAGAAAAGGAAAAATGGCTGCTGTGAGAACCAGAAATCGAAAGTTTGAGAGGGGTTTGTTTACTGCTGGTGAATCCTAATTAGGGCTAGCTCTTGGTTATAATGAACACAGATGAATGCTTGTGTTTTGTTATTTCTGGTGATATTGTTATTATGTGAATTTGAGTTTTGTACAAAGATGGATTCAGAGAAGGTTGTTTGTTGTGGATTGTATT
The DNA here is from genome assembly GCA_023529315.1 of Papaver bracteatum. Taxonomy (NCBI): domain Eukaryota; kingdom Viridiplantae; phylum Streptophyta; class Magnoliopsida; order Ranunculales; family Papaveraceae; genus Papaver; species Papaver bracteatum. The sequence continues at coordinate 573,632 of JAJJWX010003522.1, forward strand.
GATGCAAGGGAGGAAGATGAGTTGGGGCTTTATGGCTTTCCTGTGGGTGGTGTTGTGCTGGACTGAGCAAAGACCACAGATGGGGAATTGCAGGAGTTGATGAGCTCATGGTTTAGGTCAGTTGATTGAACTGCAGTTGAAGTTGGTTTGCTGTTTTGATTCAAACATGAATCTGTGTTGGATGAGAGTTCAAGGAAGGAATTGCAGTCAAGGGTTGATTGTGCCATGGAACTGTGGTTGTCAGTTTGGATGGTAGTGAGTGATTGGCTGAGATATGAGCTGGAATTTGCAGTTATGGTGCTAATGTTGTGGTCCTGGTGATGGTATGGGTTGAGGTTATTAAATGGAGTCACAGCTGGTGGTGCAATGGATATGAGAAGAACAAGGTGCTTGAGAAAAGCTTGAATTGGTGGTGATTCACTGAATGATGGTGGAGTTGGTGTGCTGTTATGGTGGAGCTACTGAATTGTAGATGACATGGAGATGTAGCTGGTGCAGCTGAAGTTTGCAGTGAGGCATTAGCGGTGATTTTGCAGCTGAGAAGAAGTTGGTTTGAATTTCAGCTGCTGCTATAGATTGCAGATGAACTCAGGGAAGTAGTGGGTTTGAAGCTGCTGGTGTTGGTCAGGTGCAGCTGCTTCCATGAATGTGTAAATGAATGCAATGGATCTGCAGGTGTAACTGAAGTTGCTGCCACTGGAACTGCAAAACTGATGGTGCAATTGATTTGCAGAAGTGCAGATGGTAGTGCATATAGCCTGCTTTCTGATTAAAACTACAGCAGGAGATGGAACTGATTGGTGGTGTGGAGTTGTGCAGCTGTAAGAGTGAACGATTGAAGCTACTGGTGAAATGAAAATTGCAGGCAGCTGGTGACAAGGGAGTTGTTGGTTTGAGCTGAGAAGATTGATGAGTTTCAGCTAATTTGAATGAGACATAGAGGAGCATTGATGTTGCACTTAAGCTGCAGTTTAAGTGGAAGCACTGAACTACAGTCTGTAGGAGTAGTTCAAACTGGTTCTGGTGATAAATTTGAGGCATCGCAAAACTAAAGCAATTGCGGTTAAGGTGTTTCTTTCGAAGGAGTTGTTGCGCTGTTTCTGGTACTTGCGAGATGAGTGTATCAAGTTGTAGGTGCAGTGATTGCAGGAACTGGAATTGAGAATTGAAGCTGAGAGATGCAAGAATTCCAGTGGGGTGGCTCGACATGGTTCAAGTGGCGTTTTATGACATCAACGGGGTGGCTTGGTTGTGTTGTTGAGTTTGGAACTCTGCTGGAGTTGAAGAAGCTACAGAAGTTGTGAAATGCAATTGCAATGGTTTTGTGTTGGCTGGAATGGGTGAGAATACAACCATCTTGGCTGGAAAATAGATGCATAAGGTGCAACAGACAGGGCCATTTTGGACGTAAACAGTTCTGGCCTGTGCAGTGGCCTAGTCAGTTGAGTTAGTTGCTGACTCGGTTCTAACTCAGCGACTCAGACTTGACCCGGTCAACCGATAAAGACCGTTAGGTCAAAGGTTAACGTTAACGGAATCGGACGGAATATTCCTTTGACGGGATACATTTTCAGGTTGTCGGCGGTGCCATTCCGGCGCCGGATTCCGGCCAAGTTCCGGCCAAAAACCCAGTTTTCCGGCGACCACTTTTGGGATAGATTTTCTACATGGGTTTCTCTTGCTCGTGGGCCGGATGAATTTTCAACTAACGGATTTTGAAGACTTTGAGCTATTTTTGGAAAGCAAAGGGCTATAAAAAGAGAGTTTCTACAACAAAGATAAACAACGTTTTATTCTATTCTTGGAGCTTTTGCAGAGAACAACTTCTAGGGTTTGCTTTCTTTTATGTTTCATCTTATTTGTTTGAATATTATGATGATGAACTCCATGAATATGAGTAGCTAAATACAATAATTAGTTATGGGATAAAAAGTTGATTTCTTCAAGCATGATTATTTGATTCTATGAATTAGTTTTGTCTCAATTTTATCGTTTATGATTCATTGTTTTATTATCATATGATTTGAATGCTAGTTTGGTTGAGTCCGGAATCAATTGAGTTTGTTTTCATCTCTATAGCTATATTAGGGTTTTCAATACGTAAAATTTGTTATCCCTGATTTCTAGTAGCAACTTGTGGTTAATACTTGTAGTGATACATCTTTTTAATCGCATATGAATCATAACCGTTGTTAAAACGAATTAGTGCTTTTACACGTTTGTTTGCATCGATTAGTCTTATTTCATAGAACTTATTGCTCTTAGGGAGTTAAATCTAATTGTGCTTTTACACTTTAGGTTGCTTTTTAAGAAGATTTCACGATAGCATCTTTTAATTTGTTTGTGATAAAATCAAGAAATAAACGAGATATTCTTGCGATCAAGATATCTTAGGACTTTTGATAATTGAGAGATTAAATATCAATTCTAATCATAGATGAAAAATACATGTTTGTGAATGATACTATCCCTTAACCAATATCTTCTCCTTATTGATTATTCCAACTATTTACTTTGCTTTGTTTAATTTTATTACTTAGATAAAAACAAAAACGCACCTTGGGTTATTTGGTTACATAAGAATCTGAAAATTGCATAACAACAATCGCCTCTCTGTGGATACGAACTCTTTCTTATCGAATACTATATTCATATTAGTTAAGTGAGGAAGTGAATTATATTTGTGTCGTCTGACAAGCGATCAAATTTTGGCGCCGTTGCCGGGGAGGCATTCGACTTGTTATATAGTTTTTAGTTTTTTTTTTTTTTTTTTTTTTTCCTGCTTGTATACTTGTGTTTCATTTCTCGTCTTGTTTCTCACTTGTTTGCGAGAATTGTTTTTCAGGTACCTAATCTCTGGCTTCTAAAGATTGGAATTATCCAAGGTGCGGGATAGCTACTCGAAAAGGCACAATACTCCAACCAAGGCAAGGCACGACGGAAGAACACGACTTGGAAGTAGAACACGAAGCTCTTCGGCAAGAAGGAGAGGAAGTAGAACACGATATTCCTTTTGAAGAAGAAGGAGAAGGAGAAGAAGCAATGGGTGACCCTGCAAATCGTTCACTCAAAGACTTAGCCTCTCACAAGCTGGATATTCAGCAGGGTTGCATTCAAACCGACTCCACTTTTGAAATCAAGCCGGGACTTCTTAGAGAATTACCAAAGTTCCATGGTTTGGTGAATGAAGATCCAAACAAGCATCTTATGGATTTCCACACCATTGTCATGGCTATGCTCCCAGCAAATATGGAGGCGGATGGTGCTATGTTGAAGGTTTTTCGATTCTCATTGGAAGGTAATGCTAAGGATTGGTTATACTACTTGCCTTCAGGGAGTGTTACAACTTGGAATGGGCTCAAGAAACTCTTTCTAAAGCGATATTTTCCTGCATCTAAGGCTACTCAAATTCGCAAGGAGATTTGCGGAATGAAGCAAAATGTCGGAGAATCGTTATATGATTGTTGGGAACAATACAAGAGGTTGGTGGCAAGCTGTCCTCATCACCAATTTAGTGACGCCATGATCATCCAATACTTCTATGAAGGACTCCAATCAAGTGATAGGAATCTTATCGACGCAGCGGGTGGTGGTGCACTAGTGAGCAAGACGGTGGCACAAGCTAGAGAGTTGATTGAAAACATGGCAGCAAACTCCCAACAATTCTTGAGTCGTGGTTCGGATGTGCTTCTTCGGCGAGTCAATGAAGTGAGTGAGGTGGAGGAACGTCGTCAACAAATGGGAAACATCAAAGCAATGCTACAACAATTTTCAGCCGCGGTGATACCAAATTCTCATGGGTATGAAGACGTTAATGAGCAAGCTAATGCGGTCTTTCCAAATCAGCCAAGACGGTATGATCCTTATTCCAATACTTACAATCCGGGATGGAGAGATCACCCCAATTTTAGCTATGCGAACAAGCAAGGAGCGGTTCAACAACCTACTTTCAACAATTCGGGTGGATTTCAACCTCAACAACAACAATTCCAGCCGCGTCAACAATTTCAGCAACCACAACAATCAATGCAAAATCAAGGTTCCGATATCGATGCAAAGCTTCAAACAATGATGCAAGGCATTTCTTCTATGTTTAAAGATAGTCAACAAGAAACCAAGAGTGCGATCAAGGAATTGCAGACACAAATGGGTTCCATGGCTACTGAGTTGAACCAATTGAAGACACAAAATAGTGGGAAACTCCCTTCTCAACCTATTAACCCAAAAGAGGGTGTCAATGTGATTACATTGAGAAGTGGTACACAACTTGTGCAACCCGAAGTTGCTGATTCGGGCAAGGTGGAAACACCAAAGGAACCTGTTTTGGAGGAGAAGAATAAGGACTCTCCCCAAACTTCTGAGGTACCTATTCCTAACTCTAAAACTCCTATTCCTACTTATGTTCCTCCTTTACCTTTTCCTCGCAGATTTGCAAATTCTAAGAAGGAGGCACTAGAAAAGGAGATTTTAGACGTTCTTAAGAAGATTCATGTGGACATACCACTCATTGATGCTATTAAGCAAGTTCCAAAGTATGTCAAAGTGTTGAAGGACTTATGTACCAATAAGCAAAGGCTCAAAGGTAATGAAGTGCTTAGTATGGGGGAGAATGCTTCGGCAATCTTACAACACAAACTCCCACTGAAATGAAAAGACCCGGGCAGCTTTGACATCCCCGTCACAATTGGTACCACTACATTTAACAAAGCAATGTTAGACTTAGGTGCATCCGTTAATGTTATGCCTGCATCTATGTATAAGTCACTTGATTTAGGTCCTCTCAAAAAGGCTGAAATTGTGTTGCAATTAGCCGATCGCTCTAATGTCTACCCAATGGGTATTGTTGAGGATGTTCTTGTGCAGGTTAATCAACTAGTATTTCCAGCAGATTTTTGTGTCTTAGAGATGGATGAAGGTTCATCGGACTCGTCTCTTCCATTGCTACTTGGGCGTCCCTTCATGAAAACGGCGAAGACCATTATTGATGTGGATAAGGGAACGCTAACTATGGAGTTTGATGGAGAAGTAATACGTTTCAAAATTTTCGAGACGATGAGAAATCCTAGTGATTTCCACTCTTGCTTCTCCGTTGATGTTATGGATACTTTGGCACAACAAATGTTTGAATTGAATGGTGAAGATTCTTTGGAAACCGTTTTAACTACATCCATTGATAATGGTGTAGAGTGTGGTATTGAGGTTAAAAAATCCCTTGGTGATCTCAACTCACTACAAGGATGCCCGGAAACTCATAATATCTCTTTTATTTCTTTACCATGCAGTGACGAAAAACTTTTACCTTCAATTGTTAAATCTCAAAAGTTAGAATTGAAACCTCTTCCTAGTCACCTAAAGTACTTGTACTTGGGTGACAATGAAGATTTACCTGTGATTGTTTCTAACGATCTTAGTGAATTACAGGAGCAAAAACTTCTAAGGGTGCTAAGGAAGCACAAGACGTCCATAGGATGGACAATTTCCGATATCAAGGGTATTAGCCCTGCCGTTTGCATGCATAAGATTCGTTTGGAGGACGATGCAAAGCCTACAAGGGAAGCGCAACGTCGTTTGAACCCCCCTATGATGGAAGTTGTGAAAAAGGAGATACTCAAGCTTTTGGAAGTGGGTGTTATTTACCCCATATCCGATAGCAAGTGGGTGAGCCAGGTACAAGTTGTACCAAAGAAATCAGGTGTGACCGTGGTGGAGAATGATGAGAATGAACTTGTCCCAACTCATGTGCAAACCGGTTGAAGGGTTTGTATTGATTATAGGAAATTGAATGCCACTACTAGAAAAGATCACTTTCCATTACCTTTTATTGATCAAATGCTTGAACGTCTAGATGGACACTCTTATTATTTCTTTCTTGATGGCTATTCAGGTTATAATCAGATTGTGATAGCGCCGGAGGATCAAGAGAAAACCACTTTCACTTGTCCTTTTGGTACTTTTGCTTATCGAAGGATGCCTTTTGGCTTGTGCAATGCTCCAACCACTTTTCAAAGGTGTATGGTAAGTATATTTTCAGAATATGTTGAAAACATAATCGAAGTGTTCATGGACGACTTTAGTGTCTTTGGTGATTCATTTGACCTTTGTTTGAACAATTTGTCACTAATCCTTGAACGATGTGTTGAAACAAATCTTGTGCTTAATTGGGAGAAGTGCCATTTCATGGTAACTCATGGCATAGTTTTAGGCCATATAGTATATTCTAAAGGCTTGGAAGTTGATAAATCTAAGATAGACCTTATTCGTACTCTAACCCCTCCCACTACGGTGAGGGAGATACGCTCTTTTCTTGGTCATGCAGGTTTTTATCATAGATTCATGAAGGATTTTTCCAAGATAGCATCACCACTTTGTACCTTATTGCAAAAAGATGTGGTTTTTAACTTTGATGAGAAGTATATGGCGGCATTCAATCGTTTGAAAGAACTTTTGATTTCAGCCCCTATCATTAAACCACCGGATTGGAGCAAGCCTTTTGAGCTCATGTGTGATGCAAGTGATTCTGCGGTTGGTGCGGTGCTTGGGCAGCGTGTGGGGAAGATACCTCATGTTATTTATTATGCTTCTAGAACGTTAAATGAGGCCCAACAAAACTACACTACCACTGAAAAAGAGTTATTAGCTATTGTTTTTGCTTTGGAAAAGTTCCTCTCTTATCTAATTGGTACAAAAGTTGTTGTCTTTTCAGATCATGCAGCACTTAGGTACTTGCTTACAAAGAAAGAGGCGAAACCGAGGCTCATACGATGGATTTTACTCTTGCAAGAGTTTGATATAGAAATCAAGGACAAGAAAGGAATTGAGAACATCGTTGCGGATCATTTGAGCCGTCTTGCTTTAGACAAGGAATCTATCCCATTGCGTGAAAGTTTCCCGGATGAGCAAATATTCTCAATTGCGTTTGCGGAACCATGGTATGCGGATATTGTGAACTACTTGGTCTCTGAACAAATCCCAAAGAACTTGTCTCGTGCTGAGAGGGACAAACTTAAGAGGTTAGGAAACCAATATATATGGGATGATCCATACATATGGAAACATGGCAGCGACCAAGTAATACGAAGGTGCGTTCCCAAATCTGAATTTAACTCTATCTTGTCTTTTTGTCACTCCTATGCTTGCGGAGGACATTTTGGGAGTAAAAGAACAGCTCACAAGGTACTTGAAAGCGGTTTTTATTGGCCAACTCTATTTAAGGATGCACATATATTCTGTACAACTTGTGATAGGTGCCAAAGGACAGGCAATCTAGGTGCTCGAAATCAAATGCCACAAACTTTTATTCAATTTATTGAAGTTTTTGATGTATGGGTGATGTATTGTAGAAAGTGATAGTGAAAGGTTCTTTTGAAACTTGTGAAGGCAAAGGAATTTAGATTTAATTAAACTTAAAAGTAAAGGAAACTTAGATCAAAATTTGATTTCAAGGTAAGAGAGAATAACCAAGACACTGATTCCACTATTACACATGAATAAATTATGGTTAACAACCCAAAACTCTATTTATCTTTTAAATCCCTTGTTTCTTAATTCACAAATAATCAGGCAAATTCTCAACAATTAATTGTATCCCTTAAGCATAGATTATCTTAATACAAAGCATAACCTATCTAATTGAATCACAACTAATGACAAAAATTATGCAAACAATTAAAAACTCCGCAAAAGCAGTGATTGAGTGAATTATAAAATATAAATTAGAGAAAATAAATTAATTACCAATCATTCATGCGTAAATAGCTTCCTCATTGCCTTGGTTGTGGGATAATTAGCCGCTCATCATGTTGGAAACACACTCAAAATTCATTATTATTGCTCAAAAATGGTTTACAAATGATGAAATGGTGAAAATGGTGAAAACCGGGTGTTTGCAACGCTTATAAATGTTGCATACACTGTTACAAAGAACGAAAACTGTTGTTGTTGCTGTAACTGTGCAACCCACGCTCCTGTGTCGTAGAACTGCTGCATAAAAAACGACTGCTGTGAAGAGTCTGTTCTTCACGTTTTCAGGAGGCAGCAGAACTGGAATTTTTCGCGGCTTGATTTCTCGACTTTCTAATGCTCTATTCTTCCTCCCAAACTCTCTATCCCTTCTATGACCTCCAAGAACTCATTTTATACTCGACAGGGGCTAGAAATCACCTCAATAACTCCGGAATAATTCCCAATAACTCTGCCAGATACGGGAAGATATTCTTTCCTTTTTCTTCTCCTGCACGCGATCTTGTTGATGTGAACCATCCTTATTTGCATCCTACACGTCTCTAATTCAGTTTAGCACACTCCAGGCACAAGCTTGCACGTCCAAATCCTTTGTAATCCCGTGAATATTTCTTCCGTGTACGTGTTGCCCTGTTTTCTTCTCGTGAATTTTCTGGTCAATTTTAACCGAAACAATCAACCACACAATGCCTGTGACGCTCAATCAAGTCACCCCAGTGATTTTCACCATTGAGTCTCTTTGATTACGCCCAAAATGCGAACCCTAAATTCGCCAGTGGTGAAGAACCAATTTCCCGCCAAAACGTTCTTTTTGAATTCTTGAAGATGGTGTCCCCCTAACCAAACCCGGGGTGCGAATAGCAGATGTCCACTGGGGTGCCCCTTAACCAAAGTTGGGGTCCGAATAGTAAGTGTTCTCCGGGGGGTGTTCCAAGCAACTTTTTCGAGCCGAATTTTACACACAAGTTTATTTCTCCAAAAACACCTATACATACACAAAAACACCATAATAAGTACAAAAATCGAGACTAACAATAGAGACACTGAGGACAATTCAGACACAAAAATGTGTCTATCAAATACCCCCAAACTTATTATTTGCTAGTCCCGAGCAAATATAATCTAGAAAATAAAATGTCTACACTTAGCACGTGAAGCAAGCCGTTAAACCGCTAGGTGGCCCTAGTGGCGGAGTGTTGTCTCCGGAGGGTTTACCAGAGGTGTACCCACAAAACCTTTTACTCCAGACCCTAGCTATCTACGCAGAATCTTGGAAGGAACTAAAGAATCTCCTTGGTTGGCATACTTATTGACTACAGGAGGAAGTACCCTGATGCGAAATTCCAATTTATGTACACGAGTTTGCACTCAAGCATACTAAAATTCATATAAAGTGACAGTGCTCTACTCAGATAGTTTCTGGACATCATAAACCGGAGTCAACCAATCACAAAGATTAAGAAGAGAAAACGTGGATGATGTTGGCTAGGGTGAACCTATCCTAACTGATCGAGATACTGGTCTTGGACTAATATCAACACACTGGCATATACAAGGGGACCAGTGGTCGATAATCCTAACTCTAGGTCAACTCAATTTGGCATATACAAGGGTACAAAGTGGTCGACTTTATTGTATTTATTCCGTTTGGTCTAGTGGTCTGGTCTTTTTTTTTTTTTTTTTTTTTTTTTGAGTATCTCAACCACTCTATTCCACCCTAGCAATGGTAAAAAGAAAAATAAAAGAAGTGATTAGGATTCTTTCGATGTTTCCATCACGAGGATATGGCGAAACTACCATGTTTTCTAACACCTGAGCTCTGTGCTTTTATGAATAGACTCTTTAGATGTTTCCATCTAATCAGATTGGTTCCTCAACTCCTACAACCAAAATGCTTCCATCCACTTAGATTGGTTAGTGCCATCCTTAATAAACATAAATTTCTAGGCTGGAGTTTATTTATTACAACTAAAAGCTAACAAAAAGTTTCTTCCCCACCCCAAACTTAAATCTAACATTGTCCTCAATGTTTCTAATGAAAGAGCAATACCAAAAAGTAAAGTAACATGAGGAATCAACAAAGAGAGAAGTTGGAAAGATAGTACCTGGGTGAAGAGAGAAATCAAAAACTAATATACAACATACAATCGCCTCGATGGTCAATCAAGGGTAAACAAGGTCCTCCAGAGGGACCTCCTCAACATCACCGGTAGGATAGGGCTCTAAAAAGGGTTTCAATCTCTGACCGTTAACCTTCGAAGAACTACTACCATCCGGTGTCTCGATCTCAACAGCTCCATGAGGAAAAACAAGCATTACGAACAATAAAAGGACCCGTCCACCGAGAACGTAACTTCCCAGGGAAAAAGATGCAAGCGGGTATCATACAGAAGAACTTTTTGACCTGGAGAAAATGACTTCCGTAAAATATTTCTATCATGCACAAGTTTCATTTTGTTCTTATACTCCTTCGCACTATCGTAAGCATCTATACGAATCTCATCCAACTCATTGAGCTGGAGTTTCCTATGGGCTCCTGCCTTGTCAAGTGAAAAATTTAGCTGCTTAATAGCCCAATAGGCTCTATGTTCTAACTCAACAGGTAAATGACATGCCTTGCCATAAACAAGCCGATAAGGCGACATTCCAATGGGGGTCTTAAACGCAGTACGGTAAGCCCATAAGGCATCAGTAAGCCTAGACGACCAGTCTTTCCGATTAGGATTAACTGTTTTCTCTAATATACGTTTTATCTCCCTATTGGAAACCTCTACTTGACCACTAGTCTGTGGATGATACGGGGTGGCTACCTTATGTGTAATACCATATTTCTTCATCAAAATCTTAAAAGGTCCATTATAAAAGTGCGACCCTCCATCACTAATTATAGCTCGCGGTGTACCAAAACGTGTAAGTATATTATTTTTCAAGAACTCAAGCACAACCCTATGGTCATTGGTTTTACACACAACCGCCTCAATCCACTTAGAGACGTAGTCTACGGCGACAAGGATGTATAGGTTACCAAAAGAATTAGGAAACGGACCCATAAAGTCAATACCCCACACATCAAAGACCTCAACAACTAAAATAGGGTTCAAGGGCATCATGTTCCTACGGGAAATGGTTCCTAATTTCTGGCAACGCTCACAAGTAACACAGTAACTGTGAGAGTCTTTAAAAAATGCAGGCCAATAGAATCCACACTGTAATATCTTAGCAGCAGTCTTCTTAGAACTAAAGTGACCCCCACAAGCATGATCATGACAAAAGGAAATAATACTTTGGACCAGGTATACATCTCCTAATAATCTGTCCGGACAATACTTAAATAAATAAGGATCATCCCAAAAGAAGTGCTTAACCTCAGCTAAAAACCTAGAACGATCTTGTTTACTCCAATGTTGGGGCATTCGACCAAGTAACAAGATAGTTCACTATATTCGCATACCAAGGTGATTGGGAAACAGAGAACAATTGTTCATCGTGAAAGCTGTCCCTTATATGAAGGGAATCATCGGGGGGGAACTAACAATTAGCCTAGACAAGTGGTCTGCTACTACATTTTCTCGCACCCTTTTTGTCTCTAATGTCTGGGCAAAATTCTTGTAATAAAAGGATCCACCTAATCAATCTAGGTTTGGTATCCTTCTTAGACAAAAGGTATTTCAAAGCAAAGATGATCAAGTATAGATTACGATCTTAGAACCTAATAGGTAGGATCTAAACTTGTCTAAGGCAAACACAATGGCCAACAGTTCCTACTCGGTAGTGGTATAGTTCATCTGGGCTTCATTCAGAGTTTTGCTAGCATAGTAAATCACATGAAGTAACTTATTTTCTCGCTGACCTAGCACAACACCAATAGCATAATCAAGCATCACACATGATATCAAAGGGTAAGTTCCAGTTGGGTGCCTGGACTATGGGGGCGGTAGTGAGTAAAGTCTTAAGCTTCTCAAAAGCCTCTAAACAAGCATCATCAAAGACAAACTTAGCATCTTTTGCAATTAAATTGCAAAGAGGTCTAGAAATCAAGCTAAAATCCTTAATGAATCGACGATAAAAACCTGCATGCCCTAAGAATGACCTAATATGTTTTACGGTTTTTGGGACCGGTAAGGTTTTAATAAGGTCAACCTTGGCTCTATCTACCTCTATACCCTTTGAAGATACGATATGCCCTAGAACGATTCCTGAACGAACCATGAAATGACATTTTTCCCAATTCAGCACTAAATTCTTTTCCTTACACCTAGTCAAAACTAATGACAAATGATGCAAGCACTCATCGAAAGACGAACCAAACACTGAAAAATCATCCATAAAGACCTCTAAGAACCGTTCTACCATGTCAGAAAATATGCTCAACATACAACGCTGAAAGGTAGCAAGGGGCATTACATAGCCCGAAAGGCATGCGTCTATACGCAAAGGTACCAAAGGGACAGGTAAAAGTGGTTTTCTCTTGGTCTTCTGGGGCAATAGGAATCTGATTATAGCCGCAAAATCCATCTAAAAAGCATAAATGGCTACGGCCAGCTAATCTTTCGAGCATTTGGTCGATGAAGGGAAGGGAAAGTGGTCCTTCCTAGTGACCTTGTTCAATTTTCTATAGTCAATACTGAGACACGCCAACCCGTGGTCATTCGGGTTGGGATTAACTCATTTTTTTCATTCTGGACTACAGATACCAGATTTCTTGGGAACAACCGAACGGGGCTGACCCACTTACGGTCTGAAATAGGGTAGATAATGCCCGCATCTAACAGCTTCAGAACCTCGGTTTGAACTACTTCTTTCATATGAGGGTTCAGTCGACGTTGCATCTCCCTAGAAGGTTTAGTATCTTTCTCTAAATAAATCTGATGCATACAAACAGTAGGACTTATACCCTTAATGTCTGCTATGGTCCACCCTAAAGCTTCCTTGTTATTCTGAAGGACGGTTACTAGCATACTTTCCTGATCACTATCCAAGTCGGATGCTATAATCACAGGTAAAGTTTCATATGGGCCTAAAAACACATACTTCAAGGTATCTGGTAGTGGTTTGAGGTCCAATTTAGGAGGATTTTCCAACGAAGGAACTGGGGTAGACTCAGAAATGGGTAGAGGTTCGAACTTAGGTTTCCATCCACTACTAGTGTCTATCAAAGGGGTTGAATCTAACAAAGAATTTACCTCATTAATCACATCATCATCATCAAAATAAATCCCAAAGTGAGCTAGGCATTTCTCTAATGGATATTCCATCAAAGTGTTTGGTAATGACTCCTCTACTAATGTTCCTATCATGTTCACCTCTTCTATGCCTGAGTCATCTGGTTCAGAGGGTAGATTACTAACATGAAAGACGTTCAACTCAATAGTCATATTACCAAAAGACAAATTCATAATACCAGTTCGACAGTTAATGATCGCATTGGATGTAGCTAAAAACGGGGCGACCTAAAATTAGGTATCTGGTTCTCGGGTCAGGGACAGGTTGGGTATCTAGGATAACAAAATCCACCGGATAAATAAACTTGTCTACCTCTATGAGAACATCCTCGATCACACCCCGAGGAATTTTTATGGACCTATCAGCTAACTGAAGAGTCATCTGGGTAGGTTTCATCTCACCAAGTCCTAGCTTAAGGTACACATGGTATGGCAGTAAGTTCACACTGGCTCCTAAATCAAGCAACGCTTTCTCAACACGATATTTACCTATTGTGCAAGAAATGGTAGGGGACCCTGGGTCTTTGTACTTAGGAGTAGTGGTATTCTGAATAATAGAACTCACATGACTAGCTAGGAAGGCTTTCTTTTGAACACTAAGCTTACGCTTTCGTGTACACAAGTCCTTAAGAAACTTGGCATAAGCGGGAATCTGCTTAATCGCATCCAACAATGGGAGGTTGATAGTAACCTGCTTAAAAACCTCCAAAATATCTTTATAGTTGGACTCGCTCTTAGTTGGAACTAGCAGCTTGGGGAACGGGGCTCTAGGAACAAAGCCGGACTCAACGGGACCCTCATTGGTCTCATTAGAGACTCTTGATAGGTGTAGAATACACCAAATTTACTATCTAAGAGTTTATGCTTTCTTTGCTATTTTTCTAGTAAATTATGTATTTTATGTGTGTTTTTGAGTTATTAGGTACTCTGGAGTCACAGACAAAAAGAAGGAGAAATCACCCAAATTGGACAAAAAGGGCAAAATCGTCATTTCATAAGGCGAGCACTATCTGGAGCCCAACTATGGTTAAGGGGATCTCATTTAGGGTATCCCTTATCACTTAGCAGTGGATGTTACTATCACTGGATATCCCTTATCCAAAGGAAGGATTGGCTTTAGCACCCAGTCAGTGGGTGGTTTTAATGGTGGGTGTATTATTGAACCCATATACCCACAGTGAAACATACCCATCCGGACCCGAACCGGATCCAGACCCAACTCTCATACCTAAACCTAAAATCGAGTATAGACCTCTCAATCATTACTCATTCTTTGAAATTTAGAACATGAAGAAAAAGTTGCAGCAGCCATGAACAAATCAATAGAAATCGAGAGAGAGAGCAATGAGTTGTGAGCAATTGATACAGAAGTGAAGTTATCAAGCAGACAGAGTTGGTGGAAGCAATTTAGAGAGACGAATTGAAGCAGCTACGTGAGAAATCAAGAGAGAAATCGAAGTTCAAGAGCTGAAGTAGATCGATAAATCGAATAGGGTTGTTGGTCTGTCGATGAATCAGAGATGGGTTTTGAGCTAATTGATTAATGGTGAAGTCTCAGTTGCAAAATCATAACAGAAAATATGATGCTCAAAAACACAGAGAAGATCAACTGAGAGATGGGTTTGTGGAATTAAAGCAGTGGTGCTGTTGATTGGTTCAAGAGATGAACTCAGATAGAAATTGGGTTCGGAATTTATGCTGTTGTGTTTACTGTGAAAGAGGGGAGGTAATGTGTTGATGTTACAGGAGTTAGAAAGTTCAGTTGCAGCTGCAGAACTGAATTGGTGCTGGTAGTTGTATTTGAGCAAGAACAACACAGGGTGGAGTTGATGCTCTTATCTCGTGTGGTTTGTGAGTTTTTTGAATTGGAGTGATGGTGCCTCTGCAGATGAACCAGATTTGACAATGATGACTGGTGGTGGTGTTGGATTAAATGGAGATGCAAAATTATGCTGGTGCTGATGCTTAGTGGTGGAGTTGAATGTGGTGGTTGCACAGGAACTGGTGGTGTGTTTGAGGTGAAGCTACAGCTAATGGGTGGTAAAACTGGAGATTGTCCAAGTGATGGATGGAGGAGCAGAACTGGTGGCCATTCTTGAAGGGGTTTAAAGCTTCAATTAGAGATTTTCATGAGTTTGGACACATGGAGATAATGAGTTTCTGAATTGGTGAAGATTGGAGTGTTGTTACGGGGGAGATGATGAAATGAATTGAGCTGGAGTTGGTTTGTGTATGTGAGTTACATGGGCTAGCTATAGATTACTGAGGATGGAGTTGGTCTTGGTAGCTCAGATATAATTGTTGTGCAAGTGCTAGGAGAAGAAACAGAAGGAGAATTGCAGGTGGAATGGCTATTTTGTGGCGTTGAGATGGACTTACAGTGGGGAATGAATGATATGAAGTGCAGGAATGTGCACAGCCATCATGGCTGGGTGGCAGAGAATGCACGGCCATCTTGGCCGTGCATAGCAGTTGGCAGAAATAAGTTGGCAACCAGAACCAGTCAGCCGAGTTAGCTGGCTGATTTCGTTCTAACTCAGCCCTTGACCCTTGACTAATGTTTGACTTACTGTTTTGACCTGTTTGACCGTTAGTCCTAACGGTGGACTGACGGAATATACCTTGACCGGATGAGAATTTTCAGGTGACCGACGGCGACGGATTCCGGCCTATTTCCGGCAAAAACCCAGTTTTCCGGCGAGCAAAAGTTGCAGAATTTTGTGTGGATTTCTCTCATGGGATGTGAAGAGTTGGACTTGGAATTGAATGAAGAATTCGTCTTGGATTTGGAAAGAGGAGATGAAAGATTTGAGAAAGGCTTGGATTTGGAAATTGAGCTACAAAAGGAAAGGGATTCTATTCCTTGGAAGATATGGAGAACATTGAAGCCTATAAATAGAGAAGTTCTCTACTTTTCTATACACACTTCCATATATATAGATACACATTGATACACATCTTTTACAATACTTTTGCACACTTTTACACACACAATACTTTTCTCTTTGTGTGAACTCTTTAATATGAGTAACTAATTTGATTGAGGATGAATTCCTAGTTCTTAACATGTTTTGAGTTTGTTTTAAATCTACTTTGAAGTTTTCACATGATTATCGTTTGTTTTTACTAATAGGAGTGATCTTAAAGACATTCATGATTGATTGATAGATTATCTAGGTGTACAACTAGATTGATTTGTTAGTCTAATCTAAAGCTAGTGTAAGTTAGGGGATAAGTAATCGTTTCTTGACTTTTCACATAAGTAGCAAACACGAGACCTTGCGGAGGGATTCCGTGGAGCAATTGTGTGTAAAAACAACGTTAGCAAGTGGACCTTGATCTAAGAGTTTAACTACTAATATCAACCTAATAAATTCATAAATCTTAATGCGTTTAACTAAATTACATCTTGAGTGATCTACTACTAGGTGGTTTGGTGAATAGAATCCGGTAGTCGAGAACTTCCGTATCCGGTGATATAAGGGATTTTGGGGTTAGCACTGATCTAGCTGCTATACCTACGGTTGGTGATAATTTGTGATTAATAAGAAGTGGAAAAGAACATAACTTTAATCATTGTTTTGCAGCGAAGAAGGATTCCTTGATCTATTCTCTCTTATCGATTTCTTTTTAATTGCTTTGTTTATTTTATTTACTTTCTTAAATTCTATTTAATACCCCCCCTTTGTGTGACAATTTTACAACTAGAATCTCGTGCTCCTCGTGGGATCGACCTTGACTACCCTATATTACTTGTTAATTAGGTAGTAAAGTATTAATTAATTTGTTGTGGTTACAACACGCATACAACTCTATCAGTCTCCTCATCATTTTCTGGCTCAGCAGGGTGAACTACAGCATGTTCACTATCAGGCATGGTTACCTTGTTGTCTACCACTCGACCACTCCTAAGGGTTTTAATGGCATTCACATGTTCTGATGATCTTCCACCTACTTCATGAACTCCTCTAGGATTGGGTTGAGTTTGACTAGGAAACTTACCTTTTTCCCTCAAAGACTCATTTATATGACTAACTTGGGTTTTCAACTCGGAAATAGCCTGAGAGTTAGCATAACCTATACTCTTACTTTCTTTTATCCCTTGTGCAACCATTTGGTTGATATTTTCAGAGCTTTTAATAAACGAGGCGAGAGTCTCTTCTAAACTTGTGATCTTTTTATCCGAATGGTTCTGGAACTGGGGTTGACCTGAAGAGTTCCTAGCATAACCAAAACCGGGGGAGGCTGAGAATTACTAGACTGTCCTTGATTCTGGCCCTTAGACCAAGAAAAATTAGGATGGTTTCTCCAACCAGGGTTGTAGGTCTCTGAGTATGGGTCAAACTTCTGACGGTTCTCAAACCTAGCGTTGTTATAGACAGCATGGGCTTGTTCTTCACTAACATGTCCTTCCCAAAATGAGTTATCGGGCTCTATTCCACAACTAGAGATTGGAGAGGCTCTATTAGGTTCAACAAGGGACCTATTTTTAGACTGACCCATTTCCAAAGCTTCTAACCTTCTAGACAAAGCAACAAACTTAGCATCGACTCGAAGCTTGTATCTACCATATTGGTGCTACTTCTATTGACCAAGAGTCTTTTAGGAGGTTCAACACAAGGCTCCCACTGTTGGGATTTTTCATGATAGTTCCTAAGAAGGTGAAAGCATCCTCAGCAGTTTTATTAGTGAACTCACCAACAAGACATAGACTCGACCATGGATTTGGTCGAATAGTCTAAACCATTATAAATAATCTCTACAAGTTTCATCTTATCAAACCCATGGTGAGGACACTGGGATAGGAGATCATTGAATCTCTCTAAAAACCTATAAAGAAAATCTCCCTCTTGTTGCACACTAGCACTAATTTTCTGCCTAACAGCTGCAGTTTTATGCTTAGGGTAGAATTTCATATAGAAGGCAGCGATAAGATCTTGCCATGTTTCAATGGATTCAGAAGGTAGGTTGTTCAGCCAGGTCTTGGCTTTATCTCTCAAGGAGAAGGGAAACATCTTAAGTTTCAAGACTTCATCAGTGAGGTCTTTTATTCTAACTATCCCACAAATTTCCTCAAAGTCCCTAATATGAAAATAAGGGTTCTCATCATCTTTTCCTAAGAATATAGGGATCATCTGAAGAATACTAGGTTTTATCTCGAAATTAGCCGTATTGGCTGGAAATTTAATGCACGAAGCTCGGTTGGCCCTAGTTGGGAACATGTAATCTTTCAAAGTAGTCATTGCTGGCATAGCTGACGTACTAGGGGTACTTCCCTCACAAAGAGACAGATTCTCAAAACTGAAGTTTCCAAAAACTGGGCTCTCAAAAGAAGAGTCTTCGAGCTCCCCGCCTTCACAAGAAGAACTACTAGGTTTGTCACTAATCAAACGACCTAGAGTGTTTCTTTTCCAAGCCCGTTCTCTAATGACCTCGGGCATACACTAGAAAAACAAAAGAAAAAGAAAAAGAAAAATCCTAAAAGGAAGGGAGGTTCTAAGCAAACACAAAGCAGGATGACTCCACCAAAGCAAACCTAAAATTTTCTAGCAAACAAAAAGCATGATGGCTCCACTTAGATTGTTTTCTAGACCAGCTTCTAATCCTTCGAAAGGGAATTCGTTACAATCTGAGCAAACCCCTCTGGAATCAATCCGGGTTTAAGTAAGTTGAATAGAGGCGAGGGAAGCTGCTGGAGCTTTGATACCCAAGGCCTCACCGCATTATAGGGAGACAAAATCACGCATTCAACTCACAGAAACTTTCATGAACTTCGAAGAATGCTCAAAAGAGTAACCAATATCTTTCGAACGACTTTCCTACTAAGCTCGTTACCCTATAGGTCTCGTTCTATTCCAAATTTTAAATCTTAGGTTCGTGTTAAGTTTCGTTTTCCTAAGGCGGGCAAGAAGGGAACGGTGATGAAATCCGAACCCTTATCTTATATGGCCAGTCCTTGCCCTTTACTAGGAATTTAAAACAGCCGTTTTCAGTTCCTCGACATATATGAAAACGAAGGAATACAGTAACTCTCTAGCAGGGGATTCGCGAGTGTTTCGACAAACTTACCTCCCGTACCAGACGGGGGATGAACCACTGAAGTCGACTCGGGCCACGACTCCTATGTCATGTGCGAACCCGAGGGGCCGAGGTGATATCGTAATCACCGTCCTTCTCTGCAAACAGTTTAATATTTAACTACCCTTCCGTAGGGTTTCAAAAAAAATAAAAAAAAAATAAAAATGTCCAAGTCCAAAGTCCAAAGTCCAAAAAGATAAAGTGCAAAAGAAAAAAAAATTACAAGAATAAATAAACTCTAATACAATCAAAAAAAAAAAACTAAACTCTCTCTTTTTTTTCTCTTTTTATAATAAAAAAAAAATCTTCTTCTTTCGCTTCGCCTTTTACTTCGTCTTTAACTCCAAATCTCTAAATATTCACCAAAAGTTTTGGCAAAATTTTCTTTCGCTCCAAATTCCAAATCTGTAGTAAAAAGACAAAAACAAAAACGTAAAGAAGAACAAATAAAATAAAAACAAATAAAAACCTAAAAAAAAGAATAAAAATCTAAAAACTAGCCTAAAGACAAGCTCCCCGACAACGGCGCCAAAAAATTGATGTATTGTAGAAAGTGATAGTGAAAGGTTCTTTTGAAACTTGTGAAGGCAAAGGAATTTAGATTTAATTAAACTTAAAAGTAAAGGAAACTTAGATCAAAATTTGATTTCAAGGTAAGAGAGAATAACCAAGACACTGATTCCACTATTACACATGAATAAATTATGGTTAACAACCCAAAACTCTATTTATCTTTTAAATCCCTTGTTTCTTAATTCACAAATAATCAGTAAAATTCTCAACAATTAATTGTATCCCTTAAGCATAGATTATCTTAATACAAAGCATAACCTATCTAATTGAATCACAACTAATGACAAAAAGTATGCAAACAATTAAAAACTCCAAAAGCATTGATTGAGTGAATTATAAAATATAAATTAGAGAAAATAAATTAATTACCAATCATTCATGCGTAAATAGCTTCCTCATTGCCTTGGTTGTGGGAGAATTAGCCGCTCATCATGTTGGAAACACACTCAAAATTCATTATTATTGCTCAAAAATGGTTTACAAATGATGAAATGGTGAAAATGGTGAAAAACGGGTGTTTGCAACGCTTATAAATGTTGGAAACACTGTTACAAAGAACGAAAACTGTTGCTGTTGCTGTAACTGTGCAACCCACGCTCCTGTGTCGTAGAACTGCTGCAGAAAAAACGACTGCTGTGAAGAGTCTGTTCTTCACGTTTTCGGAGGCAGCAGCAGCAGAACTGGATTTTTTCGCGGCTTGATTTCTCGACTTTCTAATGCTCTATTCTTCCTCCCCAACTCTCTATCCCTTCTATGACCTCCAAGAACTCATTTTATACTCGACAGGGGCTAGAAATCACCTCAATAACTCCGGAATAATTCCCAATAACTCTGCCAGATACGGGAAGATATTCTTTCCCTTTTCTTCTCCTGCACGCGATCTTGTTGCTGTGAACCATCCTTATTTGCATCCTACACGTCTCTAATTCATTTTAGCACACTCCAGGCACAAGCTTGCACGTCCAAATCCTTTGTAATCCCGTGAATATTTCTTCCGCGTACGTGTTGCCCTGTTTTCTTCTCGTGAATTTTCTGGTCAATTTTAACCGAAACAATCAACCACACAATGCCTGTGACGCTCAATCAAGTCACCCCAGTGATTTTCAGCCATTGAGTCTCTTTGATTCTGCCCAAAATGCGAACCCTAAATTCTGCCAGGGTGAAGAACCAATTTCCCGCCAAAACGTTCTTTTTGAATTCTTGAAGATGGTGTCCCCCTAACCAAACCCGGGGTGCGAATAGCAGATGTCCAGCTGGGGTGCCCCTTAACCAAAGTTGGGGTCCGAATAGTAAGTGTTCTCCGGGGTGTTCCGAGCAACTTTTTCGAGCCGAATTTTCCACACAAGTTTATTTCTCCAAAAACACCTATACATACACAAAAACACCATAATAAGTACAAAAATCGAGACTAACAATAGAGACACTGAGGACAATTCAGACACAAAAATGTATCTATCAATGGGGTATTGATTTTATGGGTCCTTTTGTCAACTCTCATGGGAATTTTTATATCTTACTTTCTGTTGATTATGTCTCAAAATGGGTGGAAGCTAAGGCCACCCCAACTAATGATTCTAAAGTGGTTTCAGATTTTGTGCAAGCTAATATTTTTGCAAGGTTTGGAATTCCAAGAGCCATAATTAGCGATGGGGGTTCGCACTTCAAAAACAAGTTCTTACAAGTTTTGTTGAAGAAGTACAATGTGTCGCACAAGATTGCAACACCTTATCATCACCAAACCAATGGACAAGCCGAGGTGTCGAACCGAGAGGTGAAATCCATTCTAGAGAAAACGGTGAATCCAACAAGGAAGGATTGGAGCATGCGACTTAATGATGCTTTGTGGGCTTATAGAACCATATACAAAACACCTATTGGGATGTCTCCCTTTAGGCTTGTGTACGGTAAGCCTTGTCACTTACCCGTTGAGATTGAACATAAGGCGTTTTGGGCTATTAAGCAATGCAATATGGAGCTAGATGGGGCTGGAAATCAAAGGAAGTTACAACTCCAAGAGCTAGAGGAGCTATGCAATGATGCATTTGAAAGCTCGTGCATTTACAAGGAGAAAACTAAGGCATTTCATGATTCTATGATTTCTAGAAAACAATTTTGTGTTGGGCAGAAAGTGCTTTTGTTTAATTCTCGCTTGCAATTATTTCCGGGTAAACTAAGTTCACGTTGGATCGGACCTTTTATTGTTACTAATGTGTTTTCTCATGGTGCAGTAGAAATTCGTAGCATAGCTACAGGAAAGGAGTTTAAAGTGAATGGACACTGGTTGAAACCATATTATGAGAATTTTACTTCCGGAGTTGTGGAAGGTGTGAACTTTGTGGAGGCATCCTCGCTGGAGGAATCTTAGTGAACAAGAAGTACGTCGGGCTGACGACTTTAAACCAAGCGCTAAGTGGGAGGCAACCCACCGGTTTTATATCTTTACCCTTATCTTTTTATTTTTATGCATTTAATTTTCTCTTTATTTTCTTTGTTTTTTCATATCATTTGCGGGATTTCCCACCTTGAACTTTCTTTGGATGATTCAATTTTACATTGAGGACAATGTAAAGTTTAAGTGTGGGGGAGCATTTATATGTTTGTATAGTTTGTTTTAGTGTGTTTTAAAAAAAAAAAAAAACAGAAAAATAGAAAAACCAAGAAACAATTTGTGCTTTTTGAACTCCGAAATCTAGAAACTTGTGCCTTTAGGATGACACCATTAGTGGATGGAACCATTTTGAATGCAGGAGTTGAGGAACCAATTAACTAAACGGGACGAACATAGCTCATAATCATAAATACCATGATAGTTGTTACCATATCTCGGAATTTCACCATATCGCATTCTATTTTTATTTTTCCATATTTATCTATTTTTCTCTAAGTGCTTTGGTGGGTCACTAAACATCGACGTGTTATTACTGCTAGGATGAAATAGAGTGATTGATTTACTAGAAAAAGAAAGAAAAAAATATATGAAAAGAAAAAAAAAAGACCGACCAATTAGACCAAACGGAATGAAAAGACACTTGGGAATAGCAGTATGTGTGAAACGTAGTCCCTGTCTCCGTCGCCTAAACAAGCGTGGAATGCAAGATCTAAGGCAACTATAATGTACTTGCTGACAATAATCATGCGCTTGGATCCAGTTTGATCCAATCATGTTGTCTAAAAAAAGAAGTGGAAAAAAATAATAAGAAAAAAAAAATTTGAAAAAGAGAAAAAAAAAGTATTATTTTGGTTGAATAAAGTCACTTATGTTTCCCTTGTATATTCCAGTGAGTTGATGTAGTATTCAAACCAAGTATCTCAATCCAATAGGAATAGGTTCATCTTGGCAGTGACCTTCAGACAGATATGGGAAACATCGAACACTTGTGAACATTCGCCAACATCTACATCTATATCCATCTTCTTAATCTTTTCATTGTGATTGTGGTTTGTTAGTTTCCGAGTATTGTGGCTTGTTCGACTATCTAATTAAAGATTTACTAATATATGAATTGAATTTGTGCAAGGTACCTCCTCCTGTAGTCAATTTGGATTCGTTCATTGATTTGTCACAAATAGACGGAGTTTGAAATATAGGTTTTGTAGGAAGACCTCTTGTAAACCTTCACGAGACTAAAACTCGTCCACTAGGGACACATAGGGGTTTAAAGGCTTGTTATTTATACTAAAATTAACCGTAGCCTCGACGAGACGGAGTTGTATGTATTTGTTTTAGTTTTGTTTTGTTTGATTTGCTCGAGGACTAGCAAAGTCTAAGTGTGGGGGAATTTGATAGGTGTAGAATACACCGTATTTATTATCTAGTATTTATGCTTTCTTTGCGAGTTTTCTTGTAAATTATGTATCTTATGTTTTGTTTTTGAGTATTTAGGTACTTTGGAGTCATTCGGATCAAAAGAGGAGGAAACATGGCAAAAGCGTTGGAGCCGGATTGTGTCTCATTATTTGCTTTTATTTCTTCATCTCTGTCTGAAAAGTATGTCGGCTTTAGTGATGCAAATTTCTTTCTGAAAAGCACGACAACTTTAGTGATGACTCTCATTGAAGAGTATAGGTGAATTTGAGGAATAAGGGACGGTTGCTGTTAGTGGAGGAACTCGGAAGAAGGAGAAAGCGTTCAATTGGAGCACAAAGGGGCAAAGCTGCCATTTCACAGAGAACGCTATCCGGAGCCTAGCCTAGGTTAAGGGGTAATCAGTTTTGTGTTTAAAATGAATTGCTAAAAGCACCAAGGAAGAAACTCATGGCACCCATCTGGGTGGTTCTATAGTGGGGTGTAACAATCCATCCAATCATTCCCAAACCAATAACCCTAGATTTGAGAGATGTTTTCTCTCAATCATTGCATCTGAAATTGAGAAAGAAAGAAAAGGAAAAATGGCTGCTGTGAGAACCAGAAATCGAAAGTTTGAGAGGGGTTTGTTTACTGCTGGTGAATCCGAATTAGGGCTAGCTCTTGGTTATAATGAACACGGATGAATGCTTGTGTTTTGTTATTTCTGGTGATACTGTTATTATGTGAATTTGAGTTTTGTACAAAGATGGATTCAGAGAAGGTTGGTTGTTGTGGATTGTATTGATGCAAGGGAGGAAGATGAGTTGGGGATTTATGGCTTTCCTGTGGGTGGTGTTGTGCTGGACTGAGCAAAGACCACAGATGATGGGGAATTGCAGGAGTTGATGAGCTCATGGTTTAGGTCAGTTGGTTGAACTGCAGTTGAAGTTGGTTTGCTGTTTTGATTCAAACCTGAATCTGTGTTGGATGAGAGTTCAAGGAAGGAATTGCAGTCAAGGGTTGGTTGTGCCATGGAACTGTGGTTGTCAATTTGGATGGTAGTGAGTGATTGGCTGAGATATGAGCTGGAATTTGCAGTTATGGTGCTAATGATGTGGTCCTGGTGATGGTATGGGTTGAGGTTATTAAATGGAGTCACAGCTGGTGGTGCAATGGATATGAGAAGAACAAGGTGCTTGAGAAAATCTTGAATTGGTGGTGATTCACTGAATGATGGTGGAGTTGGTGTGCTGCTATGGTGGAGCTACTGAATTGTAGATGACATGGAGATGTAGCTGGTGCAGCTGAAGTTTGCAATGAGGCATTGGCGGTGATTTTGCAGCTGAGAAGAAGTTGGTTTGAATTTCAGCTGTTGCTATAGATTGCAGATGAACTCAGGGAAGTAGTGGGTTTGAAGCTGCTGGTGTTGGTCAGGTGCAGCTGCTTCCATGAATGTGTAAATGAATGCAATGGCTCTGCAGGTGTAATGAAGTTCTTGCCATTGGGCGAAAAAACTGATGGTGCAATTGATTTGCAGAAGTGCAGATGGTAGTGCATATAGCTTGCTTTCTGATTAAAACTACAGCAGGAGATGGAACTGATTGGTGGTGTGGAGTTGTGCAGATGTAAGAGTGAACGATTGAAGGTACTGGTGAAATAAAAATTTCAGGCAGCTGGTGACAAGGGAGTTGGTGGTTTGAGCTGAGAAGATTGATGAGTTTCAGCTAATTTGAATGAGACAGAGAGGAGCATTGATGTTGCAGTTAAGATGCGATTTAAGTGGAAGCAACTGAACTACAGTCTGTAGGAGTAGTTCAAACTGGTTCAGTGATAAATTTGAGGCATCGCAAAACTAAAGCAATTGCGGTTAAGGTGTTGCTTTCGAAGGAGTTGTTGCGCTGTTTCTGGTACTTGCGAGCTGAGTGTATCAAGTTGTAGGTGCAGTGATTGCAGGAACTGGAATTGAGAATTGAAGCTGAGAGATGCAAGAATTCCAGTGGGGTGGCTCGACATGGTTCAAGTGGCGTTTTGTGACATCAACGGGGTGGCTTGGTTGTGTTGTTGAGTTTGGAACTCTGCTGGAGTTGAAGAAGCTACAGAAGTTGTGAGATGCAATTGCAATGGTTTTGTGTTGGCTGGAATGGGTGAGAATACAGCCATCTTGGCTGGAAAAAAAATGCAGAAGGTGCAACAGACAGGGCCATTTTGGCCATAAACAGTTCTGGCCTGTGCAGTGGCCTAGTCAGTTGAGTTAGTTGCTGACTCGGTTCTAACTCAGCGACTCAGACTTGACCCGGTCAACCGATAAAGACCGTTAGGTCAAAGGTTAACGTTAACGGAATCGGACGGAATATTCCTTTGACGGGATACATTTTCAGGTTGTCGGCGGTGCCATTCCTATGCCATTCCGGCCAAGTTCCGGCCAAAAACCCAGTTTTCCGGCGACTACTTTTGGGACAGATTTTCTACATGGGTTTCTCTTGCTCGTGGGCCGGATGAATTTTCAACTAACGGATTTTGAAGACTTTGACCTATTTTTGGAAAGCAAAGGGCTATAAAAAGAGAGTTTCTACAACAAAGATAAACAATGTTTTATTCTATTCTTGGAGCTTTTGCAGAGAACAACTTCTAGGGTTTGCTTTCTTTTATGTTTCATCTTATTTGTTTGAATATTATGATAATGAACTCCATGAATATGAGTAGCTAAATACAATAATTGGTTATGGGATAAAAAGTTGATTTCTTCAAGCATGATTATTTGATTCTATGAATTAGTTTTGTCTCAATTTTATCGTTTATGATTCATTGTTTTATTATCATATGATTTGAATGCTAGTTTGGTTGAGTCCAGAATCAATTGAGTTTGTTTTCATCTCTATAGCTATATTAGGGTTTTCAATACGTAAAATTTGTTATCCCTGATTTCTAGTAGCAACTTGTGGTTAATACTTGTAGTGATACATCTTTTTAATCGCATATGAATCATAACCGTTGTTAAAACGAATTAGTGCTTTTACACGTTTGTTTGCATCGATTAGTCTTATTTCATAGAACTTATTGCTCTTAGGGAGTTAAATCTAATTGTGCTTTTACACTTTAGGTTGCTTTTTAAGAAGATTTCACGATAGCATCTTTTAATGTTGTTTGTGATAAAATCAGGAAATAAACGAGATATTCTTGCAATCAAGATATCTTAGGACTTTTGATAATTGAGAGATTAAATATCAATTCTAATCATAGATGAAAAATACATGTTTGTGAATGATACTATCCCTTAACCAATATCTTCTCCTTATTGATTATTCCAACTATTTACTTTGATTTGTTTAATTTTATTACTTAGATAAAAACAAAAACACACCTTGGGTTATTTGGTTACATAAGAATCTGAAAATTGCATAACAACAATCGCCTCTCTGTGGATACGAACTCTTTCTTATCGAATACTATATTCATATTACTTAAGTGAGGAAGTGAATTATATTTGTGTCGTCTGACAAGCGATCAGATATACGTGGTTCGGTATGATTACCTATGTCCACGGGGGTGAAAGGATGAATCTTATTACTTCAAGGTGTTACAATGGTGTTGCTCTCTCAAGTGAACTCACTTACAAAGTGGACTAGCTCTCAACTTTACTTCTTTCTTTTTCGATTACAAGTCTCTCTCCTCCCAATATATCCTGCCCTCTTTTGGATACAAGTTCTTTTATTTATAGGGGAGGCTACATACAACCAAACTAGGGTGTTGGTCACAACATATCTAACTTGAAGTCCTGTCATCGGGCCCGCCTGCGTCGTCCCTTCTTCCGTCACTATGGCCTATGTGCTTTGCTCCCTTTGTAGTCACTTGTCCGAGGTGATCCGTTTGGGTGTTCTCTTGGTGCGATGTTGTAGACACCCAATTTTGAACATAAGTAGTGAATGTCGCCGCAAGGTCGTATCCGAAAGAGAGAAGAAACCAAAATTGGGTCGAGCTTAAAATAGGTCTACTTCGTCTGATGTTTCAGGTAGGCCTATATTTTTACCTCCTAGTGACCATTTAGTTAATTAGTGGACTAAGCAAGTCCCCTTAAGTTAGTTGGACGTGCTCCCATTAGTGCTACTAAATGTTTTGGGTCCACTAAGCCATGTCTGTTCCCATAAGTACACTAGCCATTACATTTAGCCGGTCGTCACCCCAAAATGTCCACATGTTTTTTTTTATATTGAGGTTCCTTTGTTCCCAAGTCTTTCCTTCCAACTAAGATCCTAGGCTTAAATGAAATCTTTTGCATTTTTAGTATTAATATCCAATGAATTTATAAAAATGGGAATAATATTTTTGAAAATGAGTAATAATATTTAGGTTTTAGAGTTCAACCGTTTGATCGTAGGCATTCAATCCTAAGGACTTAGTTGATTGGAAGAGGCTATAAATAGGGAGCTAGTTTTGGTGTCAGGGGGGGGGGGGTTTCGGATACGTTTTATTTTCTTTCTTGCGGAGGCTGCAGCGTTGGTTCGTCCTTAATAATAATCTAAGTAACATCCAAATATCACTGATATCCAAAACAGGTGTGCTAATACCTTTTTGGTTTCGGTATTTGTAGTTCCAATTCGAAGTCAATCTATTACATTGTTTTTGTCTAATCCTATGATGATGCTCCGAAACAGAGAAGATCAATACACTAATACGATTGGTTGGTGAATATTTGTTTATCTTTAGTTCTTTATCGTTTGCATAAACTCACTGGTGGGTGATTTTGTTTTATGTTTTTAGCTCTTGTCTTGCATAAGCTTACTCCATGCAAAATAATTATGCTGTCATGCCCCAAGTGATCACATGTGGTTTAATTATTTAATTCAATCTAGTAAACTTGAAAACATATTACGGTTTCTTTATAAGAATGATTAGTTACCGTGAGTAGCATAAAGAGGTTACACGCAACTGAATGATTTCAAATTATTTTTGGATTGATTAGCTGTTAATAGTAGTAATACTTGATAGATGATAATAATTTTGATGTTAGATATAATTTTGGTTCGGTATTAGTTAAGCTTCGACAACTATAATAATTTTATAATATTGATTTGACATTTTTGAGTTGCCTTGATTTCTTTCCCAATAATAATTTGTGATCATTTTTGCACAACAATAATCGGGTTTTGTTTTGAGAACAGGGAGTTCGATCGGCTGGATAAAGTACGAGCCGACTCATTTTTTTTTTGAGTTTATTAATTTATATTGTGTTTAACTATCAAAAACCCTAAAATCCCAATTATAAAGTAGAGGTCAATTTTTGGATTGGACGGGCTAGGTGCCTCACACCTTCCTAGCCCGTATCTTGATTCCCAGACCTATCTCTGAATATTTGGACCAGTGCTTTATTGGGTCCCAACTCCCTAAGTTGGGTGGCGGCTCTTATAATAATAATTTCCACGTGTGATTCCCATTTTGGATATTTAGAGATCCTAACCGATTTCGAAGGTACCCACAATGGAGACTCTGCTGGGGACTTAGAGAATCTAACTTGAAACATAATTGGGATTTTAGGGTTTTGATTTGACACTACTCGGTGTTGCAAACACACACTGCACGCACCCATTTGCACATTTGCATTACATTTTGCATCGTGCGGGTCCGAATCTTAGGAAAATTCGCGGTTATTAAAGCTGAACCCTTTGGGCATTATCAGTCGAACACCACAAGCTTTAGACCAGTACCAAAGAAGACTAGTTTCGACTACGTTTGAGGTATATTCCGCTAAGGTAACCCAAGCCTACCTAAGAGTTAGTGAAACCTGAATGCACGTGCATTAATTGTAAACTGCATTCATTGTTGCACAAAATCCGAGACATAAGCACCCTTGTGTTACCATATATCTTTTTTTGTTTCCTTTGAAACAGGAAAATAAATCCGAAATGAATATCCACACTGGGGCATTGTCATGGTTGCGTGAACAATTCCAGAAGATGTTGGATACCAAGTTCACAGAGTTGGAAGCCCAGACCAAGAAGTTTACTCTCGAGTACATTGCTGAGTCCACAGGAAAACATGTTATGGCTTATATGAAAAATGGCAAAAATAATCATAA
This sequence comes from Papaver bracteatum, assembly GCA_023529315.1. Lineage (NCBI taxonomy): Eukaryota > Viridiplantae > Streptophyta > Magnoliopsida > Ranunculales > Papaveraceae > Papaver > Papaver bracteatum. The sequence goes on from JAJJWX010003522.1 coordinate 603,105, forward strand.
TTATGAAGTGGTCAAAAAGAATAATTTTGAAGAGGTTAAAAATGAAATTTTTGATGAAATAGGTAGGACCACGGCACGAGAAAGACAATTATCCCAGAGGCTTAAAGAGGTTGAAAGGACCTTAATGAAAATGGGTGAAGGTACATTAGACATGGATGGGTTATACCCTTATCCCGATATTCGTTTACCTCATGGGTTCCAATTTCCGGATATGTATAAATATGATGGAACTGGATGCCCAAAAATCCATATTCGCATGTATGTTGGGTATTTGAAACCATTGGGTATTAATGATGGGTTGTTAGTCCAATTGTTCCGAAGGAGTTTGACCAGTACGGCTTTAAAGTAGCTGATGAAGACAGACCCAAGTCTAGTTTCGACTTGGAAGGATATGGTCAATATGTTTTTGAGACAGTTTATGTTAGTCCCTGAAATTCAATTTACTCGGAAACAATTAGAGGCGATCAAACAAGAACCCAATGAGGCATTTACCGAATTCTTTCCACGTTGGAGGACCAAGGCATTAGAGCTCGATGAGAAATTAACCGAAGAAGATATGGTTGATATGATAATGAACTGTTTGAACCATGAATATTGGAATCAGCTGATATCATCTTACCATCCAATATTACACTCTTTATGGAAGGCGGGTTCGCAGATTGAAAATGCATTGGAAATGGGCAGAATGACAAGGTTGACCAACCCAGAGGACTCTAATGAGAATAATTATGGAATGTCCACATTTACAGATGAAAATCAAGTGAATATTGTGTTAGTTGCATCACATACAGGACCATACCAGGGGCAGATCCAGAACTGGAATCAAGGCAGATATGGACGTCCACAAAGGAATTTTTCGGAGAGAAAGCAGTTGAATACAAACCCATTGCAACATCATCAAAGGGAACCCATGGTAAATTTTGTCTTGGCGGAAAATGAAACCAATTTAGCCGACTCAATCTACAAGCAAGAAACTGTGATGAATCGGCCCGTCCACATCAGTGAACTCATCACGGATCAGGTACAAACAGTGAACTCATTTAACTCAACAACTAATCGTCCTGTTATTTTGTATAAATTAATGGCAAATTATTATGGAGTTTAGCAACCAAGTAACGTGACAAATTCCAACCGATTCCCAGCAGAGCCTTTGCATATCTCTGACCTTCTACCAAAGCAGACCGCCCTGTTAGACCTGTGCATATTTCAGAGCTCTTGTCTTATCCCGTTCAACCACTCACGAGTCCAGTCTACCTCTCAGATATCTTGCATGATCTGGTACATCCAACGAATAAATCTTCGTCTAAGTGGGTGGATCCGTTCAAAAGTAACAATGGTGATCAAGTTCAAAATCAAACAAGAAGCAAAACAATTTACAAGCCACCTCATCTCAGGGATAAAAATACAGTGCCTCCTACAAAAACATCACCCAGGTTGAAGTCTATAAGAAAAGAGGATGAAGAAAAAGTGGTAAGAACAATAGAGGCCGAGTCAGGTAAGTCTCTAACTCATTCTGTTGAGTTAATCCAACCAATTAAAGGTCTTGAATCACCTGAATTTTTAAATAAGTCTTCTTTTATTTCCAATTTTCAAAATACTCTAAAAAATCCAAAAAAAAATTGAAAAACTAAAAAACCAAAAAGATTTTGTTTGTAGGAAAAATGTTTTGAAGAATAATATACTCGGCATAAACAAAGGCAGTGAGATTAATGTCAAACCATGGGGACTGTGGAACCACCAAAAATAAAAACCTGAACCGGCTAAAGAAGTAAAGTTTGTCAATCAAAACAAGGAAAATCAACATTTAAGGACACCTCAGAGAAAGAAGATGAATGTAACCAAAATGTGGATACAATGCAAGAATTTTCCAATACAGAAGATAGAAGTAGTGAATTTAATTGAAGAGAAACCAATGCAGTTAAGACCAGAATGGATGTTGAAGACCCATGTCAAGAAGGAAGAAATATTCAAAACACATAAAGATGATATCTTTCCACCAAATAAAGGCAAGACGACAAATCCACTACTTGAGGAAATAGTATCTTACAAGGACATGTTATTAAATTTGAAAAATGATGGAGCAACTAATGAGAAGGCAAAGAATGATATCAAGAAAACAATTAATCAGAAGGAAATGAATAATTTTCCCAGCAGAAGGTTCAAGGAAGCAATTTATTAGAAGGAAGTGAATAATTCTCCCAGCAGAAGGTTCAAGAAAGCAATTAATCACAACGCAATAAATGATTTTCCCAGCAGAAGGTTTAATGAAGCAGTTTATCAGAAGGAAGTGAATGATTCTCCCAGCAGAAGGTTCAAGAAAGCAATTAATCACAAGGCAATAAGTGATTTTCCCAGCACAAGGTTTAACAAAACAACTAATCGGAAGACAATGGATGATTTTCCCAGCATAAGGTTCAAGAATGCAGTTAATCAGAAGGTAATGAATGATTTTTCAGAGACATAGTTCAAGAAGATGAAGCAAGCAGAATTTCGAGGAGATCCAAGAATCATACATAATAGAAGAATTGTTCAACTATTTGATCGGGGCATCCAACATGATCCAGGCCCAACAAGTGTTACTCGACCCAAGAAATACCTTACCTAGGTAAGTCCTCAAATCTATCTAAGGGCGGCGAACGCTCATAAAATTTAAGGAGATTTTTTTTAGAAGTCCAATATCTCTCTCATAGTGTCATAGTCTAGGGGCAGAGTCGTCATCATGTTTGGCCCCTTCAGTCAGTCAAAAAGAAAAGAAAAGAAATCAAGAATTATCATCAGTCAGTCAGTCAAAAAAAAATCAGAATTATTATTGTCAGTCAGTCAAAAAGAAAAGAAAAAAAAATCAAAAATTATTATCAGTCAGTTAAAAAAAAAAATCAAGAATTATTTTCAGGGGTACCACCATCATCATACTGGGCCCATGTCATTAGAGCATTTCAGTCTTTATTATGGTGTTCGTTCTTTGTCAAGTAAATAATTTAAAGAGAGATATGTTAGTCAATTTGTATGTCATCATTTGTCATGTAAGTCATCTCCTAAAGTTCTATGAGCAATGGACGTCCAAACGGGTAGATTAAAAAAAAAAATTTTTTTTTTTATTAAACAACCACTTGGAAAATTGAGTAGCACTTAAAAGAGATAGATGAACAGAAGAGCCGCATGGAGAAAGTTGAAGATTTGAAGCATCGAACGTCATCCCTGGAAAGCAGCGATATCGTGAAACGTTTTTACAGTTTGAAGTCAATTGATGAAGTTAATTATAGCTGGGAGATAGCTGGGAGGATTGATAGATTTGAAAATTTGGATGGGGACGGTAATATTTTTGGTGGCATCTATCAGACACGTGGAAGGTCGGGATTCCTAAACCTTTGTATATATTGAGTATTTTGTTTTTCACCTTTTGTTTTTTCGAAAATTATTTTTTAGGATTTTTTTTAATAATTAAATATAAAATAAATAAATAAATAAAAGTAATAATAATTAGTACTCCCTCCGTTTCAGGGAAAGTGTTACTTTCACTTTTTCAATTTGGCCTATTTTTAGGCTAAAATGAAAAAGTGAAAGTAACACTTTCCCTGAAACGGAGGTAGTATTTATTGGAATCGTCTGATATCATCTTACCATCCAACATTACACTCTTTATGGAAGGCGGGTTCGCAGATTGAAAATGCATTGGAAACGGGCAGAATGACAAGGTTGACCAACCCAGAGGACTCTAATGGGAATAATTGCGGAAGGGCCACATTTACAGATGAAAATCAAGTGAATATTGTGTCAGTTGCATCACATACATGACCATACCAGGGGCAGATCCAGAACTGGAATCAAGGCAGATATGGACGTCCACAAAGGAATTTTGCGGAGAGAAAGAAGTTGAATACAAACCCATTGCAACATCATCAAAGGGAACCCATGGTCAATTTTGTCTTGGCGGAAAATGAAACCAATTTAGCCGACTCAATCTACAAGCAAGAAACTGCGATGGATCGGCCCATTTGATGCGTGTCGTATGCGTCAAAAATAATTCACTTCCTCACTTAACTAAATATGAATATAGTATTCGATAAGAAAGATTTCGTATCCACAGAGAGGCGATTGTTGTTATGCAATTTTCAGATTCTTATGTAACCAAATAACCCAAGAGTGTGACTTGGTTTTATCTAAGTAATGAAATTAAATAAAGCAAAGTAAATAATAAGAATAATCATTAAGGAGAGGATATTGGTTAAGGGATAGTATCATTCACAAACATGTATTTTTCATCTATGATTATAATTGGTATTTAATCTCTCAATTATCAAAATTCCTAGGATATCTTGATCGCAAGAGTATCCCATTTATTTCCTGATTTTATCACAAACAACATTAAAAGATGCTAATGTGAAATCTTCTTAAAAAGCAACCTAAAGTGTAAAAGCACAATTAGATTTAACTCCCTAAGAGCAATAAGTTCTATGAAATAAGACTAATCGATGCAAACAAACGTGTAAAAGCACTAATTCGTTTTAACAAAGGTTATGATTCATATGCGATTAAAAAGATGTATCACTACAAGTATTAACCACAAGATGCTACTAGAAATCAGAGATGACAACTTTTACGTATTGAAAACCCTAATATAGCTATAGAGATGAAAACAAATCCAATTGATTCCGGACTCAACAAAACTAGCATTCAAATCATATGATAATATAAATAATGAATCATAAACGCTAAAATTGAGACAAAACTAATTCATAGAATCAAATAACATGCTTGAAGAATTCAACTTTTATCCCATAACCAATTATTGTATTTAGCTACTCATATTCATGGAGTTCATCATCAAAATATTCAAAGGAAGACTATGAAACATAAAAGAGAGCAAACCCTAAAAGTAGTTCTCTGCAAAAGCTCCCAAGAATAGAATAAAAACGTTATATTTAAATTGTGTAGAAAACTTCCTTTTTATAACTTTTTCTCCTTCCAATAATAGGTTGTCTTCAAAGTCCATTAGTTGAAAATTCAGCCGGCCCACGAGCAAGAGAAGCCCATGTAGAAATTATGTCCCAAAATTGGTCTCCGGAAAACTGGGTTTTTAGCCGAAACTTGGCCGAAATACGGTCATCGGCGCCGGAATCCGGTCACCGGAAAACTTTCTCCGATCACTTGAAGCATTGGAAGACGTCACCAGGCAAGTGCACACTCCCAGTAGCTCAACTTTGCTTTTCTGCATTTCAAACATTTGCATAACCCATCTAAATCCAATTTTCCATCTCTTGCGAAAACACCCCCAAAAGCGCGACGCGTAGCTCATATATCCGTCCGCCAAATCTTGAATCCAACACATAACCCCTCCACGATTCAATGAAATATTGCAATTCATGCTTCAAACTCCAAAATCCGGCAACCGTAACTAGTACCACCGGTGCACCAATTCTGCTCCGTTTTCGCACTGCGGGTGCAACTTCAAAATCCATTCCCTGCAGCTGCTTCTTACAATGACCAATAACAGCACCAGCTATGCTTCTTACCAGCATCACTACAAATCCCTTCTCATGCTTTATACACCATCTCCATTTATCGCAACATAACCAAAGCCATTGTATTCTCGTGCACTGCCAATTTCCATGTACTCCTGCCACAGCATCACCCGCTTCAATGGAAGATTGCTGACCTCCTTCAGTGACTGGCTCACACTAAGTGTGTTATGAATGTTTGGCTTTTTGGGAGTGGATGCAACACTAATTGAATCCTTACATTCGTCAAAATGATTATTTCGGACCCGTTTTCTTGATAGATCATCAGGATATCTCGACGACCCCACTGAGATGGGTTTGCAAATACATTGCTGAGACCTCACCACTGCCATCAGTCGCAGCATCTCAGCTCCAGTCCCATAAACTCAGATAACCTTAGCATTCACAGCTTTAGGCCTTCCAACAATTCTGCCATACTTCACCGCAAACCTTCCAAACTATGCTCATTGACACTGCCACAGCAACAGCTGCAACAAACCCAACTTATTCTTCAATTCCAGATTCTAGACCAGGACTAGCCATTCTAACTCGATCAACCTCAGGTTGTAGTCAGTATCACTCTCAGCTGTACCTGCTATCACCCAGACCACCTGAAACCATTTCCTGTTTCTAGCCAATTCCATTCTCATTCAAACTCGGCATCACAGCATCAGTTGAACTGCAACATCTATTTCCCTGTCTCTACTCACAGCGAAGCCATTCCACCATTGCGTTTCCACCAGTTCGATCTCCGAAACCTTCCATCATTCAATTGCAACTCAAACACACAATCTATTACTAGCACCACTGCCTTCGACCAACAACACCAAACCAGGTCCTCCTATTCCAAGTGCAGCTCCATAGTTCCACCACATGCTTTCTTGTACACCTCCCTTGAGCTCAATCAACAACATCCCCCTGACTTCTTAAATCCATGAAGTTGAATTGATCAGTCAGGTCTTTACACAAACACCTTGTGTGCCAGATACTAGTAACTCCATTTTAAGCTTGATGGGTGATTCATAAGGTCACTGCTCCTTCCCTGCAACATACACATAAAACCCATTCATAAAAAACAGTTCTGAATCCTCTTCTCTCAATTTCAGTCTTCATCTCGTTGTATCATTCGCAGCAGCTCAACCCCAATCACCGGAAGTAACACCACCATTACCGCCATTGTGAACAACATCCCAACCAACATCTCAAACACTAGCATAAACCTTCATCGCCATTCATCATACACGACCCTCACCAGCATTGCCATTGAATCTCCTCACTAATGTCTCCACCAGAAGCACAATTTCAAAACCTAATTCCTCCATCTCTGAATTGATCTAGCAGCAACTGTTTCTCCTCCATCTTTTATTCAAGTTCTTCTCCCTGTTTTCCCGATCAGCAGCCATCAATCATCTCGTTTTTGAGTTTCAGATGCAAATGATTGAGAGGAATAGTTTTCTCTCAATTTTAGTATTTTTGTGTAGGAATGAGAATTGCTATACCCATTCGGGTGAAGCAGATAGGGGGTACCAGATTGACTCTAGGTACCAATAAAATGGATAAGGGCCAACCAAAGTTCCGTGCTCCATGCTTCTCTAGACTAAGCTGCAGTGTTCGTCCGCTTTTCCTCCATTGAGCTCAGGCTGGCACTTGCGCATGAAATACTACTTTTACTCTTTGCGCTCCAAATGAACATTTTCTCCTTCTTTTGCTACCAAATGACTTCGTTGCACCTAATAAACTCAAATACAATCGTAAGATACATAATTCACACAAAATATAGCAAAGAAAGCATAAATACTAGATATAAAATTAGGTGTTTACAACACCTATCAAATTCCCCCACACTTAGACTTTGCTAGTCCTCGAGCAAATCAAACAAAAATAATTATAAAGCATACATAGAACTCCGTATCGTCGAGGCTACGGTCACTTTAAGCATAAATAACAAGCCTTTGAACCCCTAGGTGTCCCTAGTAGACGAGTTTTAGTCTCGTGAAGTTTTATAAGAGGTTTGCCTACAAAACCTATATTTCCAACTCCGTCTATTTGTGACAAATCAATGAACGAATCCAAAATGACTACAGGAGGAGGTACCTTGCACAAATTCAATTCATATATTAGTAAAGCTTTAATTAGATAGTCGAACAAGCCACAATACTCGGAAACTAACAAACCACAATCACAATGAAAAGATTAAGAAGATGGAAATAGATGTAGATGTTGGCAAATGTTCACAAGTGTTCGATGTTTCCCATATCTGTCTGAAGGTCACTGCCAAGATGAACCTACTCCTATTGGATTGAGCTACTTAGTTTTAATTCTACATCAACTCACTGGCATATACAAGGGAACCAGGAGTGACTTTATTCAACCAAAATAATACTTTCTTTTCTTTTTCACTTTTTTTTTCTTATTATTTTTTTTTAATTGTTTTTTAAACAACATGATTGGATCAAACTGGATCCAAGCGCATGATTCTTGTCAGCAAGTACATGATAGTTTCCTTGGATCCTGCATTCCACGCTTGTTTAGGCGACGGAGACAGGGACTACGTTTCACACATACTGTTATTCCCAAGTGTCATTTTATTCCGTTTTGGTCTAATTGGTCGGTCTCTTTTTTTTTTTTTTTTTCTTGTAACTCAATCACTTTATTTCATCCTAACAGTAATAACAACTCGATTTTTAGTGACCCACCAAAGCACTTAGAGAACAATAGATAAATATGGAAAAACAAAAATAGAATGCGATATGGTGATATTCCGAGATATGGTAACAACTATCATGGTATTTATGATTTCTGAGCTATGTTCGTCCCGTTTAGTTAATTGGTTCCTCAACTCCTACATTCAAAATGGTTCCATCCACTAATGGTGTCATCCTAAAGGCACAAGTTTCTAGATTTCGGAGTTCAAAAAGCACAAATTTTTCTTGGTTTTTCTATTATTTTTTTTTAAATGCATAAAACACACTAAAACAAACTATACAAACATATAAATGCTCCCCCACACTCAAAATTTACATTGTCCTCAATGTAAAATTGAATCGTCCAAAGAAAGTTCAAGGTGGGAAATTCCGCAAATGATATGCAAAAACATAGAAAATAAAGATAAGAACAAATGCATAAAATAAAAAGATAAGGGTAAAGATACAAAACCGGTGGGTTGCCTCCCACTTAGCGCTTGGTTTAAAGTCGTCAGCCCGACTTTCTCCTTGTTCACTAAGACTCCTCCAGCGAGGATGCCTCCACAAAGTTCACACCTTCCACAACTTCGGAAGTAAAGTTCTCATAATATGGTTTCAGCCGGTGTCCATTCACTTTAAACTCCTTTCCTGTAGATATGCTACGAATCTCTACTGCACCATGAGAAAACACATTAGTAACAATAAAAAGGCCGATCCAACGTGACCTTAATTTACCCGGAAATAATTGCAAGCGAGAATTAAACAAAAGCACTTTCTGCCCAACACAAAATTGTTTTCTAGAAATTATAGAATCATGAAATGCCTTAGTTTTCTCCTTGTAAATGCGCGAGCTTTCAAATGCATCATTGCGTAACTCTTCTAGCTCTTGGAGTTGCAACTTTCTTTGTTTTACAGCACCATCTAACTCCAAATTGCATTGCTTAATATCCCAAAACGCCTTATGTTCAATCTCAACGGGTAAGTGACAAGGCTTACCGTACACATGCCTAAAGGGAGACATCCCAATAGGTTTTTTGTATGCGGTTCTATAAGCCCACAAAGCATCATTAAGTCGCATGCTCTAATCTTTCCTTGTTGGATTCACCATCTTCTCTAGAATGGATTTCACCTCTCGGTTCGACACCTCGGCTTGTCCATTGTTTTGGGGATGATAAGGTGTTGCAATCTTGTGCGACACATTATACTTCTTCAACAATCCTTGTAAGAACTTTTTTTTGAAGTGAGAACCCCCATCGATAATTATGGCTCTTGGAATTCCAAACCTTGCAAAAATGTTAGCTTGCACAAAATCTGAAACCACTTTAGAATCATTAGTTGGGGTGGCTTTAGCTTCCACCCATTTCGAGACATAATCAACAGCAAGTAAGATATAAAAATTCCCATGAGAGTTGACAAAAGGACCCATAAAATCAATACCCCATACATCAAAAACTTCAATAAATTGAATAAAAGTTTGTGGCATTTGATTTCGGGCACCTAGATTGCCTGTCCTTTGGCACCTATCACAAGTTGTGCAAAATATATGTGCATCCTTAAATAGAGTTGGCCAATAAAAACCGCTTTCAAGTACCTTGTGAGCTGTTCTTTTACTCCCAAAATGTTCTCCGCAAGAATAGGAGTGACAAAAAGACAAGATAAAGTTAAATTCACATTCGGGAACGCACCTTCATATGACTTGGTCGCTGCCATGTTTCCATAAGTATGGATCATCCCATATATATTGGTTCCCTAACCTCTTAAGTTTGTCCCTCTTAGCACGAGACAAGTTCTTTGGGATTTGTTTAGTTACCAAGTAGTTCACAATATCCGCATACCATGGTTCCGCAAATGCAATTAAGAATAGTTGCTCATCCGGGAAACTTTCAGGCAACGGGATAGCTTCCTTGTATACAGCAAGACATCTCAAATGATCCGCAACAGTGTTCTCAATTCCTTTCTTGTCCTTGATTTAAATATCAAACTCTTGCAAGAGTAAAATCCATCGTATGAGCCTCGGTTTCGCCTCTTTCTTTGTAAGCAAGTACCTAAGTGCTGCATGATCTGAAAAGACAACAACTTTGGTACCAATTAGATAAGAGCGAAACTTTTCGAAAGCAAAAACAATAGCTAATAACTATTTTTCAGTGGTAGTGTAGTTTTGTTGGGCTTCATTTAACGTTCTAGAAGAATAATAAATAGCATGAGGTATCTTCCCCACACGCTGCCCAATCACCGTACCAACCGCATAGTTACTTGCATCACACATGAGCTCAAAAGTCTTGCTCCAATTCAGTGGTTTAATGATAGGGGATGAAATCAAAAGTTCTTTCAAACGATTGAATGCCGCCACACACTTTTCGTCAAAGTTAAAAACCACATCTTTTTTCAATAAGGTACAAAGTGGTGATGCTATCTTGGAAAAATCCTTGATGAATCTACGATAAAAACCTGCATGACCAAGAAAATAGCGTATCTCCCTCACCGTAGTGGGAGGGGTTAGAGCACGAATAAGGTCTATCTTAGATTTATCAACTTACAAGCCTTTAGAAGATACTATATGGCCTAAAACTATGCCATGAGTTACCATAAAATGGCACTTCTCCCAATTAAGCACAAGATTTGTTTCAACACATCGTTCAAGGATTAGTGACAAATTGTTCAAACAAAGGTCAAATGAATCACCAAAGACACTAAAGTCGTCCATGAATACTTCGATTATCTTTTCAACATATTCTGAAAATATACTTACCATACACCTTTGAAAAGTAGCTGGAGCATTGCACAAGCCAAAAGGCATCCTTCGATAAGTAAAAGTACCAAAAGGACAAGTGAAAGTGGTTTTCTCTTGATCCTCCGGTGCTATCACAATCTGATTATAACCTGAATAGCCATCAAGAAAGCAATAATAAGAGTGTCCAGCTAAACGTTCAAGCATTTGATCAATAAAAGGTAATGTAAAGTGATATTTTCTAGTAGTGGCATTAAATTTCCTATAATCAATACAAACCCTCCAACCGGTTTGCACACGAGTTGGGACAAGTTCATTCTCATCATTCTCCACCACGGTCACACCTGATTTCTTTGGTACAACTTGTACCGGGCTCACCCACTTGCTATCGGACATGGGGTAGATAACACCCACTTCCAAAATCTTGAGTATCTCCTTTTTCACAAATTCCATCATAGGGGGGTTCAAACGACGCTGCGCTTCCCTTGTAGGCTTTGCATCGTCCTTCAAACGAATCTTATGCATGCAAACGGCAGGGCTTATACCCTTGATATCGGCAATTGTCCATCCTATGGACGTCTTGTGCTTCCTTAGCACCCTTAGAAGTTTTTGCTCCTGTAATTCACTAAGCTCGTTAGAAACAATCACACGTAACTCTTCATTGTCACCCAAGTACAAGTACTTTTGGTGACTAGGAAGAGGTTTCAATTCTAACTTTGGAGATTTAACAATTGAAGGTAAAAGTTTTTCATCACTGCATGGTAAAGAAAAAAAAGAGATATTATGAGTTTCCGGGCATCCTTGTAGTGAGTTGAGATCACCAAGGGCTTCTTTAACCTCAATACCACACACTCTACACCATTATCAATGGATGTAGTTAAAACGGTTTCCAAAGCATCATCACCATTCAATTCAAACATTTGTTGTGCCAACGTATCCATAACATCAACGGAGAAGCAAGAGTGGACATCACTAGGATATCTCATCGTCTCGAAAATGTTGAAACGTATTACTTCTCCATAAAACTCCATAGTTAGCGTTCCCTTATCCACATTAATAATGGTCTTCGCCGTTTTCATGAAGGGACTCCCAAGTAGCAATGGAAGAGACGAGTCCGGTGAACCTTCATCCATATCTAAGACACAAAAATCTGCTGGAAATACTAGTTGATTAACCTACACAAGAACATCCTCAACAATACCCATTGGGTAGACATTAGAGCGATCGGCTAATGGCAACACAATTTCAGCCTTTTTGAGAGGACCTAAATCAAGTGACTTATACATAGATGCAGGAATAACATTAACGGATGCACCTAAGTCTAACATTGCTTTGTCAAATGTAGTGTTACCAATTTTTACGGGAATATCAAAGCTACCCGGGTATTTGCATTTCAGTGGGAGTTTGTGTTGTAAGATCGCCGAAGTATTCTCCCCCACACTAAGCACTTCATTAACTTTGAGCCTTTGCTTATTGGTACACAAGTCCTTCAACACTTTTGCATACTTTGGAACTTTCTTAATAGCATCAATGAGTGGTATGTTCACATGAATCTTCTTAAGAACGTCTAAAATCTCCTTTTCTAGTGCCTCCTTCTTAGAATTTGCAAATATGCGAGGAAAAGGTAAAGGAGGAACATAAGTAGGAATAGGAGTTTTAGAGTTAGGAATAGGTACCTTAGAATTTTGGGGAGAATCCTCATTCTTCTCCTCCAAAACAGGTTCCTTTGGTGTTTCCACCTTGCCCGAATCAGCAACTTCGGGTTGCACAAGTTGTGTACCACTTCTCAACGTAATCGCATTGACACCCTCTTTTGGGTTAATAGGTGGAGAAGGGAGTTTCCCACTATTTTGTGCCTTCATTTGGTTCATCTTAAGAGCCATATAACCAACTTGGGTTTTCAACTCTTTCATTGTGCTCTCCGTTCTTTGCATAAAAGATTTCATTAACTCTTCCATACTTGACCCCTGATTTTGAGATTGTTGTTGTTGTTGAAATTGAGATTGTTGAAATTGTTGACGCGGCTGGAATTGTTGTTGTTGATATCCACCCGAATTGTTGAACGTAGGTTGTTGAATCGCTCCTTGCTTGTTCGCATAGCTAAAATTGGGGTGACATCTCCATCCCGGATTGTAAGTATTGGAATAAGGATCATACCTTCTTGGCTGATTTGGAAAAACCGCATTAGCTTGCTCATTGACGTCTTCATACCCATGAGAATTTGGTATCACCGCGGCTGAAACTTGTTGTAGCATTGCTGTGATGTTTCCCATTTGTTGACGAAGCTCCTCCACCTCGCTCACTTCATTGACTCACCGAAGAAGCACATCTGAACCACGACTCAAGAATTGTTGAGAGTTTGCTGCCATGTTTTCAATAAACTCTCTAGCTTGTGCCACCGTCTTTCTCACTAGTGCACCACCAACCGCTGCGTCGATAAGATTCCTATCACTTGATTGGAGTCCTTCATAGAAGTATTGGATGATCATAGCGTCACTAAATTGGTGATGAGGACAGCTTGCCACCAACCTCTTGTATGGTTCCCAACAATCATATAACGATTCTCTGACATTTTGCTTCATTCCGCAAATCTCCTTGCGAATTTAAGTAGCCTTAGATGCAGGAAAATATCTCTCTAGAAAGAGTTTCTTGAGCCCATTCCAAGTTGTAACACTCCCGGAAGGCAAGTAATATAACCAATCCTTAGCATTACCTTCCAATGAGAATCGAAAAACCTTCAACATAGCACCATCCGCCTCCATATTTGCTGGGAGCATAGCCATGACAATGGTGTGGAAATCCATAAGATGCTTGTTTGGATCTTTATTCACCAAGCCATGGAACTTTGGTAATTCTCTAAGAAGTCCCGGCTTGATTTCAAAAGTGGAGTCGGTTTGAATGCAACCCTGCTGTATATCCAGCTTGTGAGAAGCTAAGTCTTTAAGTGAACGATTTGCAGGGTCACCCATTGCTTCTTATCCTTCTCCTTCTTCTTCAAAAGGAATATCGTGTTCTACTTCCTCTCCTTCTTGCCGAAGAGCTTCGTGTTCTACTTCCAAGTTGTGTTCTTCCGTCGTGCCTTTCCTTGGTTGAAGTATTGTTCCTTTTCGAGTAGCTATCCCTCACCTTGGATAATTCCAATCTTTAGAAGCCAGAGATTAGGTACCTGAAAAACAATTCTCGCAAACAAGTAAGAAACAAGACAAGAAATGAAACACAAGTATGCAAGAAGAAATAATAAAAAGAAACTAAAAACTAGATAACAAGCCGAATGACTCCCCGGCAACGGCGCCAAAATTTGATGCGTGTCGTATGCGTCAAAAATAATTCACTTCCTCACTTAACTAAATATGAATATAGTATTCGATAAGAAAGAGTTCGTATCCACAGAGAGGCGATTGTTGTTATGCAATTTTCAGATTCTTATGTAACCAAATAACCCAAGAGTGTGTCTTGTTTTTATCTAAGTAATAAAATTAAATAAACCAAAGTAAATAATAAGAATAATCAATAAGGAGAGGATATTGGTTAAGGGATAGTATCATTCACAAACATGTATTTTTCATCTATGATTATAATTGGTATTTAATCTCTCAATTATCAAAATTCCTAGGATATCTTGATCGCAAGAGTATCCCGTTTATTTCCTGATTTTATCACAAACAACATTAAAAGATGCTAATGTGAAATCTTCTTAAAAAGCAACCTAAAGTGTAAAAGCACAATTAGATTTAACTCCCTAAGAGCAATAAGTTCTATGAAATAAGACTAATCGATGCAAACAAACGTGTAAAAGCACTAATTCGTTTTAACAAAGGTTATGATTCATATGCGATTAAAAAGATGTATCACTACAAGTATTAACCACAAGATGCTACTAGAAATCAGAGATAACAACTTTTACGTATTGAAAACCCTAATATAGCTATAGAGATGAAAACAAATCCAATTGATTCCGGACTCAACCAAACTAGCATTCAAATCATATGATAATATAAATAATGAATCATAAACGCTAAAATTGAGACAAAACTAATTCATAGAATCAAATAACATGCTTGAAGAATTCAACTTTTATCCCATAACCAATTATTGTATTTAGCTACTCATATTCATGGAGTTCATCATCAAAATATTCAAAGGAAGACTATGAAACATAAAAGAGAAAACCCTAAAAGTAGTTCTCTGCAAAAGCTCCCAAGAATAGAATAAAAACGTTATATTTAAATTGTGTAGAAAACTTCCTTTTTATAGCTTTTTCTCCTTCCAATAATAGGTTGTCTTCAAAGTCCATTAGTTGAAAATTCAGCCGGCCCACGAGCAAGAGATGCCCATGTAGAAATTCTGTCCCAAAATTGGTCTCCGGAAAACTGGGTTTTTAGTCGAAACTTGGCCGGAATCCGGTCACCGGAAAACTTTCTCCGATCACTTGAAGCATTGGAAGACGTCACCAGGCAAGTGCAAACTCCCAGTAGCTCAACTTTGCTTTTCTACATTTCAAACATTTGCATAACCCATCTAAATCCAATTTTCTATCTCTTGCGAAAACACCCCCAAAAGCGCGACGCGTAGCTCATATATCCGTCCGCCAAATCTTGAATCCAACACATACCCCCTCCACGATTCAATGAAATATTGCAATTCATGCTTCAAACTCCAAAATCCTGCAACCGTAACTAGTACCACTGGTGCACCAATTCTGCTCCGTTTTCGCACTGCGGCTGCAACTTCAAAATCCATTCCTGCAGCTGCTTCTTACAATGACCAATAACAGCACCAGCTCTGCTTCTTACCAGCATCACCACAAATCCCTTCTCATGCTTTATACACCATCTCCATTTATCGCAACATAACCAAATCCATTGTCTTCTCGTGCACTGCCAATTTCCATGTACTCCTGCCACAACATCACCCGCTTCAATGGAAGATTGATGACCTCCTTCAGTGACTGCCTCACACTAAGTGTGTTATGAATGTTTGGCTTTTTGGGAGTGGATGCAACACTAATTGAATCCTTACATTCGTCAAAATGACTATTTCGGACCCGTTTTCTTGATAGATCATCAGGATATCTCGACGACCCCACTGAGATGGGTTTGCAAATACATTGCTGAGACCTCACCACTGCCATCAGTCGCAGCGTCTCAGCTCCAGTCCCATAAACTCAGATAACCTTAGTATTCACAGCTTTAGGCCTTCCAACAATTCTGCCATACTTCACCGCAAACCTTCCAAACTATGCTCATTGACACTGCCACAACAACAGCTACAACAAACCCAACTTCTTCTTCAATTCCAGATTCTTGACCAAGACTAGCCATTCTAACTCGATCAACCTCAGGTTGTAGTCAGCATCACTCTCAGCTGTACCTGCTATCACCCAGACCACCTGAAACCATTTCCTGTTTCTAGCCAATTCCATTCTCATTCAAACTCGGCATCACAGCATCAGTTGAACTGCAATATCCATTTCCCTGGATTTACTCACAGCGAAGCCATTCCACCACTGCGTTGCCACCAGTTCGATCTCCGAAACCTTCCATCATTCAATTGCAGCTCAAACACACAATCTATTACTAGCACCACTGCCTTCGACCAACAACACCAAACCAGGTCCTCCTATTCCAAGTGCAGCTCCATAGTTCCACCACCTGCTTTATTGTACACCTCCCTTGAGCTCAATCAACAACATCCCCCTGACTTCTTAAATACATGAAGTTGAATTGATCAGTCAGGTCTTTACACAAACACCTTGTGTGCCAGATACTGGTAACTCCATTTTAAGCTTGATGGGTGATTCATAAGGTTACTTGCTCCTTCCTGTAACATACACATAAAACCCATTCATAAAAAACAGCTATGAATCCTCTTCTCTCAATTTCCGTCTTCATCTCGTTGTATCATTAAACTCAACCCCATCACCTAAGTAACACCATCATTACCACCATCGTGAACAGCATCCCAACCAACATCTCAAACACTGGCATAAACCTTCATCGCTATTCATCATACCACGGCCCTCACCAGCATTTCCATTGAATCTCCTCACTAATGTCTCCACCAGAAGCACAATTTCAAAACCTAATTCCTCCATCTCTGAATTCATCTAGCAGCAACTGTTTCTCCTCCATCTTTTATTCAAGTTCTTCTCCACCGTTTTTCCCGATCGTGACCATCAATCATCTCGTTTTTGAGTTTCAGATGCAAATGATTAAGAGGAATAGTTTTCTCTCAATTTTAGTATTTTTGTGTAGGAATGAGAATTGCTATACCCATTCGGGTGAAGCAGATAGGGGGTACCAGATTGACTCTAGGTACCAATAAAACGAATAAGGGCCAACCAGTGCTCCATGCTTCTCTAGACTAAGCTACTCCAGCACCACTGCTTTAATTCACAAAACCCATCTCTCGGTGTGTCGTCCGCTTCAGTCTGAACTTTTCTGATTTAAAAGGTATTCATCATAATTCTCTTCTAAGATAGATTATGGACTTAATGAAATTAAATATGGGATGCAAATATGATATGAAAACAATAAAAAAAAAATAAAAAAAACAAAACAAAAATAAAAATAAAAATAAAAGCAAAAGGATAAGAGATACAAAACCGGTGGGTTGCCTCCCACTTAGCGCTTGTTTTAAAGTCGACGGCCCGACATAGCTCTTGCTTCACATTAATCCTCTAGAGGGAAAAAAATCTTCAAATGGAAGTTCATCCACATTCACATAGGCGATGTTCTCATAGTATGGCTTCAATCTATGGCCGTTGACCAACCGGTTGTCTCCTAGTAATTTCAACCGCACCATAAGGAAAAACATTAGTAACAACATATGGTCCAATCCAACGGGACCTTAATTTTCCAGGAAATAGTTTAAGGCGAGAATGAAATAAAGAATTTTTGTCCCAACGAAGCTTTCTTTACGAGAAATCATCTTGTCGTGAAAAAAGCTTGGTCTTTCCATATAAATCAAGCACTCTGTAAGCATCATACGTATCTCCTCTAGCTCATTTAGTTGCAACTTTCTTTGTTTCATCATACTCCATGTTGAATTTCTTTATCGCCCAATAAGCCTTATGTTCAAGTTCAATAGGAAGATGACAAGCTTTGCCATAAACCAACCTATGGAGACATGCCAATCGGTGTTTTGTAATATAAGTGCATCATTGAGCTTAAAGCTCCAATCTTTCCTTGTGGTGTTCACCGTTTTCTCAAGAATGGACTTGATTTCACGATTTGAGATTTCCGCTTGTCCACTAGTTTGTGGATGGTAAGGCGTACCAATCTTGTGTGTTATGTTGTACTTCTTGAGGAGAGCGTGAAAAGACTTGAAATGTGATCCTCCATCGCTTATCACCACTCCTGCCTAGTAAATATGTTTTCTCTTACAAAATCACAAACAACTTGGAGAATCATTAGTTTTGGTGGCTCTAGCCTCCACCATTTAGAAACATAATCTACGGCAAGAAGTATATAAAATTTCCATTAGAATTGACATAAAATCAATTCCCCACACATTTCCCATTTGATAAGTAGATGGTTCTTTTCATCCCACAAAAACATATCAAACAAGGTAGGCTAATAAAATCCACTTTCAAGAGCTTGGCCACCACATGCATAAGTATGACAAAAAGGAGAGAATAGATTGAAATTCAGAGTTATCTTCGTATGATTTGATCAACGTTATGGACATCATAGACATTGTGCTAGGTCCTTGTCACCAAATAATTCACTATATCCGCATACCAAGGTGTTGATTCTTCCAAGGAGAAAAGTTGTTCGTCCGGAAAGCGGTCTTGTAATGGAAGTTCTTCTTGAGACATAACAATTAAGATGATCCACAACGGTATTCTAGTTTTCTCGAATTCTTGTAATAATAGGATCCCTGGATTAGTCTTAGCTTGCTTCTTTCTTCTTTATTAAGTATCTAGGAATGATCGGAATACACAATAACCTTTGTACCACCAAGTATGAGCGAAACTTTTCTAATGCAAACAAAATAGCCAATAACTCCTTTTCCGTAGTAGAATAGTTGATTTGTGCATCATTAAAGGGTCCTAGATGCATAATAGATAACATGGGACAACTTGTCCACTCTTTGACCCAAAAACGGCTCCCCATAATCACTAGCATCGGCATTAGTTCAAATGGAAGATTCCAATCCGGTGACTTGATAATTGGCGCACTTGTCAACCATTTGTCAAAAGCATCCTTGCATTCCTTTGTTGAAGTCAAAAGGTACACTCCTTTTGTAGTAACATCGGCATGGAGATTTGAGAAATCCTTGATAAACCGCCTATAGAAATGCATGACCAAGAAACGAACTTCCCTCTCACCCAAGTGGGATATTGTAAGTTTCTTATTAAATCTATCTTTGACTTGTCCAAACCTTTGGAGGACATGACCAAGTACTATGCCATGGTTTACCATAAAATGACATTTCTCCCTAATTAAGAACAAGGTTGGCATGCATCGTTTAAGAACTAGTTCGAAGGTTGTCTAAACAAATATCAAAAGAATTGCCATAAACACTCCATAAATCACCAATAATGCGCTCCACGTAATCCGAATATGCTTAACACCATCTTTGGAAAGCAGTTGGTGCATTGCAAAGACCAAACGGCATCCGTCTATATGCAAACGTTCCAAACGGACTAACAATGTTGATTGTATCCCGAATAACCATCAATAAACAATAATAAGAATGCCCCGCTAAGCCTTCCAACATTTGATCCAATGAAAGGTAAAGGAAAGTGATCCTTTCGGGCCGGAATTAAGCTTTCTATAATCAATGCACACTCTCCAACGGTTTGAACTCTTGTAGGAACAGTTCTCGTCTTGATTTCAACAATAGTAACCAGGACTTCTTTGGCACCACTTGTACCGGACTTTACCCATTTCTTACCGGAAATTGGGTAGATTTCAGCAATTTGAGTATCTCTTTCTTCACAACCTCCATCATGGAGGATTAAGCCTACGTTGAGCATCACGCACCGCTTCACGTTCTCTTCCATTAGAATCCTATGCATGCATATGGATGTACTAATGCCTTTGATATCCGCAATTGTCCACCAAATGCTTTTCAACCAAAACCGGTGTGAGGTTCTTTGAAATAATCACCCAAAGCTCATCTCCATCTCCCAAAAATGCATACTTTAAATGGTCCGGAAGTGGCTTCAACTCTAGCTTAGGCGCCTTCCACAATAGATGGTACAAGTAATTCATCATTCACGGGTAAAGAGATATAGGAAACATTACCCTTAGCTTCTTTTAATCAAGGCACCACATGTCTCCACCATTTTAAAGTGGAAATTTCAACATCCAAGTTAGACATGCCGTGGACGTCTAATTCAATGCTCTTTTGCAATACCACATCAAGTTGTCCCTCTGATTCCATTCTACCATTTGTTGTGCTAATGAACCAACCACATCAATGGAGTAAGCGGAATGCACATCACACCATCTTCAAATATGTTGAAGTGTATTACTTCCTTGTCGAACTCCATAGTGAGTGTACCCATATCAACATCAATCTTCGTCTTTGCGGTCTTCATAAATGGCCTCCCCCGATTCTCATTATTGTCCATATCCACCACAAAGAAATCCAGGAAAAATTAACTCGTTTCACTTGCACGAACGGCTTTGGATAGATGTTAGACTTGTTTTGCTAGTTGGATAATAACTCTTGTCTCTTTCAACGGTCAAGATTCATCATAAATGACATCACACTAATGGAAGCTCCCAAATCAAGTAAAGCATGTTCAAACCTTTTCTTACCAATAGTAATTGGCTTAGGTAACCACCAGTGCACTTTGTAGGCATCTTCTTCAAAAGCATCACCTCGCCAACTTTAGTAATTTCATTATCAAGCAACCTATCCTTCTTTGTGCATAACTCCTTCATGAACTTAGCATACCTTGGCATTGTCCTTATGGCCTCTATGAAGGGGAACCTTCTTGAAGATATTGACAGTACCTTGTCTTGAGCTTCCTTCTTAAACTTAGCAAAACTAGGAAAAGGGTGGAGTAGTAAAAGTAGGAACCGGTTCCCTTGGATTGGGCGGTTGGTGTTGAATTCTCCTTTGGTACGGCTTCTTCCTTATCTTTGACTACCTCTTCAATAACTTCTTCATGATGAGTTGACTCTCCACTTTGTCTTCCACTCCTAGCACTAACATTCTCCCTTGGATTCACAATTGGTTATGAAGGGATCTTTGTGGATGCTTGAGCTTTCATTAAGTTCTCGGCCGCCAATTGTCCCATTTGAGTTTGCAAATCCTTGATTGCCGAATCGGTCTTTTTGGGTTTGTTGTAACACATAGAAGTGAGACCTTGCATGCTTTGGTTATCACATTCAACTTGTCATTATTCAAGAATCTTGCTCCTTGATTTGTTGTGGTTGGAATTGTTGTTGTTGAGGTTGGAAACGTGATTGTTGGAATCCACCCTGTTGCGCATATGGATTAAGATTCGCCGCTTGCTTGTTTGCATAGCTAAAGTTGGGATGATCCTTCCAACCGGGATTGTAAGTATTGGAATATGGATCATACCTTGGCCTTGGATTTGGATATAAAGCATTTGCTTGTTCGGTTTCATCATCCGAATAATTTTGACCAATCGTTTGCACTACCCTCTCTATGTTGTTTAACCGTTTGATTGTGAAGACGAGTCACTAACCTCATGCACCAACTTAACCATTGAATCACCTCTTGCATAGAAGAATTGCTAGCTTACCCACCGCCTTGTTCACTAGCGCACCACCACCGGCGGCGTCAGAAGATATCTATCACTTGTTTGGAGACCTTCATAGAAGTATTGGATTATCATGGCATCACTAAATTGATGGTGTGGACAACTTTGCCACCAATCTCTTGTACCGGTCCCAACATTTCATATAATGACTCTCCCGGAAGTCCCACAAATTTCTTTTTACGAATTTGAGTAGCCTTTGATCGGGAAAATATCTCGAGGAAAAGTTTCCATCCCATTCCATGTTGTGATACTACCGGAAGGCAAATAATATAACCATTCCTTAGCATTGCCCGCCAAAGAAAAAGGAAAAGCTTTCAACATTGCTCCATCCGCATTAGTTGCGGGTGGTAGCATTGCTATGACTATAGTGTAGAAGTCCATAAGATGTTTATTTGGATCCTCATTTACCATACCATGAAACTTTGGTAATTCTCTAATCAACCCCGGCTTAATCTCGAAAGTTGAGTTAGTTTGAATACACCATTGTTGTGTATCGAGCTTGTGAGAAGCTAGGTCCTTGAGTGTCGATCACCCATTGCCTTCTTCTTCAATATCCTAATCTGCTAATTCACTTGATGTAGAACGGGAAGCGGAGTGTTAACCGCTTGAATGAAATCCTTTAGTTGAGTGACGGATCGAAGACGTATTCTAGTTGAACTCGGTCTTCCCCTTGAAGCATTCACTGTTCACAAAACTAAGTTAGATACGGTATAGAATCTAACAAAGCAAGAATAAAGAAAAAGAAAAATAAAAACAACTAAAATCGCCCGTTGCTTCAACGCGTGTCGTAACCACACTTTACTACCTAATTAACAAGTAATATAGGGTAGTCCAAGGTCGATCACGAGGAGCAAGAGATTCCACAAAAAGGGGGTATTGGTTGTAAAAATAAACTAGTTGAAATCAATGAGAGAAAGTAGATCAAAAAGGAATCCTTCTTCGCTGCAAAACAATGATTAAAGTTATGTTCTTTTTACTTGTTATTAGTCATAGATTATCACCAACCGTTTAGCGGCTAGATCGGTGCTAACCCCAAAAATCCCACTAATTTCGGAAGTTCTCGCCTAGGATTCACCAAACCACCTAGTAGTAGATCACTCAAGATGTAAATCGCATTAAATCATGAATTTATATGATATTAGTAGTTAAACTTAGATCAAGGTACTTTGCTAACGTTGAAACAAAAGGTCTTGTGTTTTCTCGTAAAATCGAAATACTTTTAAGCTTAATTAACAAATCTAGTTGGAATTCATCATAAACTCAATCGATAATCATATGAAAAACTTCAAAGTAGAATTGAAACAAACTCAAATCAAATATTAAGAACTAGGAATTCATCCTCAATCAATAAGAAAATTAGTTCACACAATAATAATAAAAATTAAGGAAGAAAGAAAACTTATTGCAAAGATGATGGTTGCTCCTTCCTCCAATCCTTGTGCACTTTAACTCCTTCTCCAAAGTAGATGTGTAAAAAGTTGTAGAGGACTCTTATTTATAGGCTTGAATACTACTCCATGTCTTTGTAGGAAAAATTCCTCATTCCATAAGGACACCACTTTCCCAAATTGAGCCATATTCCAAAGGTCCAATTCTCCAAAACTTCCCAAGTTTTCATCCAATTCCACTTCTAAGTCTTCACATGAGAGAAGTCCATCCAATTCTGCATTTTTGCTCACCGGAAAACTGTGTTTTTTTGGAATGGTGTAGAATGCACGTGGGAGAATATTCGACGGAATATCGTTGGTCAACCGTTAAGACTCCGGTCAAAGAGGTGAAGTTAACACCAAGATCATTACCACTTCCTCACAATTCACTGCATTTTGAATCTCCACTGTTCTCTTCAATTCGGTGCTAGAACACCCATGTCAACAACACCATTACCCCTATTGACATAACACCACATCAACTGCCCTTTTCACAAATTTAATAACTTGACTTTAACTTTCTTCTAATCTCTGATCTCTCCTGCGACTTCAACCCTTCATACACAGCCACAATCGCAACACATCCCCTTTGCTTTTCTCTAATTGGCTACAACCACCAATTCCTTTGCAACTCACTAGCTCTTCACTTGGCTACAACCACCAATTCCCTTTGCAACTCGGCTCAATTGTTAAGGCAGAACTTTAGCTCCCATTTTTCAGAAGTTCGGACCTGTACTCACATACCACAACCAACTCTAGCTCTAAGCATCAGCACCAAAGATAATTTTGCATCTCTATTTAAAACGTTCTTTTCTGCAGCAGCACCATCACTCCAATTCAAAAACTGTACAACCACCTGAGATAAGAGCATCAACTCCACCCTGTGTTGTTCTTGCTCAAATACAACTCCAGCACCACTGCTTTAATTCCACAAAACCCATCTGTAGTTCAAACACATCTCAACTTCACTTCACAGCATCATAACCATTATCCCTGCACTGAGTTCATACCATATATCTCTCAGAAGTTCCATAGCATCAATAATCACCAGATTCACCCTTGTAAACCCTGTAATCCAAATTCCATTCAAAACCCATTCACCGAGCTTCTAATCTATGGCTACTCCAACCCATTCAGTGGCAAAACCCATTTGCTCACATCAACACCACACAGCACTTCCAATCATTCAAATCCAGCAAACACCACCAATTTCCATTACCAGCTGAAGCTTTATTTCTATCAGTGACTTCATAAACTAGTTCCACTTTGTTCTTCACAACAGCCATCTAAATTTCTCGACCATTGTTGCTATCATTCATCATTTACTGAAGCAACCCACTCCAGCTCTCCGTCTTTCCTGATCACCGGAAGTAACTCAATCCATCGCCTGAATCTTCAAACCCATCTCTCGCCACGATTCCACAAGAACCCAAATTTCTCCTTCTTGATTTCATGAATAATGATTGAGATATTCTCATGCTAGGTTTAGGTAAATATAGTTGGGTCTTGATCCGGGTTCTCGATGCCACGGGTTTATGGGGTACTAATTATAGGTTTACATTCTGATGGACATCCGGGCACCCCAACGACAAATAGACATATTTAGTGCCCTCCAAAAGCTTCCCCTTAACCTTGACTGGGGATAGTGCTGGTGAAATGACAATTATGTCCTTTTTGCCCAAATTTCGATTTCTTCTTTTCCTCCGACAAACCTTCATCGCCATTCATAAACGGCCCTCACCAGCATTGCCATTGAATCACCTCACTAACCACCCACAATTTCAAACCTAATTCCTCCATCCTCGAATTCATCTAGCAAAGAATCTCTTCCATCTTTTATTCAAGTTCTTCTCCCTACATTTTCCTGATCAGCAGCCATCAATCATCTCGTTTTTGAGTTTCGGATACAAATGATTAAGAGGAATAGTTTTCTCAATTTTAGTATTTTTTGTGTAGGAATGAGAATTACTATACCCATTCGGGTGAAGCGAGATAGGGGTACAGATTGACTCTAGGTACCAATAAAACGAATAAGGGCCAACCAAAGTTCCGTGCTCCATGCTTCTCTAGACTAAGCTGCAGTGGTCGTCCGCTTTTCCTCCATTGAGCTCAGGATGGCACTTGCGCATGAAATACTACTTTTACTCTTTGCGCTCCAAATGAACATTTTCTCCTTCTTTTGCTACCAAATGACTTCGTTGCACCTAATAAACTCAAATACAATCGTAAGATACATAATTCACATAAAATATAGCAAATAAAGCATAAATACTAGATATAAAATTAGGTGTTTACAACACCTATCAGTCCACATCAGTGAACTCATCACGGATCAGGTACAAACTGTGAACTCATTTAACTCAACAACTAATCGTCATGTTATTTTGTCTAAATTAATGGCAGATTATTATGGAGTTGAGCAACCAAGGAACGTGCCAAATTCCAACCGATTCCCAGCAGAGCCTGTGCATATCTCTGACCTTCTACCAAAGCAGACCGCAACTGTTAGGCCTGTGCATATTTCAGAGCTCTTGTCTTATCCCGTTCAACCACTCACGAGTCCAGTCTACCTCTCAAATATCTTGCATGATCTGGTACATCCAACGAATAAATCTTCGTCTAAGTGGGTGGATCCGTTCAAAAGTAACAATGGTGATCAAGTTCAAAATAAAACAAGAAGCAGAACAATTTACAAGCCACCTCATCTCAGGGATAAAAATACAGTGCCTCCTACAAAACCATCACCCAGGTTGAAGTCTACAAGACAAGAGGATGAAGAAAAAGTGGTAAGAACAAATGAGTCCGAATCAGGTAAGTCTCTAACTCATTCTGTTGAGTTAATCCAACCAATTAAAGGTCTTGAATCACCTGAATTTGTAAATAAGTCTTCTTTTATTTCCAATTTTCAAAATACTTTAAAAAATCCAAAAAAAATTGAAAAACTAAAAAACCAAAAAGATTTTGTTTGTAGGAAAAATGTTTTGAAGAACAATATACTCGGCATAAACAAAGGCAGTGAGAATACTGGCAAACTGTGGGGACTGTAGAACCACCAAAAATAAAAACCTGAACCGGCTAAAGAAGTAAATTTTGTCAATCAAAACAAGGAAAATCAACATTTAAGGACACCTAAGAGAAAGAAAATGAATGTAACCAAAATGTGGATACAATGCAAGAATTTTCCAATACAGAAGATAGAAGTAGTGAATTTAATTGAAGAGAAACCAATGCAGTTAAGACCAGAATGGATGTTGAAGACCCATGTCAAGAAGGAAGAAATATTCAAAACACATAAAGATGAGATTTTTCCACCAAATAAAGGCAAGAAGACAAATCCACTACTTGAGGAAATGGTATCTTACAAGGACATGTTATTAAATTTGAAAAATGATGGAGCAACTAATCAGAAGGCAAAGAATGATATCAAGAAAACAATTAATCAGAAGGAAATAAATAATTTTCCCAGCAGAAGGTTCAAGGAAGCAATTTATCTGCAGGAAATGAATAATTCTCCCAGCAGAAGGTTCAAGAAAGCAATTAATCACAACGCAATAAATGATTTTCCAAGCAGAAGGTTTAATGAAGCAGTTTATCAGAAGGAAGTGAATGATTCTCCCAGCAGAAGGTTCAAGAAAGCAATTAATCACAAGGCAATAAGTGATTTTCCCAGCACAAGGTTTAACAAAACAACTAATCGGAAGACAATGGATGATTTTCCCAGTATAAGGTTCAAGAATGCAGTTAATCAGAAGGTAATGAATGATTTTTCAGAGACAAAGTTCAAGAAGATGAAGCAAGCAGAATTTAGAGGAGATCCAAGAATCATACAGAATAGAAGAATTGTTCAACTATTTGATCGGGTCAACCAACATGATCCAGGCCCAACAAGTGTTACTCGACCCAAGAAATACCATACCTAGGTAAGTCCTCAAATCTATCTAAGGGCGGCGAACGCTCATAAAATTTAAGGATATTTTTTTTAGAAGTCCAATATCTCTCTCATAGTGTCATAGTCTAGGGGCAGAGTCGTCATCATGTTTGGCCCCTTCAGTCAGTCAAAAAGAAAAGAAAAAAAAATCAAGAATTATCATCAGTCAGTCAGTCAAAAAAAAAATCAGAATTATTATTGTCAGTCAGTCAAAAAGAAAAGAAAAAAAAATCAAAAATTATTATCAGTCGGTTAAAAAAAAAAAATCAAGAATTATTTTCAGGGGTACCACCATCATCATACTGGGCCCATGTCATTAAAGCTTTTCAGTCTTTATTATGGTGTTCGTTCTTTGTCAAGTAAATAATTTAGAGAGAGATATGTTATTCTATTTGTATGTCATCATTTGTCATGTAAGTCATCTCCTAAAGTTCTATGAGCAACGGACGTCCAAACGGGTAGATTAAAAAAAAAAAGATTATTAAACAGCCACTTGGAAAATTGAGTAGCACTTAAAAGAGATAGAGGAACAGAAGAGCCCCATGGAGAAAGTTGAAGATTTGAAGCATCGAACGTCATCCCTGGAAAGCAGCGAGATCGTGAAACGTTTTTACAGTTTGAAGTCAATTGATGAAGTTAATTATAGCTGGGAGATAGCTGAGAGGATTGACAGATTTGAAAATTTGGATGGGGACGTTAATATTTTTGGTGGCATCTATAAGACGCGTGGCAGGTCGGGATTCCTAAACCTTTGTATATATTGAGTATTTTGTTTTTCACCTTTTGTTTTTTCGAAAATTATTTTTTAGGATTTTTTTTAATAATTAAATATAAAATAAAAATAAAAATAAAAATAAAAAATAAAAGTAATAATAATTAGTATTTATTAGGAACATGTGCTACTAATAGCTCTTTTGCAAGGTCATCAATTACAGGGTTTCTCCAGACTTTGGATACAAAGCTCAAAGAGGAAGCGAAAGGGTATTTTCTACATAAGGATTGTAGCAATCAAGAATGCTCGAGCCAAATTGTTTATCTAAAGATCCATATGGATCGTAGAAAGGGCAAGAGATGATGAAAATATTTGAGCAAAGTCTTAAAGATTGAAGAGCCGCTACTCAGACAATGCAATCGATGTGATGACGTAGCATGTGGTTAGAAGAATTAATGTAATAAAGCGCCACCTGTTTTCGCAATAGTTTGTATAGCACAAGTACCGCTTCGTCATGATCTCTATCATGAGGATATGTACTTGTGAAAAATTAAAATACTTAGAAATAATTCGGGTGAACTTTCTAGTGTCATCCCGGATAATTATAAGTGAGGAATCCAACAAAATAAAGGTGTAAAATTGGTGTGTATGTCTTTGGCATTCAATTGCACGCAAACCACTGCCAAAGTGTGGCAACTGTAGACACCCCAATTTTGAAAATAAGTAGTGAATGTCGCCGCAAAGTCGTATCCGAAAGAGAGAAGAAAGAAAAATGGGGTCGAGCTTAAAATAGGTCCACTTCGTCTGATATTTCAGGTAGGCCTACATTTTTACCTCCTAGTGACCATTTAGTTAATTATTGGACTAAGAAAGTCCCCTTAAGTTAGTTGGACGTGCTCCCATTAGTGCTACTAAATGTTTTGGGTACACTAAGCCATGTACGTTCCCATAAGTACGCTAGCCATTACATTTAGCCGGTCATCACCCCAAAATGTCCACATTTTTTTTTTTTATATTGAGGTTCCTTTGTTCCCAAGTCTTTCTTTCCAACTAATATCCTAGGCTTAAATGAAATCTTTTGCATTTTTGGTATTAATATCCAATGAATTTATAAAAATGGGAATAATATTTTTGAAAATGAGTAATAATATTTAGGTTTTAGAGTTCAACCGTTTGATCGTAGGCATTCAATCCTAAGGACTTAGTTGATTGGAAGAGGCTATAAATAGGGAGCTAGTTTTGGTGTCAAGGGGGGGGGATACGTTTTATTTTCTTTCTTGCGGAGGCTGCAGCGTTGGTTCGTCCTTAATAATAATATAAGTAACATCCAAATATCACTGATATCCAAAACAGGTGTGATAATTCCTTTTTGGTTTCGGTATTTGTAGTTCCAATTCGAAGTCAATCTATTACATTGTTTTTGACTAATCCTATGATGATGCTCCGAAACAGAGAAGATCAATACACTAATACGATTGGTTGGTGAATATTTGTTTATCTTTAGTTCTTTATCGTTTGCATAAACTCACTGGTGGGTGATTTTGTTTTATGTTTTTAGCTATTGTCTTGCATAAGCTTACTCCATGCAAAATAATTATGTTGTCATGCCCCAAGTGATCACATGTGGTTTAATTAATTAATTAAATCTAGTAAACTTGAAAACATATTACTGTTTCTTTTTAAGAATGATTAGTTACCGTGAGTAGCATAAAGAGGTTACACGCAACTGAATGATTTCAAATTCTTTTTTGATTGATTAGCTGTTAATAGTAGTAATACTTGATAGATGATAATAATTTTGATGTTAGATATAATTTTGGTTCGGTATTAGTTAAGCTTCGACAACTATAATAATTTTATAATATTGATTTGACATTTTTGAGTTGCCTTGATTTCTTTCCCAATAACAATTTGTGATCATTTTACACAACAATAATCGGGTTTTGTTTTGAGAACAGGGAGTTCGATCGGCTGGATAAAGTACGAGCCGACTCATTTTATTTTATGAGTTTATTAATTTATATTGTGTTTAACTATCAAAAACCCTAAAATCCCAATTATAAAGTAGAGGTCAATTTTCGGATTGGATGGGCTAGGTGCCTCACACCTTCCTAGCCCGTATCTTGATTCCCGGACCTATCTCTGAATATTTGGACCAGTGCTTTATTGGGTCCCAACTCCCTAAGTTGGGTGGCGGCTCTTATAATAATAATTTCCACGTGTGATTCCCATTTTGGATATTTAGAGATCCTAACCGATTTCGACGGTACCCACATATGTCGCCCTTCCAACCTGTCGCCCTTGCATCTGGATGATATGACATGTATCTTTTTATCCCTTTGACTACCCCTCTTCGGTTTCCCCAATACGTCTCGTCTGCCAGCTTAGTCAGAGGCCTGAGGTCGAATCTTGTCCGACATCTGTAGAGTGATCACGCCCGATCCACGTGGCTCCTTAAATTTCGCGTCCTCCAGCCTCTATCCCGTGCTTGTCGTCTCTTCATGTTTGGGTACCTCATAGCTTGAGATGTTGCCACCTAGCCCTGGGGATAATTTATACCTACATTTATGCCCCTTATTTCGCTCGTGTGGCAGACACGAGTGGAAGAAAGTCATCCCCGCTTCCCACGTCCTCGTTCATGCCGAGATTTCCTCCATGCAGTCCCCCATTAACTCCACTTTATTACCTGTAACCGTCGACGCCAGTTACAACTTCTCTTCTTTAAATAGTCCAACTCCTATTCTATTTCTTCTTCTTCACCATTTGTTTTTTAGCCTCCAGACGCTGCAACTTTTTCTTCGATGTTCTTCATCATCTTCTACCTCAATAAATCCTTGTCTTCTCGATTTTCTTCCTTCATCTCTTCATCTCCGAGTGCTATAGTGGCTGCAGTTACATTTTCATCGTCCCAACCTCCTTTATCGATTTCCGAGTTCTGTATTATTCCCGTTCATGGATTCTTCTCCCTCGATGACTGAGAAAAGGTGCGTGGATGATGTTTTTTCTGAGAATGATGATTTTTCCCTTGCTTCCCTATTTTCGTTTGATAGTCCCTCTAAGTACGATGATCGTGCCATGAAATCTATCTTTCCTGATGATTCTCCTTCTATTTCGTGCAGGTCCGAGAAAAGGGTGAAAGATCTCTCTTATGAAGAGTTCATTGAGCAGTTGAAAGAGAAGTACGATCTTCAAAATTACGAAGTTACCCTGATCTCAGGCCAAAACATCCTCTTGAAGAAGTCCGACGTAGATAAGTATGAGCAGTCGGCTGATTGCGTGGTCATTACTCAGGGTCAGCTAGAGCTAGGACTTCGTCTCCCTTTGTAAAATCCTGATATCCCTTTCTATTATGAGATTCTCTCCCAGCTCAAGCCTTATCGTTCCCTGGCTCAATGGACTGGCAACACTTTTCACATTATGGATGAGTGGAGAAATCGCCGAGATGGTCGTGGATCCACCTCTGAATGGTCGACATATAATCCCGAGGACGCTCATGAATATACCGTTGCCAATTTCCTTGTCAACTATCGAGCCGGTACCTCAACCAACAGTGATCTTGCCGGTTTTGATGCTAGTCCCCATCGTCAGAGAACCATGCCCAAGGGTGTTGAGAGGATGATGCTGGATGATGATCCCATGGTCCAAGGTTCTAACAGGCGACCCCGTCACACCAATGATCCAATCTATCCCCGAGTTCCGATCCTTGTCCGAGGTCCTATTTTACATGGTAGATTTCCATCGCCTTCATTTCCGGCCGAGCCCTATCCTTTCTGGGTAGTTAACGACGACAGGGAAGATAAGGTATGTGTCTCCTTCTACTTTCCTCAATTTCTAACTTGTTGGTTCTTACACGGATTGGCTATTTGTTGTCGTTAAAGCCTCAGGGCGACTTTACCAAGGCTGCCGCATCTTCGAGGAAAAGAGGTACTAGCACAAGGGTTGAGGAAGACCAGGGGAAGGTAACAAACACAGTGTTTTTATTATAAGTACATGTACTTGCCCCTGTTTTTTGCCTTCACATGTTCTGACGAGAAGCCTTGTGCAGAAATTCCCTAGGCGTGATGATGATGAAGATGATGTGGAGGAGATTTACCCTCAAACTCTTAGATGTAATCCTCATAGGGGCAAGCATGTTGTTGCTAAGCCGCAGCAAAGGAAGAAACCAATCTTCAATATCCCCGATGAAGATGACATATTCGGCGAGGATTTCTCGGATGACAAGGGCGATGGTAAGGAGATGAGCGAGAATGTTGGTCCTGAGGTGGTCGTTAATCCTGAATTGGCCGACAAACAAGAACACCTGAAGGCGCCCGAGCTAGGAAATACTGTTAATGCTGAATCGAAAGTACTTCATCGTCTGCCCCAAATTACTGGCGGGTCCTCGTCCGGTGTTGAAACCTCTTTTACTGTCTCTGGCCATATCATGAATTCTATTGGAGCGCTGACTTCCCCCGACTTCGGTGCGTATACTGATGAGCAAATGCTTGCTTCCGTGCCCCTGTATGGAGATATAGATCAGACTCTTGATACAGTGGTGAGTGACTCTGCCTGTTTGGGTGATGCCTTGCCCTTGGTTTATTCCTTGTCGTCGCCTACCATTCTAACTTGTTTACTTGTATCAGATTCTTAATCGGGTACGGTTGGATGCCGCCAATCGTCTTAGGGAAAGGCAGCTGGTGGAATATCTCCAGCTTCAATTGCAGAACGAAAAAAGTCGCACGCGCGAGCTGGAAATCAAACTCGCAGATTCCCAAGGTATGTTATAATTCCATAATCTTAGCTTAAGTTGATTGAGTTTATCGTATCAGTATCCTGAGTCGGGTATCCTTCTTCTAGCCGAGATAGATAGTATAAGTTTAGATGCTTCTTCGGAGTTTAGGATTATGAAGAGGAAGTGGGATATCAAAAAGGATTTAGTGGAGAATATTTATCGGCGAATTGCGAATAAGGATGGTAAGATAGATATCCAGGCCGATGAGATCGAAGAGCTTCAGGATGAATTAGATCGCTATCGTCAGTTTGAGTATGCCCCTGAAGAAATAGACAATTTACGGGCTCACTTGGGTTCTTCCCAACGCCTAGCTTCTGAGAAGACCGCTTTGGTCACGAACTTAGAGCGACAGGTAGATGCTTTACAATTGTATAACCGAGACCTTCATGAAGATCTCCGACGAATATTGAGGGATAAAGATGTAGTGGAGCGAGCTAACCGTGATCTGATGGGAAAAGTGGGCGAACTCAACAAAGTGGTGGGTGAACTAGAATGGAGTAAATCGCAACTTTCAGTGCTCCAAGTATCGCGTAATCGGCTAATGGACGAGTGGAGCGAACATAAGAAGTATTGCCCCATCAATGAGTTTAACGAGCAGCACTATAACGAACTAACCATGAAATTGTCTAAGGTCGAGGATGAATTTTCCAAGTCGGTAGAACCGCTTCAGTCAGTATTACCCGCCCTTTCAGGTCTTGTAGATGATGTGTTGAGACCGTCCCTTAAGATTAGATTATGCTCCGTACTTGTGAAATTGCCAAGTCCTATCCGATGAATAATCCCGTGTTGTTGTGATTTTGTAGCCGAGCAAAAACGTTCCCGGGAACTGGATCTGGACGTCCGATGATTGAAGCAGGTCGAGGCCGATTTGGGCACCAAGTTAACCGACGCAGAGGATGCCAATTTTCAAATTACTCAACAGTTTTAGGATGAACGTGTCGCCCATGCATATGAGATAGACGATAAGGTTCAGTCGGGTATCGAGGAGTGGGTGGAGAATAAGCGGCGCGAGGTCGCGCAAAAGAGGGCCGACACTGTTCCCCCCAAGGCTTGAATTCCCCTTTTGTAGTGTTGCGTCACTAAATAGCCCCTTGCCATGGGTTGTAAATCTCTTTGAACACTTCTTCCCCGTTTTATTTCCGATACACTGCTTGTTTATTTTAAACGGGGGTGCTGCGTCGCCGATGTTGTTCTCTTTATTTCCGTTATACTTTGTGTTTCTTGTGGTTTTATGACATTTTCCGTGCTTTCTTAATTGACACATGTTGCTTTTAGTTCTATCCCTTGTTCCTTATGTTATTCTGCAATTTGTTGATTATGTGTGTTAGTATTTTAACCGTTTCTATCGAACACACCCAACAAGGAGGGTCATCGGGCCCAATGCCATTTCCTTATTGGGGTATCTCATCACTATCTCTTGGATTTAGTGGAAGGGTACTAGCCAACCTAATTCTAGGCTCGATTATCCCGAGCGATTATCGATTAACCAATCTCGGTCAAGTGGTCACAGCCACCTGCGATGGGGGTGGACTTTCAAATGTAAGTAGGCCACCTAGCTGAGAAGACCTCGTGTCTTAACAACCTGCGGAACTGGTTTCCAACCACCAGAACCCTTAGGCTACCTCGGCACTTGCACACTGCCACTGCCCCGAGTACGAATAGCCAAGCGACTGTAAGGCACCTCGGCACTTCCACACTGGCTTTCCCCCGAGTAAGAATTCCCATTCGAGTGTAAGTCACCTCATCACTTCCACACTGGATTTTCCCCGAGTACGAATGACCATTCTAGTGTAAGTCACCTCGGCACTTCCACATTGGCTTTGCCCCGAGTACGAATAACCATTAGTCGCTCATGCCCTATCTCATACCCCTCGCGGTTTTACAGAAATAGAAGACAAGAATGCTCACCTTTTCACCACGTCTCCGTTCATGGGTGGTAGAGTTTCAAATACTTGATGTTCCAAGGTTTGGGATCTTCTGTTCCATTAAGCCTTAGTAGCCGATACGATCCCTCGCCTTCCTTAGACGCAATTATGTACGACCCACCCCACTTTGGTGCTAGTTTTCCTCCCATTTTGTCTCGCTCCCATTCAGCCAGAAATTTGAGTACTTGCTGCCCTGGTTGGAACTCTCTTGGGCGAACGCACTTGTAATACTCTCGCTGTAACCTTCTTTGATAGTTTTCCATTTTTTGTAACGCTATCTCCCTTGTTTCTTCCAGATCGTCGAGTTTTGCCAAAATTAGATCGGACGAGACGTTTTGCCTCCAAGCTTCTGTTCTAGTAGTAGGGATCATCCCTTCTGTTGGTAGAATCACCTCGGTTCCGTAAGTAAGCATGAACGGTGAGAACCCTGTAGCTTCCCTCAGGGTGGTTCTGTATGCCCACAAAACGTTTTATAGCTCCTCACACCAGTCATCATATGCACCATCTAATTTCTTCTTCATGTTGTCGGCGATCGTTTTATTAGTGATCTCGGCCTTCCCATTACTCTGAGGGTAAATGGGGGTAGCTTTACTCTTCCTGATGTTGTACGTGTTGAACAACAGATCAATATTTTCCCCTTGGAGTTGTTTACCGTTATCGGAGACGATGGCTGCTGGGATCCCAAAGAGGCAAATGATATGGTCCCAGATGAATTTGAAGACATCTTTGTCTCGGATATGCCTTAGTGGTGCTGCTTCTACCCATTTGGTAAAGTAATCTGTGGCCACGATCAAGTATTTCCTCTGCCACGTTCCTACGTGTAATGGTCCGACAATGTCTATGCCCCATTTGGCAAAGGGCCATGGGTTTATAACAGAGTTTAAGGGTACTCCTGGCGCCTGTATTTTCTTGCCAAACTGTTGACATTCTTCACAAGCTTTCGCCATTTCCTTTGCATCTTCGTTCATATACATCCAGAAGTAGCCCATTGTCTTTGCTTTGGCCGATAAGCTTCTCCCCGAGATGTGATTTACGGCGGCTCCATAGTGTAACTCGTGCAAGATCGTGTGGCCTTCCTCTTTACTTAGGCATCGTAAAAGGGGCCCTAGGTAGGATTTCCTATATAAGATCCCTTCCCTTAGATCATAGGTGCCCGACTTACTCTTGATTTTATTTATCTCGGGCCGACCTTTAGGTAGCTCGCCCATTTCTAGGTATCGGTGTATCGGCTTTCTCCAATCGCCCTCCTTATATCGCTCGGCTGTGTTAATAGCCACATCGATCCGTACTTCTGGTGTTTCTAGGATTGAGGGAGTAAGGAGCCTCATAACGCGAATGCATTCTATGCTCGGGTCTACCAGCTGTGAGGCGATGTATGATAGAGCGTCTATGTGTCTGTTATCTTTTCGACAAATGTGGCGGAACTTAATACTCAATATTTGGTTGATGTAAAACTGGGTGAGCTCCCAATACTTTTGTAATACGGGGTCGTGTGTAGCGTATTTGCCCGTAATCTGTCGGATCATCAACTGTGAGTCACTAGTTAATCGAACTTCTTGCAGCCCCATTTCTACAATTATCCGTAAGGCATGGATCACCGCTTCATACTCGGTGACATTGTTTGTTGCCTTGAATTCTAGTATGAACGAATGCACTATCTTCCTTCCTTTCGGCGTGGTAAACACTAACCCAAGGCCTGATCCCTCTTTGTTTGACGCCCCATCGACGAAAACTTCCCATCCTGTGGGACTATTGGATGCTAATAGGTCAGCAGGTTCTTCTCATTCTTCCATCATCCCCGGTATATCTTCCACCTCGTCTTCATCACTAAGTGGGAAGTCAGCTAAGAAGTCGTCCACTACCTGCCCCTTGATCGCCGCCCTTGTTTCGTATACCATATCATACTGTTTGATTAAGGATCCCTATTTAGAGATTCTACCCGATCGCCCTGCATTATCCAGGACTGCTTCAATAGGTGATTTGGTGAGCACCCGTATGCTATGAGCTTGAAAATACGTTCGGAGTTTAGAAGCGGCAAAAGCTAGTGCCAGAATTATCTGCTCCATTCTGGTATAATTTTTCTCGGCCGGGCTTAGTGTTTTGCTAGTGAAATATACCGGTTTTTCCACGTTCTCCTCCGTCTTGACCAATAATGCACTAATGGCATATGGTGTCGCTCCCAAGTATAGGGTGAGGATCTCTGACGGCTCGGGCCTATGCAAAACCGGGAGGCTGGATAAGTATAACTTGATGTTTTGAAAAGACTCTTCACTTGCATTCGTTCATTGAAACTGTTTTCCTTTCTTCAGGATGTCGTAAAATGTTTTACATTTGTCCGACGACCGTGACACGAATCTCCCCAACGCTGTTATGCAGCCATTTAGCTTTTGCACATCCTTTACCATCCCGGGAGAAGGAATTTCTAAGATAGCCCTGACCTTTTCTGGGTCTGCCTCTATCCCTCTGGGGGTGATGATATATCCCAGGAATTTTCCTGATGTAACCCAGAAGTCGCACTTAGCGGGGTTGATCTTCATCTTGTGTTTCCTCATCATCTGAAAAATATCTCGAAGGTCTCGGACGTGATCCTTAGCTCGACGACTCTTGACTAACATATCGTCTACGTAAACTTCTATGGTGTCGTGGATCTTTTTTTCGAATATGTCTCCCACTAATCTATGGTAAGTAGCACCAGCGTTCTTAAGTCCAAATGGCATCTTAGTATAACAATATAACCCTCTTGGTGTGAAAAAGGAGGTATGCTCCTGATCCTCGGGCGCTAATGGTATTTGGTTATAACGCATGTATCCATCCATCAATGTCATCGCCTCGTGCCCGACTATAGATTCTACTAATTGGTCTATGCTAGGAAGAGAAAAGCTGTCCTTCGGACAAGCCTTGTTCAAGTCACTAAAATTAATACATATCCTAACTCCTCCTTTTTTCTTTGGTACCACGACCATATTATATATCCACTGCGAGTAATGGGATTTCCTGATTATCCAGGATTCCCACAAATTTTTCAGCTCGACCTCGACCGCTGCCTGTAACTCTGGTGGGATTCGCCTTATTTTTTGTCTTACGGGTATGAACATCGGATCAATCTTCAAATGGTGGCAACAGACCTCCGGGTCAATGCCCTCTAGATTGTGTACTTCCCAAGAGAACACGTCTAAATTTTCCTTTAGCACCATCATGAGTTGACTTGCTTGTTCGTCCGAAAGTGAAATATATCGGTTTTTCCACGTTCTCCTCCGTCTTGACCAATACTTCACTAATGGCATATGGTGTCGCTCCCAAGTATAGGGTGAGGATTTCTGACGGCTCCGGCCTCTGCAAAACCGGGAGGCTGGCTAAGTGTAACTTGATGTTTTGAAAGGCCTCTTCACTTGCACCCGTCAATTGAAACTGTTTTCCTTTCTTCAGGATGTCGTAAAAGGTTTTACATTTGTCCGACGACCTTGAAATGAATCTCCCCAACGCTTCTATGCATCCATTTAGCTTTTGCACATCCTTTACCATCGCGGGAGAAGGTATTTCTAAGACATCCCTGACCTTCTCTGGGTCTGCCTCTATCCCTATAGGGGTGATGATATATCCCAGGAATTTTCCTGATGTAACCCAGAAGTCGCACTTAGCGGGGTTGATCTTCATCTTGTGTTTCCTCATCGTCTGAAAAATATCTCGAAGGTCTCGGACGTGATCCTTAGCTCGGCGACTCTTGACTAACATATCTTCTACGTAAACTTCTATGGTGTCGTGGATCTTGTTTTCGAACATGTCTCCCACTAATCTCTGGTAAGTAGCACCAGCGTTCTTAAGTCCAAATGGCATCTTAGTATAATAATACAACCCTATTGGTGTGAAAAAGGAGGTATGCTCCTGATCCTCGGGCGCTAACGGTATTTGGTTGTAGCCCATGTATCCATCCATCAATGTCATCGCCTCATACCCGACTATGGATTCTACTAATTGGTCAATGCTAGGAAGAGGAAAGCTATCCTTCGGACAAGCCTTGTTCAAGACTAAAATCAATACATATCCTAACTCCTCCTTTTTTCTTTGGTACCACGACCATATTAGATATCCACTGCGGGTAATTGGATTTCCTAATTATCCCGGATTCCCACAACTTTTTCAGCTCTACCTCGACCGCTGCCTGTAACTCTGGTGCGATTCGCCTCATTTTTTGTCTTACGGGTCTGGACCTCGGATCAATCTTCAAATTGTTGCAACAGACCTCCGGGTCAATACCCTCTAGATCGTGTACTTCCCAAGCGAACGCGTCTAAGTTTTCCTTTAGCACCGTCATGAGTTGACTTGCTTGTTCGTCCGAAAGTGATGTTCCAATCCTTACTATCTTTGGCACCTCCATCGTCCCCAAATTCACTTCTCGAGTCGGCTCAACTGTTGAGAAATTGGATTTAGGTCCCTCGAATGGAGTCGTTTCCTTTAATTGCTATAAAGGGTCTTTCTCTTGGGTCTCATACGCCATGACCGCTCGTGAAATAGTTTCCTCCAACTCTTATGTATCTTTAACCTCTATGGCTTTATTATTCTCTCTTCTTTGTCGAGCTCGCCAATCTTCATTAATTTCAGCATCAACCTGCATGTATTGTCGCGCCGCTTGGGAGTCGCCCACAACTTCAGCTATTCCCTAGTAAGTTGGGAACCTTAATCTCTGATGATATGCCGATGCCACCCCTTTAATCCCAGCGATCCATGGACGCCCGATAATTGCTTCATAAGGCGATGCGACGTCGACCACACAAAAGGTGGTTAGTGTGTCAAGATATCCCCCACCGTCAGAAACCCTAAGTGTTACCTCGCCCTTAGGGTTGGTAACTGTGCCGTTAAAACCGTAGATGCTATATATTGAGGGGACGAGGATGTCGTCCGACAGATCCATTCTCTTAAACGTGTCATATAACAGCACTTCGACTGAACTTACACTATTTATGAGAATCCTTCTTACTCCCCATCTCTCAATTAATAATGTGATGACCAAGGGATCACTGTGTGCTTTCCCATTTGCTGGGACATCCTTTGCTGAGAACGAAATAGGTTGCATCATCCAAGGTTCCATTGGTAAGGTCTTAGATACACTGAATATTTATTTGCCATTGCGGTCCCTCTTGTGAATCCTTGAAGTGATAAATGGTCCGGAAGTGTAGTCTTGCATAGTGGAGTGTGAAATGGTATTCACAAATTGAGTTGACATATCAATGCAGACTTGATGGACCAGTGCATCGGGTGATGCTGTCGACTGGGATGGATGTCGGACAAACTATCTCAGGTACCCGTCTCGGATGAGGTGTTGGAAGATATCCTTCACTTCTCGACAATTATTAGTGGAGTGGCCCCTATAATGATGGTACTGGAAGTAGTCGGGGTGGCCTTTGGTTTCTTGAAACTGGACTACCCTCGATGCTGGGTAATTGATATCGTTCCTCTTCTCGACTTCCTTGAATACTTCTTCCAAAGGAGCGTTTAAAGGGGTGTACAATCGGGCTTCCTGCCTCGGCCTCTTACCTTTGGCCACCCATTCTTTCTTCTCATTACCTCTTGGTGGAGGGTATGATCTCTTATCGGGTCGCCTAGCCGGGTTATCCATAACCGCCTTAGTCTCGGCACCCGCTTCAGTACTAGCTTCTTGTATTCCCCTATCTCTCGACTTGGCTTGGATTTCTTCTAAGGCGATGAAATTCTCTTGCATTCTTCGCATCTCCTTTAGGGTTTTTGGCTTTTCAGAGAACATAGCTACCCATATGGGGTCCGATCTTCCCAGTGCATTTTCAAATACAAAGATAGCTTGATCTACCAGAACTTTTCCGATTTCAGTACACAGCTTCCTCTACCTATCCGTCAAGGTTCTCAAGGGCTCCTTGAACCTCCGGGCGAGGGTGAATAGTTTGTTCATTCTTGGCCGAGGTCGGCTGTTGTGCATGTAGGTTTCAAGAAAGGCCTCAATAAGAGCGTCTTAATCGTCGATTGATCCGGGTGGAAGATAATAGAACCAATCTCTCGCCTCGCCCTCCAAACTGGCTGGAAAGAATTTACACATGACTACCGTGTTACTTTTCCATTGAATTAATGACATTGTATACATTTTTAGATGTTTGACCGCATCTCATGTTCCGTCGAATCTATAAGGAAATGTAGGCAAAGTACACTTTGGTGGGAATGGCATTTGTTCGAGTTCTTGGGAGAAAGGAGTCTTCTCGGCCTCGCTCATAATCTCTGCCAATTTGTTCTCTTCGCTATTTCCCGATAGCTCCTTGATCTTTGCTTCCAACTCTTTGAGCTTATCTTCTGTTGCCCCATTTTATCGTCCGCCCCTTCCTAGCCTTTCCTCATCAGTGGAAGAGTCCTCGGGTGGTCCATATCTTTGTGGGGGGGGGGGGGGTACGGGAGGTGGTGTTGGTTGATCTGATCGTCCGGACTGATTAGGGTTGCTTGGCCCCATTATAGGTGGTGATTGACCTGATCGGCCATGACGACTCGACTTTCCTCGGCTGGAAGAACCTCTTGATCTGGTTCGCTGATTCCTCAACTGATAATTTTCGAACTCTAGGGCGAGATTCCGCAGCTGGAGCTCCCTTAATGCCGCTTCTTGCCTTCTTTGACTTTCTAAAATGGCTAAGAGTGTCGGGACTGTGCTTTCATGGATATAGTGTCCATTAGGGTGGTGTGTCCGAGTCTGTAATGGCATCGACATTGGCAGTGGGGGTAGTATCGGACCAGTCACATGGATGGGGGTAGGGCCGACGTTGCTCGCTGCTGCTCGCCCCAGCTGAATCTGCCTGAAACGCTCCTGCTCTTCCTAAGGATTCCTAGTACTCAGCTTGTTGCCTTGTTCTTTGTCTTTGTGCATGGGCTTCAAGTGATTTCTCATCGTCCTCTGTATCGGAAGCTGTGAGCCCATCAATTTTGTCAACTCTCCTCTGGGTCAAGATGACCTGGTCCAAAGGTAGGGTGTCATTATCTCGCCCGAGATCCACTCCCTCGTTAACAGTTGGCATGCCTTGTGCTACTGCCCTAGATTCCTCGAGTGGTGGTTGTCGACTGCCTTATTGCCTCGACCCTGTTACCCCTGTCTGCATGTTGCTTCTAGTCACTGTACGATTCCTTAACGTCCTTCCTATCCCTGATGTGCTAGCCATCGGGTGTGGCGCGCGGTGAGCCGAGTGTCGTCCCTACCTACATCAGCAAATACAAAGAACACCTAACTTTGACCTAATATTTGGGAAATAAACATTCAAAAAGGTGAAACAAATTCGACTGACACAAAAACTGTCATTACGCCACAGCTCGCAGATATAAAGCCTACTCCGGTTATCAAATGGGCTCCGCCTATCTACCCTATTTTGACTTTATGCTGACTTCAGTACGTTACGTTACTATCACTCTGTACGACGTCGCCTTCAGTACTTGACCTCCGTATTTAAGCTAGTTTGTCCTTCCTTCTATATGCTCCAAATCATTAAACTCATGCACATGATGATTGAACAGTACGATGCATAAATACAAAACTTAAGTTAAATTCCTATTGTTGTTATTCTCCTAAGATCTTATTATGGCCGTCTTCCC
Source organism: Papaver bracteatum (assembly GCA_023529315.1). Classification (NCBI taxonomy): domain Eukaryota; kingdom Viridiplantae; phylum Streptophyta; class Magnoliopsida; order Ranunculales; family Papaveraceae; genus Papaver; species Papaver bracteatum. The sequence continues at coordinate 645,115 of JAJJWX010003522.1, forward strand.
TAGATCTTCTCCAAGAACTTTCCGATGACTAGTTAACATCGTCGGGAAAGACACCTCAAGATCGGCAGCTTGTTATGCAAAAAGTCACCTTAGCTTTGAACTTTTGTCACTCCAAACACTCAAGATCTATAGCATCGCAAGAAAAAAACTTATCTACCGCTAAAACTCGATCAATCATCAAAAACAAGTAGTCATCATATCAGCAGACTTTCAACCTAGCTCCGAACCTGTGTTGTTAGTTGCCGGTGAGCTTATGAAGACTTTATGCTGGTCAAACTGTTGGTAGGCGAAGGAATGAGAACTTTACCACGCCTTGTGAGGACGCTGCTGCTGCTGTAACTATGCATGTAAACTAAATAACTAGACATAACAACGATTTCGGCCATCATAGTTCATCCTAGCTTCAACTACAACACTTGAACATGTATACATGAGCTTTGGATCGACTCTGAAGGTCTGCAAGGCAAGGTATCCAGAGATCTTAGTCGGGTCCCCTTAGTCGGCGCCAGAATGTAGATGCATTTTACTACAACCTACATCCAAAGGATAGAAATCTTCTACTCATGCAAATAAAAGTATGGACATGACGATAGACACAAGGATATACGTGGTTCGGTATGATTACCTACATCCACGGGGGTGAAAGGATGAATCTTATTACTTCAAGGTGTTACAATGGTGTTGCTCTCTCAAGTGAACTCACTTACAAAGTGGACTATCTCTCAACTTTACTTCTTTCTTTTTCGATTACAAGTCTCTCTCCTCCCAATATATCTTTCCCTCTTTTGGATACAAGTTCTTCTATTTATAGGGGAGGCTACATACAACCAAACTAGGGTGTTGGTCACAACATATCTAACTTGAAGTCCTGTCATCGGGCCCGCCTGCGTCGTCCCTTCTTCCGTCACTATGGCCGATGTGCTTTGATCCCTTTGTAGTCCCTTGTCCGAGGCGATCCGTTCGGGTGTTCTCTTGGTGCGATGTCGCCCTTCCAACCTGTCGCCCTTGCATCTGGCCGATATGACACGTATCTTTTTATCCCTTTGACTACCATTCCTCGTTTTCCCCAATACGTCTCGTCTGCCAGCTTTGTCAGAGGCCTGAGGTCGAGTCTTGTCCGACAGCTGTAGAGTGATCACGCCCGATCCACGTGGCTCCTTAAATTTCGCGCCTTCCATCCTCTATCCCATGCTTCTCGTCTCTTCATGTTTGGGTACCTCATAGCTTGAGATGTTGCCACCTAGCCCTGGGGATAATTTACACCTACAAGTATATAATATTACAATAAAATCGTATATGCATTAGTTGGATTTAGTGGTGGTAAGGTGAATATGATGAGAAGTTATATACACATTTACCCTATTAGTTGAATAATTTGATTGTTAGATTTTTGGTGATGTATACGGCTAATTTTATTAAGTTTGCATGGAAAAAGTAGAGAACTCTCTTGGAACTAAACGATTCAAAGGATGGAAAAAAGAATTACATTAGTCTTAAGCAGTGTCATTAAGGCACGGGTTATTTATTAAAAAACAGCAGTTGAAGAAACACTACATTTAAAACTGCATGGGTGTTCTTATTGATTTAGCGATAAAGCACCACTTCAAAAGCATCAAAAAATAAAATTGGTATGGCTGAACTAACACAAGTTCACAACACCATAAGATTCACGAAAACGATTTATCCAAATTTCAGTAGTCATTAATAATATTATGACCAATTATTCAGTCTCATGCCATGCCGTTACGACACGGGTTATTTCTAGTAAAAAGACAAAATGCATTAGTGATATATCAGTGTACAAGTGAAACGTATATTATCATTGTACAAGTGAAACCGATATATCGGCCCGTACAGGACGATACACGCGTTTTTATCATTTCTCCTTCGTATCGCCGATATTTTTAATATCATAAAGATTTTTTCCGATATCCTATAAAAATCTTTAATATCGGCATGTACAGCCGATATTGACTAACTTGGGTGCTACATTTTATACCTATGTTTGTATTAGCTGTGACTCGATATGTTGGCTAATAACACTATTTTAGTGCTTTTGTAGAAAGTATACAAGTGAATTAGATCACCCGGAAAGAAAACGGCTAAAACAGAGCTAAACAACCCTCGCGACTTATGCACCTCAAGTATCTATGGCTCCAAGAAGGGACAGAGCTAAATTAATTGTTGACTGAACAATTAATGTCGTCAGCACCAGCATATGATTTCCACAGCATAATATGGGAAGCAAAGAAATGCCTTTGCTTATTTGAGAACGTGAACTTCATTAGCAGTTAGGTGGATGACGTGGTCATTTCTAACCACATTTCCTTTGTGGATTGTGTTAACCACATCTGTTCTTATCGACTGAAAATGGGTTTTTAACATAACTTTCGTCCTCCTCAAGTAGTTGCTGGCATTACTTATTTAGAAACTATCGCAGTGGTGTTTGTGGTGGCCATTTGGTTGGTCTGTGATTTAAATGAAGTTTGAATCATGAGGACTTGGTGGAGTTTCAAGATCAATAAGAAATGAACAGAATGGGCTGTAGAAAGTAGAGGATTGAGAGCTAGTTGGGGAATGCAGATCGAGCAGCAACAAAGAGCAATCAAGTTGTCGTCCATCTGAACTTCGGTGGCTGTGTTTGGAGCTGAAAACTAGAGCAGTTTCTCTGGATTCTCACTGTGAACTTTCGATTTGAACAAGAGGTGATTGGCAGCAAACAAATTACCTGAGCTGCTGGTGAAATTGCTTGAGTTTAACGGTGTGTGAAGAAGAGAGTGGACAGATGACTATGAATATAGATCGGAATGAAAATGAATTCCTGGTTGAGCTACTTCAGTGGAGAAAGGTGGCCGGTATTCAAATGGAAGAAATAATTGCAGTGGGTGGTGATGATTAGAGTTCAGGGTCCATGTTGTATCTCGGCTAAGAAATGATTAGAAACAACAAAGTACAGGGAGATGCAGTGGTCAGGTGGACGGACTGAAATGTTATGCATGGGTTTGTGCTCGAGTGGTGTGAGGATTTTCCGGATTCTGTAGTAACTTGTGGGGTGACTGAGATAGAGATGAACGGTGGACGGTGGTACGTGGTGACTGAAGGTAGAATGTCACGGAAGTGAGTTAGCGACTGTGGTTGAATTTGGAAGGCAAAGTGTTGTGTGTGCGAAACAAAGGCAAGGAGCAGGAACCGGTGTTGGATATTGGCAGTGATTGGACTGGGCCTTGGAACTTTGCTGGGGCTTAGTCGGACTTCTTTGCAACATTATATAGAAGTGAAAACTACTACCACACCCATTTTTAAGATTTTGTCCACTGTGAAATTCACGGGCGTGAAATTTCAGGTGCGCACCCATTTTTTATACAAAAATTTCTCATACACCCATATTTAAAAGAAAAATGTTTTTGTGTTTTCTTATCGTTCTTTCTTCTTTCTTCCTTGTTCTCTTGATTTTCTAAAACATCGGATTCTCGCCACAGAGTAGCTAACATGAGGATTTTTTAGCGGAAGAACTTCAATTTCATGAGCTGGATTTTATGCTTCATCGTTTCTTTGTGATTATACGATTTTTTTTCCTGATTTTGTTTTAGTTAGATCTGGTTTCTCAAATTTATTGGAATCTTAGTCAAATCCCCTTTCTTTCTCACTCACTATCTCAAATTTCAGTCCTTCCATGAACCCTAATTTCTTCTTTATCAGCAAACCGAAGAACCTCTGTTTCAATTTCTAGGGTTCCTCTCGTTTCTCCTTTCTAATATGATTGTCTCTCTCGTTTCTCATCTCGTTCTCTTTGCATTTCTTCCTCCGTATCTCGTACTTCCTCCATCAGAGCAGCTGCGGATTGAGAATACTCTTTAAATACAAGTAGTAGTAATGAAATTTTGTTAGGGTGTGGTTAGAATCACTAGCTTATTTTAATGGAGTTCCTTAAAGATCCAGTTAAAGCTAGAGAACAAATGATTGATACTATCTTATTGTGATTTCTTTTCATCGTTTCATTGGACGCAGCACACTATTGTTTGTTTGTTTTTCACTGCCTATTTGGAGGATCGACAACATGACCATGATTTTCCTGTAATTTTTCAACACCCATTAGATGATAATGTTTAAAATGTGTACCCATTACCTTTTCGAAGGGATTGTATATATGCGAACCCCTGCCATTAAATCTTCAACAAAGTATTATGCCCATCAGTTCGTCTTAACGAAGGCTTTGTCAACTTCAAAAGCCATGGACATTTTGTCACTTCTATATGTTCCTACCTTCACTTGGAATACAATCTGGCGACACATTACCTCATAAAGAACCTTGATCCTATTTCAAATTAATAGGCTGTCAATAGATCCTTTACCAAAAGTTGACATCTTCTACGTTTAATATTTATAAATAAAAAATTATGGTATTGTGGATCGTTGCTTTCTAATATTGTAGTTTTCAAAATTGGCCTCTTCAAGTCCCACGGTTTTCTAAGTTTATATATTCTGTTTGTTTTAACATTTTAGTTAGCCATATTATGTTTGTTACTAACTTTAAACTTGATGTCATCTTCTACAGTGAACTTTATGTGATTTCAGAATCGAAATAGTTATACCTCTTTCATTCGTATCAAGTAATCCGTTGTATATCCCAACAATTCTTCTACAACAATTCATTTCTTTTGCCGTTTCCGTACCATCAGTAGCCATTATTGTCAAACGCAATCTATCTAATTTTTGTTGATGTTATGTATTTGCAATGTTCATTTTTATTAAATAAATAGATTGTGGAAAAACTAAAAAAAAAAAACATAAGTATTACATCGGGTCTAAGTTACTATATCCAAAATACTCCAGACACTGCTTCAGGTGCCTAGTTTCCTCAAATTCCTCGTTTCATTCTAGACAGTACATGCAACACCAATTATTTGCGAAGTGAGCTATTTGCGCAAGTGTGGCCAATGTATCCTTTACCTGTAATAATAATAACAACACGTCAATTTTTTTCAAGGCGTCCAGTTATAAATGGTATGAATCTAATAGATTTGAATTGTACCTCAATCTTAGATATCACCTTCTTATCACATAACATATCAATTGAGGAAGGACAAATCTTGACCACTCTTTACATAGGCAGAGTTAGCCAATCTATGTTTTGCAATTGTCTTACGTGAAAATTATTATTAACCCATATTTTAGTCGGCTCCTATCGAAGGCAATCTAATTAGTCCTATAGAAAGTTAACCTTAAGTTTTTGAACTTATTTATTGACCAAATTATTGAAGTATTCTCAGTCATGTTCTGCTTTGTGTGATTTACCCATCTGTATCAACTATACCTTCTAACCCAGTGAATGAAACCTATACATATTGATCCGTAATTTGATATTGTTGATTTGTAACCAAGAGGTCGCATGATTTGAGAATGTAAAATATAAAAAATATTCTATAAATATCAGAGGTGAAATTTAGATTTATGATTTAGAGTTTTTAATGACGATTTTGATGAACAAACATAATTTTCAAACAGATATTTTAGAATGCAAATACAGTTTCCCAGACAATAAGGTTTTATATCGGGAATTAAGTGAAAGTTGTTGTCTTTGTAGGTAGTTGTCGCGAAACAACTCGAAATTGATGGTCTTTCAGGAAAAAGAATGTAATAGTACTTGAGAGAGTGATATTGTTATCTTACGCGGGTACACCAATTGCGTTTATATAATACAGATACCGTTTCGATTATCCAACAGTCATGATCATATTGTCTTATACATTCCGGTATCATCCTCGAAATATTTGATTTTTGTCCTTATCAATCGTGTTAAAAACAACCAATTACATCTTTTACAATATAATGTTGCATGTTTGTGAAGATTTTTTTTTTACTCGGTCAATAAAACTCACTAAAAAGAAACAACAATTATTATCCACTACTATTACCAACACCCACCACCATAAAAACCATCCACCGCCACTATTTCTTCCACCAATATATAGTAATGTTACCACCTCCACCATTCACAAACACCCGTCACCGTTTATACTAACCCTACTTCCACCACCACCATTAGAATTAATATAGTTTTTAGTAAAATTATTTATTAATAAAATTATGTATTTATGTTACATTATTAAAGGGACATTTATAATAGAAATATAATTAATCATTGTGAACAATCAATGAGACACTAATTAATAAAATATTTAAAAGTGGTTAAGTTGAACAAACCCCGGTGGTAAATTTATCTTTTCCAAGGACAAATCCTGACCACTCTTTACATAGACAAATCGATAATAAATAATTTCATATGTTCAAATCTTGATTCGTGTCGTTCGTTTAGTTATTACATAACATGGTAATTGATTGCACCAATTTTTTTAAATGGACATGTGTTTTATCGAGTTTATTTTAACATTAGAATGATCAACCATGTTTTATACTTTATAATATAATGTTATATATTTTGTGGCGTTACGAAATTAGCATAATATGTTTTTGTTCACCAATACCCGCCACCACTATAAAACCATATGAATCCATTTTTTTTATCCACCACCATCTAGCGGCAAAGCCAAGGGTTGACTAACCTGGCTCTAACCCCTTAAATTTTTAATAACTACATAAATTTTTTAATATAAATAGTACTTTGTCCATATATATTTATGGTTTAGTCCACCAAAGTTTATATGTTTCTTTAAAAAAAAAAAGTAGGCCTCCTCAATGTCAATTTTTGACTCCACCACTGCCACCTACCCCATGTAGGTTGTTGGACGCAATTCTAATTTTCAATCAAAAATGCCATGTATGAGGTTTAGATTGAACAAAATGTCGTCAATTGATTAGTTTCATTATTATTTTCTCCGTGTATATATTCGTTTTTGTATTGCAATCAATTTTATTTTAACATTAAAAAATCATGATTTATACGATATACTACCAAAGATAACATGGATACCATTTGGGTGATCCAACTACGATCATGAAAATATTATGTTGTATGATATCATCCCTGAAATATACAGTACCTTCATTTATCAAAAGTGTTAAAAACAACCAACCACATCTTCCATACGACGATGTTATCGATGTTGTAATGACAACATAAAATTAATAATGTACATCACTACTCACCAATACTCACCGTCACTACTTCTTCCACCACAAACCAGGAGCGGAGCCAGGATTTTGAGGAAAGAGGGAGAAAAAAATCTTGGCAAGTTGGATACATGTGAAAAATGGACTTTGTATCCCATTTTACGAAAAAAGAACAAAAATAAGTATAATTGTGCTTGGCTCTGCCCTTAACCACCACTAATCTTTCGGCCTCCACCTCTTATACTACTCATTGTCGCCAAAAATGTCTATTTATATTATTTATCAAAATTACTTATTAATAGAAATAAATATTATAATGAATTAAGAAAACTTTTATAATTAAAAAATGATTAGTCATTTATTATAAGCAATTAGTGAAACACTAACTAAAGAACACTTTATAATGAATAGATTATTTATTACGTGCAATAAGTGAAACACTAATTAATAAAACAATTATGATGTTTAAGTTGAACAAACCACCACCGTTGATTTATCTTTTCTATTAATTCCAACCAAGGTGGAACACTGGTTAGAGACCGCTCTTATAACACAATAGGTCATGAGTTCGAACCTCCCTGTCATAATTTTTGAAAATCCATATCTTGACTTGAGTTTTCATTTTTCATTCATAATATTGAAATTAACGCCACTCATGCGAGTTGTAGGGTGTGGCACGGAGCACCGCATCCCTTGATTTATCCTTGTCTGGACAAATCCTGGACACCACTAACAAAGGCAAACTTATCCTAGCTTTGTTTAGATAAGTTAATATTTATATGTAATTTTGGCTTTTAGAGAAGCATCTTTGTTTAATCTACATAGATTGAGTTGGCGAAACTGTGAAAGAAGGATATGGTTGGATAAGCTGAATTTAAGGAGTTGGTGTTGTTGGTTGGGAAGCTACGAATGTTTTGGTGTTTTTCATAATAGTTGAATAATCTGTTATGCAGCTATGAAAACGGTTGCATAACCTGTTATGCGTTTACAAAATGTGTTGCATAACTTGTTATGCAGTCATGGAAATGGTTGCATAACACGTTATGCAGCAACATTTTTGTTAATATTAAAACCAACAAAAAGTAGGATGCATAACTTGTCATGTACCTACAATAATAGCTGCATAACGTGTTATCTAGACTGCATAACACATTATGCAGCTACTTTTTTGTTAGTATTAAAACCAAAAAAAAAGAGAATAAATAACTTGTCATGCACCTATAATAATATCTGCATAACATGTTATGCAGTTGAGAAAATGGATGCATAAAGCATTATGCAACCATATTATTTGTAAGCACTGAATTAAAAAAATTGATGCATAATCTTTTATGCATCAAAGGAAATGGATGCATAACATGTTATGCATAAATTAATAGATGCATGAACCAAAATATGGTTGCATAACGTTTTATGCATCTTTTGTTGTGTCTGCATAATATGTTATGCATCGTTTTTGGTGGCTGCATAATGGTTATGTACCAAAATTTTGAAAATTTTGCTTAAAAGAACAATCGCCTCCGATCGTTTTCGCAAAAAACTTAAATTTGATATTGTTGTTTGTACTCATTGTGTATCTCTCTTAAAAAGATTTCCAACGATATAAAATTTGTAAAATTCCAAGGCACAGATTTTCGGATATGTTATATCCAAGTTGCGTTGCCAATTATACCCCTGATACATAACCCGTTATGCAAACATTTTTCAAAATTTTATATAATTATGGGTGCCACTGAACGAAAAATTAATCTTGGGCCTGACAATAAGAATATTATTTTTTTAGGCCTACGCCTAATTTTCCCTATATAGAAACGAACAGAGACAAGAAGAAAGGAAGGGGAGGTCGGCTGGAGTTCTATCTTTGGGAGTTGCGGATACAAAGCCAAAACCAAAAAGGAGACGCTGCTCGGTAGCCGAATCAGTTTGAAGAATGGTTTGCAATTCTTGTGATTAGGTTTCTATTTGATTAGCTAGCCATTGGTTCAATTCTTTATAATATATTTATGGCTTTTGAGAAAGCCATGTCTTGCTAGAGATTTTTGTAACTAGGTGTTGATGGTGGTTTTTAGTTCAGGGCTAAATTTATAAAAGTCTATCTACCTAACCCGGCATCATATGTAGTAGACATTGATATGTCTATATTCTGCAGGGAGTTTGGAGAATATATCCAAATCTGATCAGTGCCCATGTCTCTCTTCATATTATATTGAAACTCAAGCTTCTAGATGAATTGTCCACTAGTATAGATCCTAATGAGTGTATAAGCTACTAGCTGCATTACTCATAAATGTCGGATCCTGCTGAGTAGTTTTTTTATGCTTATGTTCCCTGGCAGAACCCTTAATATTCGTATGGCATGAAAAATTTATGTTCACTCGCAGCAGAGTAGCACGGACCACCTAGTACCAAGGTTAAGGCCCTTGCACAAAATACTCAGTCAGAAAGCAAAAAATAAACAGAGCGACGGAGTAGGAGAAATAACGAAGGAAGCGTGGCCATTCCATAGGCTAGCCGGTGCCACTTGGACACGCCCCATGCTAACCAACCGTCCCTTATTCCTCTGTCAACGAATCAGGTCGCTTTAAACCTGCCACAATCCAAATGAGTTACGACTGGACCCATATTTGCCGGCCCTATTCTCAATCGACCAATCGGGCTGCATTAAACCTAGCACGCGCACCAGACGTATGGCCACACTCGTGCTTGGCCAGCCCCCACTTTTTTGACCAATCAGGTTATTCTAAACCTTTCATAATATTAAAATAGGTGGAATTGCTTCAAGTGGTCACCATGCCAAATTGGCTTCCCAAAGATTGTACAAACAACTGGGAACGTTTGGTAAATAATTTTAGTATGAGCTACATTACAAAAGTTTCGTATGGATGTTTAGAATAACTTACTAAAAATTAAAATCAATCGGAGCAACAAGCTAAATGATACACCATAAGATGCGAGCTAGTTCATGGCTGATAACTGACAGAATCCCTTCTGAATTCTTTCTGAGTTTTACTGTTAGGCAGTTTTCACCTCCTAAACAAGCTCAAAACCTAAAAATTCCCAACTTAAGAGGTAGGAAATTATTTTCTGATCCGAATGGAGGGGCAGACCGTCAAAATCCGAGTTCGTACGAGAATTTTATAACGTTTTTAGTGAGGGTCCCACATATGAATTTTTCTGATTACGAAATTTCATGAGCTAACACAAATTTATGTGAATCATCTCAGCCATCCAACTTGTCTAGAAAACTTAAATTTTTTATATTTAATTTGGGCCAATCATCTTAGCCATCCACGGTCACATGCCGCATGCCTTATGCGCTAATTAGGGTTTCGACATGCCAAACCCTAATTTAGGCAAAGTTACTACACCAACCAGGGCAAATAATGTTCCACGGAGCATTAGGATCAATATGGCTACCAGAATTGATTTTTCCACATCACATTTGAGTTTAACATCAATATGCTAAAATCCAGCAGCCATGGCTACGTCAGGCGCAACTCGCACTATCATGTCACTAGCATGCACAAACTATGCCAGCCATTCCACCGTGCCACTGGCATGCACGAACTATGCCAGCCATGCTGTAGTGCCACTGTGCCATTATCAGGTGCCAACATGATGTTTCCATAATCAATGGATACCCTTCCTCATGAGATGTAATCTCAGCCGCCCAGGTTCGCCACCGAACTGACAGGCTTGTGGCAGGTTTTAGGCGACCAGCCGAGATAAGCCTAATAGTACCACATGTTATTTTCCTGCGGAAAGTCTCTTGACCTTGACTTACCACATGTAGAAAACTGCTACATGTTTTCGACGAAAACACTCGAGACATCAAACATGTCACAAAATTGGGGGATACTTATCAGGGTATTGGTCTAGCTGTTACAGCGTGCGGCGTGCAATACGCCTGTTATAATAAAGTGTCAGGAAATGGAACATTTAGTGGTGACAATAAGTAACGGGTGTAAACGGATCCACTTCCTTCATCATGGAAGCATGGTTTCCGACAGTTATATGTTAATCCACTCTTCCATCACTCAATCATTCCCACTTCCTACGAGAACAAGGTACGTTTTATTATGACTTGTATAAATAGGTTTCACCTATTTTCATTCTGTAAGCCAATTACACTTTCTGTTACAAGTCATAAAATAGACACACCTTCATAATTAACCATTCTTGTCTCAACACTTTCTTCGTTTCCCTCCCTAAGACCAACCCTTCTCCTTCACTTTGTGACCGAAGCAAGCCTGGAACGGCCATTTCTTGGTTTAGGACAGGATTGTACAGATTGATCTCTCGAATCAAAAGTACTCCCGTGCAGTGCATTGTTTAGGGTCTAGACTTGTTTCTCATCCACACACACCCAAATTTACCAAAAATAACAGAAACAGTTTTCACCCACAAACAATTGGAGACCACAGTAGGAGATTAAATCTCTCGGTTGCAAATTCAATTCCCAATTTCATTTTCATCCCAATTGGTCTTAGGCCAAATTCAAACCCATTTTTAAATTTCTAAATTTCTCAAGATGGTTGATCTTAGGAATGCTTCAGAAACCATCAATCCCAATTTTACTTCTCTTAGCACCGAAAATACTCCACATGTTAATATGTTATCCCTGAATCCGTTCTTTCATTCAAAACCATTATCAAGGCTATAGAGTCTCGATATTTAACAACTATTCATGATTTGATGAAAATCCTGAATAATATTATCGAGAATCAAGCTACTATTGTCAAGATGCAAGACTGAGTATTTACGCTTTTGAAAGTGCTCACGGATCAATTGTAAAAGGAACCAACGCGTATTCATTCTATAGGAAACAACATCAACCATTCATTTTGGATCAATGCCGATGATGGTAGTCCTTTTCCAAGATTCATATTCCTACTTCTAGTGAGGATGATGAAGCCTATGGTCACGCTGAATGAAAAGGTATCCACCAAGCTAACTTGTCTACTCATGAAGATAAAAACATGTTTCCTCAAGATCAGAAAGAAGACTCGTGGGATTTATCATGTTTTTATTAGAGTCCTCACAATGAAAAGGTGATTTCATTATGTGCATCCTTCTTGGAAAATATAAATTCCCATATTGCATCAGAAGCTTCTATGAGATCCGTTGTTGCTTTACTCGTTCGATCCGAACCGTTCTAGAATGAAGAATCTCGTAAAGACATTCAGGAAAGAAAACGTCTTTATAATAAAATATCTAGCCTCCAGTCAATTGTTAATGAAGGAAGAAAGAGAAAAACTCCAGCAACAGAACAAGGTCGCGGCTAAGGTTCATGTGCAACAACAAGAAACTGGATATGCCACTCCAAACTTCCAGTTCCCGATCAAGAAAGTAATCAAACTCCTAGAAGTATGGATTCAAGACGATGCCATAAAACTACTTCCTATTAGGCGCCTACCAACTGAAGAACAAATGGCAAATCCCAAGTATTGCCATTACCACAGGTTCGTCAATCATCCTACTAGTGAATGCAATGCTCTGAAATGCATCTTCCAAGAAAAGATAGATTTAGGGGAATTCAGCTTGGGGACTGGAGGTCCTCCGTCTTTTGGCGGATCGGCATAAAAATGTTACACAGACAATAAAGGACGACTGGGGACTTCTCGTGGCCAGGATTGCATCACACAATAAACTTGGATTTGCAACCTGAAAATTCAGTTTTTTGGAGAGACCCCTAAGAGAATAGAGTATGTGCCCTATCGAACGAGAGCAAAAAGGGAAAGACCAACACTATGGCATTACATCCTCTACCACCAACACCAACGGAACAAGAAGCATCCCCTCTGACATGACGCATATTATTATCATATCCAGAGCCGCCGCTACTCCTAATATTTCTTCGAGTATGACCGCCTCCAATCATCACCAGAGCTGCCACCACTTCTTCGTCAGGACGAGAGACTGGAGGAGCCATAAGAAACCAACCTTCCCATTACCATTATAGATTTTATGGAGAGACATGAAGTTCTTGCCAAAACTCATATGGACATGGCCTTAACTCAAAAGGAGCCTCTTTAACGTTTCGCTCCAGAAGCTTCTCCGCTTCAATGTTCGCTCTCGAAGTCGCAAAATTCTCCCCTGTAGACGCCACTCCTCCTTGCCAAGGAGCATGCTGTAGCATCCACTCCTTCCTGCCAAGGATCATGCTATAGCAGCCACTCCTTCCTTCCAAGTATTGTGCCATAGCCACCACTCATTCCTTCCAAGGATTGTGTCGTAGCTTCCACTCCTTCCTGACAAGTATCATGACGTAGCCGCCACACTCCCCCTGTCAAGGATCGCAGCCAGTAAGGGTTTGTAGTCGCGGCTATCTTTTGATCCATACCGCCAAAAGCTCGTGGTCGTGGATAGTTTACTCACGTGTTTGTTGATACCAGACAGAGCTTCACCATAGTAACAATTACTATAAAGTCACCAATATAAATGAAAGATGGCGATATCTTTATCATGGTAAACCCACCGACCATACAAGATAGAAACATGTAAACCATACTTGGGGACTGAGGCTTTACATGGAATCCCTTCACTGTCAAAGCTCAAAAGACACGGTCGACCAAAAGGTCATAACCACGACAAGGTCATCTACTCTTCAAGGGTGTAGCGTAAGAATATCATCACCTATCTGGCTAGAAGGCGCCTGCAACACTTTATGATGCCACGACGGGTCCCAAACCTGCTCGGAGAAAATAACTTCAGAAACTAAAGATAAGTGCGACTAGGGACCGCTCATTGCAGTCCATCCTGACAACCATCAGATACTCCAAAAGCAAGCCATAGAGATACATTCACATATCCGGCCACGCCATCGGATCTAACAGAAGTATAACTGGGGACTGATCACCGCATCCCGTTCCATGCAATAGTCCAAGATTCAGAAGATGGTTCAAAGAATGTCACTTGGAACGAAGTCCTTAAAGACTTGATAGCAGCACATCAGCAACAGAACGTCTCTCAACTCATCTATTTCACCCAATGGCTCCAAAAAACTTCGACCATACAAGCATCCACAGCATATCATCATCGCAATCAGAAAGTCTAGGTACCAAATAACCTAAAGTGAAGGATGAACCAACAACGCAACAACAATCTCCAAGATTAGCCCTGCCATTATTTCATCCATCCATCCCAAAAGCGCAATAGAGTTTGGTAAATTTTGAAATCTACTGGAGAGGTTAGATACTCATTCTTCTGGATTCAGAACCTTATTACACATTCTGGAGAAGATCGATGGTACTTTTGGGTGGATATATGCGAGAGAACCTACTTTGAGTTCTCCTGGATTGCCTTGCTATTGATTATAACTATTGGATATTTCTTTGTTAATCTCTCTCTACAACCTCTAACAAATGACGAAGAGGAGCCAGTTGCTGCAGATGAAAGCACAGAGCCGTACGAACAACAAAAACAGAAGAGGGTTGATACCCCTTTTCATACGAACGCAATTTCTAAAGTTTGAACAGAATAAGGATTCCTTATTGCTCCATGAACGGGAATAGATAACTAGGCGCACCACACTCATGATCCATAGATGAACAAGTAGTGTGCTAATATCTCCGCTCCGTGACCGAACCAGCAGCATGCCAGCACGAGGAACACCAGTCACTCAACCTACAACGCTCCATGGCACCAGCACTCCGTGGTCAAGCCAACTCTTCATGGTACCAGTACTCTGTGGTCAAGCCAACTCTCCATGGCTCCAGCACTCCTTGGTCAAGCCAACTCTCCATGGCTCCAGGACTCTATGGTTAAGTTAGCACCATCTCCATATGTTCCGTGACCTAGCCAGCTAGCGTCATCCACCGATCCTCGGACCAAGTTGCAGCGCCATCTCTGCTGATCAGTAGCCAGAATTCCAGCGCCAATACCAGCACCCTATGGTAAAGCCGGAAGTACGCCAAGCCGCCAATGCAAGGATCACGGATTCCTTATGCCTCCTGCCAAAGGTTAGCCAAATTATTCTTGGTAATCTCTTTATGATCTTGCCCTTTTTAATTTATCCTTGTCTGTCACCATCTTAAGCTTACCCCGCAACAATGCCACTGTTACGAGCTAAGTACGGGACTTAATGTTGATGGTGGTTTTTAGTTCAGGTCTAAATTTGTAAAAGTATATCTACCTGACCCGGCATCAGATGTAGTAGACATTGATATGTCTATATTCCGCATGGAATTTGGAGAATATATCCAAATCTGATGAGTTCCCATGTCTCTCTTCATATTATATTGAAACTCAAGCTTCTAGATGAATTGTTCTCTAGTGTAGAGCCTAATGAGTGTATAAGCTCCAAGCTGCATTACTCATAAATGTCGGAGCCTGGTGAGTACTTTTCTTGTGCTTATGTTACCTGGCAGAACCCTTAATATTGGTATGGCATGACGAATTTGTGTTCAATCGCAGTAGAGTAGCATGGACCTCCAAGCACCAAGGTTAAGGCCCTTGCACAAAATACTCAGTCAGAAAGCAAAGAATATACAGATTCGCGGAGTAGGAGCAACAATGAGGGAAGCGTGGCCATGCCATAGGCTATCCAGTGCCACTTGGCCATGCCCCATTCTACCCAACCGGACCTTATTCCTTTGTCGACCAATCAGGTCGCTTTAAACCTGCCACACTCCCAATGAGTTGTGGCTGGGCCCGTATTTGCCGGCCCTATTCTCTATCGATCAATCGGGACGCATAAAACCTACCACGTGCACCATAAGTGTGGCCACACTCGTGCTTGGCCGGACCCCTCTCTTTTGACCAATCAGGTTGCTCTAAACCTTCCACAATATTAAATAAAGGTTGAATTGCGTCAAGTGGTCACCATGCAAATTGTCTTCCCAAAGATTGCACAAACAATTTGTAACGTTTGGTAAACAATTTTAGTATGAGCTACATGCCAAAAGTTTCGTATGGATGTCTAGCATATCATACTAAAAATTCAAATCAATCGGATTGTAGGATCAGAATATCGCCACAACAATATTCTCTCGATACTCACAACGACAGTTCTGCGAGTTACTTAACAACACACCGCGAGCGTCACAGAATAATTGAAAAAATGACGTAGCAGATGATGATAACTAAAACACGAAGAAAGCGCGATGATGCTGCGAAGATTACAAACACCCACAAGAGTTAACATTATAATAGCCGCGAGAACATCGCGAGTCAGATCCGAAATTAAAGGACACCTTAACTTTCATCCACTATGTAACTACCCTATATAAAGAGAATCAATAGGTTCAGAAAAGAGATAGATCAATTTTGGAGTCAATAGAGAGTTTTAAGGAGAGAGAAAATTCTTGTGAGCGGTTGCATTCTTGATTTATTCCATTTCTTGTATCATTTCTGAGAATTAATCAATAAAGTGTTATTCTTAATCTTCAAATGTGTGTTGATAATTGTGGATTCTGGTAAGGGGTGTAGTGTAGGTTTTTTGCAACTACATTTTGGCGCCCGAAACAGGGATGAATTGATGATTATTTGAAGAAAAAAAATGAAGATTGACATTGTGATTGGAAGTAATTTGGAATAATTAGCGAAGGATTTTTGCGCAATTTTCAACGATTCACTAGGATTAATGGCTAGAAGAAGAAGAAATGCATCAGAACCACCAACAACCGTAAGGAGGAGTAAAAGACTTGCAGGTGGAGAAACAGATAAAATAGGAGAATCTTCAAGGGCAAGAACAAGAAGAAATAGAACAAGGAATGATGGAGAAAATCAGGTTCGACAGCCAAATCAGGAAACACCAATGCAAGATATAGATGTGTGTTATGATAGAGTAAGCGTGCATACTTGGCGATCAGATTCAATAGAAGAACCATAAAATTGATAATTAAGAGATGAAAGATAAGAGGGAAGAAACCAAGAAGTAAATGGAGGATTAATACATGGAGATGATGAAAATGAAATAGTAGAGGTTTTAAGACAAAGAATACAAGAGGAAAGGATATTAGAGGCATAAGAACGTGCAAATTTGGCAAGGCAAAACCATGAATTGAGAATGGAAAACATGAGGTTATAAAATAGAAGATCAAGAAGCACAACAAGATCAAGTTCGAGAACAATCAGAAGTGAGATAAGAAGAAGATCACCTATAACAAATATTGAAGAAGAAAATCATGATCCAAATGGAAGACGTCGCGAAAGGAGAGAAATAAGGGAAGATCGTTACATACCACAAGGTGAAATTCAACAAAATGAACAAAACAACAGAAGGTAGGATAATGAACAGCGTCAGGCACGAAATAACCAAGATGGCGAAGAAGATCAAGAGGAAGGAAGGAGGATATTGCATGGAAGAGAAACTCTAAGAAATCAGCAGATAATTGAAAGAGAAATCGAGAGATATTATGTTGAACAAGCACGCTTAGCTTGCGAAAGGGAAAGATTGAGAGAAGAGGTAGAAGAGCAAGAATTCCAAGAGGTAATTCGCTAGAATAATCATGACAATTGAGAAAGAAGACGTGAACAGAAATGCAATAATGGTAATATTAACGAAGAATACGATAGGGTGCAAAGAAGAGTAGAAGAAAATCGCATAATAGAAAATGAGAGATATAATGGTGTGCGTATTCGGGAAAGAAATGTAAGAGAAGATAGCGGAGAAAGACAAGAAAAAAATAATGGAGACGGAAATCAAAATCTCGCAACAAAAGATAGGCAAGAACGCAGGAGAAGGAAATCTGCACTGAAAAGACCAATGGAGAAAAATTCAGTTGGGAATGAACAAGTTTTAAGAGAATTAGCGGAAATTAGGGGAATGTTAAATGATAGAAGAGAATGAGGCAGAAGACAACTTGATGAGGCGATTGAAGAAGCTGCAAAAACTCCATTCGCTCAAGCAGTACAATTAGGAGGAATACCCCCAAAGTGCAACTTGCCTGCATTAACTAGTATTTTTGATGGATCTACATGTGCCATTCAACACATCAAAGCTTATGTGAGACGTATGCTACAGTGGGAAAATCATGATGTTGTGTTGTGTAAATATTTCACGTCAAGCTTAACTGGCGAGGCGCTAAATGGTTTGAGGGTTTACCCAAGAATACTATAACTTCTTTCACTCATCTACAAACCACATTTTTGGGGGCATACATAAATAACAATTCTACGCGTCCAGGAATTGAAGATGTGTTTGGGTTTAAAAAAAGGGTTGGCGAGAGTCTGAAGCACTTAACATTAAGGTGGAAAACAATGTGCAGTGAAATGGCTGGTAGAGTGGATGAGAGATACCTCATTTTATCTTTCATTAATGCTATGTTCGCAACCAATCTACTATATGTTCAAATTTTCAGAGTCAAAAATACCATCACAATGACTGAGCTGCGAGAACTACAAGAAGAATACATTGATTTGGATGAGAAACAATATGAGATGGAATCATATCTAGTCACAAGCACAGCTCAATAGCGGCAAACAGAAGTTTACTTCCTAAAATGATTAATAATGTGGCGAGCACCTCGCAGCCACAACAAGAGAAAGTGGTGATTGATAACCAGCAGAAGTTAGTAGCCATGGGAAGTTGAGATCAAGAGGAGTATGAAAGGGAAAGGAATTATTACAATCGTGGTGGTAATAATAAAATTCAAAGACTTGACCAGCCGCAGGAAACTTATGGCGGTCAAAGACAAAATTATTATAGAGGGCAAGAAAGTCAGAAGATAATATGGGAAGAAATTAAGATGCCACCTCTAAATGCTAGTATAGCAAAAATTTGGGAGGCTATCATTTTGATGGAAAATATACCATCACCCTGGAATATGGGAAAAGAACCACATCCAAATAATCGAAATCAAGAATTTTGTCCTTACAATCATTTTCATGGTCACTCAATAAACGATTGCAGGAATGTAAAAAGAATAATTTTGAGGATGATTGATCAGGAAAAATTAAATCACTTTCTAATAGGACATCCGTAATCTCAGCAGTTACCACCGGCACCAGATATTCGCAGAGTGAATACTATAAAAGGAGCAGAAACATTTGTGATAGAGGTTGGAGCCAAGGAAAAGAATTTGTTCTATAATTCCATCATACATTCATACAAGACTATTGAGGATTTCCACGAAAACGTTCTAAGTAGAGTCTTCGCGAGAGACATGGATGGAAGAGAAATAATGAATATTGCGAGAGTCTCTCCATTAGAAGAATGGCAAAAGAAAATTATCTCTTTCACAGCACAAGAAGTACCAGAGCCTGGCGAGATGCATGACAACCCACTGGTGGTAAGATTAGAAATAAATCCAAAACAAATAGAAGAAGAAGATGAGGAAAATGATGATGGTGAAACTAAAGATTCTTGGGCCATTAACAGAGTTCTAATAGATAATGGAAGTTCAGTTGATATCTTATTTTATCATACTTACAAAACCATGGGTGGAAGAGATGAGGATCTGATACCGTCAACCTATAAGATTTATGGTTTCAATGGTACTGCCAACAAGCCCAAAGGGGAAATTACTATGCGGATTCTGTTAAAGGGGCTATCTTCCAAAGTTCAATTTTATGTGGTTGACATAGAATCACCATATAACGCCTAAATTGGAAGGCCATGGTTACATGGAATTTTAGGTGTAGCGTCAAATTATCACCAGTGCATTAAGTTTCCGCATCCCAGCGGTATTGGAGTTATAAAGGGAGATTGGATTGAGGGAAGGAAGTGTTATGAAATTGACATGGAATATTGTGAAGAAAGAGCTGTGAGGAATAAAAATTGGAAGCATAACATCAAGCATAGGCAAAGAAGTGACAAATTAATGGTTGATATAATAGAACAGCGAGAAGATGGGATATTTCAAAGTCAACACACACTAAAGGCAATTGATGGCGAGCGCCTCGCAGATGGAGAGAAAATAATAAAATGCAACAAAAGGGCAGAAGCAGAAAGTAATAAGTAAAAAGGTAAAAATTATGAAATTTAAGAAATTTATGAATGATTTGTTGAAGAAAATGTTTCAAAAGGATATTTCGTTTGAATGAAAAGGATGAAATTGAAAAATCATACAAGATTTGAAAGGAAAATAAAGAGAAGATCAAAGAAAAGAAATTTCATCAGAGTTGCAATACTCGCAAGAGAAATATAAGAACGGGAAGAACCTTTATGGCGTACACCCTAGTTCGCGAATAAAATTTCATAAAAGGCAAATGTAAGACCTAAAGTGCATCATATAAGGGGGTATCTCTTTGCATGGCTCAGGGATAAGGTTATACCACTGCTAGAACCTGAGTCATGGAGATTGGGGTTATTGAAAACCCATCTAGGAGTGGTACCTTGGATTTCCAACTATATAAGGTTGGACGACCGAGGGTCTCTCATAAGGAGTGCAGGGTATGATCAAGGCGCCGAGGTACACGGTTGAGCCAAGAGTGCCCGAGGCGTACAAAACTAACCTTCCCATTCTTGGCAAGTCTTGGCTATGATGCACTCGGCCCGAAGAAAACCATACTTAGGGTGCAGTCTTGTAACTATAAGCCATATAGGCATAAAGAACAAGAGGCTGCGAAAACAGCTAGGTGTTGTTAAGACCGGATGGGAGGAGCTAGTCTTGTATGGCCGATGTTCCCTCCTTGAAGGGGAAACCGGGGGAATATAATGGAGGCACCCTCCATTAGGGAACTGATAAGTGTCTAAAGACGGCAATGTCATGGGGATTTATGATCACAAGAATATTTAGGCCTGTCATATTGTCGCGTGACAAATATTATACAGAGGCAACAAGCTATTATAAAAAGTTAAGATGAGATCAATGGGTTTTTACATGAAAGTGTAAAAACGTCATGCGATTTCATCGCAATACGACAATGTCATAAGGCTTTGTTCTCACAAGGGAGCTTAGACTTGTCATATTGTCGCAGAGAAATTGACAAAATGTGGATAAGGCAAGATCAATGGGTTTTTACATTAAAATGTAAAGACGTCCTGCGATTTTGTCGTAGACACAAAAAATTGGCAAAATAAGACCTTTAACTAGGAAGGCAAAATAAGACCAACAGAATAATCCCAAATATTATCTATTTTCTTTTAAGAATGCAGGAAATATTTGTTCATCGCATGAGAGATTATGAGAAACAAGAAATATTATTTAGAATCACATAATAGGATTATTTATAATTTCGCAGTAGTATTCATAATATCGCAGTACTATCCATAATTCCTCAAGTACTATTCGCAACACAGTTCGCAAGAAGAAAATGCGGAAAACACTTGTTCATTACAAGAAAGATAATGAGGGGAAAGTATGGGAGTTGATAAATAAAATATCATTATCTTCCTTAAGAATATTCAAAATAACAGAAATAAGATTGAATCCCAAAGTTGCATAAAGTTACATTGCTCGCAAGAAGGAGAAAAAATAGAAAACAAAAACAAAACTCAAGCTTCAATATTGGTCTCGCCATTAGTCTCGCCAACTTCATTCTCCTTGCCAATATTCTTCGCGTCATGATCAGCTCGAGTTTCTTCTTCATCTAACTCTTCACCAGCAATTGCTTCACCACCAGTAGCTACTTCTCTAGAAGGAATTTTTTCTTCTTCTGTTGGGTCTTCTTGACAGACATTTTCTTCACCACTGGCATAATTTAGATCATTGTCCATAAGAAGAGGAATTTCATCATCATCTACTTCTAGAGGCTCGACGGATATAGGGGGAGAGATTTGGATATCAGAATATCATTTACAAGAACTTCAGCGCTGAGATGCACCTTGCGAAGGAAACCTCTATCACGATTCCTAATCTCCATATTCTTGACGTAGTCAAGATAGTCGTATCTTCTCTCTGCTCGATTGCGAGATTGAACAATATTAGAAGTGAGAATTCCATTTTCTTTGCGAACTTTATCCAATTTATCAGTCAAATCAGAAATGACAGAATGAAGGCTTTTTTCAGATTCTGCAAGAAAAAACAAATTAACAATAAAGATGTTCAGATAATGATCTCGCGAGAAATATAACATAGAAATCCTACAGAGAAATTAACAATTAAGGCAGTCAAAATGACTACCTTCCTTTTGCGAAGTTAAGATTTGAATTAGTGTTAAGCAACAGTTTTCCCAATGGTTCATGGCATCATCAAATTTATCTCCAACTATACCCTTCAGGCGAGATCTTATTTTTTCTTCTTTTGAGAGGAGATGAGTATTCTCTTTTTCTAATAAGAAATATGATTCTTTCAATTGGGAATATTGCTCTTTGAGTTTACTGGCTTTTATACTTAGAGCTATTCTACCTTTGATGAGCTTATCCTTCTCAGTGACAGATGATTCAGTTACTTCCTTGAGTTTATCTTTTAGCAAATGAAGAGATTGTTCTTGATCATCACACACTTTCTGAAGAATACTCAATTGTTGCGGTGAAATCGCCATCATGTTCGAAAAACTACGTTTCTCCTGAGACAAAGTTTTATTTTCATCTGACAAAGATTTCATCGCCAAGTTAGCCTAGGTTAACAAATATGAGAGGCGAGTAACTTCGCTACTTAATAAATTTTGCCTTGCACTAATTGGCCATTCTCATTAGTGAGATTATCTATTTGATCAATCGAGCATGTGTGAAGATTATCTAATCTATTATATTGGTCCATCCAAGAATCTTTCTCAGCGCGGGCTTCTTCAGCAACAGACTCAAATCTAAATATCTCCATTAGACGTTTCTAATTTAAAGCTAAATATGCAAACCAAGTATTTAAAAGGGAATTGAGTACAGAAAAGATAAAAACCTATTAAAGTAGAAAAACTCGAGGCAGAGACAGGAGAATTATACCTTTTAACTCCTTGTTTTTATCGAGAAGATTTTCGCAGTCCTGTAAAGAGTTGCGAAGCTTGTGATCAAGAATATCACATTCTGAAGTTTTGGCTTGGAGACTTCTCTTCAATTATTCAACTTCATTTTCTAAAGATTCTCGAGAAGCAGTTCGATCAGAACTAAAATATTTGATTAAAGTCTCGCAGACATCATATTTGAAAGGGTCAGTAGAAGATTTCCTGGCATCATCTAAAATATCAGACAAAACTTTAAAAACAGCATCAACCCCTACTGATGCTTCTTTAGATGAGGGAAGAGGTGCAGAGGATGAAGTGGTAATGATGGAGAGTTGAAGATTTGAGTCATTAGCGATAGTTGCATCACCATAAGGTGGAGTGTCTGGAAAATTAACAGTTGGGAGTAAAATAGGAGAGGAAGAAGCTTTGTTCATAACAGTTTTGGGAGTCTCATTCATTGGAGGATTAATGGCATATGGGGTATTGATAATGATATTCTCGCAAATAGAGGATGGAGGTTCCATCTTCAAAGTGGTAGAAACATAATTTGAAGATGAAAATTTGGGAATGGTAATGTCAATCTCAAGAGCCTTGGCTTTGCGATAATTCTTGCGAGTTTAACAGCATTTGCATCACCTTGCAAGTAATAATCTAGATAAGAAACAGAGGCAACAATATTGTTATTAAAAAGACAAATGTTTCTTACTACCTTATGAATCGCAGGCTTCCTTTTCTTTTCAGCGAGTTTTTGTTGTGAATCTTCGAGAAGATTAGGGTTGTGGTCAACAAACTGGATGTTGGATGTAGTTCCACTGAAAAGAAAACGTAGTATGGGAGTTATATAGAATCAAGAAAAGAAGATCGAATAGGGTGAATGAACATGATTCAAACAAGTAAAATCGAGAATTAACAACGTCAGAAGAAAACATACCTTGGTGAATCCATGAAGATAGTATCAGGAGAGTCCGTAAGAATAAGAAAGTTGCATACGGGAAAAATTTGCAAAGAATGAAGAGGTGAAGAAGACGAAGAAGTAAAAAAAAAAAGGATATTTCTTTAACAAGTTCTCTCTTTTATAGACAGAAGGATGGGAACCGGATAATAAAGGATTAACCGGTAAAGAATATTCAACATGTGTAGACAGTTACACTTAATTTATGGAGTTTTGTCAGAAAAAGAAGATAAAAAGGTGGGCAGCCGCGGCATTCTAATTCTCACGATCTTTCCTCCTTCGCATAAAAGACATGAGAAGAGGCAAGATATAGGATCAAAATATCGCCACAACAATATTCTCGCGATACTCACAATGACAGTTCTGTGAGTTACTTAAAAACACACCGCGAGCGTCACATAATAACTGAAAGAATGACGTAGCGGATGATGATAACTAAAACACGAAGAAAGCGTGATGATGCTGCGAAGATTACAAACACCCGCGAGGGTTAACATTATAATATCCGCGAGAACATCGCGAGTCAGATCCGAAACTAAAGGACAGCTTAGCTATCATCCACTATGTTACTATCTTATATAAAGAGAATCAATAGGTTCAGAAAAGAGAAGGATCAATTTTGGAGTCACGAGAGAGTTTTGAGGAGAGAGAAAATTCTTGTGAGTGGTTGCATTCTTGATTTCTTCAATTTCTTGTATCATTTCTGAGAATTAATCAATAAAGTGTTATTCTTAATCTTCAAATATGTGTTGATAATTGTAGATTATGGTAAGGGGTGTAGTGTAGGTTTTCCTGTAACTACACGGATTAACAAGCTAAAAGATACATCATAAAAGGCGAGCTAGGTCATGGCTGAAAATTGACTTTTACTGTTGGGATGTTTTCACCTTCTAAACGAGTTCAAAACCTAAATATTCCAACGCGGAAAGAGAGGAAATTCTTTTCTGATCAAAATGAAGGGGCGGAACATCAAAATACGAGTTCGTACGAGAATTCTACAACGATTTTAGTGAGGGTCCCACATCTGAATTTTTCTGATTACGAAATTTCATGAGCTAACACAAATTTATGTGAATCATCTCATCCATCCAACTTGGCTATCCAAATTAAATGGTTTATATTTAATTTGGGCCAATCATCTTAGCCATCCACGGTCACATACCGCATGCCTTATGCGCTAATTAGGGTTTCGGCATGCCAAACCCTAATTTAGGAAAAGTTAATACACCAACCAGGCCAAATAATGTTCCACAGAGCATTGGGATCAATATGGCTACCAGAATTGATGTTTCCACATCACATTTGAGTTTAACATCAATGTATTAAAATCCAGCGTCCATGGCTACGCCAGGCGCCACTCGCACTATCATTTCACTAGCATGCACGAACTATGCCAGCCATTCCACCGTGCCACTGGCATGCATGAACTATGCTAGTCATGCCGCAGTGCCACTGGCATGCTCTAAAAGTGCCACTGTGACATTATCAGGCGCCAAAATGATGTGGACATAATCAATGGCTACCCTTCCTCATGAGATGCAATCTCAGCATCCAGGTTCACTACCGAACTGACAGGCTTGTGGCAAGTTTTAGGAGACCAGCCGAGATAAGCCTAATAGCACCACATGCTATTTTCCTGCGGCAAGTCTCTTGACCTTGACTTACCACACATATCAAACTGCTACATGTTTTCCACGAAAATACTCGAGACATCAAACATGTCACAAAACTGGGGGATACTCATCAGGGGATTGGTCTGGCGGTTTACAGCGTATGGCGTGCAATACACCCGTTATAAGAAAGTGTTAGTAAATGGAACATTTAGTGGTGGCAAGAAGTAACGGGTGTAAACGGATCCACTTCCTTCATCATGGAAGCATGGTTTCTGACGGTTATACGTTACTCCACTCTTCCATCACTCAATCGTTCCCACATGCTAACTTGTATAAATAGGTTTCACCTATTTCCACCAAATAACAAGTTTTGATCCGCAACAAAAAAATATCCAGAAATCACCAAAGAACAGATAGATTTTCATTATGCAAGCCAATTCCACTTTCTGATACAAGTCATAAAACAGGCACACCTTCAGAATTAACCATTCTGGTCTCAACACTTTCTTCGCTTCCCTCCATAAGACCAACCCTTCTCCTTCACTTTGTGAATAAAGCAAGCCTGGAACGGCCATTTCTTAGTTTAGGCCAGGATTGTATAGATTGATCTCTCGAATGAAAAGTACTCCCGTGAAGTGTATTGTTTAGGGTCTAGACTTGTTTCTCATCCACACACCCAAATTTACCAAAAACAGCAGAAACAGTTTTCACCCACAAACACTAGGGTTTTTGGTTGAAACTAATTTGATTGTGTAAACTCAAATGTTAAGTCTCCAAATAATGATTTAAATGTCTAGTAATTTTTTTTCAATATTTGCTTGGTTAATAATTTCATAAATAGTTGAACTGATTAGATATGATTTCGGTTTGATATGTCATGCTTGGATTAGGTTCTTTAACGGTGTATGCTTTGGGATTGATATTTGATTCTTTGAAACTATATTTTGGTTAGATAGCTCTATCGTTTATTTATGCTTTTAAATTGATGTGCCATGCTTAGTAATATTTGATAGGACATGCTTTTCGATTGATAAATAAATCCCTAGAACTATCAACTTATAAGCATAAGAAATTACAACGGTGAAACAATTTTATGGAGTATACGTTTTAGAAATAAAATATGAGTTTTGCATAATTAGGTTGGTGGAAACCAAATTTCCTAGTTACTATCTTTCACATTACTTTTAGTTGATTCTTTTAATTTTGGTTCTTCTTAAACTCAATTCTTAAAATTTAATTCTAAAAATCCCAAAAATATTATTTCTGGTTAGTTGATTGAGAATATTGATTATTGGTATTTCCACATCTCCTTGTGGGTTTAACTTGTACTTTCCTCTGTCTACTAGTTAGACACTGTGCGATTGCGGTTATCATATATAAGAAATCCCGAAAGCATATCATTAGGCTCATAAAAAATGTGAACACAATAGATTTTACCAATAAGAAAGACCCATAAAAATCCAGGAACAACTATGATTGCTTGTTGATTTTATCTAAGAACTTCCCTGATAATAATATCCACCAATAGAACTATTTTATAGAGATTTCTTTCTGAAACAAACACAGAAGAATAAAAAAAAGTTGCTAGAGAAGATCTCGGTTGAACTCACCAATCGTTGGTATATCAAGTTTGGTTGTCATATTTTAGTATCAAAACTTATCTAGTGTCGCTTAATTAAATACTAGAGTCAACTTTGTTTAGGTTATACTAGAAAGTCTATAAATGTTAAGACATACAAGTATTACTCTGAAGACCTGAAGATTGAGAAGAAGTAACGACTACAACAAAGACATCATCCTTCCACTTGAGGTTAGTAATATTGACTTGATCTTTTTTCCATTCCCAACGTATCTTTCAAGTCGTGCTAAATTGAAAACATAACATGCAAAGTTGTATATATTGTATATAATAATCTAGTGATGTGACTTGGTCATTATAGTATGATCAAAGTGTCAAGGAAAACATATTATGAAGTATGAATGCCTATCTTTTGGAACTTCGTAAGTACGACATCGACATAATCTATTGTATATAGTTATTTGATTATGTGTGCATTATATAGGAATGATTTAGGAGACAATGTTTTATAACATTTGTTTAAAGGAAGTACATTTATGAACTTGCTTCATAATCGAAAGGAAATCAAGATTGGTCTTTTTATTCTTTGAATATCTTTTGGATGACCAATGGAAGATTAAAAAAGCGGGGGTATAACAACCATACCCAATAATTCGTTCGGAAATCTGTATGGACTAAACTCTAATATAATTTCGAGAGCACCAACTTAATAGCGAGCTCAATCAAGAAAGATATCAAAGAGCTTTATCTGTATTTCTCAATGCAATCAAAAAATCGAACATATAGAAATATGTGAGCTTGATTGATATGAGAAATAACTTGGACGGTACCAAAGACCAATTCCCAAGTGTCATTCAAGTTATATCCAACAAACAAAGTCGGATTTATCAACTGATTGAAATACGCACAACCTGTGATATTTCAATTATATAAACAAATATAACGCGGAAAAGAAATAACACATACACCAGAAATTTTATTAAAGAGGAAACCGAAAATGCAGATTAACCTCGGGACCTAGTCCAGCTTTGAACACCACACTATATTAAGTTGCTACAGACATTATCCTACTACAAGTTAACTTCGGACTAGAATGTAGTTGAGCCCTAACCAAGTCTCACACCGATTAAGGTACAATCACATTCCTTACGCCTCTAGAACCATGCCGGATTCTACGCACTTGATTCCCTTAGCTGATCTCACCCACAACTAAGAGTTACTACGACCCAATGTCGAAGACTTATAAATAAATATGTCTCCCACAAATATGATTATTCTTTATTCAATATTTGTTCCGTTTTTTGATAAATCAAGGTGAACATGAACCAATTTATAATCCGGTCTTATACTCCTGAAGAGTAGCCAAGAAATATCAATCACCTCACAATAACCCAACTGATTAACAAAATAAATTATTGCGGAATCACAAGAGTCGGAGACGAAGAACTGTTGTGATTACTTTTTATATCTTACCTATCAGAGATAAATCTCGAGAAAATCTTAGAGAATATAGTACTCAACACGATAGAACAAGAAAGATAATAATACGCAACTACAGAGAAAATAGTTGGATCTGGCTTCACGAATCCCAAATGAGGTCTTCAAGTCGTTAACCTATAATGGTTTTGAAAAAACCTAGGTTGAAGGAGAATCGACTCTAGTTTGAAACTAGGACACATGAAATTTTCGGGATTAGGTTTTCCAATTGATAGAGTTCCCTTATACAGTCTTTCAAATCAGGGTTGCTTACAATCAAATCTAAGATAGCTTAGTAATAAAGCATTCAATATTCACCGTTAGATGAAATCCTGATTTAAGATTCAAGCTAAGTCTTCTTAGAAATTAAGCAACTAATCTCCATTGTTAGATGGTCTTAGCTTGGTACAAACAAATGAATCATATCTTCATTTAGATGTGGGTAACCGTACCTAAATGTGTGCTAGATAGTAACTCGGGATTTGCACCGGGAGTATAATCTACTTTTGGTTTGGGTTAAAAATTAGTTCATTGTTTGAGCAGTGAGGCAGTTCGAAGTTTCCCGATACCATATTTTATAGTTAAGATGGAATTAAGTTTGCTTGATCATATAAGGTGTCAAAACTGATGTTGGACTTTTTGAGATACGTGAATTTATCAACTCAAATCTTGTTAATTCAGAAAAATATAAAACATAAAACAAACACACTTGTAAGAGTTAAAGTACTTGCATTTTATTGCATCACGCGATTAACCCAACATATATTTTACGATATCCAATAAGATTTTGACAGCTCTTATTAAGCAATATGCAACCTGAAGTGATGATCTAGGATTTTGGGTCTACATACAAACATAAAATACAGTGAAGCACATAAAGTTTGGATCTACAAAATACAGATATCCAGAAAAACAAACCAACTGTTATGTCAAAGTCTTCTTATTCAGGGGTGTTGTCACCTTTACATTGACTTTGTAGGTTATAGTACCATCTGGAATGCCTCCCCGTCAGTTCATAATACATTGCAAAATCAATGAACAACTATCATGGAAAATGAAACATTTTATTTAGTGACATGAGTTAAGGAAAGAAAATAGAATTCTTGATTAACCAAATAGGAGATAGTACAATTATTTAATATAAACAAACACTGCAAGAACTAATAGCAGCCTCACACGTGTAGTAAACTATATCACATAGGTTGGACTAACAGCTAGACAAAGCCACACAAGATGTATTAACATCTAGACAAAAGCTGTAATAGAAAGACAGTAAAAATACATAAAATAACTGTTACTACCAACATCCCCCCACCCCACCCCACACGCAAAATGAAGGGGTGTTAAGACCTTCAATTTGGACTTCAGAAATTCAAAACGTGGTGCTACAAGTCCTTTAGTAAAGATATCAACTGCTTGCTCCAATGTAAACATATGTATGACCTGTAGAGACTTAGATTGAACCAATTCTCTGACAAAATGAAAATCTAAAGCCATATGCTTCATCCTGTTATGAAAGATTAGATTTGAACCTAAAGAGATAAAGCTTTTATTGTCATAGGATATAATAGGTGAATCTGGAAGAAAAATGTGTAAGTCCCTGAGAAGATTGTGCAACCAAATAACTTCAGCTGCAGTGGAAGAAAATGATTTGTATTCAGCTTCAGTACTTGACCTGGAGATAGTTGCTTGCTTTTTGGCTGATAAACTAACATGATTTGCACCAAAAAGGATGCAGTACCTACTGGTGGATTTTCTATCATCAGGATTACCTGCCCAGTATGCATCTGAATAACCTTGAAGAGCAGTGAAACCTTTAGTGAAAAGTAGTCCATGATCTATAGTACCTTTGATATACCCGAGAAG
Organism: Papaver bracteatum; assembly: GCA_023529315.1. Taxonomy (NCBI): domain Eukaryota; kingdom Viridiplantae; phylum Streptophyta; class Magnoliopsida; order Ranunculales; family Papaveraceae; genus Papaver; species Papaver bracteatum. The sequence continues at coordinate 675,437 of JAJJWX010003522.1, forward strand.
TCTTTTAGCATCTATTAAGTGAGTTGTTGTTGGAGACTGCATGAACTGACAAATTTAGTTTACTGCAAAGTATAATTCAGGTCTTGTCCAAGTTAAATATTGCATAGAACCTACAATGGATCTATACTATGTAGGATTAGACCGAACATCACCATCAGTAGCACTCCATATTTGAGAGCTAGAATAAGGAGTAGAACATGGTTTCATGCCAACCAGATTTGTCTTCACTAATAAGTCAAGAGCATACTTAGTTTGGCATAGAAAAGGACCTTTGTTGTTCCTTTTAACTTCAAGACCCAAAAATTAGTGTAAAGCTCCTAGATCCTTTACTGGAAGCTTAGTGCAAATATAAGAAATAATAGAATCACAATGTGCTAAGTTGTTCCCTGTGATGATGATATCATCAACATACACTGGTATGATAGTGAGTTTAGAACCTTATTTCTGAAGAAACAATGAAGAATCTGCATGTGAAGGTATAAAATCAACATCAATGAGAGTATCCATGAGCTTTTCATACCAAGCTATGAGAGCTTGATTAAGACCATATAAAGATTTATGTAATCTTCATACATAATCAGGATGTTCCTTATCTTCAAAACCAGGTGGTTGTTTCATGTAAACTTCTTATTTACAACATTTGGAGAAGGATCATGTGGTACCTTGGACCAAGTACCAGCATCCTGTAAAGCTGTATTTTCTGTCTACATAGCCTTTAACCAAACTGGAATCTTAGCATCTTAAGTGTAACAAGTAGGAGTAATGTGATTGAAGTGAAATATATGAGAAGCAGGTAAAGCATATTTTGTTGAGAATAATACCTTTGGTTTGAAAGTACCAACTTTAGCTCTTGTGATCATTTGCTATGTATTTATAGCACTGTCAGCAGAAGTAGTTTTTATTGTTGTAGTTGGAGTATCATAATTATGTACTGAAGTATTACCAACACAAGAAGTAATAGAAGTATCATTTAGTACAAAAGTATCCGTTGTAGCGGTAGAAGTATCCAAAGTAGCAGGAGTAGTAGGAAAATCCAAAAATACTGAAGAATCAGTAGGTTTCTGTTGAGAAAGTGTTTTATAAGAAAAATTCTCTTCATGAAATACAACATGTCTAGATACAAACACTTTACCATTAGATGGATCTAAACATCTGTAACCCTTGTGTTGTGAACTATATCTAAGAAAAACACATTGTACACTTCTAGGTTGCAGTTTTTTTATTAGTGTAAGGCTTCAACCAAGGAAAACACAAACATCCAAAAGATTTAAGAAAGAAATAATCTGGTGCTTTGTTGAACAAGAACTGAAAAGGAGTAGAAAAAAATAGTGATCTAGTTGGTAACCTGTTGATGACATAGTTAGCAGTGGATAAAGCATCAAACCAAAACGCAAATGGCAAACCAGCTTGATATAGAAAGGTTCTTGTAATCTCTAAAAGATGCTTATGTTTGGATTCTGCCACACCATTCTGTTCAGATGTGTGTACAAGTAATTTTATGAGAGATACCAATATTAAGTAACACTTTTGTGAGAGCGTTATTGACAAACTCTTCTCCTACATCAGTCCTAATAATTTTGATATGTGAGTTTAACTGATTTTTTATGTAAACCTTGAAGTTATCAAAAATAATCTTAAAATCTGATTTAAGAGATAAAGGATAAACCCAGCAGAACTTTGTGTAATCATCAGTGATATTAACATAAAATATGAATCCATTTAAATAAATAACTATAGCAGGACCCCATACATCCATGTGAAGTAATTGTAAAGGAGCTGTAGTTACAGACATAGACATATGAAACGGTTGTTTATGACTTCTACATATTTGACACTCAGTATAAGTAAGATTTTTTTCTGAAATATTGAGAATCCTAGCTATCCTACTAAGAGATTGAAATGATGGGTGAGCTAATCTTCTATGCCAGATTTCTGAAGAAGCTTTATTATAAGCAAAACCTGTTGAAGTAACTGGAGAAGTAATGTTTCCTTGTAGAGGATAAAGAACATCCTTACTGGGACCTTGAAAAAGAATTTGTCTTATCTTCACATCCTTTACAGTATAATCATTGGAAGTGAAAGTCAGAGAACAATTGTTATCTCTTGTAAACTTATGTACTGAAATTAAGTTATGTGATGCTAAAGGTACATGAAGAATATCTTTGAGAGTAAAGTTGTTATTGGGTACTTGAACTAAAGAGGAGATAGTTTTATGAATTTGCATACCTTCAGCATTAGCTGTAGTGACAGATTTTGTGCCTCCATAAGAAGAAGTTGAAGCAATATTAAAAGCATCAGCAGTTAAATGATGTGTTGCACCTGAATCTACATACCAAGGATTTTATCCCATAACATTTGCATAAGCAAGCATAGCCTGTAGATTTCTTGGAGTATTTCTCCCTTGATATGATAAATTCATTATGTTCCAACACTTGAGACATATTTGACAGGTTGGTCTTTCACCAGATGAAATAGATGTAGAACCAAAAGAGGTAGGTCTTGGGACAGAAATAAGATATATATATATATATGAAGTATTTTTTGTTGTTGGAGAAGGTAGAATATCAGCACCTCGACCAAAACCTCTACCAGAATAAGAATTACGACCTCCCCTATGAAATCCTCTAGAATTTCCCCTACCATTGTTATTGGCAGATGCATAGAATGCTCTATTAGTGGATTCAAGAGAGGAACTTGCAATTTTACTGTTAATAACCATCTCTTCACTAAGTAACAAATTGTGTAATTCAAGACTTGACACGGGTGGAGTTCTCATTCTCACAGAAGTGGAGAAATAATTATAATCAGCACGAAAACCTCATAAAGTAACAACTACAATTTCATCATCAGATATTATAGATCCAGCAGTAGCTAATTGATCACTAATAGTCTTGATTTCACTAGTGTAGGAAGTAATAGTAGAATTTCCTTTCTTGATATTCATAAGCTTTGTTCTTAATTGTATAAAATGAGTAGAAGAAATTCGATCAAAGCGATCAGAGATACCTTTCCAAAGGTCATAGAATGATGTTGCATTAGCAAAATAGGAGATAACAACATCAGAAATTGTAGAAGTAATCCATATCAGAATCGTAGCATCCTCATCTATCCAATCCGTGTATAAAGGATTTTCCACTCCATTATTTGCATTAGTGCGAGTTTTATATTGTGGTGGACACTCAGAAGAACCATCAAGATATTTCATCATCTTGAATTTACGAATCACAGGTAACATCAAGTCTTTCTAGATGAGAAAATTATCATCTTTCAGTTTTAACTGAACAATACTTGTTAATTGATTAAAAGGAACTTTAGAAATCGAGTTAGTTGTTGTATTTCCATTAAAGAATCAAAGAATCTCGAAGAAATAATCAAGAAGATATCAAGATGAAATATGAATGAAAATTATATCTAGATAAGAAAACAGAATGAATTGAATGTGTTAATGAAAATAAATAAGATTTGAGATAAGAAAGAAAGATGATGAAGATAAAGATTGAAGAATATGAAGATCAGATTCGAGCAGCAAAATGGGAGATTGGATCGGATTTTGTGTCTGATACCATAGTGACATGAGTTAAGGAAAGAAAATAGAATTCTTGATTAACCAAACATGAGACAATACAATCCTTTAATACAAAAAGACACTGCAAAAAACTAATAGCAGCCACACACATGTAGTAAACTAGACCAAACAGGCTGGACTGACAGCTAGACAAAAGCTGTAATAGAAAGACAGTAAAAATACAGAAAATTACTGTTACTATGATTGAAACAACTAAACGACAAATGATACACCAAATTGTTCCCACTAAAAACCGTAATCCAAATATTCATCAAAATTTCCAATTCAATTTGCGAGGGAAGAGTACCTTGCAGTGTGAAGCAGGCCTTTGCTTCTTTGCAGACTGCATTGACACGGAAGAGTGGTTTTAGTTTGTTCATTCTTGCCTTATCTATTTTTTTTTACTCGATCAATATGTAATAAAAAACGAAAAAACTGTACAGGGGGAGCCTTACTAGAGCATAGCCGTTAGGCCATCCCTAGAAAAAGACTCATTTGAATCGAAAATAAACTTATCCAGGCCACTCATAAATTTTAGTGGACACTGGCCTACCCTCATAAAACTTAAAAATATCCTCGGCCAACAAACAAGCTTGCTTAGCCGAGGCATCAGCTGAAAAGTTCACTTCCCTATAGCTATGAATATATATAATATTGTCATAAAAAGATCTAGCCATTCTCCACTTCTGCCTAAGATGCCACGGTAATTGGCCATCCTCAAAAGCTTGAATGCAACTCCTTGAATCCGATCGAACACACAGATTTTTAATATTCCATCGCTTGGCCATCATCGCTCCATAAATAATAGCACAAACCTCAGCATAGAAATTTGTTTGCCAGCCTAAGCAAACCAAAAGGCTGCCTAGGACTTCTGCGTTAGAGCCACGGAAAGTGACGCCGCAACCTGCCTGGCCAGGGTTGCCAAGCGACGCGCCATCACAACATATCAATATCTCACCTGGATTCGGAGGCCACCAAGTAATTTCCAGCGGAGTAGAAACTCGGCAAGCCCTATGCGCCACCTTGAAATAATTCAATATCCGCAAATCTTCTTCCCTGTTGTACATGTAGCCCTTCATGCGGATCGAATTATCATGAATCAATTGATAAACTCGGCCTTTAAGACCGAGCCAATTCACCTTAGCCTCCTCAAAATGAATTTTGTTCCTCAGTTTCCATAATTCTGTGGCAATTGCAAGATGAGTAACAAGCCACAGGTCCTTAACCATTCTACTACGACCCTTAGCAACCTTATAAGAATCGACAAGATCTTCCATTGGCTGCAACTTGAAGATGCCCGCTTCCCAGGACCAAATTCGCCTTGCAAACCTACACTGCCACGTAATGTTACACATAGATTCACAATCCCTCCTACAAATGCGACACATAGAAGGCATAGAACGTTTTGTATGTTTAATAACATTATCATCCGTAGCACAACACTGATTTGCCCAAATCTTCCAATATTGTACCCTCAAAGTTTGGTGCACCACACTGCGAGAAAACAAAACAGCATGAGGCTGTAAATCCGCATTAACTCTAATGGCCTCCTTGGCTGATTTAACCGAGAACACCCCCTTCTTGTCAAGATCCCATATTTTGTAATCTTCCCCACCAACAATAATAGGAAAATTATCCACATCAATGTTGGAACGAATCATCAAATCTCTAGTAGATTGAGGAACTAACCAAGCGCCATCAACAATAATATCACTCACCTTAGTTTTAAAATCATTTGGGCCCTTGGAAGAAATACCAAGCCTACCCGCAATCGAAAAATCACCACACCAATTATCAAAGAATAAGGAAGTATTAGCACCATTACCTATAATTGAACGTGTGTGATGCTGCACAAAATTATACACCCAGCGCACCCCTGGAAAGACCGATGAGCCCAACTTATAATCAATTAAATTGCCATTGATTTTAAAGTATTTAGCACGCAAGAATCTCGCCCAAGTTTTGGAAGAGTCACGAATAGAAATCCACAGCTTCATAAGCATTTCCCTGTTGACATCATTCAGCTTCTTCAAACCTAAAACACCCTCACGCCTTGGACAGCACAAGTCATCATATTTAACCGTAAAATATTTACGCTTCTCAGCATCACCCGACCAATGAAAATTTCTAATGGCCTTCTCAGCTTGCTTAATCATATTACACGGCCATTTGTAAACATCCATGGAATGAAGAACATAGCTTGAAATAATAGATTTAACCAAAACCAACCTAGCTTGAAAAGATAAGAGCTTACCCTTCCACCCGGCCAATTTGTCCATAATCGTTTCCACCACTTGACGAACATGAACATGACGAACAATTCCCGGCTTCAACTGAACTCCCAAATACTTGTCTGGGAAGAACGCTCGCTCCATACCCAAAACATTCTTGATGGCAATCGCACGAGAAGCCATATCCCCTCCATAATAGAATTTACTCTTGGCATAACTCACACATTGGCCAGAGGCCAGCTGGTACATGCCGAGCATCTCCTTCAGGCTACCTAGACTTTCAAAATTTCCCTTACAGAAAATAAGAATGTCATCTGCAAAGAGCAAATGTGTTGGCGCAACACCCTTCTTGCAAACCATAGGCTGCATTCTTTTTGAATCAAACAATTTAGAGATATTACGGCTCAAAACATCCTCAATAAGAACAAAAATCAAAGGTGACAGAGGATCACCCTGTCTCAAATCTCTTGTGATGTTGAAAAAACCTTCAGGGCTGCCATTAATCATGACTGAAATCCGAGTAGAGTGGAGAATGCTAAGGATCCAATTACACCAAACTTCAGAGAATCCATACTGCCGAAAAACCTCTACAATAAAATCCCAGCTTACCGTATCAAAAGCTTGAGCAATGTCAAGTTTCAAACCCACGTTTCCATGCTTCCTTTTGATGAAACCCACGTTTCCATGCTTCCGTCTCAACTCATTGATCAACTCCGACGCCAAAGCTATATTTTCATGAATATTACGGCCTTTCATGAAAGCCACTTGTTCCTCCGAAATCAACTTATTAAGAACCATACCCAGTCTGGTAGCCAAAATTTTGGTGATGATCTTGAAGAAGAAATTTCTCAGACCAATCGGACGATAGTCCTTGATAGCATTAGATTTATTATTCTTTGGAATAAGAACAATGAAACTAGAATTAATGCCATTAGGAATTTTGCGCATATTCCAACAATTAGTAATGGCCTTAAAAAGATCACCAGAAAAAATGTTCCAACAGTGTCGATAAAAAGAACCTGTGAAACCGTCTGGGCCAGGCGCAGAATCTTCCCCAAGATCGAAAACAGCTTCCTTAACCTCATCAATAGTTGGTACAGCGTCCATGTGATCACTTTCCTCCGAAGAAATAAGATCATGCTGAATATCAAAAAGCTTCGGATCAATTGTAACTCCACCACCGTTGAACTTGTCATGGTAATGATTGAAAATATAATCAGTAATATCATCCTGCAAAACCAAAGTAGAATTAGTAGAAACTTTAAGCTCCGAGATAGTGTTCTGACTTCTCCTCATGCGGATACTATTATGGAAAAAACGAATGTTTTGATCCCCATCATCCAACCAGGAAACCCTCGCCTTTTGCTTTAGCATTGTTGCCAAATTATTTCGCACTTCATCCACAGCTTTTCTAGCATCCGCCACTTTGATAAATTGGGCTTCATTATGCGGCTCATAATCAAGAAGATCGTTTTCAGCCTCCAAAATCAACTCCACCTGCTTCAAACGAACATGAATGTATTTAAAGACTTCACGGTTCCAAATCTTCAAGGCCTCCTTCAAACGCTTCAGTTTAGACATAAAAACAAAAGGAGGCACCCCTGCCAAGGGAGCGTTCCACACGTTCTCAACCAAGCTCATAAAAGTTGGATGAGTAAGCCACATTTTTTGAAGCCGAAAGGGAGCTCTACTCGGCTTCATATTTTCAAAAGCAAATCCAATGAGAGGAGAGTGATCCGAGCAAAGTCTAGGAAGTGTTTTGCATCTCCAGTTTGGAAATCTATCGCACCATGCTTCATTAACAACAGCCATGTCATGCTTAGCAACAATACGCTTATTACATATTCGTTGATTGCACCAAGTATATTTCTTACCAAGCGAATCATCTTCCACCAGGACATTATCCGAAATCCAATTTCTAAATTCATGCATCAAATAATCCAACATTGGTTTTCCACCTTTTTTTTCTTCAGTACGGAGAACACAATTAAAGTTTCCCAACACCAACCACGGATTAGATATAAAACCCAACCCTAATTGACGCCACAAACTATTTCTTACCATTGGGGCGTAAGAATCATGAACCACCGAGACATAAATCCCAGCAAAATCCAAAGTAATAGCTTGCTTGGATGAAGACAATACCACCGGCCTTGCTAGAGAATTTCTCCATAGAACCCACAGATTGCCTCTTTCACCATTCACCTCATTATGAATAACATCCTCAGAAAAATCAAATAAGTTTAACTTCCTAACAAAACGTACCTTGCATCGAACATGAGGCTCAGCAATGCAAATTATGTCGGGACTGTGCAAGTGATATAGCTCAGTCAACTTGGCCCTTGCACCATCCTTATCCAAGCCTTGAGCATTCCAATAGAAGACCCGCATTAAGAACCCAAGTTATCATCAGGGCTTGCTGAACCCTGTGTATTATCTCCACCTTCTTTAGTACCCTACCCAGTATTGCCGGTGCCTTTACCCTTAGTGGTATTGACGCCACCCTTGCCAGGTTTCCTCTTAGGAACACCACCATCTTTAGATTTAGTAACCGCAGGAATTCTTGGCCTAAGCCTACTCGCCGCTTGTTCCTTCTTTTCACGTTCTTCCTTTTCCATCTCAGCTGCCCAACTCAATTTCTGCGCCTCATCCTCCACAATTTGAGTTGACAAAGGTAATGCACTAGTAGGCTCAATATTAATAATAGGATCATCTTCAGAAATAATAGGATCATCATCCACATGAATAGATTCATCTTCAGAGTCATCCTCGTCGGTGCCAGTTTCAAACATGTTTGAAGTCTTTAACGGCTCCTCTTTGTTTGGTGGCGATACACTTCTTGCTGTTCTAGTAGGTGATTTAAATCCATCATCCGTTGTAGGTTCTAAAACAAAGTTTAGCATGATACTAGGAATTGAAACTCCCACATCCACATTTTGATTAGAAACTCCAATTGTTTCCGAACGCTCCTCCACTGCCTTCCCTTTTGCACGTAATAGCTCCTCCTCCCTTAAGCGAGCCTCCTAAACTTTCTTCCTCTCCATGATCAAAGCACGCGTCTTTTGTAATTTCTTTAGGGCCAAATCCTGTTCATATTTCGCTAAATCAGCTGACTTTGCAAGTTCAGCTGCTACTTGCCTTTGTTCCTCATAATGTTTGAACAGCTCCTCCTCCTCTTAATTTAAAATATCAGCGTAACTAGAGCTAACTTCATCAACAGACTTAGCATGAGTTGCATCTTCGGTTTGGGTGTCGCCTACAACGCTTGTTGTAGGAATTTGAAATTTTGTATGAGTGCCCGTGAAAACAGCCCCACTAATTGGCCGAGATGGATGAGCATTAGCATCTAGCGTAGTATGCGTAGTTGGCGCATTAGCATTTGGCGGAGCTGGAATTGTAGTCTCTGGGTTAACATCAGTTTGCGGCACTGGTGGATTCGTAGTAGGTGGCGGAGCTGGTGGATTCGCAGTAGGTGGCGGAGCTGGTGGTTCCTTCGGAGGTGGTGGTGGAGTATTATACCTCCTAGTGCTCCATACATTACGTAACTCTTCAATTTCAGCCTGAAGCAACTTACGCTTCTCATTGTCCTTCTCAGTATCTAACTTCCTTTTCAAATCATTGTATTTCCTTGTGCGACAATCACTCTCAACATGGCCAATTGATTTACAATGATCACAGAAATCAGGGTAGTAAGCAAGTTCATAATCCAAATAGAACCCCTCAGTCATGTTCTCATTCTTAATAACAATATCCGTGAGTTGTTTTGAAAAATCAATATCAATTAAAACTGCAGCATAATAACCATATTCATGGTTTAGGGTTCTTGGATCAACAGCAACCGGCTTACCCAAACCACGAGCAATTCTGAAAAGAATTTCTTCATTCCAATACTCCATATGAAGTTGCTTAAAACGTACCCAAATTGTTTCTCTAGTCATCTTCTCCGAATCAGGATCAAACATAGGAGTCCATGGAAGAACCTTCAACGTTTGACGTCCAACTTTCCAGGGTACTTCATAATTAACACGTTTGCGATCAGCTTCATTGAATAACTTGATGATAAAATATCCTTTAACCCATGGAACAAACTGAACTTGCCCTGTTAGCTTCCATTGATTGCACAAATTTGCTTTAACCTCCTCAAACTTTAAACCTAGGGTTTTGAAATCAAAACGACCAACCAAACTAAACTTCCAAACTTCTTGTGAACGAGTGATCAAATCCTTAGGGATGTTGATGATAGTTTCACCCGTCAAAGAACGAGATGGTGGTAATGACAAAGAATCAGCATCAATATTAGACATAACATGTGTAGATTTCCTCACGGCATTGATGTATGAACGTCCATTAACATCTCCAACTCCATTGGGATTTCCTGATTCATCACGGTTTCCTTGAGCCGCACCACTGTTGTTAGCTTCCAAGTCTTCTCGGTTTCCTGATTTTGGACCACGAACCCTAGATTTTGAACGATTTCTATTCCTTCTCCTATCAAATTGATCACGAAACTATTGTGTTTGTTGATGATTCTCGCCTGGATCCGGCGGATTTTCTTGGTTAGACGCCATGAATTAGCGTCAAACCCTAAAAAAATTAAGAACGTGAAAGAAAAAAGGATAGATAAAAAACCGCATCTCTGGCCGGTCAAACCCTAGAATTTTCGTTTTAATAACACATTTTAGGGGTTAATTAATAACTACTCCACTTACGCAACCTTTTCAAACTTCTTTTTCCGTATCGTTTCCTGGATATTGCCGTCACCCAATAAAATTAAAACCAATCATTTAAGCTCAACATTAAACCAAAATTGGTAACTTAAAGACCCCAAATTTCACATTCGAATAAACCCGTGAAATCTATTTAATGTTTTATACCAAATTCTTACCCTCATGTATAGGCATGCACATTTCACTTCAATTCTTGTGATTAATATAGGCTACGATCATTTGGAAAGACGAAGAAGGATAAGTGTGATCAGAAATAAACCAAATTAAGCAGACAATCTTTCAATGAAATAATATTATTATTGATAACATATAGAAAAATGTCAGTTAGCTAAACCCAAATTAAAATTCGAAAGAAAGTGAAAAACAAAGATACCCATTATGTTAGACATCTTAATGGCTGACATCTTCTTCCCCACAGAACTTGGTGTAACCATTAGGATACATTAACAATTCAAGTTCATCTAGACTATCAGGTTTCACTTTAATAATTTCATCCATTCTCATAAGCCATAAGGACTTAAACTAATCTAACAAAAATGAAAATATAACTGCAATTACGATGTGATCATTGTGGGCCATTTTGTTTGAATAATGTTTGTGCAGCTTCATAACCAGTTTTGTCCACAATGTTGTCCGGTTGTCAGCCGACGCAAAAATAATTTCACTTTCTTATTTCCTAAAATAAAAATAATATGCGATAAGAAAGAGTTTGTATCCACAGAGAGGCTTTTGTTGTTATAAAAAAATTCAGTTTCTTAGTAACCAAGGGGGGGTTTTGATTTATCAAAGCAATAAAAATAAATTGAAAGCAAAGTAATAATAAAAATAATCAATAAGGAGAAAGTATTGGTCACGGGATAGTTTCATTCACAAACTCGAATTATCAACAATGACTAGAATTGAAAATTTAATCTCTCATTTACTAAAAGTCTTAGGATACCTTGATTGCAAGAGTATCCCGCTAATTCCCTGATTGCAAGAGTATCCCTCTAATTCCCTGATTTCATCACAACCACATTAAAATATATATATGTGAATTCTTCCTAGAAAGCAACCTAAAGTGTAAAAGCACAATTAGATTTAACTCCCTAAAATCAATGAGTTATATGGAATAAGACTAATCAAGGCAACCAAAATGTGTAAAAGCACTAATTCGATTTAACCCATGTTATGATTCATATGTGACTAGTAGGATATATCACTACAAGCACTACCCACATTTATGCTACTTAGAATCAGGGATAAACAACGTTTTCGTATTGAAAACCCTAATATAGCTCTAGATATGAATGCAAATCGGATTGATTACGGACTCAACCAAATAAACAATCAAATAATAAAACAGAATAAACCATGAATCATAAACAATAAAGTATTGAGACAAAACTACATCATTGAATCAAATCTTATTTGTGAAATCCACTTATTATCCCATAACCAATAATAGGTATTTAGCTACTCATAGTATTTGGATTCAACATAATTATTATCAAAAATAAAATGAAGAACATGAAAATTAAACGAAAGCAAACCCTAGTAGAATCGCTCTCCTCCAAACTCCAGAAGAAAAATACGTGATAAGTGATAAGTCCCAAAAGAATAGAAACTTCTTCTTTTTATAGCCTTCCAACTTTCCATATTAGGTATTCAAAGCCCACGGTCCAATACCAAGAAGTCCACTAAACTCATAAGTGAGTAAAACCCATGTGAAAATATGACCCAAAAATTGTTCGCCGGGAAATTGTGTTTTTGGCCGGAATCCGGCGCCGGAAAAATTCTCAGGTGACCGGCAAAGTCCACACGGTCACCTGCGTACGAGTCATCTCGGGTCAAGTCACTGAGTCAGTGTCAGCTGGTCTGAGTCGCCAAACCATAGTCTTTCATAGGCCAGAGCTGTGCATTGCACAAGCATCATGCATTATTCTAGCCATGATGGCCTTGTATCTCATTCCAAACACCCAATTTAGCTGCAACACTCCACTACTGCCACTTCAAACATCTCCACAAGATCTTATTCTTCTAATTCTATGCATCAAACATATATCCACTAATCTAGCCTTGGATCATAGCACAACCACCAATCAATTATGTCCATCACCACACTGACTTGAACACAATCACAAACTCATTGCAGGAATAGCTCCAAATGTAGTTGCGGATTATCTCACAACTACACCCTCATTAGAATCCATTAAAATGATTCCTAAACCTAATTAATTTGATATGAAACTAAGAATTAAGGTACTAAAATTATAAAGAGACACAAAGATTTTTACGTGGTTCGATCAATGTGATCTACATCCACGGTGCTTCACTAGTGATTGTATGTGATTACATGATTTTGCAATTGAGACTCCATTAATGAATATTTGGAGCTCTAGAATTTTGGGGAAGAAGATGATAAAGAAAATAAATCTCTCCTAACATTTTCTCTCTCCTCCTAAAATTATCCCCTCTCTCAAAATGTGTCTCTCCCTCCTTCTCATGCCTAAATGGCTATTTATATGATCTTACAAAATGTTAACAACTAAATTTGTCCTTCAACTTCGGACTTGATAACTATGCCGCGAATATTCGCAACTTTACTTTGCGAACTTCTTTTGCTTTCCTCGTGACTTCCTTTTCTCGCAAAATGCTCTTTGCTCGCAAGATGTATTTTGTCTCCATAATTTCGTAAGTTATCATTTGTTGTGATATTCCGCTCCTACATCTTGCCTCTTTTTTCTTGAATATTGCTTGAAGAGCGATTTTTAAGAAAAAAATCCGTTGTTGTAGTAGTCTTTAATCTTTGTTGATGAAGGAACGAGCAAAAGAATACTAGTCTTGAAAAGTATATACTTGCCTCTATTCTTTTGCGAAGTTCTGAAGCTTTAAGAAGTAATTAGAAGTATCATCTTGCGAAGTATGAAGTGTGCAAAGTATCTTGAAGAAGTATGAAGTATAAGAAATATAAAATATCCTTGAAGAAGTATAAGAAGTACTCAATCCTCGAAATATATAAGAAGTATGAAGTATCCTTAAGAAGTATAAGAAGTATTTAATCCTCGAAATATATAAGAAGTATGAAGTATCCTTAAGAAGTATAAAAAGTGTTTAATCCTTGAAATATATAAGAAGTATTCGTCCTTGAATGAGAGTGATAAATATTGCCTCTGTTCATGTGAAATTATTATTCCACTTTTGGCGAGGATTCTTGCTGAGAAGATAAATAACATAAAATATTTTCTTGGGTATCCATAGTTGCCTCTGTTCTTTATCTGTGAAGGAGAATCCTTGAGAAAATGTTGAATAATTAAATTGCGTCTCTATTATTATCTTGCCTTTGCCTCAAGTGGTAACCCTGCTAACTTCTGAATTTTTCTGCAAATTTCTGAATTTTTATGTGAATTTTTGGGATTTTCTGCGAATTTCTGAACTTCCGAATAATGCTGTGAATAGTGCTGCGAACATACTGTTGCGAATGTACTGTTGCGAGTATAGTGTTACGAACATAGTGTTGCGAATATAGTGTTACGAATATAGTGTTACGAACTATGAATAGTCCTGCGAATTATGAACTTTTCTGCGAAGTTTCGTGGTATTTTCCTGTAAAATTTTGTACAATACTTGTGTGCATATAATACTTATATAATGATTATGTTATGAAATGTGTATGCGATTCTTATGTTTTGAAATGCTTATGCAATGCTTTTATGATGCGAATATGATGCTTGAATGATGCGAGTATGATGCTTGTATGATGCAAGTATGATGCTTGTATGATGGGAATACTTATCTATTATGATGTATAGTTAATGTTTGTGTTACTTAGCTCATTTTGCTGCGGTAAAATTGATATATCTTTGAATTGCCTCTATTCATATAATCATCTTCGCAAGTTTACTTGTGTATTTTCGCGATTGAAATTGCCTCTTCCTGTATGACTTCGTGATATATATTCTTGTAAAAATTCTTCAATGATATTGATGGAATTGTCTTCTTTGATATATATTGTCTTCAAAATTCTTCAATAATCTTGATGGAATTGTCTTCTTTGATATATATTGTCTTCAAAATTCTTCAATAATCTTGATGGAATTGTCTTCAAAATTCTTCAATGATCTTGATGGAATTAATTTCATGAATTGTTGTGGTCTTATCATGCCTTCCTAAGTAAAGGTCTTATTTTGCCACCTCTTTTGTGATAATATTTTGTATTTGCGATAATATGACAAGTCTGAACATTCTTGCGAACATACAACCTCGTGACATTATCATCTTGCGATGAAATCGCAGGACGTTCTTACACTTTCATGCAAAAACCCATTGATCTCATCTTAACTTCTTTGAATAGTATTTTAGCATCTTCAGGAATTGTTGCGACAATATGACAGGCCTAAATATTCTTGCGAACATAAAGCCCCATGACATTGCCGTCTTGCGATGAAATCGCAGGACGTCTCTACACTTTCATGTAGTGACCCATTGATCTCATCTTAACTTCTTTATTATGTTCTGCGAGTTCTTTTATTTTTTTTTTTTTTTTTTTTTTTTTTTTTTTAGAAGGCTCGCAGAACTTCATTTGTTGCACAAATATGACAAGCCTTTATGTTTTCGCAAACAAGAAGCCTCGTGACATTTGCGTCTTATAGCACTTATCATCTCCCTAATGGAGGGTGATGCCCTTTATCTTCCCCCTGATTTCCCCTTCAAGGAAGCGTACATCGACCATACAAGGTTAGCTCTTCCCATCCGGTTCTGCCAACAACCAGCTTTTGATCGCAACCTCTTATCCTTTTTTCCTATAGGGCTTATAGTTACGAGGTTGCACCCTATGGGGTATCTTTGGGCCAAGTGCATCATTTTCCAAGACTTGTCAAAAATGGCAGATGTGGTTCAACCTCACCCGGCACTCTTGACTCAACCGTGTACCTCGGCGCCTTGATCGTTTTCTGCACTTCTTGGGAAATACAGTATGCCTTAGTCGCCCAACCTAAATCTTCTTACACCGCATTTTATATTGCGTAATGTCGTTAGATTAGGTGAGAATCCAAGGTGTCTAACCCGGATAGGTACCCCATTATTGGGTTGTACCCCAAAATTTTTACCATGTACTAAGGGCCCTTGGTGGTGTTCCGGTTACCCTTAGACACGTTATAGGTACCCCCTTAAATGACGTACTTTAGGACTTTGCCTCTTACGAATTATAGCTTCGCGAACTATGGTGTACACCACAAAGGTTTTCCTGTATAAAATTTTCTGCGGCTCTCTTTCTTTTTTGGAGGATGATCACAGATTGCGGTCTTTTATTCGCAAGTTAATCGTAAATGGCGGTATTTTTTCGCCTTTTAAAAATTCATCATAAATTTTTCATGTACATAAAATGTTGAATGTTTTCATGAAATGTTTAGTATAAGAAGTATGAGAAGTATTAATCAAAATTGTTCTATAGAAATATAGGAATTTAATTTTCTCTATTTCTTGTAATTTTGAAATCTTTGAAAAATTTTGAGATCTTTAAATTTTTGTGATGAAGTCATTTTTGAATCTTGCGATTGTGTCGTTTTTCACCAATCTAAAAAATCTTTGAAATGTTTTGAAATTTTATAAATTGTAGAAATCTTGCGAGTATATCGCTTTTGGTAGATAACATCAAAAATCTTTTGTCTTCTGTAAAATAAATATTCAAGGAAATGGTACTTACCTTTTTACGGCTTGTTATTGTCTTTTGCAAAGTATATGACTTGCCATTTCTTGCGAAATATGTCTATGAAATAATCTCCCATTTTCTTCTTGCGAAATAACCAAAGATCTTGCGAAGTAAACCTTTGCATGAAGTAAACAATCATCCTCCTGGTCATATCATGCCTAAAGATCCAATGCCGGGCGTTGCTGGAAGTATGTTATCAGTTCCATATGACATGGATGGAATCCCAATGAGAGATGTTGTTTCACAACCTATCCCAATTGGTTCCTTAGCTAGTGCTCTTGTCAATGCATCACCTGATCAGAAGAGAACTATGTTGGGAGAAAGCTTATACCCAATGGTTGACCAGCTGGAAAAAGAAATATTTGCGAAGTAAAAATGTTTGCGAAGTAAAAATATTTGCTAAAATAAATAATTGCTAAAATAAATGTTTTGCGAATTAAAATGTTTGCGAAGGAAATATTTCCGAAGAGAAATATTTTACGAAGTTAAATATTTGTTAAATATTTCATAACTTCTTCTCCCTGAATTGCATTTAGCTAGTTTCCTTTCTTTTCTTGTCTTAGGTGGTTGATCCGTTCTTTGATGAGTTGGGGATGGAGAGTTGATCCGTTGGTTGAGCTAAGTTGACTAAATGGTTGATGTATCATGATAGAAGTTCTTCGTCATTTCATGATATACTAGGCTAGCAACAAAATACAATCAACTATAGCCTTTAAGCTGCAGACTTGTTTCCACGAAGTTGATGGATTATTGACTTCTCCCGCAGTATCATACTTGCGAGATGATGAATTTTCTGCGAATCTTTAGCTGGGTTGCGAGATAATGATTACTCAGGTTGCCGGTGATGAATCCTATGAGAGTAATTCTTCTTCTATGAATTTCTACTTGCCACCAACCGATACATCACAAAAATAAACAGACTTCTTATTTGCTACCTACATGGTTGGAAAATGAAAAGGTTCAATTATACACCACTATTATCTTTAATAAAAATGAAAATGGAAATCAAGGAAATTTTGCTGCAAATGCATCGTTTATGTGTGATATTTCTGCAGATTCTTTTGCTTTTGGTGACTTCCTTTCAAAATCATTATCACTACTTTAAGCTTTCTCCCTTTCCCCATTGTCGGCCTGCGATCACCATTTGGTTTTGCATTTTTACTCTTGCGAACTAAAATTCTTCAGTATTCGCAACTGGTGTTTATATGCTGGTTGTTCGCAAATGGTGACTTTGCAAAGAGATAACTTATGTCCTTGTTGAAATTGCATATTCACGTCTAGTTTGATGAAATATCTTTCTACGAATCATTATATAACTCATGGGCTCCACCTTATTGTTGAACTATCTTCGCCAAGTTAATTTATTTTTCACGATAGAGTACTTTGCCGGGACTGCTGACGAAGTGTTACTTTGCTGGTAAGGATGATTGTATGTACTCTGGTTATTCGTTGTCAATAATTTGTTCTGAAATATAGTTATTAATACTAGAAATATAGCTGTCTGAAATACAACTGCCAATTAGTCAAGCATACTATTATTCGCAACTATTCTAACGAACCCACGAAGTAAAATTAAGAGTACTTCCTTGCCAGTTTATTTTCTTGCGGTCATTGATGAGCTTCTGAAGTTATTGAGTTCACTGGTGATGATATCATAAAAAGAATCTGTGCTCTCGGCAAACTCATGGTCTGGGAGATATCCTTTCCATTCAATTATCTTAACTTCATAGAATCAGTTATTTCCGTGGCCACTACTAGTGCTGATGAGGAGGTAAGCAATCGTCCCATCTCTTTTGGCAATCCAAAAATTTGCAGAAGGAAAAGTTCACATAGAAGTTGAGTTGCAGCAGCCAATTCATTCGTAAGAATTAAAAATACTCGCGTATAATGAGATTCGATCTTGCGATGTTAAACTTGTTATCTTCACCTCTAACCATCCCATCTATCTTCCATTTCTGAAAGTGTTGAATTACATTTTTGATTAATCTTCATTCTTACTCTTTGTTTATCAATTTTTTTTTATTTTTTTTTTGAACCCTCAAGTTACAGGGAGGATAAATCCATTACTCTCTCCCTGTTTCTAGCGCCAATTATGTAGTTGCGGATTATCTCACAACTACACCCTCATTAGAATCCATTAAAATGATTCCTAAACCTAATTAATTTGATATGAAACTAAGAATTAAGGTACTAAAATTATAAAGAGACACAAAGATTTTTACGTGGTTCGATCAATGTGATCTACATCCACGGTGCTTCACTAGTGATTGTATGTGATTACATGATTTTACAATTGAGACTCCATTAATGAATATTTGGAGCTCTAGAATTTTGGGGAAGAAGATGATAAAAAAAATAAATCTCTCCTAACATTTTCTCTCTCCTCCTAAAATTATCCCCTCTCTCAAAATGTGTCTCTCCCTCCTTCTCATGCCTAAATGGCTATTTATATGATCTTACAAAATGTTAACAACTAAATTTGTCCTTCAACTTCGGACTTGATAACTATGCCGCGAATATTCGCAACTTTACTTTGCGAACTTATTTTGCTTTCCTCGTGACTTCCTTTGCTCGCAAAATGCTCTTTGCTCGCAAGATGTATTTTGTCTCCATAATTTCGTAAGTTATCATTTGTTGTGATATTCCGCTCCTACACCAAATACCTTCTTAATTCAATTGTCATTTTCATTCACCTGCAATTGCTCTTATTCTTCAAAACCCATGGCACAGGTAACTTCTCACACCTATATAAGCAACAAACATTGCCTCAATCCAAAACCACAATAACCCATTAGCTTCACCTGAGTTCATCCAACCACCTGAACTGAAACTGCCTCTTAGCTTCAGCCGACATATCGCCAATAACAGTTGCTCAAGACCAATTATCACAGCCATTAGCATCACCATATCCTCATACCACATGGTTGTAGCTGCACGTAACCCAAGCTATATCTTTGTTCCTGTAATTCCAGCTGAACTCAACCCATATTATCACAACATCAGACCAACATCAACTTGAACTGTGAACTGTAGCTCAATCAATACTGATAGGTGTAGAATACACCTAATTTACTATCTAGTAGTTTATTCTTTCTTTGCTATTTTTCTTGTAAATTATGTATTTTACGTGTGTTTTTGAGTTATTAGCTACTC
Source organism: Papaver bracteatum (assembly GCA_023529315.1). Taxonomy (NCBI): domain Eukaryota; kingdom Viridiplantae; phylum Streptophyta; class Magnoliopsida; order Ranunculales; family Papaveraceae; genus Papaver; species Papaver bracteatum. Next base: position 694,802 of record JAJJWX010003522.1, read on the forward strand.
TGGAGTCGCACGGAGGAAAAGGAGAAGAAATCGTTCAATCTGAGCTAAAAGGGCAAAAAGGTCATTTCAGAGGTGAACACTATATGGATCCCATTCAAGGTTAAGGGGCAGTCATGTTTGGAGAATAACTAAAGACAACCCAGATAAGGATAAGGGGAAACTCATTGGGTGGCCACATCCCAGCTTGGGTGCAAATATCCGACCCAAGACTTATAACCTAAATTCAGTCGATTATTTTCTACTCTCCTCTTTATTCTTTTGTTCTGAGATTGAATCTGGATTCAAGAAATAGTAGGGATTAATCAAATCAAGACAAGGGAAGAAGCATATGGAATTGATGAAACAAAATCAGATAAGAATGATGCTGTGATTTAGAGAAGAAGAAGAAATAGAGACTGCTTCGGAATCAGTGAGTGAAGAAAGAATCGATAGCCGCTGTAAATCCGAGAGATCGAAAAGGGGGTGGATTCAAGAGCTACATCGAGATAAAAATGAAATGGGTTATGTTCTCTGGTTCGAATTTGAATGATGAAGATGTTGTGATTACTGTCAAAATTGGGTTTGTGAGTTCGAATTCATGATGAGATATTCAGGGGATTAAGAAGATGCATAGGTGCAAGTGAAAGCAGCTGAAATAATGATGCTATGAATGAATAGAAGTGCTGAATTAGATGTATGCTAGGATTTCAGGAATTGAAGACAAGAAAGGCCTGAATTCGGCCTGAGAAAGCCCTGTAAATAGCCGAAACTCGGGCGGATTTCTATTCCGGCGAGTTAACTCAGCGATCCCGATGACCGATCCGATCCAGCTCAGCGAGTAAGCCAATCCAGCCGACTAAGACAACTGACTCAAAGTTGACTTGACTATATCCTTTGACCTTTGACTAACATTTGACTGATGGTTGACCTGTTTGACCGTTAGTCATAACGGTTGACTGACGGAATATTCCCTTGCCGGGAGAGAATCTTAGGTTGCCGGCGGCGACGGATTCCGGCCTATTTCCGGCCAAAACCCAGTTTTCCGGCGAGCTAAAAATACAGAATTTTGTGTGGATTTCTCTCATGGGATGTGAAGAGTTGGACTTGGAATTGAATGAAGAATTTGGCTTGGATTTGGAAAGAGGAGATGGAAGATTTGAGAAAGGCTTGGATTTGGAAATTGAGCTACAAAGGGAAAGGGATTATATTCCTTGGAAGATTTGGAGAAGCATTGAAGCCTATAAATAAAGGAGTTCTCTACACTTCTTTAGACACATCTTTTTGCATATTTTTTGCACACTTTTACACACACAATACTTTTCTCTTTGTGTGAACTCCTTAATATGAGTAACTAATTTGATTGAGGATGAATTCCTAGTTCTTAACATGTTTTGAGTTTTGTTTTAAATCTACTTTGATTTTCACATGATTATCGTTTGTTTTTACTAATATGAGTGTTTATGATTGATTGATAGATTGTTTAGGTGGACAACTAAATTGATTTGTTAATTTGATTTAAAGCTAGTGAAAGTTAGGGGATAAGTAATCGTTTCTTGACTCTTTACACAAGTAGAAAACACAAGACCTTGCAGAGGGATTCCGTGGAGCAATTGTGTGTGAAAACAACGCTAGAAAGTGGACCAAGCGAACCGAGTCTAACTACTAGTACTACACCTAAGTTCATAAATCTTAATGCGTTTGGGGAATTACATCTTGTAAGCGAACCTCAAGGTGGTTCTTTATAATAGAATCTGATAACTAAGCGAACCTGTTACTCAGTGAAATAAGGAATTTTGGGGTTAGCTAAGCGAACCTTCTATCCTACGGTTGGTGATAATATGTGACTAATAAGAAGTGGAAAAGAACATAACTTTAATCATTGTTTTGCGAAGAAGGATTCCTTGATCTATTCTCTCTTATTGATTTCTCTTATATTTTTAATTGCTTTGTTTATTTTATTTACTTTCTTAAATTCTTAACCAATACCCCCCTTTTGTGTGACAATTCTACAACTAGAATCTCGTGCTCCTCGTGGGATCGACCTTGAATTCCCTATATTACTTTTTAATTAGGTAGTAAAGTATTAATTAATTTGTTGTGGTTACGACACACATACAAATTTTGGCGCCGTTGCCGGGGAGCATCGGATGATTTTAGTTGTTTTCTTTTTACTTTTTGCTTTATTATTGATTTGTTAGATTCTATTATCGTATCTAACTTAGTTTTTGAATTGTTTTTCAGGTACCGGTTTTCCATGTATGGTGGACAAGAGCAAGCATATTACAACAATCAATACGATTTTCAACCTCAACATCATGGCAACTTCCAACCATCCTTAGGATACAATCAAAACCAATCTTTTGGCTATGATCAAAATCCTTCAGATCCTTATGGATATTCTCATACATATCAACAACCTTATGACGGGTATGTAAGTAGACAATTACAAGGATGGACGGATAATTATGCTTCTAATACATTGTTTTCTTGTAATGTGCAGATGGAGAGTTGGGAATATACTCCTCTTCATCGTGTTTTTCCTTCACTTTTTAAGGATATACAATCTAGAAACTCTATACACGGTGGTAAGCGTGTTAATGTCCGTAAACTTGCACAAAAGTTATACAAATTGGAAGATGATGGAGACTCGGAAGAGCTTGTCGCAGAAATTAGTAGGACCATTCATATGGAACTTAAACGACGTCGGGATAAAGGTTATGAAACCGATGAAGATTCTTATTATGGTGATTCCGATAATGAAGATGATTGTGTTGAAAAAGACCAACCTTTGGAAACTTTTGATGATGCTAGTGTAGTTTACTCGAGACTTGATCTTAATTATGATCAATCACCTATTCAAAAGGTAGAGCTTGAGGAAGATGCATTTAGTTCTTGGAAAAAATTCCTTAGGGAAATCTATGCGTCCGCGGAAGTGTATGAGCGTTGCAATAATGAGGAAGTTATTCCAACTCCGGATCATAATAACGATCCTTCACATATTCAAAAGGAGGAGATTGGATGTGATTTTCCTATTGTTGTAAATGGTGTAACACCCTCACAAGAAGATCTTATAATTTACACCGAAGAAGATTTTATGAGAGAAGAATGGCCCGATTCCGATGATGAAGATGTTGAAGAGATGATTCTCGATAATGAAACCGAATTGATTGAATTTGTGGAAGACCAAATTGAACTTGCTAATGATTATGATGATGTCGAGACTTTGGTTAAGGTAGAAAATGATGAAGAATGGTTGCAAGGTTTGATAGAGGACCATGATATGCAAGAGGTAAGTAATTCACTCGATTTTTTTAAGAATGAGGAGGATACCGTAATACAAGAAATTGTGCAAGGTTTGTCTAACCCTTTGCATATTAATTCTTGTAGTTGCAGAATAACCTACAACTACACCCTCAATAGAATTAGTAAAAACTCAAGAAGTTCTTGATGATGAATAACAATTTTCTTATTAATGTTCTCAATTGATCACAAAGAAGTATCTAAATGGAATTAGAATAGTTACAACTTTCTCTATTCTCTTTCCTAAAATATTTTCTAACACTCACTAAAAGAACCTCCCGAATTTTACATTTGAACTCCTATTTATAGTAAAACTTTATACAGCTGTACATGAGTTACGAAGTATCGCAACTCATACTCGCAAAGTTATTCCATCCTCGCAAAACTTCATATTTCTCCACGCTTCTTCTATCATCGTAACATTTTATAATTCTTTTCTCCTTTATTTATTACGATACTCGTGAACTATTATCTTGCGATATTCAGTACTTACATCTTGCCTCTTCTCATGTCAATTCTTTGAAGAAGAAATGTCATGAGAATCCCTATTCTCGTAAATTTAGTGTAGTTATTACCACCCTTCAGATTCGCAACACGTCTTTTTACTTTTTCCTTATCTTTCTGACACCTTTCTTCGTAACCGTTCTTTTCAACCGTTCACGCTTACTCGTATTAATGAATTTTTATCTTCATCAAACTCTCTTATAAATATTATCCTTTGTTTTTGCTTTTTATTCTCTTATTCATCTTCTTCACCGCTTCTGCCTCTGCAACCTCTTCTATTTTTCCTATTTTCCCTCTTATATTCAATGGCACCAAAGAAGAAAACTATTGAACAAATTAATGCGGAACTTGCTGATAGAGACCTTATTCTTTCTGAGATTGAAGGTTATGACAATAAGTCTTCTCTCTGTGTGAATCTCTTTACCAACTATGTTTGGGATGATCAGAAAGTTTTAATCTCATGAGGTCAAATCCTCGCAGGTCTTCCTCTTCCTCTTTATGATGTTAACTTTCCTTTATTCTACTAAATTATTTCCCACCCCAATTTTTCTTGTGCCATTTATCAATTGACTGGTGATTGCATTCGCCTCTTAGTTGAATTCGCAAATCGTGCTGCTTTTGGGAAATCTTTATATTCAACTGATCTTAGGAAACCTGGATTTGAGAATATAGAAATTGTCGCTGCGAATTATACAGTTAAGGGTTTCTTCAAAAATTACTCACTAATTCCTGCGAGGAAAGAAGATAATCGTTGGGGTGTTCGTCTTCATCGTAAAGCTAATATCGCAGCAGATGATCTTCTCATGCACGATATTGATTATGCTTCAGGAAATAATAAGACACCTCGTCGTTCTAATGATGAAGATTGGTATAAGTACCCTTTAATGTTATCAGGCTCTTATATTACTGGGATAGTAGAACTTCTTACGAATCTTCGTAACCGCTATTATCAACCTTGGGTTTTTAGAAATGTATGTATTTCCACTTCCTTATCTTTTTGTTACCCTTTAATTTCAAATGAGGTAAGAAACACTCTTGTATTTTTCTAAACAATATATTGTTGCCTCTGTTTCTTATCCTTATTTGAATTTACGAGTTCCACTTCTTCCCGAGATTCTTGCGAGTGAAAATAAAAGTTCTACTTCTTCTAAAAGGCTTACTGCGAGGCAACAAACTCTTCGTTCTGCGAAGGTCTCTCAAGCTTCTGATAGTCAAGATGATGCTCTTCGCAAAGGAAAAAGAAAACTTCAAGATATTGTTTACGAGAGAAAGAAAAAGAAGATACTCTCAACCAAATCCCATTCCAATGTAATTTCTTATAATAAGGACATTGAGGAAGATCTTGGTGATGAAGATGATAAATTTCCTGAGAAGGACTTTAGTTCTAATTATGATACCATTTATGATAAAGGAGATGATGCTGATGTTGATGAAGGTGGGAATGAAAATTATAGTATCCCAGAAACTTTTGCCTCAGCAATGGTTAGCATCTCTGAGGATTTCCTCCATTCTTCTCGTGGATTAGGAAATTCTCCTACAGAGAATGCTCGCAAACTTATTGCGAAGGCTTGTAAAGTTCCTACTATTATTGATAATAACTCCCTCAAAGGAATTTCAAGATTCGTCTCTCTTGCTTCATTATATGCTTTAGGCAGCATGGTAAGTTTCTTCTCTATTCCTTGTTTATTTCCTTATTTTATTGATTTCTAACCCTTTTTTTTCTTATTTAGGTTGGAAGAGTTAGTTGTGCAGCTGCTTCTGATTGGGAAAGGCGTCATTCTCTTGCAGAGAAGAAAACTTTGAATCGTTGTGCGAAGTTAGAGGTTGAAAATTCAAGTCTCCGTCAGAAAGTAGAAGATTTAAATATTGATAATGAAGAATTAATATCCCGTCACGAACATAATTCACAATCTGCGAGCATCGCAATTGATAATTCTTCTCTTCTTGAGGAGAATAATCAATTAAAGCTTGAAAATTCTTCTCTTCGTAATGATAAGAAGCAACTAGAAGGTAAATTCTTTGCGATGGTAATTATTTTGGTTACTTTTCCTTCGTAATTTGCTAATCAATTCCTTAATTTCTTTTTTCTTGCGAGAAAATCTTGCGAAGATAAATAATGATCTGGAAACTCTCCTTGCTAATCGTAATAAGAAAATTTCTGACTTGAGATCTCAGCTTCTAATTTCCCAAAGATAACCATAGTTTATATGTCAAGCGTTTTCGAGCTAAGATGACTCGCAAGATTTGCGAAGATAATGAAATTCCTCTCAAGAAGTACCATACGCTCCTTTCTGAAGAAATTCCTGAAGATACTCCATATATGGAGATTTCTGAAAGTGAAGTTGAAGATGATAGTGAAGTTGAAGAAGAAGATCATTTTGATGGGAACAGATCGCCTGAAGAATAACTTCATTCTTTTTTTTTTCTTTTGTATATCTATTCTGTAACTTTTCCATACAACACTTTCTTCTTGATTATGCTTTTAATCAATCCAACAATTTATTTTTCAAAGCTTAATTTGAATTAATCTTTCTTTGATGTTTATTTCCCTTATTCGCATAATTTGATCATATGGAGAGAAATAATATATCTTAAAGACTTAGCTTAGTATTCCCTTTCCCCTTATTATTTCTCTTCAAATGATCAACTATCTCTGGAAGTATTAGAATATCCTTCTGAATTTATCTTACGAATTTTCTTCTTATTGTGATTATGAATAAAAAATCCTCCCTTCGAAGTATAAGAAATATAAGCCTTTTCTTTTTTACGGAATGTTGCGAAGTAAATAATAAATCTCCCCTTGAAGTATAGAAAGTATGAAATATACAAAATATGAAATACCCTTAAGAAGTATAAGAAGTATTAGCAGCATTCAATTTATGAAGAATTACCCAATATATGAAGAAGTATAAAAATTATTACTCATTGTATAAAGAAGTATAATAAGTACTTAACCTTCGCAAAATTAAATATCCGTTGAAGAAGTATAATAAATATGATATATTCTTGAAGAATTATAAGAAGTATTCAACTTTTTGGGTAAGTATTCAATATATGGAGAAGTATAAGAAGTATGTAATTCTCGTAAATTTTTACGAATATGAACTTATCTGTATTTGATTGTTATCAAAATCGCATCTTTTGTTAAGTCTTCATTAAAATTCTTCAATGATGTTTTCTTTTTTGATAGGACTTCTTGTAAAAATTCTTCAATGATATTGACAGAGCTATCTTCTCTTCAAAATTTCTTGATGTATATTCTTGTAAAATTTCTTCAATGATATTGACGAAGTTGTCTTCTTTTCAGATCTTCATAATGTATATTCTTGTATAATTTCTTCAGTGATATTGATGCAATAAATTTCATTAATTTATGTGGTCTTATCATGCCTTCCTAAGTAAAGGTCTTATTTTGCCACCTCTTTTGTATTAATTATTTGCGATAATATGACAAGTCTGAACATTCTTGCGAACATACAACCTCGTGACATTATCGTCTTGCGATGAAATCGCAGGACGTTCTTACACTTTCATGCAAAAACCCATTGATCTCATCTTAACTTTTTTGTATAGTATTTTAGCCTCTTCAGGAATTGTTGCGACAATATGACAGGCCTAAATATTCTTGCGAACATAAAGCCCCATGACATTGCCGTCTTGCGATGAAATCGCAGGACGTATCTACACTTTCATGTAGCGACCCATTGATCTCATCTTAACTTTATTATGTTCTGCGAGTTCTTTATTCTTTTGTTTCTTTCTTTCTCCTTTTTTTTTTTTTTTTTTTTTTTTAGAAGGCTCGCAGAACTTCATTTGTTGCACAAATATGACAAACCTTTATGTTTTCGCAAAAAAGAAGCCTCGTGACATTTGCGTCTTATAGCACGTATCAGCTCCCTAATGGAGGGTGCTGCCCTTTATCTTCCCCCTGATTGCCCCTTCAAGGAAGCGTACATCGACCATACAAGGTTAGCTCTTCCCATCCGGTTCTGCCAACAACCAGCTTTTGATCGCAACCTCTTATCCTTTTTGCCTATAGGGCTTATAGTTACGAGGTTGCACCCTATGGGGTATCTTGGGGCCAAGTGCATCATTTGCCAAGACTTGTCAAAAATGGCAGATGTGGTTCAACCTCACCCGGCACTCTTGACTCAACCGTGTACCTCGGCGCCTTGATCGTTTTCTGCACTTCTTGGGAAAGACAATATGCCTTAGTCTCCCAGCCTAAATCTTCTTACACCGCATTTTATATTGCGTAATGTCGTTAGATTAGGTGAGAATCCAAGGTGTCTAACCCGGATAGGTACCCCATTATTGGGTTGTACCCCAAAATTTTTACCATGTACTAAGGGCCCTTGGTGGTGTTCCGGTTACCCTTAGCCACGTTATAGGTACCCCCTTAAATGACGTACTTTAGGACTTTGCCTCTTACGAATTATAGCTTCGCGAACTAGGGTGTACGCCACAAAGGTTTGCCTGTATAAAATTTTCTGCGGCTCTCTTTCTTTTTTGGAGGCTGATCACAGATTGCGGTCTTTTATTCGCAAATTAATGAAATTTTAATCGGAATATAAATTCTGAAAATTTGTAACTTTTTCCCAATTTCCTGCGAGCAAACAATATTCGTAAAATTTTATCACGAAATAAAAATTTTGTTTTGCCACATACCTCATTTTTACGAGCAAACATACTGATAACCTTCTTTTTTCCTCGCAAATCACAATCCCTTATTATCATCGTAAATTTCTTGTATGATTATCATCGTAACTTTATTCTCTTTTTCCTTAATCCTCTATCATTAAATTTTCACTTCTTTTCACAACTTTTGCTCTTTTTCTCCAATTTTCCTTCTCAGCAGTTTTTCCTTCGCAAACTTCTACTTCTGTATCGTAACATTTCTTTCCCTCAGCCCAATCACCCTTGATAATTCCAATACCCTTCATATGAGGGAATTTTATGCACTGATGTAAGGTGGAAGCTACGCCTAGAATTCCGTGAAGCCATGGCCTTCCTATCAAAGCATTATATGGTGATTCAACATCAACAACACAAAACAGAATTTCAGTTCGCATTCCACTTAATGGAATTCGCATGCTCACTTCTCCTTTGGTCTTGTTGGCAGTTCCATTAAAACCATAAATTCTGTAAGTAGAAGGTATTAAATCTGCATCTTTTCCCCCCATAGTTTTGTAAGCAGAATAGAAGAGGATATTGACAGAACTTCCCGTATCAATCAAAATCCTATTAAGACCAATTGACTCTTCCTCCATATCATCTTCGTTCTCCTCCATATTCATGTAGATTGCCAGTCTTACCACCAATGGATTATCATGTGCTTCACAACCTTCTGGAATTTCAGTGGCTTCAAAAGAAATTTCACGTTTCTGCCAATCTTCAAGTCGTGAAATCTTTGCGATATTCATTACTTCCTTTCCTTCACCATCCCTCGCATATACCCTACTTAACACATTATCATGAAAATCCTCTATGGTTTTATATGAATGAACAATGGAATTACAGAAAACATTCCTTGCTTTTGACCCCACTTCTATATGTAGGATTTCTTCTCCCTTTTCTTTTGTCATTTTCTCCCTGCGAGTTATGGATGGAGCCTGTGGTAATTGTTGCGACTGTGTCTGCTTAAGTAAAAATTGATTTAGTTTTCCTTGATCAATCATTCGCAAGATTATCCTCTTGATATTATGGCAATTATTTGTAGAATGTCCATGAAAATGATGATATGAACAAAATTCATGACTTCTTGGACCCATTGGTGGTTCCTTTCCCATATTCCATGGAGTTGGTACATTCTCTACCAGGATAATTGCTTGCCATATCTTTTCTATACTTGTATTCAAAGGTGGCAATTTTATCTCTTCCCTTACCATTCTTTGACCTCCTTGACCGTTGCTATAATTTTGTCTCTGGTTTCCTTGTCCAAAATAATTTTGCCTTTGTTCACCATAATTTTCTTGTTGTTTATCTAGTCTTGGAATTTGGTTATTTCCTATCCGATTATAGAAATTCTCTCTCTATCATATTCTTCTTGATCTCTACTGCCCATTGCTACCATCTTTGGCTGGCTATCATTGATTTTCTTCTCTTCTGAAATTTTCGAAGAAGTTTGTGAGGATGTTTGCGAAGTACCTGCTACTACATTGATTATTTTGGGAAGTAAATTTGCTCCTCCCTCTTGATTGCTAGTGTTTGTTACTGGATATGACTCCATATTATTTTGCTTTTCTTCTAGTGTAATGTATTCTTCTTGCAATTCTCGTAATTCTGTCATCATTATGGAATTCTTTCTTCTGAAGATTTGAACATATAATTGTTCAGTTGCGAACATCACATTTATGAAGGACAGAATCAAGTATCTCTCATCTACACGCCCTGCCATATCACTGCACATAGTCTTCCATCGTCTTACCAAATGCTTCAGACTTTCACCCACTCTTTGTTTTAAACCAAATACATCTTCAATACCAAGCCGTGAAGAGTGATTTGTGATATATGCTCCAAGGAAAACTGCTTGCAAATGATTGAATGACGTAATAGTGTTCTTAGGGAGTCCTTCGAACCACTTTAGAGCTTCCCCTGTTAAACTTGATGCGAAGTACTTTCATAACACAACATCATGATTCTCCCATTGTAACATGCATCTTATGTATGCTTTAATGTGCTGAATAGCACATGAAGTCCCATCAAAAATACTAGTAAGTGTGGGCAAATTACATTTTGGTGGAATTCCTCCCAACTGTACTTATCTAGCAAATGGAGTCCTCACAGCTTCTTCTATTGCTTCATCTAATTGCCTCATATCTCCTCCTCTTCTATTGTTTATCATCCCTCTCATTTCTGCTAATTCTCGAAAGATTCGTGCATTTGCCTCAGAATTCTCATCCATTGGTCTTTTTAATGCAGCTTCTCTTCTTCTACGTTCTTGCGCTTCCTCCCTTGCGATCCTTCGCATTCTATCATATTCTTCATTAATGTTTTCATTTGCATAATTCTGCAAATATCTTCTTTCTAAATTATCATAATTGTTCAGTTGTAAAGCATCTTGGAATTCTTGTTCTTCCCTTTCTATTCTTCTCATTCTTCTCATGCGAATATCAGGAATTTCTTCTTATTCATTTCTCCTTCTTCTGTGACTCATTTATTTTTGATTTACTTGCACTCTAATTCAAGAATTTGGTTCATTCCTTTCCACTTCTGTTTGTTGATTTACAATTCTTCTCTTAATTCTTTCATACTCAACATTTTGTTTGTTACGAACTTCTTCATGTCTTCTTACTCCATTCTCGTGATTGTTTTGATGTATTGCTTGTTGTCTCTCAGTTTCTTCCATAAGTTGCTGTTCTTCCTCTCGATTCTGATTGTTTTCTTTATGATTTGGTCTTGTTCGTAAATTCTCCATATTTTGTTCACGGTTTGGTATTAAAATGAAACGATTTTCTTGATTTCTATCACCTTGATTCTGCGCTTGTTCTTGCATATCATTTTCATTATTGATTATCGGTGAATTTTGTCCTTCTCTTTCTATTCTAACATTTGATCTTGCAATACTTTGAGATTTCCTCCTTTGTAACATCTCATTTTCCATCCTCAATTCTTGATTTTGTCTTGTTAATTTGGCACGTTCTTCAGCTTCGATCATTCATTCTTTTTGGATTCCTTGTCTCAATGTTTCTAGCATCTCCCTTTCTCTTTCAAGAATTGTTCCTCCCATCAACCTCCCATTTTCTCTGATTTGTGTTTCTCTATCTTCTTCTTCTGGTGTATTAGTTCTCCAAGTGTGTATACTCACTTGATCATGATCTTCTACTTGTTGAGCTTGATTTCTTCGATTACTCCTTCTTCTACTAGGTTCTCCTATTATATTTGCTTCTCCTCCTGCTAATCTTACACTTCTTCTTACTTCAATTAATGGTTCTGATGTGTTTCTTCTTCTTGTCATTTTTCTGGTACAGGAATTCTTTCTCTCCCTGTTTCTAGCGCCAATTATGTAGTTGCAGAATAACCTACAACTACACCCTCAATAGAATTAGTAAAAACTCAAGAAGTTCTTGATGATGAATAACAATTTTCTTATTAATGTTCTCAATTGATCACAAAGAAGTATCTAAATGGAATTAGAATAGTTACAACTTTCTCTATTCTCTTTCCTAAAATATTTTCTAACACTCACTTAAAGAACCTCCCGAATTTTACATTTGAACTCCTATTTATAGTAAAACTTTATACAGTTGTACATGAGTTACGAAGTATCGCAACTCATACTCGCAAAGTTATTCCATCCTCGCAAAACTTCATATTTCTCCACGCTTCTTCTATCATCGTAACATTTTATAATTCTTTTCTCCTTTATTTATTACGATACTCGTGAACTATTATCTTGCGATATTCAGTACTTACAATTCTTCTCCTTTACCTCTTATTGGTTTGAATGTATGTGCTTCGAAATTATTTTTGAATGACTTTGTTTCTCGATATCCACCATTGGAAACACTTGATTCTAACACTATGCAGGTTTGCCAAGAGGAATGCATGGAAATTCCCAAATTCTATGTTCTTTATACACTTCCGAGTGTGGACAAGAATAAGTGTGGGGGAAATTTCTATCGATCTATAACTTTACTATTGTTTTCTTGTGCTAATATTTGTATGGAGTTATTATGTGCAAAACAGGTACTATGGGAGGATCCCCAAATTTTCCGATTGTTAGTATATGGGGAATGAATCTTACAAGAGCCATGTCGGGCCGTCGACTTTAAAACAAGCGCTAAGTGGGAGGCAACCCACCTGTTTTGTATTTCTTATCCTTTTGTTTTTATTTTCTTTGAGTTTCGTTTATTTATTTTTCTTGTTCCATATCATATTAAGATTTCCCACCTTGACTTTACTTGGACGATTCAATTACATTGAGGACAATGTAAGGTTTAAGTGTGGGGGAGTGGCTAAGCATATATTTTTGCATAAAAAAAAAAGAGAATTTTTTTGCATACAACTTTTAACTTTTAGAGATTTTAGAGTCACTAGCATGCTTCTAGGTATGATTACATAGAGAATTCTGACCGACATAATTGAACTTGGAAGTGTTAGGGAACTACGTTCGATTTCTTGCTTGTTAGAGTGTTAAATAATGGATTTAATCATGCCGGTGATGTAAATTTGGTGCAGGGAGAAGTGCGTTATTAGAGTTGCTGATCAATCATTAGTGGAGACTACCCATTTTCATATCATGTGAGGCACCGACCAGAATTTTTCCTTGACTAAAGAGCTTCTTTTGAGTGTGTGTCACCGTACGTTAATTCCGGGTAGAATGGTGAGCTACCCAATTTCACACCAATTTCAGCACTATTTTGATCTCTTGAGTGCTAATTTTTGTCAATCATGAGGGTGACATCTATAGATGAAAGCTTCCTTATTGTAGTTCGATTTGCAGTTAACACCATTCTCTCTCTCGACAACAACGGGTCCATAGAAACACCATAATCATCAACAACAAGGGAGCGACATCAAAATCTACAAGGAAAGTTGAAAAGGTTCAAGGTTTGAAAGCAACAATGGAACAAGAAAAATAGCATAATTTTATATCAAAGTTGAAGACTTACAATACAATGAGGTAATTATATATTCAAGTATGAAGACTAATTTACAAGAGCAAAGAAAATCAAAAGGTGAGACTTATTGAAATTTATGATTTCGAGACGATACAAGTTGTGAAGAATCAAGCGGTAAAGTACTTTTTCACGACCATGGTTTATTTTATTTTTCACTTTGTTTTGTATTTTGTTTCTCTTGTCTAAAAAAAAAAAACATGAAAAAAATGAAAGAATAAAAAAATAAAATAAAATAAAATATATATGAGACAAAAGAAATATCTATTATTGTTTTGTGTTGAATAAGCCGTGGGGAAGGAAAATCTATAAAGAAGTTTCAAGCGACAAAGATTTTAAGGAAAAAGGTTACAAATTGTTAAGGATCTATGAAGCTAAAGAGTTTATCACCAATAGTTGAAGCCGAAGACCAAGAAGATGAAGACAAGGAGAGGAAGACGTTTCTATTGGATGCCGTGAGAGTGGTGTTATCATAATTGGCAATCGGATGTGAAGGTAAGTAAGTAATCTCATCCTCGATATAAGTGGTTGATTTCCTTTCTTAGAGATCGTTAGAAAAATGGTTTTTCAAAATGTTAAAAGATGTGGGTTTTACAAAATTTCAAAAGTTATCCTTCCCACCATTCAACGTGTTGTAGGAATTCTCTTTTCATTCCTACTTGCACACATGTGAGACCCATAAAAAAGGCGTCTTTTTGAGTGCAATTATCATAAAACCCTTTTGGTGAGGCATAAGTCGAGGCGAAATGCTTATTGATCGTTTCTCAAACACGCGTTCTCTCATTATGGTGTGGTTATTTATCACTCAACATTTAAGAATGAGAATATGTTCTTTAGTATTTCTAACTTCTTATTACTAGCATGCATAAACTTTATGTCCTCATAGCTCTTTGGATGCTTGGGACGCTGGAACGCTTTGAAGTTGTAAGTTTTGGTTTGATTTGCTCGAGGACTAGCAAAGTCTAAGTGTGGGGGAATTTGATAGGTGTAGAATACACCTAATTTACTATCTAGTAGTTTATGCTTTCTTTGCTATTTTTCTTGTAAATTATGTATTTTACGTGTGTTTTTGAGTTATTAGGTACTCTGGAGTCGCACGGAGGAAAAGGAGAAGAAATCGTTCAATCTGAGCCAAAAGGGAAAAAAGGTCATTTCAGGGGTGAACACTATATGGATCCCAGTCAAGGTTAAGGGGCAGTCATGTTTGGAGAATAACTAAAGAAAACCCAGATAAGGATAAGGGGAAACTCATTGGGTGGCCACATCCCATCTTGGGTGCAAATATCCGACCCAAGACTTATAACCTAAATTCAGTCGATTATTTTCTACTCTCATCTTTCTTCTTTTGTTATGAGATAAGAAACAACAGGGATTAATCAAATCGAGACAAGGGAAGAAGCAGATGGAATTGATGCAACAAAATCAGATAAGAATGATGCTGTGATTTAGAGAAGAAGAAGAAATAGAGACTGCTTCGAAATCAGTGAGTGAAGAAAGAATCGATAGCCGCTGTAAATCCGAGAGATCGAAAAGGGGGTGGATTCAAGAGCTACATCGAGATAAAAATGAAATGGGTTATGTTCTCTGGTTCAAATTTGAATGATGAAGATGTTGTGATTACTGTCAAAATTGGGTTTGTGAGTTCGAATTCATGATGAGATATTCAGGGGATTAAGAAGATGCAGAGGTGCAAGTGAAAGCAGCTGAAATAATGATGCTATGAATGAATAGAAGTGCTGAATTAGATGTATGCTAGGATTGCAGGAATTGAAGACAAGAAAGGCCTGAATTCGGCCTGAGAAAGCCCTGTAAATAGCCGAAACTCGGCCGGATTTCTATTCCGGCGAGTTAACTCAGCGATCCCGATGACCGATCCGATCCAGCTCAGCGAATAAGCCAATCCAGCCGACTAAGACAACTGACTCAAAGATGACTTGACTATATCCTTTGACCTTTGACTAATAGTTGACTGATGGTTGACCTGTTTGACTGACGGAATATTCCCTTGCCGGGAGAGAATCTCAGGTTGCCAGCGGCGACGGATTCCGGACTATTTCCGGCCAAAACCCAGTTTTCCGGCGAGCTAAAAATACAAAATTTTGTGTGGATTTCTCTCATGGGATGTGAAGAGTTGGACTTGGAATTGAATGAAGTATTTGGCTTGGATTTGGAAAGAGGAGATGGAAGATTTGAGAAAGGCTTGGATTTGGAAATTGAGCTACAAAGGGAAAGGGATTCTATTCCTTGGAAGATTTGGAGAAGCATTGAAGCCTATAAATAAAGGAGTTCTCTACACTTCTTTAGACACATCTTTTTGCATATTTTTTGCACACTTTTACACACACAATACTTTTCTCTTTGTGTGAACTCCTTAATATGAGTAACTAATTTGATTGAGGATGAATTCCTAGTTCTTAACATGTTTTGAGTTTTGTTTTAAATCTACTTTGATTTTCACATGATTATCGTTTGTTTTTACTAATATGAGTGTTTATGATTGATTGATAGATTTTTTAGGTGGACAACTAAATTGATTTGTTAATTTGATCTAAAGCTAGTGAAAGTTAGGGGATAAGTAATCGTTTCTTGACTCTTTACACAAGTAGAAAACACAAGACCTTGCGGAGGGATTCCGTGGAGCAATTGTGTGTGAAAACAACGCTAGAAAGTGGACCAAGCGAACCGAGTCTAACTACTAGTACTACACCTAAGTTCATAAATCTTAATGCGTTTGGGGAATTACATCTTGTAAGCGAACCTCAAGGTGGTTCTTTAGAATAGAATCTGATAACTAAGCGAACCTGTTACTCAGTGAAATAAGGAATTTTGGGGTTAGCTAAGCGAACCTGCTATCCTACGGTTGGTGATAATCTGTGACTAATAAGAAGTGGAAAAGAACATAACTTTAATCATTGTTTTGCAGCGAAGAAGGATTCCTTGATCTATTCTCTCTTATTGATTTCTCTTATCTTTTTAATTGCTTTGTTTATTTTATTTACTTTCTTAAATTCTTAACCAATACCCCACTTTTGTGTGACAATTCTACAACTAGAATCTCGTGCTCCTCGTGGGATCGACCTTGACTTCCCTATATTACTTGTCAATTAGGTAGTAAAGTATTAATTAATTTGTTGTGGTTATGACACGCATACAAATACCCTGCAACACAATCTCGACGAAGAACCACAAACTCCTCCTTCTTTTCCCGCACAAAGTGTACTTCTTCCTTGCTTTCCTGAACTGCTCTGAACCTCACCTTAAGACTCTGCGAACACAAGGTAAGAACAGCTACACCCTTAACACAACGATGAGAGACAATGGTAGATTTTGCTGTTCTTCTTGGCACATCACAGGGCCCATGATCCTTGTAATTTAAACCCTGCAACACTCAACTTGAACTGAACCCAACAGCGTTCTCATATGAGCTTCAAGACTTCTTATCCTAGATGCACAACCACTTATTTTCTGCCAACTCTTCACACATTATTAAACATTCCAACTGCAGTTCAGCTCAATGGAAATAACCACAAAATTCAGCCATATCACCAGCATTTACACACACATTCATCCAGTTCAGTGCAAATCAACTCAAAACCCTGTAATATTCAATATCTCTTGCAACACCACATTCTCAAACTCAGTTACAGACCACCATGACCTCTCGACAGCATTACTACCATGACCCACGGCTGAAAACACCATCTTTATGCTCCATGACCATTAACCCAGTTCATCCATCATTTCATCTCTATCTCTATTTCTCGCTTCTCTTTTCTCAGCTCCTGTACATTCATTCCAGTACTACCACCAACACAGTAAAACCATCCTCTCGGCTCGACCGCTTTGCAACTTCAATACCTGCCCAGAAACTCAGCATAGCCATCTCAGTTCCTCCAAAGCTTCTACCATATCCACAAATCATTACAGAGCCATCATCTTCTCATTTGAAACCCATGCTCAGTTGTATAGCTCCAGCCACCCAACCTTCTCCAATTCAGTTCAAGCTTCATATCACCAATGCCATCTCCTTTTCATTACATCTTCCTTGCACCTAGATATTGCATCACCACCTACCAGTACCACTAATTCCATTTTAGGACCTTAGCATAACCACCATTCTGCAGCTTCTCAGTTCATCCTTCTACCAACTGAATCACAAATGAACCATCACAAGACTGCACCTCATACCAGTTCACAGATGCATCACACAGCGCCACCAACTCAGTTGTTAATCCACCCTTCTTCACAGAGATCACCACCATATTCATCTTCATAACTGTCATACCATCTGTGACTCAAATCAACACCCATCACTGCAATTCTCAGGTCCTTGTTCTTTGATTAGCACCATCAGTAATAATAGCACAACACCAAGATATCCTCTTCCCTGAGTCTTGAAACTATCTCATCCTTAACAAAGACTTCCACCAAAACCCTAACTCCAATTTCTAAACCCAAATTTCTTCATTAATTTTCATCACAATAGCATATCGAATTCACATCTCAGATCCACACAATCTTCTAGTAAATCAACAGCAATAGATAAACAAATTCAATCCCTCACGAATCGAGCTACCAGTTTCATCAGAGCAGATTCAATTCCAACACCCAAACCTCTTTGTTCATCTCAGTGTCTGAATCGGGTTAGAACCCTAAATAATTGCAAATTAAATAGAACCCAGCTTGTAATTCACCTGTCAACTTCAGACTAAACAAACAACAACAGCTCAACCTTTCATTTCACCAGCAGAACAACCAAAAACCCTTAGATTCAATCTTACTACAGAATATCATTTGGGGAAGAACTTTCTTCTTCTTTGTTCATGAAATCATTTCCAACCTCTGAAATCCATCGATTTCTTCCACCAGTGGCAGCCCTTTTCTAACACAGATGCAGAAATAAATGAGATGAAATAAAACCCAATGATTTCATCTATGAAATTTAGGTTTGTGTAGGAAGTAAAATTGATATTGACATCCCATGGGTTAGGATAAGGGGTGCCCAGTACTATTTAGCCCGTCAGTTTCGCACAACCGACAATTCATCCTTCACTCCTTCTCGCGCAACCTGGCCTGCTCCAAGTATAGCTCGCATGTGAATTGACCTCTTTGCCTTTACGCTCCAAAAGGACAATTTCTCCTTCTTTTGCTCCAAAGGACTCCATTGCACCTAATCAACTCAAATTCACACATAAGATACATATTTCACAAAATAAATAGCAAAGAAAGCATAAATACTAGATATAAAATTAGGTGTTTTACAACACCTATCAAATTCCCCCACACTTAGACTTTGCTAGTCCTCGAGCAAATCAAACAAAACTTATTCTAAAAGATACATACAACTCCCGTGAGCGTTTTCTAGAGAAATACCCACACAACCTACATTCCAACTTACAAGTTCTCCGAAATGATAGTATCCAACGCGCTAAAAAGACATAGAGATTCTGCACACTAGTCATAAGAAGTTAGACACATAAATGAACACAATCTCATTCTTAAAAGTTGAGAGAGAAATAACCATCCCTTATCGAAAGAAATTCGGGTTCAGAGTGATCAAAAGTCTCGACTCTGCCTCACAAGAAAGGATTTTATGAAATTGATCTCAATAATAAACAGCTCTTTATGGGTCACACATCTGTCCAGGTGGGAATGAAGAGAGAATCCTGCGACACGTTGAATAGTAGGAAAGCAAACCCTCCGAAGTGTTTTGAAAACCCACATCTTTTATTCATTTTGAAAACCCTTTTTTTCTGATGATCTCTAAGAAATGAAATCAACCACTTAACAAAGGTGGGAATATGCTTACTTACCTCGTTATCCGTTTGGCGTGCAGTTATCACCACTCTCACAACATCCATAGAAACGTCTTCGGTCTTCAATCCCTGTCTTCATCTTAGGTCTTCAACTCTTGATGATAACTCTTGAACTTCGTAGAATCTTGACAATGTGATTCTTTCCTCTCATTCCTTGTTGCTTGAAACTTCACTGTAGATATTTCTTCTTCCGTTGGCTTATTGAATGAATACAAAACCAAAATATGATGCAATGAATTTTTTTTTTTTTTTTTTTTCTTCTCTTTTTTTTTCGGGTATTTTTTTTGTGTGTGAATACAAAGTAAATACAAAATGAAAACAAACAAAAATAAAAACTAATGATGATCCTAAAAAACTTTTCCCTTGTCTTTTTTTTTTCTTTTGAGACAAGAGAATATAATACAAATAAAAATAAAAATAAAAATGCAAGTACAAATGCCATGGTGTGAGTACTTTACCGCTTGATTCTTCACAACTTGTATGTCTCGATATCATAAACTTCTTGAATTCTCATCTTGATAATCTTCACTCTTGTACAATAGTCTTCAACTTGTAAAAATTCTACTCCTTGTCTTGTTGCTATACTTGAATCTGAAATCTGCTCATTTTTGTACCGTTGCTTGTAAACCTAGAACGTCTTCAACTTTCCTTCGAACTTGTGATGCTTCTCTTGTTGATGATGATGGTGTTTCTATGGACCTGTAGGTGTAGAGAGAGATAAAGTGGATGGTACTAACTGCGAACAAGATTACAAGTGGTATGTAAGTTAGCAATTCGATGTCACCATTCATGATTGATAAATAGCACTCAAGAGATCAAAATAGTGCTTCTATTGGTGGGAGGTTGGGTAGCTCACCATTCTACCCGGAGTTTACATATGGTGACACACACTCTAAAAGAACATATTTAGACAGGTACAAAGAAGTGAAGGTCGGTGCCTCTCATGATGTAACATGGGTAGTCTCCACTATAGGGGGCCACTACTCTACTACTGAATTCAGTCTGCACCATATTTGCCACTGGCATGGTTAAATCCAACTTTAACTCTTATACAAGTAAGAAACCCGATCATGTTCTCTGTCATCTCTAAGTTCAGTCACTCTTATGAGAATCTCGATGTAATCTTAGCGACATGGATACTATGTGACTCTAAAATAACTACAAGTTGAAGTTTTCCATGCACTAATTTACACAAAAGTTGAAAATTTTGAAAAAATTTACAATGCAAACCACTCCCCCACACTTAAACTTTACATTGTCCTCAATGTAAATTGAGTCATCCAAAGTAAGTCAAGGTGGGAAATTATGCATGACAAATGACAAGAAATCAGAAAAATAAAATCAATATAATACAAGAAAAAGCTAAAAACAAAACAAGAAAATGAAAATAAGACAAGAGATACTCATCCTATGGGGTTCCTCCCATTTAGCGCTTGGTTTAAATTCGTCAGCCCGATTGTCTCCTTGCTTTGTATGACTCCTCCAGAGGGAGTGCATCCACAAAATTCTCTCCTTCTACCACTTCGGAAGTGAAATTCTCATAATATGGTTTCAACCGGTGCCCATTAACTTTAAGTTCCTTGCCTGTAGCAATACTACGAATTTCTACTGCACCATGAGAGAACACATTAGTAACAATGAAAGGTCCAATCCAACGTGACCTTAGTTTACCCGGAAATAAATGCAAGCGAGAATTAAACAAAAGCACTTTCTGCCCAACACAAAATTGTTTTCTAGAAATCATAGTATCATGAAAGGCCTTCGTTTTCTCCTTGTAAATGCGAGAGCTTTCAAATGAATAATTGCGAAGCTCCTCTAGCTCTTGGATTTGTAACTTCCTTTGCTTTCCAGCCCCATCAATCTCCATATTGCATTGATTTATCGCCCAAAATGCTTTATGTTCAATCTCCATAGGTAAATGACAAGGTTTACCATACACAATCCTAAAGGGAGACATCCCAATAGGTGTCTTGTATGCGGTTCTATAAGCACACAAAGCATCATTTAGCCGCATGCTCCAATCTTTCCTTGTTGGATTTACCGTCTTTTCTAGTATGGATTTCACCTCCCGGTTGGAAACATCGGCTTGTCCATTAGTTTGAGGATGATAAGGTTTTGCAATCTTGTGCGACACATTGTACTTCTTTAACAAGCTTTGTAAAGTCCTGTTGTTGAAGTGAGAACCCCCATCGCTAATTATGGCTCTTGGAATTCCAAACCTTGCAAAAATGTTAGCTTGCACAAAATCTGAAACAACCTTGGAATCATTAGTAGGGGTGGACTTAGCTTCCACCCATTTAGAGACATAATCAATAGAAAGTAAGATGTAAAAATTCCCATGAGAGTTGACAAAAGGACCCATAAAATCAATACCCCATACATCAAAAACTTCAATAAATTGAATAAAAGTTTGTGGCATTTGATTTCGGGCACCTAGATTGCCTGTTCTTTGGCACCTATCACAAGTTGTGCAAAATATATGTGCATCGTTAAACAAGGTTAGCCAATAGAAACCGCTTTCAAGTACCTTGTGAGCGGTTCTTTTACTTCCAAAATGTCCTCCACAAGCATAAGAGTGACAAAATGACAAGATAGAATTAAACTCAGATTCTGGAACGCACCTTCTTATTACTTGGTCATTGCCATGTTTCCATAAGTATGGATCATCCCATATGTATTGGTTCCCTAACCTCTTTAGTTTGTCCCTCTCAGAACAAGACAAGTTCCTTGGGATTTGTTTAGTTACCAAGTAATTCCCAATATCCGCATACCATGGTTCACCAAAGGCAATTGAGAATAGTTGCTCATCCGGGAAATTTTCACGCAATGGGATAGCTTTTTTGTCTACAGCAAGATGGCTCAAGTGATCCGCAACGGTGTTCTCAATTCCTTTCTTGTCTTTGATTTCAATATCAAACTCTTGCAAGAGTAAAATCCATCGTATGAGCCTCGGTTTCGCTTTTTTCTTCATTATCAAGTACCTAAGAGCTGCATGGTCAGAAAAGAAAACAAATTTTGTACCAATTAGATAAGAGAGAAATTTCTCTAATGCAAATACAATAGCTAAAAACTCTTTTTCAGTGGTTGTGTAGTTTTGTTGGTCCTCATTTAACGTTCTAGAAGCATAATAAATGGCATGAGGTATCTTCCCCACAAGCTGCCCAAGTACCGCACCAACCGCGTAGTCACTAGCATCACACATTAGATCAAAAGGCTTGCTCCAATCCGGTGGTTTAATGATAGAGGCTGAAATCAAAAGTTCTTTCAAACGATTGAATGCCGCCATACACTTCTCTTCGAAGTTAAAAACCACATCTTTTTGCAATAAGTTGCAAAGTGCTGATGCTATCTTGGAAAAATCCTTGATAAATCTATGATAGAAACCTGCATGACCAAGAAAAGAGCGTATCTCCCTCACCGTAGTGGGAGGGGTTAGAGCACGAATAAGGTCTATCTTAGATTTATCCACTTCCAAGCCCTTAGAAGATATTATATGGCCTAAAACTATGCCATGAGTTACCATAAAATGGCACTTCTCCCAATTTAGCACAAGGTTAGTTTCAACACATCGTTCAAGGATTAAAGATAAGTTGTTCAAACAAAGGTCAAATGAATCACCAAAGACACTAAAGTCATCCATAAACACTTCAATGACGTTTTCAACATACTCGGAAAAGATACTTACCATACACCTTTGAAAGGTAGCTGGAGCATTTCATAAGCCAAAAGGCATCCTTCTATAAGCAAAAGAACCAAAAGGACAAGTGAAAGTGGTTTTTTCTTGGTCCTCCAGTGCTATCACAATCTGATTGTACCCTGAATAACCATCAAGGAAGCAATAATAAGCATGTCCAGCTAAACGTTCAAGCATTTGATCAATAAAGGGTAAAGGAAAATTATCCTTCCTAGTAGTAGAATTCAACTTTGTATAATCAATACAAACCATCCAACTGGTTTGCACATGAGTTGGGACAAGTTCGTTCTCATCATTCTCTACCTCCGTTACACCTGATTTCTTTGGTAAAACTTGCACCGGGCTCACCCACTTGCTATCGGATATGGGGTAGATAACACACACTTCCAAAAGCTTGAGTATCTCCTTTTTCACAACTTCCATCATGGGAGGGTTCAAACGACGTTACGCTTCCCTTGTAGGCTTTGCATCGTCCTCCAAAAGAATCTTATGCATATAAACGGCAGGGCTTATACCCTTGATATCAGCGATTATCCATCCTATGGCCGTCTTGTGCTTCCTTAGAACCCTTAGAATTTTTTTCTCCTGTAATCCACTAAGCTCGTCAGAAACAATCACAGGTAACTCTTCATTGTCACCCAAGTACAATTACTTTAAGTGACTTGGAAGAGGTTTCAATTCCAACTTTGGAGATTTAACAATAGAAGGTAAAAGCTTTTCATCACTTCATGGTAAAGAAATAAAAGAGATATTATGAGTTTCCGGACATCCTTGTAGTGAGTTGAGATCACCAAGGGCTTCTTAACTTCGTTACCACACTCTACTCCATCATCCATGGATGTAGTTAAAACAGTTTCCAAAGCATCATCACCATTCAATTCAAACACTTTTTGCGCCAATGCATCCATAACATCAACGGAGAAACAAGAGTGGACATCACTAGGATATATCATCGTCTTCAGTCCCCGCTGGAAGCATAGCCTTGAAAATGGTATAAAACTCCATAAGATACTTGTTTGGATCTTCATTTGCCATGCCATGAAACTTTGGCAACTCTCTAAGCAACCCCGGCATGATATCGAATGTTGAGTTGGTTTGAATACACCATCGTTGTGCATCAAGCCTATGAGAAGCCAAATCCTTGAGTGTACGATTTGCGTCTTCCATTGCTTCTTCTTATTCAACTAGTGGTTCTTCTACAAATGGAACCTCTAGTTCTTCTTCTAGTTGTAATTCTTCTTCCACTTCTAACTCTTGCTCTTCCGTGTCTTGACTTGGTTGGAGTATTGTGCCTCTTCGAGTAGCAATCCCGCACCTTGGATAATTCCAATCTTTAGAAGCCAGGGATTAGTACCTGAAAAACAATTCTCGCAAACAAGTGAGAAACAAGACAAGAAACGAAAAGCAAATATGCAAGCAGAAAAATGATAAAAAGAAACTAAAAACTTAATAACAAGCCGTATGCCTCCCCGGCAACGGCGCCAAAATTTGGCCGTCAGTTTCGCACAACCGATAATTCATCCTTCACTCCTTCTCGCGCAACCTGGCCTGCTCCAAGTATAGCTCGCATGTGAATTGACCTCTTTTCCTTTACGCTCCAAAAGGACAATTTCTCCTTCTTTTGCTCCAAAGGACTCCATTGCACCTAATCAACTCAAATTCACACATAAGATACATATTTCACAAAATAAATAGCAAAGAAAGCATATATACTAGATATAAAATTAGGAGTTTTACAACACCTATCAACCATTTTGTTTGAATAATGTTTGTGCAGCTTCATAACCAGTTTTGTCCACAATGTTGTACAAACAACGTGTTTAAGGGCAGTGGGTCACATCCACTTGTTTTTATTCCCCGACGTTGACGAAACTGGTATATACCAGGTATAAATAACATTGGCCTATTTATGCACATATTTTCACCACTCGCCACGTGTCCTCGGTCAAACACGTGGGAGACATGTGACGCGGAGCATCAAGAGATGATGCCACGTACATACAGCCAAGAAACGTGTATCGTCAGGGAGGGACCCTCATCTAGCAAATCCGATGGCACCTAATCAAGGAGTATCGAGACAAAATGTTGCTGCGAAGCACTGAAAACACCCTCGGACTCACTTTATTCCATCTCGAGAAAGGTCCCAGATCGACGGCCAGGACCAAGCTAACTGACACGGATATGACAGGGGAAGGAGACCGTGGTTTGTCGCGTGCATACGACTCAACCACCCGCATTAAACACCCTGGGTAATGTACATTTCAACCAACCCGAGGGAGACACGACCATAACTCTTCGGCTACAAGGAAGAAATGATGGGGACATCGTGAAAGACGAAGAGGTCCGCGTACGGGCATAAATCACAAGACGATAAGAGCACAACGGATTTTACTAGTGGACCCCACGGCGGAACCCCTATAAATACCCCTCCTCACTAAGAGAGAGGGGCAAGTCGGTTCGAAAACAAGAGAAGAGGAGAGAGAATTAGGAAGAGTAAGTGGTTTCCCTAATCCCGCAGACTCAGTTAAAACCCCAAAAGTCATTTGACTATATTTGTAATCAATCCACACATAATGAAATCCTCCCAACCCCGTGGATGTAGGCCTTAGTGCTGAACCACGTAAATAATCGTCTCATTTACATTCAACACTTACATTCCGCACTCTATATTCAGTATTTTTCATGTTAAGCTTTACATTACTTGTCGGTCTTTATTTACTTTACTATACGAACGTTGTTAGTGATTAACATACGATTAGACGAGGATGAGTCCGAAGACTCAGAGTCGATGAATCGTTATATTCACTTCGCTTTACACATATTACATTTAATTTGTGATTTTTAATGTGTGCGAACATTGTTTGTGAACATGTAGATACCATCGTAATTTACGCGTTCACAATCTGGCGCTAGAAACAGGAACTCTGTCCCGGTAAAAGATTTATCTTATCCTGTGATTTGAACGCTCCGTCCGTTCCGAGCACCGCTCTCTGTTTTTTATTTTTTTAACACTCACAAATAACACCTGAAGATAACGTCTTTATGGGTCTCCCCACGCATTATCTAGTAGATCTATATCTTTGAAATCATTTTTAAGTTCTTGCCTTTGGAAAATAAAACGTATGGATATATCCACGTCTATTCTAGTAGATCTACATCTTCGAAATCATTTTTAAGTCTTTCCTTTGGAAAATAAAATGTATGGATAGATCCACGTCTATTCTAGTAGATCTACATCTTTGAAATCGTTTTTAAGTATTGCCTTTGGGAAATAAAACGTATGGATAGATCCACGTCTATTATAGTAGATCTACATCTTCGAAATCATTTTTAAGTCTTGCCTTTGGAAAATAAAACGTATGGATAGATCCACGTCTATTCTAGTAGATCTACATCTTCGAAATCATTTTTAAGTCTTGCCTTTGGAAAATAAAACGTATGGATAAATCCACGTCTATTTTAGTAGATCTACATCATCGAAAGCGTTTTAATAAATAAGTCTCATGGATATACCTTGCAAACAGTTTTAAAGATATTGGGTGAGATATGTCCGCGTCGACTTACCTTTTATCATGTCTACGTTTCTTTTGCAAACTACACATGCATGTGGTCAAACTTGTGAAATAAACCAGAGGCAATCAAGAGATCTGATATCCCTGAAAAGGGGAATAATAGCCGGATAGTCTCTTCAAGCCTCCGGGATCTGATTTCCAGAACTCTACTAACGGGTTCCCCTTGAACCGATCCTTTTGTGTACTTGATAAACTTTCCAGAAAATCATCAGAAATGGAGAAGAACAAAGATATAGGAAAAACAAAGGTCTCGTAAAAAGAAACACCGAGGACGACACCGGTAATGACTAGGAGCAAGAAAAAGGACGAAAATCTCAAAGTGATAGACAAGACACAGAATAGAGCAGAAAGCTCGAGGATTTTAGATGCCAGCGTTATTGCAGCGGAAGCTCTAAAGGCCGCGGCTGCCAAAGCCGTAGCATCGAAGGTCGTGGCATCCAAGGGAGGAGCCTCCAAAGTGACCACTGCCACCCGACCGCACGAACAGTGTGAAGGGATGGAAGAGTCAGGAATGCGACAACCTCTCTACAGAATGCCTCTCACCAATGAACTGAACGTTCCCCTCCAAGTCAATCCACCGCTCCTAATAACAAACCAGCACATTCATCAGCCAACAGAGCAGCAAAATTCGCAGATAGATCCACCTGAACCCTTTATTCAAATTATCTACGAAGATCAGTTGATAGCAGCTGGAGGGCAAGTGCAGGAAGGAACTCCTAACCAGGAATCAAATCACTCCGTCCTGATGAGGGTAGAGCTAGAAGAATTGAGAAGGAATCAAAAGACGTACGCGGACACGGTATCTCTATTAGTTTAAGAAAATCAGCAACTCAGAGAAAAACCTACCCATAACATGGAAATGTGAGTCCATCGCGACGAGGCTAGCTCAATGGCACCAAGACCGAATCAGGATCGAACGATGGTGGTGTCCAACATCCCAGATACATTGAACCAAAGAGACGCAAGAGGAAGTCGAATATCCGAACCAGATTACAACCCTGATAACTCATACTACTTCGACAGCGATACCCCGCGCCTGGAACGACCCTCTGCTCAGGAAGAACATCGGCGCACAATGGAAGATCTCCGCGTCGAGATGATGGCGGAGATCAAACAACTAAAAGCTAGGCAAGGGTGGGGGGGGGGAGATTGGAGCAAGTGATGAAGGAAGCGAGCACTACCCCCCTAACACAACACTTGGACAAAGCTCTCATTCCTCAGAAGTGCTCTGTTCCGGCCTTCGAATGCTACGACGGATCTAGCGATCCCGCTGCCCATCTTTGTTATTATAATCGAATGATGGAACGATGGAATTATGACGAGGCCATATTGTGCATATACTTCCATTCAAGTTTGAAAGGATCCGCCCTCTCCTGGTTCGACAACTTGCCACCAAATTCTATTAATTCATACGACCAACTTACTGAGAGGTTCTTGAAAACTTATATGTATAAAAAAGTTGTAAACACCGAAATGGATAAACGCTTCTCACTAGCAGTCAAGTACAAGGAAACAATCAGAGAATACACAGACAGGTGGCACAAGATCTGTCAAGCCATCGAAAACATAGACCCCATGGTCAGCGTCAACTGCTACAAGTGGGGGCTCGACATAATGAGTCCCATATTCGTCGAAATCCACGGCACCGTCCCCGCTACCGAAGGAGACCTTCGAGTGATCATAGAAAAGTATGCTAGGATAGAAGAAATCCAACGAGAAAATCCTAGAGCTCAGACCCAGCGTCCACCATGCACAAACTCTGCGGAACAATCCAGCGAACCAAAAAGGGGCAGCTCAAGTGAATGACCTATCGAAAACAGAAGAGATCGCAGGGATGATCGACGAGGGGATGTTTGAAAATTTGAAGATCAAGTATACACAAAGATGAATGCCAGTTACTCGCGCATCTTGAAAGAAATCAAGGGTCGTGAAAACCTCGATTGGCCATGGTCTAAGGGGAAACAACCCCCAAGATCCGAAAAATCCAAGGAATACTGTGAATATCATTGTTTCAATGGTCACCTGACAGAGAAATGGAAGAATCTAAAGATAATGATTCAAAAGTTGGTAGATGCGAGAGACCTCAAATAATATGTGCAAAGGACGGGCGAAAAAGATAGGGAAAAAAGAATCAAGCAGGTGAAGCTGCCTGAAGGCAACCGCACCCTTAACACCATCTCATGTTCTGAGTCCACGGGACCATCCCTAACGTCTCAGATAGGTAAGAGGATGAGAAAATAGTTTGAAGACTATTGTGAGCTATATAAAATCGATAGGGAAGAAGTGGACGAGCACAAATAATGGATGGACGCGCCTATGATCTTCGACATGGACGATGTAGAAGAAGATATGGAGGATCACAACGACCCCTTGGTCCTCACACTGCCAATTGCAGGATGCAATATCAAGAAAATCCTCATCGATGGGGGAAGCTCCGTTAATGTTCTATTTTATGATACATTCAAACGAATGGAACTCAACGATGAACAACTATTATCTGCATACTACACTATCTACGGATTCAACGGAGCATCCACGAAACCGTTAGGGGATATTGTCTTGAAAGTAGACGCAGGGCCAATGAAGGTCGACACCCGGTTTGGCATGGTGGACACACCCTTACCATACAATGCCATAATCGGCCAAAGGTGGGTGCATAAACTCAAGGGAGTGGCTGCTACATACCACCAATACCTAAGGTTTCCGACCTCCTAGGGGGTAATAGAGATAAAGGGAGACCAAGTCACGGCGCGAGAGTGTCAAACTCTGCAAGACAAGCTCAACGTCTAACAAGATGAGAAACGAAAGAACCGAAGATCCCGAAATAAGGAAGACGCAAAAGAAAAAGCCATCGACGCTTACCTAGAAGAAATCTCCGAAAGAATCCTTTCAAAGGGAAACACGATTGGGAACACATAGGCAAGTACCTCGGCCACGAAAGAAGGCGAGGAGCCTACCAAATAGCAATCAAAGAATATTCCTCTCATAGGGGAATCAAAACCCACGTTTACACCTGTGGAAGCGGTGAAAGAAATAAATATAGGAACTGAAAGAGAACCTAGGATGGTCAAGATCGGAACTCTGATGGATAAGGAGAGTGAAGCATCCTTAATAAAATTACTCAAGGATTACGCAGATGTCTTCGCATGGAAGCTAAGGGACATTCCAGGAATCGACCCTAAGACAATCCATCATGAGCTTCGCATAAAACCAGGTACTCCTCCTTTCAGGCAAAAGGTGCGAAAAATAGCCCCAGAATACCACAAAGCAGTCGAAATGGAGCTTCGCAAGCTACTAGAAGACGGATTCATCAAAGAAGTCAAATATCCAACATGGATTTCAAACATGGTCATTGTACCTAAAAAGAACGACGAGGTAAGAATATGCATCGATTTCACCAACCTCAATAAAGCGTGCCCCAAGGACAGCTACCCTTTACCAAGCATCGACCAACTGGTCGAAGCAGTCGAAGGGTACGAAGAGATGTCATTCATGGATGGATACTTTGGATACAACCAAGTATTCTTGTCAGAAGAATATCAGCAGCACACATCATTCTACACCCCGCATGGCCTCTACTGCTACGTGAGAATTCCCTTCGGGCTCCGAAAATCAAGTGTAGTTGCAGGAATTCCCACACTACACCCTACTCAAGAATTTATCAATATTTAAGACACAATTTGAAGATTAAGGACCTTTTTTATTAATATGATCTTAAAAGAATTACAGTAATCAAGAATACAATTCACTTAATAAGATTTTCTCTCTCCTAAAAACTTTCTTGACACTCAAAAATTCATCCTCCTCTTTGGAACTATTCATTTCTTTTATATAGGCATTTACATAGTGGATTATAGATCATGACAGCTCATTTACAGCTAAGATCCCCTTTAATTTCGGACCTGGTTTCTTGCGATAAATCACAGTTAGCATCGCCTTAATCATTCGCAGATTTTATTGATTCGTCGCAGAAATGTCACACTTTTCTCATGTTTCTGTCGTTTTCATCTGATATGTCATTCCTTACGTCACTTTGAGATGTATCGCAGAACTGCTGTTTATTTCGCAGGAATATTGTTGTGACAATATTCTGATCCTACATCTTGCCTCTTCTCATATATTTTCTGCGAAGAAGATAAATATCATGAGAATTTAAATCTCTTGATTTTCCACAACTCCTTGTCTTTTCATACTTCCTTCACTCTGACACGTCTCTACATCCATCGCTAGATATTCTACGCGTGTTTCTTCTCTCATCTATCCCTTGACACATCTTTTTTCAACCATTGAATTCTGACCATTCACGTCTTTTCTTCATTGAATGCATTGATGTTCTCGAGAATCTTCTTCTCTTATAAATATCTTCTTTGCTAATCTCTCCTCTTCTTTTTACTTTCTCTTTTCACTTTTTCTCTGCAACTCTACTGTTCTCCATCTTCTTCCGCAATTCCGGATCTATTACTATTTCAATTTTGTTTCTTTATTCTTCTTCATCTTAATCATCATTCCCATACTAAAAAATGGCTCCTGCTAAAAAATTAGGTCAACCTACTTTCCAAAAACATCAACAGAAGCTCCAAAATTTAGGTTTCACACTTTCTGAGATCCCTGGTCAATCTTCATACTCTGATCTCTTCATTGATCTAGTTTCAGGATTTCCTTCTTCCAATGGGAAAATCCTTATTTCGCTAGGTCAACTAGAAGCTGGCCTTCCTATCCCTCTTTATAACCCAGATCTCCCTCTTTTTTATGAAATTATTTCTCACGCTAAATTTTCACGAGCAATCTACCAATTAAGTGGAGATTGTATTTGTCTCATTCTCGAATATGCCTTTCGTGGAGCTGGTAAAGGATCTCGCTATCCTGAATCTACGAAACATCCTGATTTTAAAGATATCCCAATTACTCCAGCGAAATATACCGTGGAGAATTTCTTTGCGAATTATCAAGTGATTCCCATGAAGAAAGAGAGCACGTGTTGGGCTGTTCATTTGAATAAGAATAAAAAGGTTGGGAAGGATAAACTTCTTATGCAAGATATAGACTATCATTCAAGTAAAAACCAAGGTCCACGCTTCTCAAAAGATGATAAGTGGTGCGGATTTCCTCTCCTCCTTGAAGGTCCATATATTTCTGGCACTCTTGATCTTCCTGCGAATCCTGCGAATCTTGCGGCGTATCGTCCATGGGTTTTTAACTGGCCTGAAAGGAATTCTGAGGTATATATCCCAAAATTTATCATTATTCGCGGATTTGGATAAATGTATTATTCTTACTGATTATTGAAATATCTTTATCAGATTGAAAAAATGAAGCTTAGCTATGCCAATACTGGGAATCCCAATCTCCTACAAATTTTGAAAACCTTCACAGATGAAGTAAGAAACAATCTTCTATAACCTTTAACAATATATTGTTGCCCCTGTTTCTTATCTTTATGTGTGATTGTTTTCAAGGAAATACCATTTTTCGCGGCGGTTATAGCCAAAGATAAAGGCAAAAGATTAATAACTCTAAATGAAGGTTCCGGTGCTTCTCCTCGCCGCAATAAAAATAAAACTGCTGATGGTCCTCCAAAGAAAATCCAAAAAACTCAACCACTTCCTTCTTTAAATTCTCCACTCATAGAGACTTCTCTTACCGCTGATAAAGATAATTAGATTGAAAAGAATGGTGGAGTTAATAATGATGCTTCCGTGGGCACTTCAATACATATTTCTTCCGCAAGAATTAGGTCTGCGATGGGTCTTTCTCAACCTGAGACTCCAATGGATCAATTGTCAAACATTTTTAGAAACCCCATACAAGGTGCTGGAGAGGATGATATTACTCGTACTTGCGACTATCTCTCAAATATCTGCGACGCTTCAATCTTGACTAATAATAAAGATCTTAACGGAGTCTCAAGATTTATTAACCCAGGTTTTCTTCATGCGTTAGCTTCGTTGGTATGCCCCTTTCCTTCATTTTTCTTGTAGTAAACTTTACATTTGTCATGAGTATCAAAGATCTTTTACTTATCTTACTCATTTTCTCTTTTCTGTCACAGACTACTAGAGCTTCTTTTTCTGTTGCTTCAGAATTAGAAAGTAGATTTTCATCATCACAGAAAAGGCTTACTGATTCACAATCTGAATCTGCGAAACTTTGTGAGAAGAATAAGCAATATGAAGCTGAAATCTCCATTCTTCGCGAAAAATGTAAACAGTTGGAAGTAGTTGGAAATACTAAGCTTCTTAATAAAAACCAATTGCTTGAAGTAGAAATTCAAGTTATTCAACAGAAATTAGTTGACAAGGACAAATTCTGCAAACAAGTTATTGGTATTCAAGGATATAGAGATCATAAACCGGGAAAAGAATTGCCTCCGCAAGGCTCATTTAGGCGCTGAGGTTCTTGTAAACAATGTTCTATTCTCTCATTCTTTACCTCCTATAAAGATCAAACCCTTGGAGATAAATAATAATGAAGTTCCTCGTCTCATTGATAAAGATCTAAATTATTCAAGTGATGAAGAAGATTTTTCCGAAGATGAACAAAACCCAACTAAATAAATAGAAGAAGAAGAAGAAAACCTT
Organism: Papaver bracteatum; assembly: GCA_023529315.1. Taxonomy (NCBI): domain Eukaryota; kingdom Viridiplantae; phylum Streptophyta; class Magnoliopsida; order Ranunculales; family Papaveraceae; genus Papaver; species Papaver bracteatum. The sequence continues at coordinate 727,865 of JAJJWX010003522.1, forward strand.
CCCAATGAAGTAGAAGAACAAAATCCTCCTCAAAGGGCAATCGCTAATGATGGAGAAATAGAGGAAGAAGAAAACCCTTATAATGAAGCATAAGAACAAAATCCTCCTCAAAAATCAATCACTGGTGATGGAGAAACTCAAACTGAAAAAGATATTACTGGTGAAGATAATAGTAGCAAACAAGAATGATGAAATTAAAGAAGAATACTCTTTTGAAGTTTTAAATCTTGTTTTATCATGTCTTTCTGCGAAATATCTTGTTCTTTTCCCTGTCCTGCGAATGATTGTAATTTCTGAATCTTTCTTCTTCCTGCTTTTTTTTGCGAAATATTGCAATTTTTGTAACTCAATCATCTTCTTCTGATTATATATTTCTATTAACCTGAATCTCCTATCGCAAAATTCTTGTAACTTGATTGTCTTCTTTTTATTATCTTGATTCTTCTCAAGGATGATAATGAAATATTGTTTTATAATCCCCATATTTTCCCTTCATAATCTTCCTTGTGAAGTACTAATGTATCGCCATTGTAAGAAATCCAAAAATTTCCTCTTGTTGTTAATCTGAAATATGATAAACTTGCCTCTTGTTGTTAACCTGCAATATGATAAACTTGCCTCATCGCAGATATAACCTCTCTTGTGGTCTTATTTCTCCTTCCTAGTTAAAGGCCTTATTATGCCACTTTTATGCGAAAATATCGCAGGACATTCTTACTTTCTCATGTAATAATCCATTGATCTTTCCTTATCATTTATTTTGATATCTGCGATAATATGATAAGTCTAAGCCATCTTGTGAGATTAATCTGTTTTTGCTTTTTAAGACTTATGATATTGCCGTATTTGTGATGAAATCGCAGGACGTCTTTGCGATATATATCCTCTTATCATTGATTTCATTTATCTCATCTTTTGATCTTATCGCAAAAACCCATTGATCTCATTTTAACATTTCTTTTTAGGCTTTTTGGCCTATCATGCGGCAATATGATGGGCCTAAGTATTCTTGCCAATATAAAGTCCCATGGCATTGCTGTCTGTGTCACACGACAATATGACGGGCCTAAATATTCTTGAGAATATAAAGTCCCATGACATTGCCGTCTTTTTTGATACACAGCTCCATAATAGAGGGTATCGCCCTTATCTCCTCCTTGGTTTCCCCTTCAAGGAGACGTACTTCTGCCATACAAGACTAGATCCTCCCATCCGGTTCTAGAAACAACCAATTGTTTTCGTAGCCTCTTATCCTTTATGCATATATAGCTTATAGTTACGAGACTACACCCTAGTGGGGTTTTCTTCGGACCGAACACATCGTAAGCCAAGACTTGCCATGGATGGCCAGGGTAGGTTCATCCATCCCGGGCACCCACAGCTCAACCGTGTACCTCGGCGCCTTGATCATACTTTGCATTCCTTAGGAGAAACTCTCGGGCGCCCAACCAGGGTATAACCTTATATAGTTGGGAATCCAAGTTATCTCTCCCGGATGGATTTTCTATAATCCCAAATCTCCATGACTAGGTTCCAGCAGTAGTTTAGCCTTTCCCATAGCTATGCAAAGAGATACCCCCCTTATGACGTACTTTAAGGACATTGCCTCTTACGGAATATAATCCGCGAACTAGGGTGTACGCCACAAAGGTTCGTCCCATTCTTATATGTTTTTAGGCAATTTACGCCCGTCTTATGCATTTGCATTAAAATTCTTAATTATCTCGCAAATTATTGCGAAGAATTGCTTTGTATTTAGCCAACTTTATTCTTGTGAAACATCTCTTTTATTCTCTCGCAATTGCTTGCGTATAATCCAGTCATCCTAGTCTTTCAAACCTTTATTGATAATATTTTCTCAGATATTGTCTATTCCATGGTCTGCCAAGTCTTTGACCCATGTCTCTTCCTTATGGATCCATTAACTTATATGCTCCAGTTCCAATTATTTCTTTGATGATATATGGCCCGTCCCATTTTTTCGCTAATTTTCCTCCATTTTCCATTGATATTTACGTATTTCTGAGAACTAGATCTCCAACTTGGAAATCACGTTTCTTTACTCGCTTATTATATTCTCGATCTAATCTGCGATGGTAGTTCTCCATATGTTGTAATGCTTTTTCTCTCTTCTATTATACTTCATCAAGTTTGTCTAGAATCATACCAGCACTAAGATTATTTTCCCAAGCTTCTATTTTTGTCGTATGAATAACAACTTCTGTTAGTAATACTACTTCAACTCCATATGTTAAACAAAAAGGTGATACCCCAGTTGCTTTTCTTCGTGTTGTATTATAAGCCCAAACTGCATTATGGACTTGTTGACACCATGTTCTATGATGCCCTTCTAACTTCTTCTTGAGGATATCTGCGATTGTTTTGTTAGTTGCCTCATCTTGACCATTAGCTTGTGGGTATAAAGGAGTCGATTTTCCGCACTTTATCTTGAATGCATTAAGTAATATCTCTATATTTTGTCCTTCAAATTGTTTTCCATTATCTGACACCAACTGCGCAGGAATTTCGAATCTGCAAATGATGTTTTCAAATATAAATGTAAAAATGTCCTTATCACGAATATCTTTGTCCGCTTTAGCTTCACCCATTTTGTGAAGTAATCTGTTGCAACAATTAAATATCTCTTTTGCCTGTTTCTCGGTACAAATGGTCCCACAATATCTAAACCCCACTTTCCAAATGGCCAAACATTTTTTGAGGATGCTAATGTTTCACCGGGTGCATGTATTCTTTTTGAAAATCGCTGACATTCCTCGAAACTTCTTGATAAATTCTTTGCATCTTCATGCATATATGGCCAATAATAACCTTGTATTTTAGTTCTGTATGCTAAAGATCTTCCGCCGCTGTGATTATCAGCATCTTCATGAGAATGGATTATAGATCTGTCTTGAGTACATCCAATAGTCTAAAGACTTGCAGAGATGAGTTTAGAGAAAAAAAATCAAAGTCTTAAAAGCCAAGAAAAATGAACTTGAGAAGGATAAAGAACGCATTACTCTTCAAGGCGCTGAAGCTCTATCAAAACTCCGCAATACCCTTATTGATGCGAACTTGAGAGAGATAGACTTAAGAATGAAAACATTAAACTTCTTAAAAGAGAAGAAAAAATCCGTTCCCATCTTCTCATTCAAAGTGATGATGAATTCTCATGGGCTGCGACAATTCTCGATAATGCTAGGAAAAATTTAGCGATAGATGTCAGTCTTCATACCGAGCAAGCAACCTTGATACAAGACATGATCCATGAAAGAGAAGGTTATTATTTATTGTTCCTTTAATATCTTTGTATTTCTTGTAGATTTCCAACAATTTTCTAATTTGTTGTTGTATCATCGCAGAATCTAAAAAAAGATATTCCAAAAGGATAGCAGAACTTGAAGAAGAAAAGAGTAGTCTTGCGAAAAATCTTGTTTCCCGTAATGAAAAAATCTCTAGACTACAAGAGAAAATAAAGATATCCAACTCAAACTTGCGTAGTACTCTTCTCACCATTCGCAATAATGCTATTGAGAAAGTTTGCAAAGATAACGATCTTCCTCTTAGTATATATCCTTGTCTTATGGATAATATCCGACCAGTTCTCAAGTACCAATTATTTCCGAAGGCGGTGAGGTGATACATATAAAAGTGAAAGCGAAGATGAGGAAGGAACTAATGATGAAGATGGTGAAGACAAAGATGAAAATAATGATGGAGATAAATCTCAATAGTTTTGTTTTTTATTTTTGATCTTCTCCTGTATTTCTCTCTTTCTTTCTTGCGATAATTATTTGCGACAAATTGTAATATTCTGCGAATTATCTGCAGCTCCTGATGTCTTTCAATATATAAATTCTTTTTAGCTTCTATATCATTTGTCATTAAAAATTCAAGAAACAATTCTTTTTGGAAGATGGTTAATATAATCATTAATCTCCAATTATTTGTATGAATTTAATTATCTGTATGAATTTATCATATAATGATGAATAAAATTTTTTACCATTATATGCGCCATTCCCATACTTGCCTCTTGTTATTAATCTGCAATATGATAAATGAATTATCGCAAATAATGCTGCAAAAAATATGTTATATGCGTCGCAGATATAACCTCTCTTGTGGTCTTATTTCGTCTTCCTAGTTAAAGGTCTTATTATGCCACTTTTAGGCGACAAGATCGCAGGACATTCTTACTTTCACATGTAATAATCCATTGATCTTGCCTTATCATTTATTTTGATCTCTGCGACAATATGATAAGTCTAAGCCATCTTGTGAGATTAATCTCTTTTTGCTTTTTAAGACTTATGACATTGCCGTCTTTGCGATGAAATCGAAGGACGTCTTTGCGATTTATATCCTCTTATCATTGATTTAATTTATCTCGTCTTTTGTTCTTATCGCAAAAACCCATTGATCTCATCTTAACATTTCTCTTTAGGCTTTTTGGCATGTCATGCGGCAATATGACAGGCCTAAATATTCTTGCGAATATAAAGTCCCATGACATTGCTGTCTGTGTCACGCGACAATATGACGGGCCTAAATACTCTTGAGAATATAAAGTCCCATGACATTGCCGTCTTTTTTGATACACAGCTCCCTAATAGAGGGTATCGCCCTTATCTCCCCCTTGGTTTCCCCTTCAAGGAGACGTACTTCTTCCATACAAGACTAGATCCTCCCATCCGGTTCTAAAAACAACCAATTGTTTTCGTAGCCTCTTATCCTTTATGCATATATGGCTTATAGTTACGAGACTACACCCTAGTGGGGTTTTCTTCGGGCCGAACACATCGTAAGCCAAGACTTGCCATGGATGGCCAGGGTAGGTTCATCCGTCCCGGGCACCCACAGCTCAACCGTGTACCTCGGCGCCTTGATCATACTTTGCATTCCTTAGGAGAAACTCTCGGGCGCCCAACCAGGGTATAACCTTATATAGTTGGGAATCCAAGTTATCTCTCCCGGATGGATTTTCTATAATCCCAAATCTCCATGACTAGGTTCCAGCAGCAGTTTAGCCTTTCCCATAGCCATGCAAAGAGATACCCCCCCTTATGACGTACTTTAAGGACATTGCCTCTTACGGAATATAATCCACGAACTAGGGTGTACGCCACAAAGGTTCGTCCCATTCTTATATGTTTTTAGGCGATTTACGCCCGTCTTATGCATTTGCATTAAAATTCTTAATTATCTCGCAAATTATTGCGAAGAATTGCTTTGTATTTAGCCAACTTTATTCTTGTGAAACATCTCTTTTATTCTCTCGCAATTGCTTGCGTATAATCCAGTCATCCTAGTCTTTCAAACCTTTATTGATAATATTTTCTCAGATATTGTCTATTCCATGGTCTTCCAAGTCTTTGACCCATGTCTCTTCCTTATGGATCCATTAACTTATATGCTCCAGTTCCAATTATTTCTTTGATGATATATGGCCCGTCCCATTTTTTCGCTAATTTTCCTCCATTTTCTCGCTGATATTCTGGTGTTTCTCGCAGAACTAGATCTCCAACTTGGAAATCACGTTTCTTTACTCGCTTATTATATTCTCGATCTAATCTGCGATGGTAGTTCTCCATATGTTGTAATGCTTTTTCTCTCTTCTATTATACTTCATCAAGTTTGTCTAGAATCATACCAGCACTAAGATTATTTTCCCAAGCTTCTCTTTTTGTCGTAGGAATAACAACTTCTGTTAGTAATACTACTTCAACTCCATATGTTAAACAAAAAGGTGATACCCCAGTTCCTTTTCTTCGTGTTGTATTATAAGCCCAAACTGCATTATGGACTTGTTGACACCATGTTCTATGATGCCCTTCTAACTTCTTCTTGAGGATATCTGCGATTGTTTTGTTAGTTGCCTCATCTTGACCATTAGCTTGTGGGTATAAAGGAGTCGATTTTCTGCACTTTATCTTGAATGCATTAAGTAACATCTCTATATTTTGTCCTTCAAATTGTTTTCCATTATCTGACACCAATCGCGTAGAATTCGAATCTGCAAATGATGTTTTCAAATATAAATGTAAAAATGTCCTTATCACGAATATGCTGTACTGCTTTAGCTTCTGCCCATTTTGTGAAGTAATCTGTTGCAACAATTAAATATCTCTTTTGCCCTGTTCCTGGTACAAATGGTCCCACAATATCTAAACCCCACTTTCCAAATGGCCAAACATTTTTTGAGGATGCTAATGTTTCACCGGGTGCATTATTCTTTTTGAAAATCGCTGACATTCCTCGCAACTTCTTGATAAATTCTTTGCATCTTCATGCATATATGGCCAATAATAACCTTGCATTTTAGTTCTGTATGCTAAAGATCTTCCGCCGCTGTGATTATCAGCATCTTCATGAGAATGGATTATAGATTTGTCTTGAGTACATCCAATAGTCTAAAGACTTGCAGAGATGAGTTTAGAGAAAAAAAATCAAAGTCTTAAAAGCCAAGAAAAATGAACTTGAGAAGGATAAAGAACGCATTACTCTTCAAGGCGCTGAAGCTCTATCAAAATTCCGCAATACCCTTATTGATACTAAACTTGAGAGAGATAGACTTAAGAATGAAAACATTAAACTTCTTAAAAGAGAAGAAAAAATCCGTTCCCATCTTCTCATTCAAAGTGATGATGAATTCTCATGGGCTGCGACAATTCTCGATAATGCTAGGAAAAATTTAGCGATAGATGTCAGTCTTCATACCGAGCAAGCAACCTTGATACAAGACATGATCCATGAAAGAGAAGGTTATTATTTATTGTTCCTTTAATATCTTTGTATTTCTTGTAGATTTCCAACAATTTTCTAATTTGTTGTTGTATCATCGCAGAATCTGAAAAAAGATATTCCAAAAGGATAGCAGAACTTAAAGAAGAAAAGAGTAGTCTTGCGAAAAATCTTGTTTCCCGTAATGAAAAAATCTCTAGACTACAAGAGAAAATAAAGATATCCAACTCAAACTTGCGTAGTACTCTTCTCACCATTCGCAATAATGCTATTGAGAAAGTTTGCAAAGATAACGATCTTCCTCTTAGTCTATATCCTTGTCTTATGGATAATATCCCAGCCAGTTCTCAAGTACCGATTATTTTAGATGGTGAGGTGATACATATAAAAGTGAAAGCGAAGATGAGGAAGGAACTAATGATGAAGATGGTGAAGACAAAGATGAAAATAATGATGGAGATAAATCTCAATAGTTTTGTTTTTTATTTTTGATCTTCTCCTGTATTTCTCTCTTTCTTTCTTGCGATAATTATTTGCGACAAATTGTAATATTCTGCGAATTATCTGCAGCTCCTGATGTCTTTCAATATATAAATTCTTTTTAGCTTCTATCTGTTTGTCATTAAAAATTCAAGAAACAATTCTTTTTGCAAGATGGTTAATATAATCATTAATCTCCAATTATTTGTATGAATTTAATTATCTGTATGAATTTATCATATAATGATGAATAACAATTTTTACCATTATATGCGCCATTCCCATACTTGCCTCTTGTTATTAATCTGCAATATGATAAATGAATTATCGCAAATAATGCTGCAAAAAATATGTTATATGCGTCGCAGATATAACCTCTCTTGTGGTCTTATTTCGTCTTCCTAGTTAAAGGTCTTATTATGCCACTTTTAGGCGACAAGATCGCAGGACATTCTTACTTTCACATGTAATAATCCATTGATCTTGCCTTATCATTTATTTTGATCTCTGCGACAATATGATAAGTCTAAGCCATCTTGTGAGATTAATCTCTTTTTGCTTTTTAAGACTTATGACATTGCCGTCTTTGCGATGAAATCGCAGGACGTCTTTGCGATTTATATCCTCTTATCATTGATTTAATTTATCTCGTCTTTTGTTCTTATCGCAAAAACCCATTGATCTCATCTTAACATTTCTCTTTAGGCTTTTTGGCCTGTCATGCGGCAATATGACAGGCCTAAATATTCTTGCGAATATAAAGTCCCATGACATTGCTGTCTGTGTCACGCGACAATATGACGGGCCTAAATACTCTTGAGAATATAAAGTCCCATGACATTGCCGTCTTTTTTGATACACAGCTCCCTAATAGAGGGTATCGCCCTTATCTCCCCCTTGGTTTCCCCTTCAAGGAGACGTACTTCTTCCATACAAGACTAGATCCTCCCATCCGGTTCTAGAAACAACCAATTGTTTTCGTAGCCTCTTATCCTTTATGCATATATGGCTTATAGTTACGAGACTACACCCTAGTGGGGTTTTCTTGATTTCGAACACATCGTAAGCCAAGACTTGCCATGGATGGCCAGGGTAGGTTCATCCGTCCCGGGCACCCACAACTCAACCGTGTACCTCGGCGCCTTGATCATACTTTGCATTCCTTAGGAGAAACTCTCGGGCGCCCAACCAGGGTATAACCTTATATAGTTGGGAATCCAAGTTATCTCTCCCGGATGGATTTTCTATAATCCCAAATCTCCATGACTAGGTTCCAGCAGAAGTTTAGCCTTTCCCATAGCCATGCAAAGAGATACCCCCCTTATGACGTACTTTAAGGACATTGCCTCTTACGGAATATAATCCGCGAACTAGGGTGTACGCCACAAAGGTTCGTCCCATTCTTATATGTTTTTAGGCGATTTACGCCCGTCTTATGCATTTGCATTAAAATTCTTAATTATCTCGCAAATTATTGCGAAGAATTGCTTTGTATTTAGCCAACTTTATTCTTGTGAAACATCTCTTTTATTCTCTCGCAATTGCTTGCGTATAATCCAGTCATCCTAGTCTTTCAAACCTTTATTGATAATATTTTCTTAGATATTGTCTATTCCATGGTCTGCCAAGTCTTTGACCCATGTCTCTTCCTTATGGATCCATTAACTTATATGCTCCAGTTCCAATTATTTCTTTGATGATATATGGCCCGTCCCATTTTTTCGCTAATTTTCCTCCATTTTCTCGCTGATATTCTGGTGTTTCTCGCAGAACTATATCTCCAACTTGGAAATCACATTTCTTTACTCGCTTATTATATTCTCGATCTAATCTGCGATGGTAGTTCTCCATATGTTGTAATGCTTTTTCTCTCTTCTATTATACTTCATCAAGTTTGTCTAGAATCATACCAGCACTAAGATTATTTTCCCAAGCTTCTCTTTTTGTCGTAGGAATAACAACTTCTGTTAGTAATACTACTTCAACTCCATATGTTAAACAAAAAGGTGATACCCCAGTTGCTTTTCTTCGTGTTGTATTATAAGCCCAAACTGCATTATGGACTTGTTGACACCATGTTCTATGATGCCCTTCTAACTTCTTCTTGAGGATATCTGCGATTGTTTTGTTAGTTGCCTCATCTTGACCATTAGCTTGTGGGTATAAAGAAGTCGATTTTCCTCACTTTATCTTGAATGCATTAAGTAACATCTCTATATTTTGTCCTTCAAATTGTTTTCCATTATCTGACACCAACTGCGCAGGAATTCCGAATCTGCAAATGATGTTTTCAAATATAAATGTAAAAATGTCCTTATCACGAATATCTTTGTCTTTGCTTTAGCTTCTGCCCATTTTGTGAAGTAATCTGTTGCAACAATTAAATATCTCTTTTGCCCTTTTCCTGGTACAAATGGTCCCACAATATCTAAACCCCACTTTCCAAATGGCCAAACATTTTTTGAGGATGCTAATGTTTCACCGGGTGCATTATTCTTTTTGAAAATCGCTGACATTCCTCGCAACTTCTTGATAAATTCTTTGCATCTTCATGCATATATGGCCAATAATAACCTTGCATTTTAGTTCTGTATGCTAAAGATCTTCCGCCGCTGTGATTATCAGCATCTTCATGAGAATGGATTATAGATTTGTCTTGAGTACATCCAATAGTCTAAAGACTTGCAGAGATGAGTTTAGAGAAAAAAATCAAAGTCTTAAAAGCCAAGAAAAATGAACTTGAGAAGGATAAAGAACGCATTACTCTTCAAGGCGCTGAAGCTCTATCAAAATTCCGCAATACCCTTATTGATACTGAACTTGAGAGAGATAGACTTAAGAATGAAAACATTAAACTTCTTAAAAGAGAAGAAAAAATCCGTTCCCATCTTCTCATTCAAAGTGATGATGAATTCTCATGGGCTGCGACAATTCTCGATAATGCTAGGAAAAATTTAGCGATAGATGTCAGTCTTCATACCGAGCAAGCAACCTTGATACAAGACATGATCCATGAAAGAGAAGGTTATTATTTATTGTTCCTTTAATATCTTTGTATTTCTTGTAGATTTCCAACAATTTTCTAATTTGTTGTTGTATCATCGCAGAATCTAAAAAAAGATATTCCAAAAGGATAGCAGAACTTAAAGAAGAAAAGAGTAGTCTTGCGAAAAATCTTGTTTCCCGTAATGAAAAAATCTCTAGACTACAAGAGAAAATAAAGATATCCAACTCAAACTTGCATAGTACTCTTCTCACCATTCGCAATAATGCTATTGAGAAAGTTTGCAAAGATAACGATCTTCCTCTTAGTCTATATCCTTGTCTTATGGATAATATCCCAGCCAGTTCTCAAGTACCAGTTATTTCTGACAGTGAGGCTGATACATATAAAAGTGAAAGCGGAGATGAGGAAGGAACTAATGATGAAGATGGTGAAGACAAAGATGAAAATAATGATGGAGATAAATCTCAATAGTTTTGTTTTTTCTTTTTGATCTTCTCCTGTATTTCTCTCTTTCTTTCTTGCGATAATTATTTGCGACAAATTGTAATATTCTGCGAATTATCTGCAGCTCCTGATGTCTTTCAATATATAAATTCTTTTTTGCTTCTATCTGTTTGTCATTAAAAATTCAAGAAACAATTCTTTTTGCAAGATGGTTAATATAATCATTAATCTCCAATTATTTGTATGAATTTATCATATAATGATGAATAACAATTTTTACCATTATATGCACCATTCCCATACTTGCCTCTTGTTATTAATCTGCAATATGATAAATGAATTATCGCAAATAATGCTGCAAAAAATATGTTATATGCGTCGCAGATATAACCTCTCTTGTGGTATTATTTCGTCTTCCTAGTTAAAGGTCTTATTATGCCACTTTTAGGCGACAAGATCGCAGGACATTCTTACTTTCACATGTAATAATCCATTGATCTTGCCTTATCATTTATTTTGATCTCTGCGACAATATGATAAGTCTAAACCATCTTGTGAGATTAATCTCTTTTTGCTTTTGAAGACTTATGACATTGCCGTCTTTGCGATGAAATCGCATGACGTCTTTGCGATTTATATACTCTTATCATTGATTTCATTTATCTCGTCTTTTGTTCTTATCGCAAAAACCCATTGATCTCATCTTAACATTTCTCTTTAGGCTTTTTGGCCTGTCATGCGGCAATATGACAGGCCTAAATATTCTTGCGAATATAAAGTCCCATGACATTGCTGTCTGTGTCACGCGACAATATGACGGTCCTAAATACTCTTGCGAATATAAAGTCCCATGACATTGCCGTCTTTTTTGATACACAGCTCCCTAATGGAGGGTATCGCCCTTATCTCTCCCCCTGGTTTCCCCTTCAAGGAGACGTACTTCTGCCATACAAGACTAGCTCCTCCTATCCGGTTCTAGAAACAACCAGTTGTTTTCGTAGCCTCTTATCCTTTATGCATATATGGCTTATAGTTACAAGACTACACCCTAGTGGGGTTTTCTTCGGGACAAACACATCGTAATCCAAGACTTTCCATGGATGGACAGGGTAGGTTCATCCATCCCGGGAACCCACAGATCAACCGTGTACCTCGGCGCCTTGATCATACTTTGCATTCCTTAGGAGAAACTCTCGGGCGCCCAACCAGGGTATAACCTTATATAGTTGGGAATCCAAGTTATCTCTCCCGGATGGATTTTATATAAACCCAAATCTCCATGACTAGGTTCCAGCAGCAGTATAGCCTTTCCCATAGTCATGCAAAGAGATACCCCCCTTATGACGCACTTTAAGGATATTGCCTCTTACGAAATAGAATCCGCGAACTAAGGTGTACGCCATAAAATTTCGTCCCATTCTTATATGTTTTTAGGAGATTTGCGCCCGTCTTATGCATTTGCATTAAAAATTCTTATATGATTTGAAATCATCATCTTTTTCTTTTAATAGAAAAATTCTTATTTTTGAACAAAGTTTTTCTTTTAATATTCTGTCTGCATGTTTCTTGCTGTTCTTGTTTTTCGATTGTTCGCAACATGATATTGTTGCACTTCTTTTCTTCTGTAACGAATGATTATTCGCAATATCTTGTTGCTTTTTTATTTTCTTGCGCAAAATGAAGATTTCAACTTTTTCCCAGCACCTTGCATTTGTTTATTTTCTTGCGAAGAATGAAGATTTCCATTTTTTTCCCATCTTTACGCGATTAATCACCATTGATTATTTTCGCACAAACTATTCTTGTAATATATCCTTTCCCCACAACTCTATACTGTCCACCATCAATTTCTCTGCTCTTTGAGTTTGCTTCCTGTTATGTTTCCAATTACTATTTCTGGCGTTCCTTTCTTCACAAGTATTAATTTCAACTTCATAACACTTTTTTCCTTCAAACCAATCACCTTTAATTATCCCAATACCACGAAGATGTGGAAATTTTATGCATTGATGATATGTGGATGCTATGCCCAAGATCCCATGGAGCCATGGTCTTCCCATTAGGGCATTATAAGGAGATTTTATATCCATTACACAGAACTTAATTTTTGAAGATATCTTGTTCAATGAAATTTCCATAGTAATTTCTCCTTTTGGCTTATTTGCCGTGCCATTGAAACCATAGATCTTGTAAGTTGAGGGGATTAACTCATCATCTCTTCCACCCATTGTACGATAAGTATGATAAAATAAGATGTCTACCGAGCTGCCAGTGTCAATTAAAACCCTATCTATTACCCAAGAATCATTTGATGCGTTACCATCATCTTCTTCTTCTTCTATGTACTTTGGATTTATCTCTAACTTCATCACCAATGGGTTGTCATGCATCTTCCCTGGCTCTGGTATCTCTTTTGCAGTAAAAGAAATAACTTGTTTCTGTCATTCTTCTAACGGAGAAATCTTCACAATATTCATCACCTCTCTTCCCTCTATATCCCTTGCAAATACTCTACTTAGCACATTATCATGGAAATCTTCTATTGTTTTTTGCGAATGTACAATTGAATTGCAAAATAGATTTTTTGCTGTAGCTCCTACTTCAATGACAAATGTTTCTTCTTCTTTCGCAACATTGACTCTGCGAATTTCTGGTGCTTGCGGCAATTGCTGAGGTTGTGGATATCTTGCTAGAAAATGATTTAATTTCCCCTGTTCAATCATTCGCAAAATAATTCTTTTTACATTTCTACAATTATGCACAGAATGGCCATGAAAATGATGATAAGGACAGAACTCTTGATTTTGGTTGTTAGGATGTGGTTCTTTCCCCATGTTCCAGGGTGAGGGTATATTCTCCATCAAAATAATCGCTTCCCAAATCTTGTCTATACTGGTATTTAGAGGTGGCAATTTGATGTCTTCCCATATAATCCTCTGACCTCTTTGCTCTCTTGAATAATTCTGCCTCTGTCCACCATAAGTCTCCTGCGGTTGATCAAACCTTGGGACCTTATTATTGTAATTGAGATTATAGAAATTTCTCTCTTTTTCCAATTCCTCCTGATCTCTACTCCCCATTGCTACTATCTTACGTTGATTATCAATCTCCATTTTCTCTCGCTGATTTTGGGAGGTACTTGCTACTGTATTAATCATCCTTGGTAATAAACTTCCATTTGTTGCGGCTGAACTTGTGCTTGCGAGAATTGGATATGACTCCATCTCATTTTTTTTTTCCTCCAAAGCGATATACTCTTCTTGAAATTCTCGCAGTTCTGTCATAGTGATTGTGTTTTTAACTCTGAATACCTGGATGTATAATAGATTTATCGCAAACATAGCATTTATGAAGGACAATATGAGATATCTTTCATCTACTCTTCCTGCCATTTCACTACACATTGTCCTCCATCTTATCGTTAAGTGCTTTAAACTCTAGCCAACTCTCTGCTTCAATCCAAACACATCTTCAATTCCAGGTCGTGTAGAGTTATTGCTTATTTATTCTCCTAAGAATGTAGTTTGCAAGTGCATGAACGAAGTTATTGTATTCTTGGGGAGACTTTCAAACCACTTCAGTGCTTCGCCAGTTAAACTTGACACAAAATATTTGCACAAGATGACATCATGATTCTCCCATTGTAGCATGCATCGAATATAGGCTTTGATATGTTGGACGACACATGTAGTCCCATCAAAAATACTGGTCAATACCGGCAAATTGAATTTTGGAGGTATCCCTCCTAATTGTACCTCTTGAGTAAATGGAGTTTTCGCAGCTTCTTCGATTGCCTCATCAAGTTGTCTTCTTCCTCCTTCTCTTCTGTTATTTATTATTCCTCTCATTTCTGCTAATTCTCGCAAGATTTGCTCATTCCTATCAGAATTTTGCTCCATTGGCCTTTTCAACGCAGTCTCTCTTCGTCTGCGTTCATGCCTTTCTTGTCTTGCGATATTTCGCGCTTCTTCTTCAACATCTTGATTTTGCCTTCTTCTGTGATTTTCTTCTTCTTTAATTTGCGAATTAATTTTCCTTTCATTTTCTTCTCTACGAATTTCCTCATCCCTTACTGTTTCTCTTCGTTGCATTTCTATGTCTCTGCGAATTCTCTCATATTCCTCATTGAGATTATCATTATTACGATTTTGTACACGTCGTCTTTCTCGATTATCATGATTATTCTGATGCAATGCTGCTTGAATTTCTTGTTTTTCTATTTCCGCTCGCAATCTCTCTCTTTCTCCTGCTAAATGTACTTGCTCAATATAATGCCTCTCAATATCATCTTCAATTATTCTGCGATTTATCCGAATCTGTTCATCACGTAACATTCTCCTTCTCTCTTCTTGATTTTCTCCCTCATCTTGATTATGTCTAATGTCCAAAGTTTCACCGTGTGGAATATAACGATCATTTATCAAATTCTCGCCAATATTTTGTATAGGGTGATTTTGTCTTGTTTCTTCTCTATATGATCTTGAACTTGATCTCATGTTGCTTCTTGATCTTCTGTTTTGCAACTTCAAATTTTCCATTCTTAGTTCATGATTTTGCCTTGTAAGATTTGCACATTCTTCTTCCTCTAATCTTATTTCTTCATGTATCCTTTGTCTCAAATCATCTACTACCTCATGCCCTTCATGAATTACTCCTCCATCCACTTCTTGATTTCTTTCCTCTTCTTGATTTTCTGCCTCTTCTATCAAATTCGACCCCCAAGTATGCAACCTTACTCTATCATAATCCACATTTCTATCTTGTGCTTGTGTTTGTTGATTCGGTGGTTGAATTGAATTTTTTTCTCCATTTCTCATTCTACTTCTTCCTGATCTGATCCTTAAAGATCCGTCCAATTCACCTGTTCCTTCACCTGCAATTCTTTTACTTCTTCTCACTGTTGTTGGTGGTTCTGATGTATTTCTTCTCCTTCTAGCCATTTCTTCAATTCTATCAATTTCTTCAAATCTTCAAGTTATAATTTGAAATTTCTCAAATTGATTCTCCCTGTTTCTAGGCGCCAAAATGTAGTTGCAGGAATTCCCACACTACACCCTACTCAAGAATTTATCAATATTTAAGACACAATTTGAAGATTAAGGACCTTTTTTATTAATATGATCTTAAAAGAATTACAGTAATCAAGAATAAAATTCACTTAATAAGATTTTATCTCTCCTAAAAACTTTCTTAACACTCAAAAATTCATCCTCCTCTCTGGAACTATTCATTTCCTTTATATAGGCATTTACATAGTGGATTACAGCTCATGACAGCTCATTTACAGCTAAGATCCCCTTTAATTTCGGACCTGGGTTCTTGCGATAAATCGCAGTTAGCACCGCCTTAATCATTCGCATGATTTTATTGATTCGTCGCGAAATGTCACACTTTTCTCATGTTTCTGTCGTTTTTATCTGATATGTCATTCCTTACGTCACTTTGAGATGTATCGCAGAATATCATTGATGTATCGCAGAACTGCTGTTTATTTCGCAGGAATATTGTTGTGACAATATTCTGATCCTACAGCAAGGGCAACGTACCAAAGGATGGTTGTCTCTATCTTTAAGCCATGCATTGGGAATATTTTGGAAGTCTATGTGGACAATATGCTAGTCAAAAGCAATATACGAAAATATCACCACCAAGATCTGGAGAATATCTTTCAGGCAATGAGGGAACATAACATGAAAGTAAACCCGGAGAAATGCACTTTCGGCGTCACTTCAGGAAAATACCTGGTAACAAAAAGGGGCATCGAAGTGGACCTTGCCAAAATTCAGGCCATTACAAGAATGCCATCTCCAAAGAACCTAAAAGAGTTCCAGAGACTCAATGGCTCCATAGCAGCACTAGGGAGGTTTATATCCATATCCTCAGATAGATGCAAGCCCTTCTTCAACATCCTTAAGAAAGGGAGCAAGTTTGAATGGAAAGCTAAGTGCGAGGAAGCCTTCAAAGAAATCAAGGAATACCTTGTTGGAATCCCCATATTGCAAAAACCCGATCCCGACGAGGTTTTGGCCCTATACATAGCAACAACGGAGGACGCAGTCAGCGCAGTGTTGGTTAAAACCAACACGAAGATAGAACAACCCATCTACTACGTCAGCAAAACTCTCAACACAACAGAAAGAAATTACACAAAGATAGAACAACTCATCTTGGCATTGGTATGGGCCACCGAAAAGCTAAGGACTTACTTCCTGACCCACTATATCCGCATTCCATGCAAAGCCCCGCTAGAGGTTGTCCTCAAAAGCGCGGGAAAAACGGGAAGAATTGAAAAATGGAACACTCATCTTGACCAATACAACATCATACATGAGCTCCAACATTCCCAGAAGTCTCAAGTCCTAGCAGACTTCCTGGCAGATCTACTACTAGACAATGATGAAGAAATCTTCATCGATGGGCTCAATACAGCAGGATTACCATAGGGCAACGGAGGAAAAGATCCTATCGATATTCTTGAACTAGAAAACCCAAGACAATGGGAAGTCTTCGTCGATGGCTCAAAGAACAGAGAGGGAGCCGACATTGGCATAGTAATCACTACTCCCACATGGGACATAATCATACATTCCTTCAGACTAGAGTTCAAAGGCCATACCAACAACATCGTCGAATATGAAGTTGTTGTACATTCTCTACGTCTAATAATAGAAATGGGTGTAAAAAATGTACGATTGACCAGTGACTCACAACTGGTTATCCGACAGATAGAGCTGGAATATAATGTGTATGAAGAAACCTTTTCAGCATACATGACATTAGTCCAGACACTGGCACATCAAATACCAAACATTAAATTCCGGCACTTAAGCAGAAAAAAGCTCATGCATGCAGATGCCTTGGCATATATCTCATCCATGTTAAAAAATGAAGATGTGGGAGCAATCAAAATCACCAGGGTTTACGAACCCTCAGTCTCCTCTAGAGAATTCTGCACTGCAAGTCAAAGGGACAGCACGGGAGAGGAAGTAGTAGACGATGATATAGGAGAATACATCACAGACAACTTTCAAGAGGATGACATCATGACAAGAGCATATGGAGACGAAGATTTCAGCAAAGAATAAGACTGGAGATTTGATATCAACCACTTTCTCAAGGAAGGAACACTACCCACAGACCTAAAGCAGGCCAGAAAGGTACAATCAAAGGTATGAAGGTACGACTTAAGGGGAGGGATCTTATACAAAAAATCTCTCCTCGGACCCTTCCTATGCTGCCTATCCCGAACCGAAGGCCATATGGTACTAAAAGATATTCATCGAGGGGACGCGGGAAATCACAGCGGAATGAGATCCCTGGCCGACAAGGCGAAGACCCAAGGGTATTACTGGCCAACAATGATAAAAGACGCTGCAAGGATGTCGAAAAGATACGCATAATGTCAGCGGTTCGCTAGAAGAATCCACGCACCAGCTACGATGCTAAACTCGGTAGATATTCCTTGGCCATTCTCAAAATGGGGCATAGACATTGTGGGACCCTTGATCGAAGGATCAGGAAAAAGGAGATTTTTGATAGTGGCCACAGACTATTTCAGTTAATGGGTAGAAGCTAAAGCTCTGTCTAGAATCCGTGACTCGGATGTCTTCACATTCATATTTCAGAACATAATCTCCAGGTTCGGAATCCCATCAGAGATTGTCTCTGACAATGGTAAGCAGCTACAAGGCAAGAAAATCGATTTACTATTTGATACTTTCAAAATCAAGAAGAATAAATCGACAACAATATACCCTCTAAGAAATGGTCAAGCAGAGGACACAAACAAGACCCTCGCTCTCATTCTTAAAAAACAATTATACGAGCATAAGGGACGATGTTGTGAACAATTACATAACGTCTTATGGGCGTACCGAACAACCCGAAGGTCAACCACAGGGGAATCCCCCTTTCTGCTCACCTACATAGCCGAAGCTATCATCCCCATGGAAATTATCATGCCAACCACAAAGACGGAAGCATGGGAAAATAACCTCACAACGGACATGATGCTGGAAAGACTCGACGATCTTGAGGAAAGAAGAGAAGCAGCGTTACAAAAAATGGAGAATTATCAGAGGAAATTGGCAAGGGAGTACAATAAAAAGGTTAAACTCAGAAATTTGGTAGAAGGACAATATGTGCTGAGAACCATACCTCAATATCAACGAGAAAAGAAGTGGGACAAGTTGGCACCAACATGGGGAGGACCTTTTGTCATACAAGATATCGCCGGAAATGGATCCTATTACATGCGCAACCTAAAAGGGTAAGTCCTCCGACATCAATTGAACGCTAAATATCTCAAGCCCTACCATCCATAGATAGCAACGCAATTTTGCAACTGCGTGAAGAGTACCAGAAGAAGAAGACGATGCACCTAATCGATATGTTTCTATCTCTGGACGAGGAATAGCAGACCTCACCAAATCAATCAAACAAGCTTTTTTGCGAAAATTCCTGGATAGCAATTAGCCCAATATTAGGGGAAGCGTATTAGCAGAATGAATACTTGTAAATACACCTACAAATATGTTATAAAAACAATGCACCTATATTGGAAAGATCTCTCAGGACTCCCCTATCATCGTCTATAAGTGTAAGACCATGGGGAAGACATCCAGCAGAAAGAGATCTCCAACCATTTTCAGTCAGCGGGTCGACGGAATGGGGACATGTAAATATTAACACCCCATATCCTAGAACGCTGCATCGACCCCCACCGTCTGGGAATCCTCTGGCCAAGGATTAGACAGCGGGGTGACAGGTCTCAAAATGATCACGAAGGTTCATACCTTCGACATCGCACTCAAACAATTCGTTCTTTATTTACACTACCTCATTTGGTTAACTAAAAAATGCAGCTAAAATAAGGACGCGGGCGAACATAGCCAATAAATGATGATCCATTCCATGAAAGTTGATTACAAGTTCGACAAAATAAGAAAAATAAAAAGAAAATCAACGGACACCGCAAAAACTCTATAATCAACAAAGATCAACTTTCTATAACTAGCAGAAGAATCTACTTGGATAATCTAGCTCCACCAATGGGATATTACCTCTGCGACGAAGGTACGCTACCACCAAAATAAGGCCTTGAAGAACTGGACATGGCTGGAGGTTTAGGACGATGAGGATATTCCTTGACAAGGCCATGCTCGGTCTTTAGGTCATGCTCTATCTTGTCCAGAACCTTGTTCGTCTCCTCGGCTAGCAGACAACGAGCCTTGTACGTGATGGTGGTATTTCGCATTTCGGCCTAAGACAACATAGCGGACAGACGGCTCACTTCCGACGAGGCCAAGTGAGCTGCATGTTCGTGAGACGTATCCAAGCCCTGAAAATACGAGGTCTGACCCTCTTGGTGCACCAAGGAAGTTTGAGCCTTGCCTAGCTCAGATTGAGCTTTGTCAAGTTTTTCATTTGCAGCGAGAAGCTGTCCCTGGAGCTATGAAAAAGAAAATGAAGAATTAGGACTACGAAGTGCAAAATCACACGTGGCAAAGCAAACATATACCTTCGACTCTAGCCGAAGCTATTTCATATTCATTAACAACCGCATCCCGAGCCTCGTCAAGAAAGTCAAACTCGTCGGAAATTTTCTTATAATCCGTTCGAAGAGTGGAAAGAGCAAATTGACTAGCGTCTAACTCTACCTGCTTCATTGAATCTAAATGACGGAGATGGTTGACTTCATTATTCAGCTCCTCCATTCCTTTGTTAAGTCGGTACATGTTAACTTCAAGATTTCTCTCAGACTCGGCCTGGCGAGCTACGTCAGCCCGAGACGCGGCTAAAGCCTTGCTTAGGGCATACGATTCGTCCCTAGCATCATCCATTTCTTTGGCAAGACGCTGAATATATTCTCTTACTCCGAAATCATGCGAGGAACGATCCTTCCGTAGCTCTTCCTCTAGAAGATTCATCTTGACCGTTAAAGATGAAGCAAGTTCCTCCAATTCGTTGCGCACCATAGCAAGCTCCGGATGGAGCCTTTCTTCTTCGTTGCCTAGATGTTCCTTCCTTTTAAGACGGTTCTTCAACTTGCTTATCTCCTTATCTCTGGCAGAGATAACCGCCTCAGCCGCAGCTATCTCCTCCTCTCTGTGACGAATATTACCCTCTAACTTAAGAGACTTGGCCTTAAAAAATTGGTACAAGTTATGGTTGTAGTACTCGCTCCTCATTATCCAAGTTTCAGAAAAGAAGACATCACATCAGAGAACAATGGGATACCCACAGAAAAGTGAACATGAAAAACACGACGTACCTCTAGCATCCACTATTGAGGATAACCATACTAATACCCATCAGCTATGGACATCATATTAAAAACGACGGCTGGAGGATCAACCACTAGGGTAGCCTCCATCGACCCCAGGTTCTTTTCCCACACCTCCGCAACCTGATCTTCGGAGGATAACTGCATCTTCCGACGAGTGTAGGCATCAGAATTCTTCTCCCTAGCAAGTATGGGAGCAGGGTTCGAAACAAACATCCAAATTTTCTTCTTCAGCCAAGCAAGAACAGCATCGTCACCCTCCAGCATCAAGGATTGCGGGAAATCATCCGAAGGGGGCCCGATAGAAGATTCCCCAACAACAGGAACTTTTCCAGCCGCTGCCTTCTTACCTGCTCCCTTCCCTTCGTTAACAAAGGTCCCAACATCATCATCCCCTTCGTTAATCGTGCGACCCGAAGCTTTCCCCTTGCCAGAGGTGTCCAGCACGTCCCAATCATCATTTTGGGAAATCAAAGAAAACTCCTCAGCAAGACCCATGACAGCATTCACATCGAAGGTCTCCCCTGCGATATAGACTCGACCAAAAGAGAATTATTGGACAATCTTGTCCCCACCACCATCACCAGCAGCGGTAACATTTTCAACATCATTACCACCAGAGGTACCCTTGGTACCATGAACACCACCACCATCTTCGTGGGTAGAGGATAAGTGTCAGTACATTCCTCTCAATCGGAAATGTCCTCATCTTCCTCAAAGTATTCGTTAGCAGGACTGGTCACCTCCTCTTGAACCTCTGCCTCATCAACAACAACAGTGGAAGATCGCTTGGGGCCGATCCTTCCTTTCTTCGTCACCTACAGAATAACAAGGGAAGCAAATCAACATTTTTTCCTTAGCTAAAAAGTCTTTTTTAACACAAGGAAAAAATGGGAAAATATAGGTAGGATCCGCACATTTACAGTTGCAATGCTCTTCGAAGGAAGAACATCATCTGAATTTTTTTCTTCATCGCCATCGAAGACATCAAGGGCATAAGGGAAATTCATACCCTCGAAATTCAGATGCCAAGGGCAGAAATCTCCATAACGAGCAGGAGAAACCTCACGAGGAAGACTATCAGCAGTAGGACACCATCCGCGGGGACCAGGAATCCAACCCCAAGCCCACGGACCAATAATATCAATAACGGTGGCATGCCACTCGTATTCATGATCACGCTTAATCCTTTCATGAGGAGGGAAAATATTCTTGTTAGCAGACCCTTCAGTGCCAGGAACATACTTCAACTTGGCATCGCTCACCTCACTCAAAAGATGAATCTCGCCACGGGAAGCAGCAATATTACGAAGACCCACACTCCACGGATTACGATTCCTGCTATTAATATAATCCCCGAAGGAATTGTTAAAATTCTGGGGAGTATACCATTCCTTATCAGCAGGATCGGGCACATAACAATTCATCATCGTTTCTCCCTTGCTCCGAAGGTAGCACTCCTTCAAAGCGCGTAGATAATTCACAGTCAACTGTGACACATAACGACTATGGGTATTTGTAGAAGAACCCTCACGACCAGCCAATACGTCATAATAAAAATAATCACCTGACTTATACAAAGGCAACATAAGACCCACCTCGAAGGCCCCCACAGTAGTCAGCAGATGAAACTCATCGAATTGATATCTCGATATAAGATCGTAAGTGATATCATCATTGGGAGCATAGAAACGGACCTCAAAAGCTTGAAGTTCTTGCTTCTCCTTAAACATCTCCAGGTCAATATGCTTGAAGGTGACCTTTTTCTTACCAACCGAGATGCTTCGTATAATCGGTGCAGCGTCTTCATCATCAGAAGAGTCTAGCATGGAGTATTTTGAAGGACTCGTATCCAGAGCTTTTCTTTTTAAAGGAACGTTCTTAGGCGGCTCAATCTTCGAGGCGGTACCCTTGACAGATTTTCCTTTGGAAGGAATCGCTGGAGGAAGAGGTAGAGGATTCTGCTGAGGCATCGGAGGATCCATGGTACGAAGGGGTGGAATATCCAAATCTTCGGTACGTGGAATGGCTTGAGTGTTTTTAAACTCATCACGGGGGCGAGAAAAAGCGCGGGTAACAACATTCCTAGAGCCAGGGGGGTCCCTTGGGGGATCTCCTTTCTTGGAAGACGAATGTCTCTGACCCGAAGAGGATGAAACCCTTTGAGAACGAAGATCAGCCTGCTAGGAACTAGAACCTCCTAATGAAGATATGTCCGGGTCTCTACGCGGAGGATATCTGTGAGGACTAGGCGGCGGGGTCTGATAAGGAACCCGCTGATGATCGACCATGTCTGCGGGATACACAAACAAGTTTAAAGTTCCGCAGAATCACGAATAAAGATCAAAAAGCTAAATTTTATAGAGTTCATCATGGATATCCGATAAAATAAAAAAGAAAAAGAGAAGACTAAAAACCCTAGCTAACTTGCATCGCCGGGAGAAATTCTCCAACTGAGGTTTCGCAACCTTTATAATAAAGAACAAGGGCAAGTACATACACTTTTTTTGTGTTCTTCATCACAGAGCCAAAAACACAGCAGCAGAATTCGAACTAATAATCAAGAGCAAAACCAAAGAGCAACATCTTACCTATACCGAGAGCTTCAAACGACGGAAGAACGCGCCCAGACAACGACGAACAACAACAACAGATGAACCCATAAATCAAGGATGGGTCATATTCAAAAAAAAGGCAGCAACAGTTGAAGGTAGCAGCAGCAGTTAATGGAATCAGGATAAAAATAAAGAATGAAAATTTTACGGAAGAAGAATGAAGGACCGACAAAGAATGAAAGTTATTTTCACATTCTATTTCCCTTTTATAAACATTAATAAAGATTGAAACCGTCCCTTCACCCAAGGAGAAGTTATTGCATAATGGGAAACACGCCCTAGAATCTAGGGGAAGTTATTGGGGGAGTGGGGAATATGCGATGGTTTTCCTCTAACTTCAACTGACGCCTTAAGTCAGAAGAAAAAGGGCAAATTGTATGCACATATTTTCACCACTCGCCACGTGTCCTCGGTCAAACACGTGGGAGACATATGACGCGGAACATCAAGAGATGATGCCACGTACATACAGCCAAGAAACGTGTATCGTCAGGGAGGGACCCTCATCTAGCAATTCCGATGGCGCCTAATCAAGGAGTACCGAGACATAATATTGCTGCGAAGCACTAAAAACACCCCCGGACTCACTTTATCCCATCTCGATAAAGGTCCTAGATCGACGTCCAGGACCAAGCTAACTGACACGGATATGACAGGGGAAGGAGACCGTGGTCTGGCGCTGCAGACGACTCAACCACCCGCATTAAACACCCTGGGTAGTGTACGTGTCAACCAACCCGAGGGAGACACGACCATAACTCTTCGGCCACAAGGAAGAAACGATGGGGACATCGTGAAAGACGAAGAGGTCCGCGTACGGGCACAAAGCACAAGACTATAAGAGCACAACGACTTTCACCAGTGGACCTTACGGTGGAACCCCTATAAATACCCCTCCTCACTAAGAGAAAGGGGCAAGTCGGTTCGAAAACAAGAAAAGAGGAGAGAGAATTAGGAAGAGTAAGTGGTTTCCCTAATCCCGCAGCCTCAGTTAAAACCCCAAAAGTCATTTGACTATATTTGTAATCAATCCACACATAATGAAACCCTCCTAACCCCGTGGATGTAGGCCTTAGTGCTGAACCACGTAAATAATCGTCTCATTTACATTCAGCACTTACATTCCGCACTTTATATTCAGTATTTTGCATGTTAAGCTTTACATTACTTGTCGGTCTTTATTTACTTTATTATACGAACGTTGTTAGTGATTAACATACGATTAGACGAGGACGAGTCCGAAGACTCAGAGTCGATGAATCGTTATATTCACTTCGCTTTACGCATATTACATTTAATATGTGAGTTTTAATGTGTGCGAACATTGTTTGTGAACACGTAGATACCATCGTAATTTACGCATTCACAGCCTATAATAGTAGAAGATATATAAGTAGTACTTACCAAACCATGGGTGTTGTTCAGTGAGCTTGATTTTGACTTTCACAATTTCACCGGAAACAGGGGTGTTGATGGCACTTGTTGCATTCACCCTCTCCACTGCTCCAAATCCATTCTCTTTGTTACTGCACCACCAGTTTCTGGCACGCCTACACAGGGATTGAAGACTCAATGTTTCGCCTTCTGTCTTAACAAATCTAGAAACACATAAACTATAGTATAAATAAATTAGTCTTATGGTTAATGTTAATGGGAAATTGAAAAAGAGATAATCAGATGACAAATCTTATAAGCCGTGATTAATCCATTTTCCCTCAACATTACAGAATATCGAAGTCTTGCATTCCATTTCCCAAAATGTGGCTTCAATAACTTCAATTAGATTTATAATTAAAAAACAAAAGAAAATTAAAGTTGAAATACATACATATTGATCACTCGGAGCATTTGAAATTAATTATAATAAACTATAAAGCAAGGAGATATATGTATAATAAACTGTAAAGCAATTATAACATCTTATCTTACTATAATAAAGAAAACACTTCTTTTTGGTGTCCCTAAACTTTTTGGTTACTTTTTATATGGACTAAACTGTCCCTCCGTATTTTCTCTCTATTGATTGCGTCACTGGAAAAGTTTGGTAGTTTTCATTTAAATGAGGGGCAATTAAATCTTCTGTGTTTTTTATTTTTAAGACTCGGTTTTTTCTGCCTCCTCGCCGGTTTCCCCTTTCCGTTTCTATCACCTCCACTACCATCACCACCAGCAACACCATCACCACTGATTTCATATTCTACGATCTCCTGATTTCGATTTCAATTTTCTAGCAGCACCTCGACCAACACAATCAACATCATATTTCAACTCGAACAACACAATCACATCAGATTTGAATCATGTTTTCTCTTAAATCACTGTTACTTTTTCTTCATCTCAAATCATGTTTGATTTCCTTCTTCTTATTCTTGATTTTAAATCTCAATCATAACAAACGACTGGGGTTTATTCATCAGACATGGTTCGGTTTTATTTCTTCTGGATCAAGTCTCTTTATTCTTGCCACGAACAACTAATTTTTTTTTGAAATCGATTAAAGCATCGATGTTATTCAAAATCGATTCATATCATCGTATGATTCAACAAATATTCAGATAAATTGAATGTTAAATTCAAGAACAATCTTACTGTTTTTTTTTGAAGCATCTTAATGGGTTTTGTAAACTATTTGAACCACAAGAATTCAGTTGTTGCGAATCCAATAAGGGATTCTTCTTGATATATTTGAAAAGAGTTGGAGTTTTATTTTTGGTTTAATTAAACTTTGAAATTGGGGTGTGATTTTAACCGGATAGAGTAAAGGTTTTATGTTTGGTTTGTTTAATTTTAAATTTAGGATGAAAAATATTTGGAATTTGGATTTGTTTTCAAGTGAATTGATAGGAACTGAAGTGAAGCATGTGCTTTCAGGAATCTCACAATTTTTCGTGTTCTCAAAAATATTTGGATTATTTTTGATGGACATGGATATGGAGGTGTAAATGAACAAAATTTACAGTGCAAAACATGGATAAGAAAATGAACCAAGGTGTTGTTTAACTAAATTTTCATGTTTGCAAAGTCGTGGACATTGCTAACATGTATAGAAAAAGGATTTGAGGTAGTGGTTCGCTTGTGGATTCTAGTGACGACTCTAAGGACCCAGTATTTAAAGGGTGAGTTCTTTTTACATGATTAAACCATGATTTTTGTCAAATCGATCGAAGCATAAATTTTCTTGAAGGTTTTGTGGTTTGTAAACGGACGTTTAGCACATTTAAACAATTTTTGGATTATAAGGATCAATATCAAAGTAAAGTCGCATTCCAATCATATTGAAAACAAATGATGCGAGGGTGATAATACACACTCAGTCTTTTGTTTTTGAGTAATCATCCTAAATAAATTGTAGCCTTACAATGGGTTTACATCTTATTTATCTTAGTTATTACTACCATGTATTCAATGTAGGCAGTAATGCCGACAATTATACATGGATTAAGAACAACAACGTTGTCCATATTTTGGGAACTCGAGAACTAATGCATTATTCTTTTTGTTTTAAGTTCATCTATTATTGTTGTTAGAATTTTGTTAAGGACCTTATGCTTCAATTTGTTAATTTAGGCGCTGTCTATTTGTGATTGTGTTTAGAATTTTGTTCTGTTAAAGCATGAAATGAACTTTGTTAGTATATGATCGGGCTATACGTAGTCGTCCATGGTGTCGAAAATTTTGGAACCTCGAACTGTTAGGTAGTAGCGGCAGGCACATAGCGCTTGTAATTTCACCAGTTAAAATAAAAAAAATAAAAAAATCACCTTGATCTTAGTCTCAACGTCGACGCTTGAAGTTCAAAAGTATGATGAATTTCTGTTTGGCGTTTCTACGAACAGTTAACGTGCAATTCTTTGAGAGTTCTATTTGAATAAAAAATCCTAAGAGATTTTGTATCTCTATTATTTTCAAATGAAACCATTTAACTGATCTGAAAAGAAATGTACAAAACATAGTTCAAACTGGAAGTAACCCATATCTGAAATGGCTTACCTCAAAAAACAGTGTACAAAATTGATAATCATCACATGCAGAATCCGAAATTTCCAAACCTAAATATGTGAGAGATTAAAAACCAAAATTAATAACCATGATGAATTCATAAAGATTAAAAACGGTGATGGGAGACTTTCCAAACCTGTTTACGGTGATTTATTATTTGATTATTTAAGGAGAACAATAACAGACACTAAATTACTCAGGTTTAAGAATAGCGATCAAATCAAACAGGGGTTGTGAAAAACAAAGCTAGAAGGTATGGAATTTCGATGCTGTCGTAGATTGTTTTTAGTCGGGATCGTTAGTTACATAGAGAGAAAGTTGGGTTATGGGAATAGATGACTGCTGCAGAAATGTAGGCCGACCAACGATCAATCAGATCTGGTTTTAAGTAAAACTGCATATTTCGTGATTGTTCTATTGAGGACGAATATTATTATCAAAATACATTAATATTAGCCCATTACTATCAAACTTGCAATGTTCTTTTAAAAATATAGAACAATTTGGGTAGTTCTAGAAAAATCTTATTTATTCTTATCCATCCAACAAACGCACGCATGTGCGAATTAGTAGTGTTGAAACATGGACGGGTCTATGTATCAGTGTTCCTTTTCTACAGAATAAAACCATGAATTTCATGAATCTTCTATCGCTAGCATGCACTACAATGACCACACGTGTCCTATGAGTCTCTATCTGTTTCCTGCGTATCCACGTGTGACGTGTTCGGTTGTAAATGTATACATTATATTTTGATATTTTCTTGAGTACGAAATTCAGGGTCAATCCGACTGTTAATGGTGTTTTTAGTTTAGGGTCAAAATTGTAAAACCTTGCATCTGATGTGATGCCACTCTGCAAGGAAACTGAGCCACGTGTGTTAACATCTCCACTGGCAGATTTATTGAGCCACTCAATATACTTACATGAAATTTTTCCAGACTGACGAATCCCAGATGTTCTGTAAATTTCGGTGCCTCGCGCACATTCACTTAATATAAGTTCCTTTGAATGCCTTCTATGCTATGTTATCCGGCTGAACTCTTAATGTTGATATGGCATAACGATTCGTGTTCACTCGCAGCAAAGTAGAATGAATCTCCAAGTATCAAGAATAAAATCTTTGCATAAGGTATTCAATCAGAAAACCATGATGCTCTCTGGCAACGAACTTAAAAGAACTCTGTGTCGACACATAGAATTTATTCAATCGTCCTGACTAACTTGCAGAAGTTAGGGTTTCGTGCCTCGCGCAATACACTAGACCTTTCTTGTCATAATTAATTAAAATTTCCGCATCACACTGGAAGTGCGGCCATGCCCTAGCTTGATGGCCCCACTTCCCATTGACAAATCAGGTCGCCCTAAAGGCGCCACATGGTAGGCTTATAAAGAGTACCTATAATGATAACTGCAAGTGCACAGTATCGACAAGCAACACAGGGCAAGCACAGGTCGATCCACAAGGACTTGGTGGGTGTAGATTTGAGCTATGGTCTTACTACTACTGATTTCAGAATAAAGAGCAACCAAACAGTGGGTTTTGTTTGCCGATACGGCCAGATGTTGGTTATGTAACACAAAATATAAAATAAAACAATGCAAATAAAAGGTCACTAGGGCAGTCGAATCCACCACCTAATCTTAGCTAAGTCAGTCCAATTTTAATAATGTTCTTGTCCCTTGTAATGGACACCGGACAAGATGCAAGTTTGTCATTTATCCAGGGTATCAATGGATGGCTTATTATCAACTAAGGTAACTAACTAACCCATAGTATTAGCTGTCTTGTCACAGTACAACTAATCGAAGATCAATTTCATTACTTAGATGATTAAACCTATCCTAAGATGGATATTCTAATCGCAATTAGGATATCTTTCCTAAGCACTAACTGTCTTCTCAGGGCACAATTAGTCTAAGGATAAATAACAGTCAATGAAGCATGAATTGCAACACATTCAACATAGAAGTAATCTAACTACAATGGATACATGGCATACACTGTGAAAGAAAAATGCTGAAGTGTTCAGATTATATTTATCCTAAACATTATAGCACAACAAAAACAATATCAAAACACGAACCAAACTTAGCAGTAGATTATGGGTTTCATCTAAACCCTAGTTATGGAATTAGAACATGATAATAACAATATTGAAATCAAAATGAAACTATAGCTTGGTGCACCGGCTAATCCGGGAATAGTTTTAAATCCACAATTTCTTCTCTATTTATATAAAAACATCTCTCAATTCCTTGAATTCGAAAATTAGATGAAGACCCACTCACCAACACGTCTGAATTAGTTGTCCCCTCTTCCAATTGCCTCTGCAATTTATTAATGTGATGTTGGGAGAAACCCTAACTCCATCTATCTCGAACTCAGCTTATAGGGTTTTGGGAGAAGCTAAGATGGAAATAGCTAGAGCTAGGAGATGTTGAAGGAGGCTGTGCTGGTGATGTATGGTGAAGAAAGAGCTGCTGGTTCTGTGAATGGTCAGGGGAGGGGGAAGAACTGGCGGAGAATAAAGAAGAGAGGAGGAGAAGAAGAACAAACTAGGTTTGTCTTCTGGTCGAGTTGGGTGAAGGGGACAGACAGCTAGGGTGTTGAGCAGGCGTAGCGAACTCGGATGCACGGTAAGGAGAAGATGTTGGATGAAGCTGTTTGATCCAATCTAACGGCTCAGGATGGAGGCGGGTTTGGATTCGGGTCTTGGATAGCTTAAGCCCATGTATTTTCAAACAGGTTGCAACTGATGCGCAAGCAGGTTGCAACTTCTCTTCCATAGTCGCTAGTCTCCAATTTTATGCTCTTTTGGATCCTCAATTCATCCAAGCTTTATTTAGTACCTAAAAACACAAAATTAATTCTTAAAAACACAAAAAATACATAATTTGGGATAATATATGATTTTAAAGCGCAAAAGATGGGTTAAATGCCAATAAAAAGGTGTAGAAATATGCACTATTTCGCACTCATCAAATACCCCCAAACCTAAATTTTACTTGTCCTCAAGTGAAACAGAAATTAAGAAATCCTAACTATACCACTGTCGCTGGTCTCTCGAATGCATTTAGCATATGCACTAAGCCTTTAAACCCCTAGGTGTCCCTAGTGGACGAGTTGTAGTCTTGTGAGGGCCTACCAGAGGTGAACGCACAAAACCTTCTCCAACTTCAGAGCGTAATAAAGTCCTAAGAATCCAAGGAGCTATGAGGACATAGAGTTTTTGCATGCTAGTAACACGAAGTTAGAAATACCAAAGAGCGCATTCTCATCCTTAAGAGTTGAGCGAGAAATAACCATACCATATGAAAGACTTCGAGTTCGAGAGTAATCACAAGCCTCGATTTCTGCCTCATTAATAGGGTTTTATGATAATTGCACTCAAAAAGACCGCTTTTTTTAGTCTCTCATGTGTAATGACATGAATAAAGAGTGAAATCCTGCACACTTTGAATGGTGGGAATGGGAACCGTCCGAAATAATTTCTGGAGACTCCACAGAATTGTGGACAAAAAGAATCTTTTTCTGATGATCTCTAAGAAAGGAAATAAACCATTAGCAAGGATGGGAGTACTCACTTACCTTAACATCCGATAGGCAATCAACACCCACTCTCACAACATCCATAGAAATATCATCAATATTCGGTCTTCGGTCTTCAACTGTTGATGATGAACTTCTGAACTTCATAGAAACTTGACAATTTGTAACTTTTCTTCAATTTCCTTGTTGCTTGGAATTTTTTCTTGAATTCTTCTTCTTTACCATGGTGGTATCAAAACTAAACTAAGAAAATAAACTACATTTTTTTCTTTTATGTTTTTTGATTTTTTTTTTTTTTTTGATTTAAAAAAAAAACAAAGTAAAAACATGAAATGAAAATAACAACAAAAACAATGAAACTACTAACTCCATGGATGAAGGACTTTATCACTCAATTCTTCACAACTTGTATTGTCTTGATTTCATAAACTTCACTAATTCTCATCTTATTTTCTTTTCTTTGAATTGTTGCATGTAAACCTTGGACTATTTCAACTTTTCTTCAAATATTCTGACTTTTCTCTGCTCGTTGATGATGATGTGTTTCTATGGATCTGTTGATGTTGTTGAGGGAGAGAGAGTGATGCTAATTGCAAATAAAACTACAAGAAGGAGTTTTAATCTTTAGACGTCACCCTTATGATTGACAAAATTAGCACTCAAGAAACCAAAAATAGTGCTGAAAGTGGTGCGAAGTTGGGTAGCTCACCATTCCTACCCGGAATTTACGTACGGTGATACACACTATAAAAGTACTTTTTAGATAGTCACAAAATTGAAGGTAGGTGCCTCGCTTTATGTAAAAATGGGTAGTCTCCACTAAGGGTGATCACAACTCTACTACCAAATATCTTTGCAGCACCTAATTCGCCCTCCGGAATGGTTAAATCCAACTTTAACGCTCTAACAACTAAGAAACCCGATTGTGTTCTCTAGTACTTCCAATTTCAGTTATTTCAGTCGGATTATCTATGTAAACATAGATAGGAGCATGCTAGTGACTCTAAGATCTCTAAAAGTTGGAGATTTTATGTACATATTTACAATGAGTTTTGAAAAAAAAAAATTTGAATTTTTGATTTTTTTTTTTAACTCTATATGCAAAACAAGACTAAAAACTCTATATGCAAAACACACCCCCAAACCTAAATCTAATATTGTTCTCAATGTTTCAATAGATGATAAGAATTTAAACAACAACATACCATGAGAACCAAGATGATTAGAGAAAAGGGAAGAGATTACCGGTATGTCATCAAAAGCAAGATTAGAGCTTCATTATTCAAGGATAGAATCCAACATTAACTCAGTTGATGTCATATTGGATTAGCACAATATATATAAAGGAAGACTCAACTGATTCAAGATAGAAGATGTAACATTATCTATTGGATTATATACAAGAAAAATTCACCATACACCAACAATCTAAAGAGTTGAGGATCAACCCAAAAGAAAATATGCAGAAACATCAATAGCCTTACACATATATAACATGAGAGTGCAAGTAAGACTGCATATGTGAACGAGTTACCCCCAAACCCAAACTTGTCAACAGATGTGTTTTTGAGTACAAAATCTTGCAATTTTAGAGATACATCATGCACAAGATCTAGTTCAAAGTGAACTTTGTTAGGGATGGATGGAAAAACATGAGGGGATTCCAGATATGACTTCTCAATAACAGGATATTTAGTGGACATAAAGTCCAAAAGAATTTGAGATGCACATAACTCTAACCCTAGGTTTGGAACTGTCAATAACATTGATTCAACACATTTTAAAGGAATAATTCCTAGGTCAGGTGCAAGACCATCAGTTGGTGATTTAAGCAGGAAACTAGATGCGTCTAAGTAACATTCATTTTTAGGATCAAAATTATCACTATGCAGTCTAGCTTTTCCCCAGGTAGAAACAAGCAATGCCCTATCATTTTCGCAGTCATTGAATAAATGAACAAGCCTAAATTCAAAATCATCATTATCAAAAGATTCATTCTCATGCATAGACAAATCAGAAGAAACATTATGTTGTGACCTAAGCAGGGAATTAGACATATCAAAATTATTTTCATGTATAGAATTATTGATGTCTACAGAAAATTCAGCCTTCCCTAAGTCACATACAAGTTGTGTGTTATTCTCTTCTTCACAGGACAACTGCACATGCCCTAAATCAGTACCAAACTCCTCTGGATTTCAATAAATATGAATATTAGAAGAAACATCATCAGTGGAAGTCTCTACACTATGGTCTGGAATTTCAGAGTCACGTGACTCCGAAATTGACTCTTCAAGAAGAACTATCTCTTCTAACATCATATCATCATCTGAGTAATATGCATACTCGTCCCTATTAAAAGTTATGGTGTGCTTAATCAACTCATGTCCCTCTAGATGAGGTTCATATTCAATATCATTTATATGAGTAGGACCAAACACACTTCTCTCAATATTTGAGTTATTATCAGTATCATTGTAACATGGATTTAAATTGCTGTTTGTGGGTGAAAACTATTCCTGCCGAATATGGTAATTTGGGGTGTGTGGATGAGGAATGAATCTAAACCTTAAACAATGCACTGCGCGGTGAGAGATTGTATATTTGAGAGGTCAATCTGTGCAAGTCCGGCCTAAACCAAAAAGAATGGCCGTTCCAGACTTGTTTCGGTCACAAAGTGAAGGATATGGGGTTGATCTTAGGGAAGGAAGCGAAGAAGGTGTTGAGATTGCGAAGGTGTTGGCTATGTATGACTTGCAACCGAAAGGTGAGCAGGCTTGTAATTAACGCAAGCAGGATCTGAATGTTAACACTTGGTTTCTGTTGTAGTTGCAGAATAACCTACAACTACACCCTCAATAGAATTAGTAAAAACTAAAGAAGTTCTTGATGATGAATAACAATTTTCTTATTAATGTTCTCAATTGATTACAAAGAAGTATCTAAATGGAATTAGAATAGTTACAACTTTCTCTATTCTCTTTCCTAAGATATTTTCTAACACTCAATAAAAGAACCTCTCAAATTTTACATTTGAACTCCTATTTATAGTAAAATTTATATAGCTGTATAGGAGTTGCGAAGTATCGCAACTCATACTCGCAAAATTACTCCATCCTCGCAAAACTTCATATTTCTCCGTGCTACTTCTATCATCGTATCATTTTATATCTCTTTTCTCCTTTATTTATTACGATACTCGTGAAATATTATCTTGCGATATTCAGTACCTACATTTGTGTTATGCACTTTCTGTTCTGTCTTGTCTTATTTGAAAAATCGGGCGGAGAGCCTATTTATACAAGTCTTTTAGCCTAACCATCGTAACTCGTGGGAAGTGGAGAAAGTGGAGTTATGGAGTAGTGTGTTGGTGTTACACGACCAGGCTTGCCCACTTTTCCCATCATCACTAACCGTCCATGACTTCCTGACACGTTCTTGTGATGGCGCGTTGTGCGCTGCACGCTGTAAACCGCCAGACCAATACCCCAGTATGTATCCCCCAGTTTGTGACATAATTGATGTCTCGAGTGTGTGTGTATCGTGGGACCCATATAAAGTAGCATGTAATGCTACGTTATTTAGGAAATTGATACTTGTGAAGTATCGTGTGTATACTATGCAGGTACTGCATCGAGTATATTCAGCATGTATGAAGCATCGTTGTTTGAGAGTCGCAAAGAAACTTCATGTTCAGTCTACTTCATATGATAGTTTGGAAGTTGCGCATGCAAACCCTCCTTTGACCGATCACATGGTGTGGTAGAGTGACGGGTGGTGATCACCATGACGCCACACTGACCAATTAACTCCTGACCAGGGCTGTATATCCAAGTCGGTGAAGTTGGACGGACGAGATGATCTTTGAGACACTCATCTGCGACCGTTGATGAAATTAGGGTTTATGAAAAGGTGGGCAAGCATCACTTTTCATCTTGGTCGAATCCAAGCTTGGGACACAACTTTGGCTAGGCCGGTCGTGCATGTGGGTAGACAACATGACGATGTAGGCGCCCATACCTCATTGTCTCACGAAATTGTGATCTAGGCCACTCAATTCGTCCTGCGAAGTTGTGTGGTTGAGATCAATTTGCAACAGAAAATTGGTGCCACAAAAGCCGCACGTCGTACCAACCTTGAGCGGGCGTTCCAAGACGACCAGGCTTGATCGGTCTTGGCCGATTACACCAACGTGTAGCTTGTAGGCTGGTGTTCACGCCTATGTCTTACCGTCCCATGAAAACATGATCTAAGCCACTCAATTCTTCCGGAGAAATCGAGCGGTTGAGATTAGTTTGCAACTTGGGAGGTGCGACCACGCTAGTTTGGGAGAACGATTTGGGAGGGGATAGATGGGTCCAGGGTGGTCATGTTGGTATGTCCGGACCTGCTTTGATCTAATCTCGGACCCTCCATTCGTGCCGGAGAAAATGGACGCTCGTGATTCAAAACCCTAATTTTGGGTTTCAAGGCCGTGCGTCATGCTCCATTCAGGCACATAATTTGGAACGACTAACCATGGTTGGTCCTGAACAATTGGTCAGGTATGTAGGTGTGCCCACGGTGATTGTGTTGACATACTCCATTCCCATTGAATCTATATCTGCACCCTCCATCTATACCTGCGAAGATGGATGGTTGAGACTGTTTTACGACACATATAATGCGCCGCAAACCCTAATTTAGGGTTTTTGCGCCCATACTGCTATGGTTTGGAAGTTTTGGCAAGCTAGGCCAATCTTTTGGGGAGACCGAACATGCGGTTCCCGCATTGGTTCGGCAACGGATATTCCATACCTGCTTGGGGGTTATGGAATCGATCTGGGTCATCCAATCATGCTGGTGGAGTTGTATGGTCGTGATCCTATCCAGATTGATATGGTCAGTTTGGATGCTCAATCGGGCTAGTATAACACACCGAGAGTGGCTCAATCGGGCTAGTATAACACACCGAGAGTTGCAGCATGTACGAGTATTTCGTACATGTTTCATTATAATGCTTGGAGATTCGTGTTGCTCTGCAAAGAGAAACACTCAGTCGTCATGCCGCACTGATAATGAGTACAAGAAATACAAGGATGGTTGCGCATTAATTAATAATGCTGGAAATTCACAGGGTATATGGGATTGTTGCTACATGCTCCAACCCGGATGAATTTCGTGTATTTTATTCACAGAATAGGATTGTTTCCACATGCTCCATTCTAGGTGAATTAATAAAGTGAAGGAGTATCCATCACTCATTAATGGCCTTATCTTTTACAATATGTTGGCGCATAATTTTTAGGTTTTACAATTTTACCCTTAAATGAAAATCCACCATCAACAATTGCAAGTCTGCGGGTAGGGATGGACAACAACATGATGTGTTCTAGGCTGCCTAAAGTCATGCAAAACAGGGCAGTTCTCTATAAGATGGCCTAAGCTACCACACAAGTTACAAACATGTATTTCAGTTTGGGCATATGAGTTAGGGAAAAAAGCATTTTCATTTGTACCAATTTCTAGTTGGTGATTACCCATATCAAAAGACATTGTCATTGCTTCCCTAATGGATTCCCATTGATGATTTTTCTCTGCAAGTTCAGCTAATAATGACCATGCATCATCCATAGTCTTATCAATAAATTCACCATTACACATCGAATCAACCATGTATCGATAATTAGAGTCTAGTCCCTCATAGAGGGTGATGACCAGTCTCCACTTCTCAAAGCCATGGTGAGGGCATTCACTTAACAAATCATAAAACCGTTCAAAATAATGAAAAAGAGTCTCCCCATCTAACTGGACAAAACAATTTATATTTTGACGAATAGCAATTGTCCTATGATATGAGAAAAAAATTCTGAAAAATTGACTTGTAAGTTGGTTCCACGTGGTGATTGAATGTGGTCTCAAACCGTAAAACCATGTTTTGGCCCTTTCCCTTAAACAAAATGTAAACAAACACAATTTCAGAGAGTCTTCGGACATATGGTCAGGTTGCATAGTCCGGCAAATTTTTTCAAACTCTCTTACATGATTGTAGGGGTTCTCAGAATCGAACCCTCAAAATATATGAAGTATTTGTATCATGCTTGCATTTATTTTAAAAAGGTTATTGGTATGAGGTAAGACAACACATGATGACAGACTTATTATGACATGTATTCCTTGAGAGTACGGGGATAGTTCATGATATCACCAATTGTCTCAACTTGGAAGGGTGTGTCAACTACTGAGAATGGGTTTCAGGCAGGAAGTCTCGATAAAGACTATCTAGACAATTAGTTTTTGGTCACAGAACTTCAATCAAAGCCTAACGGACACACCATTCAATAAGTTTCATAGATGTATGCAGATAGTCACAGTATCTTGCAGATATCGAGAAATCACAGTGAAACAGTAAATTCAGCAAGCAAGGATGGCACTCAGCTATCACAGAATCATGTTTATGGGGATCAACAACTAGTTTTTGAAATCATGAATGCACAAACAATATGTTGCAGAACTAGATAGTATCCAGTACACATATTCAGCAGGTAAACATGTAATTCAGATATCGCAAGATCATGCATGACGATACTTTATGTTGCAGGTGTGTTGACATAGGTCAGTAATCTAGTTCTATGGAAGCTAGTTCAACAATTATTCAAGGTGCAAAAGAAATGATTAATTCTGATGAGCATGACAGTTAACTTCAGAGATTCATAATCATTCAAGGTGCAAAAGAACTGATCCAAAATACACAGCATGCACAGCTAGTTTCACATGTCAGTTTAAATGAAGTTTTTCAGGGTTTATCATTCATGCAGATATAGAGTGTGATAGAGTTTGAGAATGACCAACCGGTTTTAGCCACAATGGCTAAGCTGTTCTTCTTCTTGTCCTTTCTTTCCTTGGATTTTGCAGAAGTTATTGCAGGTACCTGTGAGCTCAAAGGAAAGATTTAGTACACAGATTTGCACAGATGGAGCAAGGGTATAAAAACCAACAGATGAGAGATGCAAAATAGTGATGAATACAAATGCAACTAACTTCAGGCAAGTTTGGCAAAGATGCAGTTAAACTATCTTGACAGAAAACTAAATGATTATACAACAGATGGGTTCACAAAGTTATACTATAAAAGCTGAAAAAATTAGCAATCTAACACATATATAACTCAACTAGATACAGAACAATGCAAGTAAACAAAAATAATAAAAGATGAAGCACACAATGAAACTAAACAATGATGCAGTTATGCAAGACTAAGTGATAGCATACAATGATAGGCAGTTTAACTAGACCA
Source organism: Papaver bracteatum (assembly GCA_023529315.1). Lineage (NCBI taxonomy): Eukaryota > Viridiplantae > Streptophyta > Magnoliopsida > Ranunculales > Papaveraceae > Papaver > Papaver bracteatum. Next base: position 766,268 of record JAJJWX010003522.1, read on the forward strand.
AGATGCAATATTTATGGACAGATGGATTATCCAAGTTATAAAAACAACAACAAGAAAATAGAACTGAGGGAAAACATCAAGATAAAAGTATATGCAGATGAAACTTGAAACAAAATCTACAACTAAGAAGTTACAGGCTAAGTTACAGACACTCTAACCTAAATAAATCTTATGCTAACATAAAGGAAAGTTTACAAACTATAGTTACAAACAAACTAGTTGCAAGGTGCAAACACTTAAACTAGATATGAGATGTAATGAGAAAGAAAACAAAAGAAAAGATAAGAGATGACTGTAACAAAAGAGATCAACTAATGGAAGTACATAGATGGTTTTACTTAATTTTTGAGATAATTACAAACAACAGAGACTTAACAAAATTTTACTAGATGTTCCACAGTAGTCACAGGGTTATGCAGATGACTATGGAATGATGCTAGTTACACAGAGAGATAATGATGCAAAGATGCAGAAATATAAAGAGTTTTAGCTAAGTTACACTAAAAATGACTGAAAATATAAAGAATGCAGGCTAATATATACAAGACTAAGCTTAAAATCAGTAAAGTGAAACTTTGTATCAACTACACTGCCACCAAGTCCCCGGCAACGGCGCCAAAAACTTGATAGGCTTGTAAATAGTACCTACAATGATAACTGCAAGTGCACAGTGTCGACAAGCAACACAAGGCAAGCATATGTCGATCCACAGGGACTTGATGGGTGTAGATTTGAGCTACGGTCTTACTACTACTGATTTCAGAATAAAGAGCAACCAAAAAGCGGGATTTGTTTGCCTATACGACCAGATGTTGGTTATGTAACACAAAATAGAAAAAAAAACAATGCATAAAAATTCACTAGGGCAGTCGAATCCACCACCTAATCTTAGCTAAGTCAGTCCAATTTAAATAATGTTCTTATCCCTTGTAATGGACACCAGATAAGATGCAATTCTGTCGTTTATCCAGGGTCTCAATGGATGGATTATTATCAACTAAGGTAACTAACTAACCCATAGTATTAGCTGTCTTGTCACAGTAAAACTAATCACAGATCAATTTCATTACTTATATGATTAAACCTATCCTAAGATGGATATTCTAATCGCAATTAGGGTATCTTTCCAAAGCACTAACTGTCTTCCCATGGAACAATTAGTCCAAGGATCAATAACATTCAATGAAGCATGAATTGCAACATATTAAACATAGAAGTAATCTAACTACAATGGATACATGGCATACACTGTGAAATTAAAATGCTGAAGTGTTCAGATTATATTTATCCTAAACATTATAGCACAACAAGAACAATATCAAAACATGAACCAAACTTAGCAATAGATTATGGGTTTCATATAAATCCTAGTTATTGAATTAGAACATGATAATAACAATACTGAAATCAAAATTAAACTATAGCTTGGTGCACCGGCTAATCCGGGCATAGTTATCAATCCACAATTTCTTCTCTATTTATATACAAACATCTCTCAATTCCTTGAATTCGAATATTAAATGAAGACCCACTCACCAACATGTCTGAATTAGTTGTACCCTCTTCTAATTGCCTCTGCAAGCCATTAATATGATGTTGGGAGAAAACCTAACTCCATCTATCTCGAACTCAGCTTCTAGGGTTTTGGGAGAAGCTAAGATGAAGATAGCTATACCTAGGAGATGTTGAAGGTGGCTGTGCTGGTGATGTCGGGTTAAGAAAGAGCTGCTGGTTCTGTGAATGGTTGGGGGAGGGGGAAGAACTGGCCAAGAAGAAAGAAAATAGAAGAAGAAGAAGAAGAAGAATAAACTGGGTTTGTCTTCTGGTCGAGTTAGGTGAAGAGGACAGACATATAGGGTGTTGAGCAGGTGTAGCGAATTCTGATGCACGGTAAGGAGAAGACGTTGGATGAAGCTGTTTGATCCAATCTAATGGCTCATGATGGAGGCGGGTTTGGATTCGGGTCTTGGATAGCTTAAGCCCATGTATTTGCAAACATATTGCAACTGATGCGCAAGCAGGTTGCAACCTCTTTTCCATAGTCGCTAGTCTCCAATTTTCTGCTCTTTTGGCTCCTCAATTCATCCAAGCCTTATTTAGTACCTAAAAACACAAAATTAATTAGTACAAATATTTATTCTTGAAATCAGAGAAAATACAGAATTTGAAATAATATATGATTTTAAAGCGCAAAAGATGGGTTAAATGCCAATAAAAAGGTGTATAAATATGCACTATTTTGCAGTCATCAAATACCCCCTAACCTGAATTTTACTTGTCCTCAAGTGAAACAGAAATTAAGAAATCCTAACTATACCACTGTCGCTGGTCTCTCGAATGCATTTAGCATATGCACTAAGCCTTTAAACCCCTAGGTGTCCCTAGTGGACGAGTTGTAGTCTCGTGAGGGCCTAACAGAGGTGAACCCACAAAACCTTCTCCAACTTCAGAGCGTAATAGAGTCTAAAGAATCCAAGCAGCTATGAGGACATAGAGTTTTTGCATGCTAGTAACACAAAGTTAGAAATACCAAAGATCGCATTCTCATCCTTAAGAGTTGAGCGAGAAATAACCATACCATATGAAAGAATTCGGGTTCGAGAGTAATCACAAGCCTCTACTTCTTCCTCACTAATAGGGTTTTATGATAATTGCACTCAAAAAGACCGCTTTTTTTAGTCTCTCATGTGTGCAGCAGGAATAAAGAGTGAAATCCTGCACACTTTGAATGGTGTGAAGGGGAACCTTCCGAAATAATTTCTGGAGACTCCACATAATTGTGGACAAAAAGAATCTTTTTCTGATGATCTCTAAGAAAGTAAATCAACCATTAGCAAGGATGGGAGTACTCACTTACCTTCACATCCGATCGGCAATCAACACCACTCTCACAGCATCCATATAAATATCTTCAATCTTCGGTCTTCAACTGTTGATGATGAACTTCTGAACTTCATAGAAACTTGACAATTTGTAACTTTTCTTCAATTTCCTTGTTGCTTGGAATTTTCTTCTTGAATTCTTCTTCTTTACCATGGTGGTATCAAAACTAAACCAAGAAAATAAACTACAATTTTTTTTTATTTTTTTTTATGTTTATATTTTTGATTTTTTTTTTTTTTTAAAAAACAAAGTAAAAACATGAAATGAAAAAAACAAAAAAAAACAATGAAATACTAACTCCATGGATGAAGGACTTTATCACTCAATTTTTCACAACTTGTATTGTCTTGATTTCATAAACTTCACTAATTCTCATCTTATTTTCTTTTCTTTGAATCGTTGCATGTAAAACATGGACTATTTCAACTTTTCTTCAAATATTTTGACGTTGCTCTGCTCGTTGATGATGATGTGTTTTTATGGATCTGTTGATGTTGTTGAGGGAGAGAGAGTGATGCTAATTGCAAATCAAACTACAAGAAGAAGTTTTCATCTTTAGACGTCACCCTTATGATTGACAAAATTAGCACTCAAGAGATCAAAAATAGTGCTGAAAGTGGTGCGAAGTTGGGTAGCTCACCATTCCTACCCGGAATTTACATACGGTGACACACACTCTAAAAGGACTTTTTAGATAGTCACCAAAATGAATGTTGGTGCCTCGCTTGATGTAAAAATGGGTAGTCTCCACTAAGGGTGATCACAACTCTACTATCAAATATCTTTGCAGCACCTAATTCGCCCTCCGACATGGTTAAATCCAACTTTAACGCTCTAACAACTAAGAAACCCGATTGTGTTCTCTAGTACTTCCAATTTCAGTTATTTCAGTCACATTATCTTGCATATATCGAGAAATCACAGTGAAACAGTAAATTCAGCAAGCAAGGATGGCACTCAGCTATCACAGAATCTTGTCTATGGGGATCAACAACTATTTTTTGAAATCACGAATGCACAAACAATATGTTGCAGAACTAGATAGTATCCAGTACACAGATTCAGCAGGTAAACATGTGATTCAGATATCGCAAGATCATGCACGACGATACTTTATGTTGTAGGTGTGTTGACATAGGTCAGTAAGCTAGTTATATGGCAGCTAGTTCAACAATTATTCAAGGTGCAAAAGAATTGATTAATTCTGATGAGTATGACAGTTAACTTCAGAGATTCATAATCATTCAAGTTTTAGCACAACTAATAACCAATTCAAACAGCCAATGCAGAACTCAAATATCACAAGTTGATGTTTTTGGGAATGAAAAACCAGTTCTCAAATTCTTGCACACAGATTCAAAATATGTAGTACTGCTGTTGACAGAGGATGAGACTATTTTGTAAGTGATGAATACTTCTTCGCTTTATTAATTCACCTAGAATGGAGCATGTAGGAACAATACCCCGAATATTTTGTGAATTTTAGCATTATTGATTAATGCATAGAAGGCCATGTATTTCCTGTGATATTCCTAGAAGAACTCTCATTGTTGGTACGGCATGATGACTGATTGTTAATCGCAGCAGAGTAGCATGAATATCCAAGTACCAACAGTGAGGCATGCACGAAATGGCCGTATAGGCTATAACTCTTGGTGTGTTATACTAGCCTGATTGAGCATGTAACTCTCGGTGTGTTATACTATCCCGATTGAGTATGTAACTCTCGGAGTGTTATACTATTCCGATTGAGCGTCTAGACTATATGTAACAGTCTAGAAATTATCCCGGTCATCCAACTTCGCAGGCATGATTGGATGGTCGGGATCGAATCCAATGCCCCCAAGCAGGTATTGGAACATTCACTGCCGACCCAATACGGGCCCCGCATGATCGGCCTCCCCAAAATGGGTGGCATAGCTTGACAAACCGTCCAAACCAAACAGAATGGACAAAAAACCCTAAATTAGGGTTTGCGGCACATTACATGTGTCGCAAAACGATCTCAACCATCCATCTTCGTAGGCATAGATGGAGGGTGTAGATGAAGATTCAAAGGGCCCAGAGCATGTCAACACAATCACCATGGGCCCGCCTACACACATGAACAAATGGTCAAGACCAACCATGATTGGTTGTCCCAATTCGTGCGCGCAAAATAATGCATGGAGCATGGCCGGCCAAAACCCTAATTAGGGTTTGTATCGATCACGAGCGTCTGTTTTCTCCTGATCAAATGAAGGGCTTAGGAGACAATTAAGCAGGTCCTGTGAGCATCAACATGATCACCGTGGAACCATCTATATCTCCACCCGACCGACCAAGGCATACCATGCGTGGTTTCTCCAAAACGCACGCCCAAACTAGCGTGGTCACGCTTTCCAGATCACAAACTGTTCTCGACCACTCAACTTCACCAGACAAATTGAGTGGCTTAGATCATGTTTCCATGGGACAGTCAGGTATAGGCGTGAATACCAGCCTACCACCTACACGCCGGACCAAACGGCCGAGACCGACCAAGATTGGTCGTATCGAAACGCACGCCTTGAAGGTGACGTACCTCGCCCCTTTAAGAATCCTTTGCGGCATAAGATTTCTGTCGCAAATCGATCTCAGCCACTCAACTTCACCGGTAAATTCGAGTGGCCTAGATCAAACCTTCGTGGGATAGTGAAGCATGGACATGGACATCAGCATGTCATCTAAACGCATGCCTGATCGGTTCTCCATGGAACACCTCTCATGCTTGGATTCGACCAAGCTGAAGGAGTATACTCGCGCACCTCCTAAACCTTAATCTGAGGGCCGCAGATGTGGGTCGCAAATTATCTCGTCCGTCCAACTTCGTCAGCTCATACGGACGGCCTAGGATAAGAGTTTTGCGACCAGTGAAGTATCACCGTGATCACTGTCTACCACTCTACCACACCATGTGGTCGGTCAAGGGAAGATTTGCTAGCACAGCCTCTAAACCCTCACGTGAAGTAGGCAGGGCATGATGCTCAACAACGATGCTTCATATATGCCGAATACATTCGATGCATAACATGCATATAATACACACGATACTTTATAAGTATCGACTTCCTAAAGAACTTAGTTATTTAACTAGCATTACATGCTACATTTTGTGGGTCCCACGATCCACATACTCGAGACATCAATCATGTCACAAAGTATTGGTCTGGCGGTTTACAGCGTGCAGCGTACAACGCGCCATCACAAGAACGTGTCAGGAAAACATGGATGGTTAGTGATGATGGGAGAAGTTTGCAAGATTGATCGTGTGACACTAAGGTACCACTCCACTACTCAATCACTCCACTTCCTCCACTTCATACAAGAGACGTGAATAAGGATTAAATGACTTGTATAAATAGGTTCTCCTCCCTATTTCCAAACAAGAACACAACACCGAAACCAAGTGTTAATACAAAACGTATTCAAATACCCAGAGCCTGCTTGCATTAATTGTAAGCCTGCTTGATAGGTGTTGTAAAACACCTAATTTTATATCTAGTATTTATGCATTCTTTGCTATTTATTTTGTGAAATATGTATCTTATGTGTGAATTTTAGTTGATTAGGTGCAATGGAGTCCTTTGGAGCAAAAGAAGGAGAAATTGTCCTTTTGGAGCGTAAAGGCAAAGAGGTCAAATTCACAGGCGAGCTATACATGGAGCAGGCCAGGTTGCGCGAGAAGGAGTGAAGGATGAATTGTCGGTTGTACGAAACGGATATTCCAAATAGTACTGGGCACCCCTTATCCTAACCCATGGGATGTCAATATCAATTCTACCTCCTACACAAACCTAAATTTCAGAGATGAAATCATTGGGTTTTATTTTTCTTTCTTTCTACCTGAAAAAGAAATCATGGCGGCTGCTTAAGAAAATTCATAGAAAAGAGAGGAGATTCAAAGAGGAGATTGAGATATTGAGAGATTCATGAATTAGCAGTAGTGAAATGAAATGATGCTGCTGGTTCGAAGGATAAAATTGGTTAGGTGAAGAAGAATAAGAAGGTCAGAAAGAGGAAGAGAACAGTGAAGAAGTAGATCTGATGCAGTGATTTGGTGTTGAAAGAAGAAGTTGGTGGCGATAAACTCAGGGGATTTCTTTCAATTTCAAGTTAGTAGAGAAGCTGTTGCTGTAATTGATTGTTAAACAACACAGGGATAAGAAGATGTTGATGATAAGTCAATAAAGAACGGATCGATGGGCGTCTTTTATGCTAATTGAATCTGAGAAGGATATGACGGTTTGGTGGATTTCATCTGCTACTGATTGGTAGAGGTGGAGATTTGGGAATGGATGAACTGAGATTTGGTTTTACAGGGAATGTTGTTGCTGCTTTTGGTTGAAGCTGTAAATGATGGTAGAAAGATGACCTTGAAGTTGGGTATAACTCAGACTAGGACTTGGAGGAGCCACTGATGAAGCTACTGTTTAACTGTGTATGTGAATTGTAGCTGCTAGGTTGTAGGGTATGATGCTTTTGGTTGCAGAGCTGAGGTTAATATGTTAAACCAGTGTTGGTACTGATAGCTTGGCAAAGCTGCAGGATGGAAAGTAATGAGTTGGAGGTGCTGTTGTTTCCATAGATGAATGGATAGGACAGGTAATGAAGCTGGTGATGGGAGTTTGAGATAGAATTAGAAGATGGGTGAAACTCAGTTTGAATACAGAAGAATCTGGAGCTATGAACTTGAACAGGAGTAGCAAGATGAGCTGGTGCTATTTACTGATGGGTCTGAATAGTTGGTGTTGCAATTGGATAGCTATATACGACTTGTAATAGTTTCAATTTAGTTCAGGGACAATGGCTATGTGCATAAGCATGTCGCAGGTAGTTAAAGTGAAGGCTATGGTGCATGAGTGCTGGTCATAGGTTATGGAACTGGTGGCTTGAACCTGTTGAAATTCTCAGGGATTGAATGGAGTTGTAAATTCCATAGAATGAGGTTCAAGATTATTGCAGTGAAGGTTTGAGTTCAATATGGAGCTGTTGGCTATGTTGATGGTGTTGGATATGAGTTAGATGCAGCAACAGCTGTGGTACTGAAGGCTTAGTTAAAATGAACCAGTTTTGGTGATTGCAGGATCTGGTCATGCAAGGAGCTGCAGTGAAGGACTGATACTGGTGCTTATGTGGAATCTGAGTTGGCATTGTAGCTGGTGAGCTACAAATTTCTGCAATGAAGGTGGTTTCAGTCGACAAGTTATTGTTGCTACAAATTGCAGGTGCTGTGGAGGATGTACTGCATTGGCAGATGTTGGAAATGACGGTCCTGTGACTTGCAGTATGTATGAAATAGTGAGCTGAGGTTTAATGGAATGGATGGTGGTGAAGCAGTGGAAGATAAACTGATGTTGTTACTACATATGATGGTGTTCTTGAGACAAGATGTAGCTGCAATTTGCTGGTGGTTGAAGAGCAGCTGAAGTGGGTGTTATTGCAGGCCAAGTGAACTGGAATTACAGGGGAGAAGTATTGATGGTTTTGCAGTAGTGGTTATATTGCTGTGAGGTTATGGAGCTTTGAGTTACAAAAGGGTTGAAGATAAGCTACAGATGGTGCATGAATTGCACAAGCAGGGCCATCATGGCTGTGAAACAAAATCAGTGTGCAACAACTCACGCATGTGCAATGGGTTATGTCAAGAAAACTTAATTCAAATTAGCCAAGTCAGTTGACTGACTACCATTTGATTCAGGGGCTTTGACCTAGTTGACTTAGGTGGCCGGGTGGACTTTGCCGGTCACCTGAGCTATATTCCGGCCATGTTCCGCCAAAAACACAGTTTCCCGGCGACTATTTTTTGGGTCATATTCTCACATGGGTATTTCACACATGAGCTCGGTGGACTTCTAGTTATTGGACCTTGGGCTTTGAAGACCTAATTTGGGAAGTTGGGAAGCTATAAGAAGAAAAAGTTTCTATTCTTTCGGACTTATCACTTATCACGTATTTTTCTACTGGAGTTTGGAGGAGAGCGATTCTACTAGGGTTTGCTTTCGTTTATTTTTCATGTTCTTCATTTTATTTTTGATAATAATTATGATGAATCAAAAAACTATGAGTAACTAAATACCTTTTATTGGTTATGGGATAATAAGTGGATTTCACAAATAAGATTTGATTCAATGATGTAGTTTTGTCTCAATACTTTATTGTTTATGATTCATTGTTCATATTGTTTATGATTTGATTGTTTATTTGGTTGAGTCCGGAATCAATCCGATTTGCTTTCATATCTAGAGCTATATTAGGGTTTTCAATACGAAAATGTTGTTTATCCCTGATTCTAAGTAGCATAAATGTGGGTAGTGCTTGTAGTGATATATCCTACTAGTCACATATGAATCATAACTTGGGTTAAATCGAATTAGTGCTTTTACACATTTTGGTTGCCTTGATTAGTCTTATTCCATAAAACTCATTGCTTTTAGGGAGTTAAATCTAATTGTGCTTTTACACTTTAGGTTGCTTTCTAGGAAGAATTCACATATGCATCTTTTAATATGGTTGTGATGAAATCAGGGAGTTAGAGGGATACTCTTGAGATCAAGGTATCCTAGGACTTTTAGTAAATAAGAGATTAAATTTTCAATTCTAGTCATTGTTGATAATTCGAGTTTGTGAATGAAACTATCCCGTGACCAATACTTTCTCCTTATTGATTATTTTTATTATTACTTTGCTTTCAATTCATTTTTTTTTATTGCTTTGATAAATCACCCCCCCTCCTGGTTACTAAGAAACTGAAATTTTTTATAACAACAAAAGCCTCTCTGTGGATACGAACTCTTTCTTATCGCATACTATTTTTATTTTAGGAAGTAAGAAAGTGAAATTATATTTGTGTCGGATGACAACCGACCAGATTTTGGCGCCGTTGCCGCGGAGGCAAACGGCTTGTTATTAAGTTTTTAGTTTCTTTTTATCATTTTTCTTCTTGCATATTTGCTTTCCGTTTCTTGTCTTGTTTCTTACTTGTTTGCGAGAATTGTTTTTCAGGTACTAATCCCTGGCTTCTAAAGATTGGAATTATCCAAGGTGCGGGATAGCTACTCGAAGAGGCACAATACTCCAACCAAGTCAAGACACAACGGAAGAACAAGTCTTGGAAGTAGAACACGAAGCTCTTCATCAAGAAGTGGAAGAAGAGTTACAACTAGAATAAGAACTAGAGGTTCCATTTGTAGAAGAACCACTAGTTGAAGAAGAAGAAGCAATGGAAGACGCAAATCGTACACTCAAGGATTTGGATTCTCATAGGCTTGATGCACAACGGTGGTGTATCCAAACAAACTCAACTTTTGAGATCAAGCCGGGGTTGCTTAGAGAGTTGCCAAAATTTCATGGCATGGCGAATGAAGACCCAAACAAGCATCTCATGGAGTTCTATACCATTGTCAAGGCTATGCTTCCAGCAGAGACTGAAGCCGATGGTGCAATGATGAAAGTTTTTCCATTTCTATGGTAGACAGCGCTAAGGATTGGTTGTATTGTTTGCCTGCCGGAAGTGTCACTACATGGAACGGATTGAAGAAAATCTTTCTAGAGAGGTATTTTCTTGCGTCAAAGGCTACTCAAATTCGTAAAGAGATTTGTGGAATAAAGCAACATGTGGGAGAATCTTTGTATGAATGTTGGGAGCGATACAAGAGATTGGTGGCAAGATGTCCCACCATCAATCAGTTACGCTATGATAATCCAGTACTTCTACGAAGGTCTTCAATCAAGTGATAGATATCTTCTTGACGCTACGGGTGGCGGTGCACTAGTGAACAAGACGGTGGCCCAAGCTGCCGAGTTGATTGAAAGCATGGCTGTAAACTCGCAACAATTCTACACAAGAGGTGAACCACTGGTTAGGGGAGTGCATGAAGTTAGTGATTCATCATCATCACACCGTGATCAAAGGATGGATAATATGGAGCACATGATGCAAAAGATGGCTGCGGTTATATTACCTTCGTATGGTGAAGAGTTGGAGCAAGCTAATGCGGTTTTCCCAAACCAACAAAGACGGTATGATCCCTATTCCAACACCTATAATCCGGGATGGAGAGATCATCCAAATTTCATCTATGCCAACAAACAAGGTGCGGTTCAACAACCTACTTTCAACCGTCCGAGTGGATTTAAACCGCAACAAAAACAGTTTCAACCACAACAACAACAACAATTTCAACCTCAATAACAACAATTTCAACCTCAACAACAACAATTTTAGCAACCACAACAACCGGTTCAAAACCATGGTTCCGATATCGATGCAAGATTACAAACAATGATGCAAGGTATTGCTACCATGTTCAAGGAGAGCCAACAAGAAACCAAGAGTGCAATTAAGGATTTGCAGACTCAAGTGGGATCCATGGAAATTGATATCAACAAGTTGAAAGCACAAAATAGTGGAAGACTCCATTCTCAACCCATTAACCCAAAAGAGGGTGTCAATGATATTACGTTGAGAAGTGGTACACAACTTGATCAACCCAAAGTTGTTGATTTGGATGAATAGGAAGCTCCAAAGGAGCCGGTTTTGGAGGAAAAGAGGGATGAAATTTCCCAAACACCCGAGGTGCTTATTCCTAACTCTAAAACTCCTATTCCTACTTATGTTCCTCCTATACCTTTTCCTCGCAGATTTGCAAGTTCTAAGAAGGCGGAACTAGAAAAGGAGATTTTAGACGTTCTTAAGAAGATTCATGTGAATATACCACTCATTGATGCTATCAAGCAAGTTCCCAAGTATGCAAAAGTGTTGAAGGATTTGTGTACCAACAAGCAAAGGCTTAAAGGCAATGAAGTTCTAAGTGTGGGGGAGAATGCTTAGGAAATCTTACAACACAAACTCCCACTGAAATGCAAGGATCCCGGTAGCTTTGACATTCCCGTCACAATTGGTAACACCACTTTTAACAAAGCAATGTTATACTTAGGTGCATCCATTAATGTTATGCCGGCATCCATGTATAATTCACTTAATCTAGGTCCTTTGAAAAAGGCTGAAATTGTGTTGCAATTAGCCGATCGCTCTAATGTTTACCCAATGGGTATTGTTGAGGATATTCTTGTGCAGGTTAATCAACTTGTATTTCCAGCTGACTTTTGTGTGCTAGAGATGGATGAAGGTGCACCGGAATCGTCTATTCCATTGCTACTTGGGCGTCCTTTCATGAAAACGGCTAAGACCATTATTGATGTAGACAAGGGAACGTTGACTATGGAGCTTGATGGAGAAATAATACGTTTCAACATTTTCGAGACGATGAGATATCCTAGTGATGTCCACTCTTGTTTCTCCGTTGATGTTATGGATACATTGGCGCAAAAAGTGTTTGAATTGAATGGTGATGATGCTTTGGAAACTGTTTTAACTACATCTATGGATGATAGAGTAGAGTGTGGTAACGAAGTTAAGGAATCCCTTGGTGATCTTAACTCACTACAAGGATGTCCGGAAACTCATAATATCTCTTTTATTTCTTTACCATGCAGTGATGAAAAGCTTTTACCTTCTATTGTTAAATCTCCAAAGTTGGAATTGAAACCTCTTCCAAGTCACTTAAAGTACTTGTACTTGGGTGACAATGAAGAGTTACCTGTGATTGTTTCTAACGATCTTAGTGAATTACAGGAGAAAAAACTTCTAAGGGTGCTAAGGAAGCACAAGACGGCCATAGGATGGACAATCGCCGATATCAAGGGTATAAGCCCTGCCGTTTGTATGCATAAGATTCGTTTGGAGGACGATGCAAAGCCTACAAGGGAAGCGCAACGTCGTTTGAACCCTCCCATGATGGAATTTGTGAAAAAGGAGATACTCAAGCTTTTGGAAGTGGGTGTTATCTACCCCATATCCGATAGCAAGTGGGTAAGCCCGGTACAAGTTGTACCGAAGAAATTAGGTGTAACGGTGGTAGAGAATGATGAGAACGAACTTGTCCCAACTCGTGTGCAAACCGGTTGGAGGGTTTGTATTGATTATATAAAGTTGAATGCCACTACTAGGAAGGATCATTTTCCTTTACCCTTTATTTATCAAATTCTTGAACGTTTAGCTGGACATGCTTATTATTGTTTCCTTGATGGCTATTCAGGTTACAATCAGATTTTGATAGTGCCGGAGGATCAAGAGAAAACCACTTTCACTTGTCCTTTCAGCGCTTTTGCTTATAGAAGGATGCCTTTTGGCTTGTGCAGTTCTCCATCTACCTTTCAAAGGTGCATGGTAAGTATCTTTTCCGAGTATGTTGAAAACATCATTGAAGTGTTTATGGATGACTTTAGTGTCTTTGGTGATTCATTTGACCTTTGTTTGAACAACTTATCTTTAATCCTTGAACGATGTATTGAAACAAACCTTGTGCTAAATTGGGAGAAGTGCTATTTTATGGTAACTCATGGCATAGTTTTAGGCCATATAATATCTTCTAAAGCCTTGGAAGTTGATAAATCTAAGATAGACCTTATTCGTGCTCTAACCCCTTCCACTACGGTGAGGGAGATACATTCTTTTCTTGGTCATGCAGGTTTCTATCGTAGATTTATCAAGGATTTTTCCAAGATAGCATTACCACTTTGCAACTTATTGCAAAAAGATGTGGTTTTTAACTTTGATGAAAAGTGTATGGCGGCATTCAATCGTTTGAAAGAACTTTTGATTTCAGCCCCTATCATTAAACCACCGGATTGGAGCAAGCCTTTTGAGATAATGTGTGATACTAGTGACTACGCGGTTGGTGCGGTGCTTGGGAAGCGTGTGGGGAAGATACCTCATGCCATTTATTATGCTTCTAGAACGTTAAATGAAGCCCAACAAAACTACACAACCACTGAAAAAGAGTTTTTAGCTATTTTATTTTCATTGGAGAAATTTCGCTCTTATCTAATTGGTACAAAAGTTGTTGTTTATTATGATCATGCGGCTCTTATGTACTTGCTAATGAAGAAAGAAGCGAAACCAAGGCTCATATGATGGATTCTACTCTTGCAAGAGTTTGATATTGAAATCAAAGATAAGAAAGGAATTGAGAACACCGTTGCGTATCACTTAAGCCGTCTTGATGTGGACAAGGAAGCTATCCCACTGCGTGAAAGTTTCCCGGATGAGCAACTATTCTCAATTGCCTTTGGTGAACCATGGTATGCGGATATTGTGAATTACTTGGTAAATAAACAAATCCCAAGGAACTTGTCTCGTGCTGAGAGGGACAAACTAAAGAGGTTAGGTAACCAATACATATGGGATGATCCATACTTATGGAAACATGGCAGCGACCAAGTAATAAGAAGGTGCGTTCCCGAATCCTAGTTTAATTCTATCTTGTCATTTTGTCACTCTTATGCTTGCGGAGGACATTTTGGAAGTAAAAGAACCGCTCACAAGGTACTTGAAAGCGGTTTCTATTGGCCAACCTTGTTTAAGGATGCACATATATTTTTCACAACTTGTGATAGGTGCCAAAGAACAGGCAATCTAGGTGCCCGAAATCAAATGCCACAAACCTTTATTCAATTTATTGAAGTTTTTGATGTATGGGGTATTGATTTTATGGGTCCTTTTTTCAACTCTCATGGGAATTATTACATCTTACTTGCTGTTGATTATGTCTCTAAATGGGTGGAAGCTAAGGCCACCCCTACTAATGATTCCAAGGTTATTTCAGATTTTGTGCAAGCTAACATTTTTGCAAGGTTTGGAATTCCAAGAGCCATAATTAGCGATGGGGGTTCTCACTTCAACAACAGGACTTTGCAAAGCTTGTTGAAGAAGTACAATGTGTCACATAAGGTTGCAACACCTTATCATCCTCAAACAAATGGACAAGCCGAGATTTCCAACCGGGAGGTGAAATCAATTCTAGAGAATACGGTGAATCCAACAAGGAAAGATTGGAGCATGCGGCTAAATGATGCTTTGTGGGCTTATAGAACCGCATACAAGACACCTATTGGGATGTCTCCCTTTAGGCTTGTGTACGGTAAACCTTGTCACTTACCCATGAAGATTTAGCATAAAGCATTTTGGGCAATTAAGCAATGCAATATGGAGATGGATGGTGCTGAAAATCAAAGGAAGTTACAACTCCAAGAGCTAGAAGATCTTCGCAATGATGCATTTGAAAGCTCTCGCATTTATAAGGAAAAAATGAAGGACTTTCATGATACTATGATTTCTAGAAAACAATTTTGTGTTGGGAAGAAAGTGCTTTTGTTTAATTCTCGCTTGCATCTATTTCCGGGTAAATTAAGGTCACATTGGATTGGACCTTTCATTGTTACTAATGTGTTTTCTCATGGTGCAGTAGAAATTCGTAGTATTGCTACATGCAAGGAACTTAAAGTTAATGGGCATCGGTTGAAACCATATTATGAGAATTTCACTTCCAAAGTGGTGGAAGGATCTAATTTTGTGGATGCACTCCCTCTAGAGGAGTCGTAGAAAGCAAGGAGATAGTCGGGATAACGACTTTAAACCAAGCGCTAAATGGGAGGCAACCCATAGGATGAGTATCTCTTGTCTTATTTTCATTTTCTTGTTTTGTTTTTAGTTTTTTCTTGTATTATATTGATTTTATTTTTCTGATTTCTTGTTTTGTCATGCATAATTTCCCACCTTGACTTACTTTGGATGACTCAGTTTACATTGAGGACAATGTAAAGTTTAAGTGTGGGGGAGTGGTTAAGCATTTGCATTGTAATTTTTTTTCAAAATTTTCAACTTTTGTGTAAATTAGTGCATGAAAAACTCCAACTTGTAGTTAGTTTAGAGTCACATAGTATCCGTGTCGCTAAGATTACATCGAGATTCTCATAAGAGTGACTGAACTTAGAGATGACAGAGAACATGATCGGGTTTCTTACTTGTATGAGAGTTAAAGTTGGATTTAACCATGCCAGTGACAAATATGGTGCATACTGAATTCGGTAGTAGAGTAGTGGTCCCCTATAGTGGAGACTACCCAAGTTACATCATGAGAGGCACCGACCTTCATTTCTTTGTATCTGTCTAAATTTGTGCTTTTAGAGTGTGTGTCACCGTACGTAAACTCTGGGTAGAATGGTGAGCTACCCAACCTCCCACCAATAGAAGCACTATTTTGATCTCTTGAGTGCTATTTTATCAATCATGAATGGTGACATCGAATTGCTAACTTACATACCACTTGTAATCTTGTTCGCAGTTAGCACCATCCACTTTATCTCTCTACACCAATAGGTCCATAGAAACACCATCATCATCAACAAGAGAAGCATCACAAGTTCGAAGCAAAGTTGAAGACGTTCTAGGTTTACAAGCAACGGTACAAAAATGAGCAGGTTTCAGATTCAAGTATAGCAACAAGACAAGGAGCAGAATTTTTATAAGTTGAAGACTATTGTACAAGAATGAAGATTATCAAGATGAGAATTCAAGAAGTTTATGATATCGAGACATACAAGTTGTGAAGAATCAAGCGGTAAAGTACTCACACCATGGCATTTGTACTTGCATTTTTATTTTTATTTTTATTTGTGTTATATTCTTTTGTCTCAAAAAAAAAAATTAAAAAAAAATTGGAACATAGTTATCATTATGCTAGTTCCCTTAAAAAAAAGACAAGAGAAAAGTTCTTTAGGATCATCATTAGTTTTTATTTTTGTTTGTTTTCATTTTGTATTTACTTTGTATTTAATGTCTAAAAAAAAAAGAAAAAAAAAGAAAAATATATTCATTGGATCATATTTTGGTTTTGTATTCATTCAATAAGCCAATGGAAGAACAAATATTGCATATTCATACACCTTTTCATTGGCACTTAACTCATCTTTCGCGCTTCAAAGTCATATACTATCCCAAATTCTGCATTCTTACCATCTTCAAGAATAAATATTTGTATTAATTAATTTTGTGTTTTTTAAGTACTAAATAAAGCTTGGAAGAATTGAGAAGACAAAAGAGAAGAAAGTTGGAAGCGTTGCAACCAGCTCGCGCATCAGTGGCAACCTGTTTACAAATTCATGGGATTAAACAACCCATGATCCAAAACCCATGATCCAAAACCCAAGACCCAAATTCATTTCCACCTCACCCCCATTGGATTCTTTCCAAAACATCCACCTCACCCCCATTGTATTCCATTCTATCCATCAATTAAGAAAACATGTTCTGTTTAATTGTTGAGTGGTTGCTACAGTAAAATTCGAATCCCAAGTGTGAGAGAATTTTTGTGTATAAATAGAGAGGGTTGTTGTGTTAAAAACTCATCCAAGAATAGCTTGTTCATGTTAGTTTATCAAATTTAAGTTTTGTTGTAATGTTCTTCATGTTCTAGTTTCATTTGCTAGTGTTTAAATAAAGCCGTAACTCATTGGTATGTATTCATATCTTGTATCTTGTTCTTGAAAGTTTAGAATTGTTTAAAGATATAATTTAATCCAAGTTTGTCAACATCTTGCTCTCACAATGTATGCCATGTATCCATTGTAGTTAGAATATCTTTATGTTGATTATGCTACAACTCATGCTTAACCAAATATTGATCCTCAGATTAGTTGTGCTTTAATTAGACAGTTAATGCTTTGGAGAAATACTTTAGTTGTGATTAAATTATCCATTGGAGAAACACCTTAGATATACGGTAGACTTGAATCTGCTGTAAGGACAAGAATAATATTACAAGTTGAATGCATATCATAGGTTAGTGGTGGATTTGAATACCCTAGTATCCATATTCTCAATATTTACACCTAGATTTAATTTCATATTTTAATCCAAATTACTTTCTGTTTAAGTCTTTGCCAATATCTCGTCGTATCGACAAAAACAAACCCCCTTTGGTTACTCTCTGAATCAGTTCTTAGTAAGGATTTAGAATCAACTTCTACACTCTCCAAGTCTATGTGGTTCGACCGTGCTTGCCCTGTGTTGCTTTGTCGACACTGTGCACTTGCAGTATACACAATAGTAGGTATCTTTCCGATCCTACCAAGTTTTTGGCGCCGTTGCCGGGGACTCGGTAGCGGTGTAGTTGAAGTTTCTATCTCCTGTCACTGTTCATATTTCATCTCCTGGAACTGTTCAAATTTCACTGTGCAACATGTATTTTATTGTAGCGTAAATCACTGTACATATTTCATTGTATAACATGTATTTTACTGTAGCAGCGTAACTATTTACAGTCAATTTTACACTTATTTTTGATATTTTTTTTATATTTTGCTTTTGCTTTAAAACTTCGAAACTACCTCTTTTGCGCTCAACAGGTGCCTGAGTAGCTATTGTAAAGGCGAAGGAAAGGAAGCGAAAGAAGTTTTTATTTTAATAAAAAAAAAAGAGTTTATTTTATTTATCTATTTTTAGTTTGTATTAGGATTCCTTTACTCTTGTAATTTTCTTTTTCTTTTGCACCTTATTTTGGACTTTGGACTTGGACATCTATTTTTATTTTTATTTTTAAACCCTACGGAAGGGTAGTATTAAATATCAAACTGTTTGTAGAAAAGGACGGTGATTACAATATCACCTCGGCCCCTCGGGTTCGTTCATGACATAGGAGTTGTGGCCCGAGTCGACAACAACGGTTCATCCCCCGTTTGGTACGGGAGGTAAGTTTGTCGAAACACTCGCGAATCCCCTATTAGCGAGTTACTGTATTCCTTCGGTTGCATATATGTTGAGGATTTGAATACAGCTGTTTTATTTTCCTAGTAAAGGGAAAGGACTGGCCATACAAGATAAGGGTTCGGATTTCATCACCGTTCTCTTCTTGCCCTCCTTAGGAAAACGATACATACATGAACCTAAGATTTAAAATTTGAAATAGAACAAGACCTATAAGGTAACGAGCTTAGTAGGAGAGTCGTTCGAAAAATATTGGTTACTCTTTAAGCATACTTCGAAGTTCATGACGGTTTTTATAAATTGAATGCGTGACTGCGCCGCCTTGTAATACGGTGAGGCCTTAGGTATCAAAGCTCTAGCAGCTTCCCTCGCCTCTATTCAATTTACTTAAACTCGGATTGATTCCAGAGGAGTTTGCTCAGATTTTAAAGAATTCCATTTCGAAGGATTAGAAACTAGTCTAGAAAACAATCTAAGTGGAACCATCATG
Source organism: Papaver bracteatum (assembly GCA_023529315.1). Classification (NCBI taxonomy): domain Eukaryota; kingdom Viridiplantae; phylum Streptophyta; class Magnoliopsida; order Ranunculales; family Papaveraceae; genus Papaver; species Papaver bracteatum. The sequence continues at coordinate 785,266 of JAJJWX010003522.1, forward strand.
CTTTTTGTTTGCAAGAAATCAGTAGGTTTTCTGTGGTAGAGTCAGCCTTGTTTGCGATTGCATAGAACTTCCCTTCCGTTTATGATTTTTCTTCTTTTATTTTGTTTTTCTAATATATGCCCGAGGTAATTAGAGAACGGGCTTGAAAGAAAAAAAAAACCAATAATGAAAAAAAAAAAATTGGTCTGTTTTCAGTGTGTACATCCCAATCTCTGCAAAAAACCTAGTGCTAGTTAGATATCATGTCAGGATTCTGGTCTGCAGGTGGGGATGGAAATAAATCCATCAGAGAGCTTGCTTACGGGCATGCTTCATATTATGAGCCTCCAATATACCATGATGTCAATAGTTATATGGAGTTTTATGGACATTTTCACAGTCCTGAGCATCAATACATGGACCCTAATAACTACTCACACATGTATCATCCACCACAGGGTGAAAATGAACATCTTTACAGTGCCCAACTCTCACAATCATCACTTTTGGACCAGTTAGAAGCTGGAACTGCAGCTTTAGAAATGCAAATGCATGAATCTGTAGCATATAATTCTTCTAGGAAATCGGAAATCTATGCTTGTACCTTATGTGGAGGCTTAGGCCATCCTGCTGAGAATTGCTATATTTTGCATGATTTTAGGCAATCTAGAGAATATCATGAAAATCCAAAATTTGAAATGCCAACAGATTACAAAGCTGATAGTCATTGGGACCATAATCAACCTTTCGAAGGTTGCGATCAGTATTTTATAGACCCTAATGACCCTGCACATATGTATCATCCACCACAGTGGGAAGTTGAACAATTTTGTACTTCTCAATCTGTGGAGGAAAATCTCAGACTCATCGAACAAAATAATGCTAGGAGTGTATTGCATGATAAACCATATAGCATTGATTATGAATTTCCTACTGTTGAAGACTCTCCTTCCATCGAACAACTTAATGCATTATTAAAAATGAATTTGATTCATTTACAAAATTTAGGAAGGGAGGAATTTCAGGATGAAATGTTTGTTTGTCCTAATGAAATAAAATGTGAAAATAGTATGCCTAGTCTTACTCGTGCAAATGATATTGCATATGAACCTGTTTTAAATGAAGGGACTAGAAATACTACGATTTTGAATAGGGAAAAGCATTTATGTGATGATAATGATGATGATGTTATGTTAGAAGAACATGTTTTTATTGAAAATATTGTCGAACCTTTGGGTTCAGAGACAATAGGCTTCTCTGCCTCGACCTTAATGAGTGATGTTTCTTCTAATGTTCCATATACATGGGATGTTGATACTGATCTTGAGCCTGTGCAACTGTCCTGTGAATAAGAGTATGACACATTTCTTGTGTCTGACTTAGAAAATGTTAAATCTCCTGTCGACACTAATAATCTTATGCATGAAAATATAATTGACGTGTCTGATTCTATACCTAGGTCACAACATGATGTCTCTTTCGATTTGTCTATGCATGAGAATAAAACTTTGGATGGTCATGAAACTGATTTGGGTCTTGCTGAATTGTTCTATGAATGTGAGCATGATGTAGCACTTGTAGATGACTTAGGAGATGTTAATGTAACTAATAATAATGGTACTCTTGATCTCATCCATATGAGCAACTTAGACGTGCCTACTCTCCTGATTAAGTCACCAACTGATGGTCTTGCAGTGGACCTAAGAATTGTTCCTTTGAAGTGTGCTGAATCGATGTGGTTGAAAGTTCCAAACCTAGGGTTAGAGTTATGTGCATCTCAAATTATTTTGGACTTTTTTTCCACTAAATATCCTGTTATTGAGAAGTCATATCTGGAATGCATTGATGTTTCTCTTCCCATCCCGAACAAAGCCCATTTTGAGCTAGACCTTCTGCGTGATGAACCCCTAAAATTGTTAGATTTCGTGCCCAAAAGTATTACTATTGAAAAATCTAGGTTTGGGGGTATCTCATTTTGTTTTACTTTCTCACTTGCATTTCTATCATATCATAATTATGTGAGATTGTTAAAATTTCTGCACTTCATCTTTTGGGTTGATCCTCAACTCTTTAGATTGCTAGTGTATGGTGAATCTTGTTTCATTAACCTTTGTTAAGTTGTATTTTGTATATATTTTGTGCTAACCAAATTTTTGTCTTGTCACTCTTATTGTTTTCTTTCAAAGAATTCATCCTTCTATGGTTAGCACCAACCTTTTTGCATTTGGTAATCTCTTTCCTTTGAATCTATTTTGTTCTCATGGTTTGTTGTTATTTCTGTCATCTTTTGAAACATTGAGGAAAATGTTAGATTTAGGTTTGGGGGAGTATTTGCATATGGTGTTGTGAGTCTTTTGTTGTTATTTTTTATGACCAGCTGTGGAGCGGGTCTTTTGTAGGATCTTTTGTAGTCTTTTGCATTTTTTATGACCAGCTGTGGAGCGGGTCTTTTGTAGGATCTTTTGTAGTCTTTTGCTATTTTTTTTTTGTTTTGTTATCTTCTATGACCAGCTGTGGAGCGGGTCTTTTGTAGTGTGTTATCTGATGACCAGCTGTGTAGCGGGTCACTAAAAAAAAAAATGATGATCAGCTGTGTAGCGGGTCTTAAAAAAAAAAAAAAAAATTGGTTACAAATTTTCATGGTTCTACGAAATTCCGAAGTTCATCATCTACAGTTGAAGACCGAAGAAGAAGACATTTCTATGGATGCTCTGAAATTGGAGAAGGTTTTGTGGGTACATCTTTGGTAGGCCCTCACGAGACTACAACTCGTCCACTAGGGACACCTAGGGGTTTAAAGGCTTAGTGCATACGCTAAATGCATTCGAAAGACCAGCGACAGTGGTATAGTTAGGATTTCTTAAGTTATGTTTCACTTGAGGACAAGTAAAATTAAGGTTTGGGGGTATTTGATAAGTGCCAAATATTGCATATTCATACACCTTTTCATTGGCACTTAACTCATCTTTCGCGCTTCAAAGTCATATATTATCCCAAATTCTGCATTCTTACCATCTTCAAGAATAAATATTTGTATTAATTAATTTTGTGTTTTTAAGTACTAAATAAAGCTTGGAATAATTGAGAAGACAAAAGAGAAGAAAGTTGGAAGCGTTGCAACCCGCTCGCGCATCAGTGGCAACTTGTTTACAAATTCATGGGATTAAACAACCCATGATCCAAAACCCAAGACCCAAATTCATTTCCACCTCACCCCCATTGGATTCTTTCCAAAACATCCACCTCACCCCCATTGGGATCTTTCCAAAACATCCACCTCACCCCCATTGTATTCCATTCTATCCATCAATTAAGAAAACATGTTCTGTTTAATTGTTGAGTGGTTGCTACAGTAAAATTCGAATCCCAAGTGTGAGAGAATTTTTGTGTATAAATAGAGAGGGTTGTTGTGTTGAAAACTCATCCAAGAATAGCTTGTTCATGTTAGTTTATCAAATTTAAGTTTTGTTGTAATGTTCTTCATGTTCTAGTTTCATTTGCTAGGGTTTAAATGAAGCCGTAACTCATTGGTATGTATTCATATCTTGTAACTTGTTCTTGAAAGTTTAGAATTGTTTAAAGATATAATTTAATCCAAGTTTGTCAACATCTTTCTCTCACAATGTATGCCATGTATCCATTGTAGTTAGAATATATCTATGTTGATTATGCTACAACTCATGCTTAACCAAATATTGATCCTCAGATTAGTTGTGCTTTAATTAGACAGTTAATGCTTTGGAGAAATACTTTAGTTGTGATTAAATTATCCATTGGAGAAACACCTTAGATATACGGTAGACTTGAATCTGCTGTAAGGACAAGAATAATATTACAAGTTGAATGCATATCATAGGTTAGTGGTGGATTTGAATACCCTAGTATCCATATTCTCAATATTTACACCTAGATTTAATTGCATATTTTAATTCAAATTACTTTCTGTTTAAGTCTTTGCCAATATCTTGTCGTATCGACAAAAACAAACCCCCTTTGGTTATTCTCTGAATCAGTTCTTAGTAAGGATTTAGAATCAACTTCTACACTCTCCAAGTCTCTGTGGTTCGACCTGTGCTTGCCCTGTGTTGCTTGTCGACACTGTGCACTTGCAGTATACACAATAGTAGGTATCTTTCCGATCCTACCAATCATCAACAAGAGAAGCATCAAAAGTTCGAAGCAAAGTTGAAGACGTTCTAGGTTTACAAGCAACGGTACAAAAATGAGCAGGTTTCAGATTCAAGTATATCAACAAGACAAGGAGCAGAATTTTTATAAGTTGAAGACTATTGTACAAGAATGAAGATTATCAAGATGAGAATTCAAGAAGTTTATGATATCGAGACATACAAGTTGTGAAGAATCAAGCGGTAAAGTACTCACACCATGGCATTTGTACTTGCATTTTTATTTTTATTTTTATTTGTGTTATATTCTTTTGTGTCAAAAAAAATAATAATAAAAAAAATTGGAACATAGTTATCATTATGCTAGTTCCCTTAAAAAAAAGACAAGAGAAAAGTTCTTTAGGATCATCATTAATTTTTATTTTTGTTTGTTTTCATTTTGTATTTACTTTGTATTTAATGTCTAAAAAAAAAGAAAAAAAATAAATAATATATTCATTGGATCATATTTTGGTTTTGTATTCATTCAATAAGCCAACGGAAGAAGAAATATCTACAGTGAAGTTTCAAGTAACAAGGAATGAGAGGAAAGAATCACATTCTCAAGATTCTACGAAGTTCAAGAGTTATCATCGACAGTTGAAGACCAAAGACGTTTCTATGGATGCTGTGAGAGTGGTGCTAGCTGCGCGCCGAACGGATAACGAGGTAAGTAAGCATATTCCCACCTTCGTTAAGTGGTTGATTTCCTTTCTTAGAGATCGTCAGAAAAAGGGTTTTCCAAAATGAATAAAAGATGTGGGTTTTCAAAACATTTCAGAGGGTTTGCCTTCCTACTATTCAACGTGTCGCAGGATTCTCTCTTCATTCCTACCTGGACACATGTGTGACCCATAAAGAGCTATTTATTATTGAGAGCAATTTCATAAAACCCTTTCTTGTGAGGCAGAGTCAAGACTTTTGATCACTCCGAACCCGAATTTCTTTCGATAAGGGATGGTTATTTCTCTCTCAACTTTTAAGAATGAGATTGTGTTCATACTTGTGTCTAAATTATTATGACTAGTATGCGGAATCTCTATGTCTTCTTAGAGCGTTGGATACTATCATTTCAGAGAACTTGTAAGTTGGAAAAATGTAGGTTGTGTGGGTATTTTTCTAGAAAACGCTCACGGGAGTTGTATGTATATTTTAGAATAAGTTTTGTTTGATTTGCTCGAGGACTAGCAAAGTCTAAGTGTGGGGGAATCTGATAGGTGTTGTAAAACACCTAATTTTATATCTAGTATTTATGCTTTCTTTGCTATTTATTTTGTGAAATATGTATCTTATGTGTGAATTTGAGTTGATTAGGTGCAATGGAATCCTTTGGAGCAAAAGAAGGAGAAATTGTCCTTTTGGAGCGTAAAGGCAAAGAGGTCAAATTCACAAGCGAGCTATACTTGGAGCAGGCCAGGTTGCGCGAGAAGGAGTGAAGGATGAATTGTCGGTTATGAGAAACTGATAGGCCAAATAGTACTGGGCACCCCTTATCCTAACCCATGGGATGTCAATATCAATTCTACCTCCTACACAAACCTAAATTTGAGAGATGAAATCATTGGGTTTTATTTTTCTTTCTTTCTACCTGAAAAAGAAATCATGGCTATCTGCTTAAGAAAATTCAGAGAAAAGAGAGGAGATTCAAAGAGGAGATTGAGATATTGAGAGATTCATGAATTAGCAGTAGTGAAACGAAATGATGCTGCTGGTTCAAAGGATAAAATTGGTTAGGTGAAGAAGAATAAGAAGGTCAGAAAGAGGAAGAGAACAGTGAAGAAGTAGATCTGATGCAGTGATTTGGTGTTGAAAGAAGCGGTTGGTGGTGATAAACTCAGGGGATTTCATTCAATTTTGAGTTGGTAGAGCAGCTCTTGCTGTAATTGATTTTTAAACAACACAGGGAGAAGAAGATGGTTATGAGAAGTCAATAAAGAACGGATCAATGTGCGTCTTTTATGCTAATTGAATCTGAGAAGGATGTGAGGGTTTGGTGGATTTCATCTGCTACTGATTGGTAGAGGCGGAGATTTGGGAATGGATGAACTGAGATAGGGTTTTACAGGGAATGTTGTTGCTTCTTTTGGTTGAAGCTGTAAATAATGGTAGAAAGATGACCTTGAAGTTAGGTATAACTCAGACTGGGACTTGGAGGAGCCACTGATGAAGCTACTGTTGAACTGTGTATGTGAATTGTAGCTTCTAGGTTGCAGGTTATGATGCTTTTGGTTGCAGAGCTGAGGTTAATATGTTAAACCAGTGTTGGTACTGATAGCTTGGCAAAGCTGCAGGATGGCAAGTAATGAGTTGGGGGTGATGTTGTTTCCATAGATGAATGGCTAGGACATGTAATGAAGTTCGTGATGGGAGTTTAAGCTAGAATTAGAAGATGGGTGAAACTCAGTTTGAATACAGAAGAATCTGGAGCTATGAACTTGAACAGGAGTAACAAGATGAGCTGGTGCTATTTACTGAGGGGTCTGAATGGTTGGTGTTTCAATTGGCTAGCTATCTACGACTTGTAATAGTTGCAATTGAGTTCAGGGACAATGGCTATGTGCATAAGCATGTCGGAGGTAGTTAAAGTGAAGGCTATGGTGCATGAGTGCTGGTTACAAGTTATGGAACTGGTGGCTTGAACCTGTTGAAATGCTCAGGGATTGAATGGAGTTGTAAATGCCATAGAATGAGGTTCAAGATGATTGCAGCGAAGGTTTGAGTTCAATATGGAGTTGTTGGCTATGTTAATAGTGTTGGATATGAGTTAGCTGCAGCTGCAGCTGTGGAACTGAAGGCTTAGTTAAAATGAACCAGTTTTGGTGATTGCAGGATCCGGTGATGCAAGGATCTGCAGTGAAGGACTGATACTGGTGCTTATGTGGAATCTGAGTTGGCATTGTAGCTGGTGAGCTACAAATTTCTGCAATGGAGGTGGTTGCAGTCGACAAGTTATTGTTGCTACAAATTGCAGGTGATGTGGAGGATGTACTGCATTGGCATATGTTGGAAATGACGGTCCTGTGACTTGCAGTATGTATGAAACAGTGAGCTGAGGTTTAATGGAATGGATGGTGGTGAAGCAGTGGAAGATAAAATGATGTTGGTATGACAGATGATGGTGTTATTGAGACAAGATGTAGCTGCAATTTGCTGGTGGTGGAAAAGCAGCTGAAGTGGGTGTTGTTGCAGGCCAAGTGAACTGGAATTACAGGGGAGCAGTATTGATGGTTTTGTAGTGGTGGTTATATTTCTGTGAGGTTATGGAGCTTTGAGTTACAAAAGGGTTGAAGCTAAGCTACAGATGGTGCATGAATTGCACTGGCAGGGCCATCATGGTTGTGAAACAAAATCAGTATGCAACAACTCAGGCCTGTGCAATGGGTTATGTCAAGAAAACTTAATTCAAATTAGCCAAGTCAGTTGACTGACTACCATTTGATTCAGGGGCTTTGACCTAGTTGACTCAGGTGGCCGGGTGGACTTTGCCGGTCACCTGAGCTATATTCCGGCGTCGGATTCCGACTATTTTTTGGGTCATATTCTCACATGGGTATTTCACACATGAGCTCGGTGGACTTCTAGTTATTGGACCTTGGGCTTTGAAGACCTAATTTGGGAATTTGGGAAGCTATAAAAAGAAAAAGATTTTATTCTTTCAGACTTATCACTTATCATGTATTTTTCTACTGGAGTTTGGAGGAGAGATTTTACTAGGGTTTGCTTTCGTTTATTTTTCATGTTCTTCATTTTATTTTTGATAATAATTATGTTGAATCAAAAAACTATGAGTAACTAAATACCTTTTATTGGTTATGGGATAATAAGTGGATTTCACAAATAAGATTTGATTCAATGATGTAGTTTTGCCTCAATACTTTATTGTTTATGATTCATTGTTCATATTGTTTATGATTTGATTGTTTATTTGGTTGAGTCCGGAATCAATCCGATTTGCTTTCATATCTAGAGCTATATTAGGGTTTTCAATACGAAAACGTTGTTTATCCCTGATTCTAAGTAGCATAAATGTGGGTAGTGCTTGTAATGATATATCCTACTAGTCACATATGAATCATAACTTGGGTTAAATCGAATTAGTGCTTTTACACATTTTGGTTGCCTTGATTAGTCTTATTCCATAAAACTCATTGCTTTTAGGGAGTTAAATCTAATTGTGCTTTTACACTTTAGGTTGCTTTCTAGGAAGAATTCACATATGCATCTTTTAATATGGTTGTGATGAAATCAGGGAGTTAGCGGGATACTCTTGAGATCAAGGTATCCTAGGACTTTTAGTAAATGAGAGATTAAATTTTCAATTCTAGTCATTGTTGATAATTTGAGTTTGTGAATGAAACTATCCCGTGACCAATACTTTCTCCTTATTGATTATTTTTATTATTACTTTGCTTTTAATTCATTTTTTTTATTGCTTTGATAAATCAAACCCCCCCTGGTTACTAAGAAACTGAAATTTTTTATAACAACAAAAGCCTCTCCGTGGATACGAACTCTTTCTTATCGCATACTATTTTTATTTTAGGAAGTAAGAAAGTGAAATTATATTTGTGTCGGCTGACAACCGACCACTGCTCACCTTTCTGTTACAAGTCAAAAACAAACCTACACCTTCACAATCTCAACACTTTCTTCGCTTCCCTCCCTAATATCAACCCCATCTCCTTCACTTTGTGACCGAAACAAGTCTGGAACGACCATTTATTGGTTTAGGCCAGAATTATATAGATTGATCTCTCGAATCAAAAGCACTCACCGCGCAGTGCATTTGTTTAGGGTTTAGATTCACTTCTCATCCACACCCAAAATTACCAAAACCAACAGAAGTAGTTTTCACCCATAAACAATTGGCAACCACAGTGGGAGATTAATCTCTCGGCTGTGAAGTCAATTTCTTCAATACCCAATCTTATTGGTTGATTTCAAGATGGTTGGTCTTAAGGCTCAACAAACAATTTCGAATTCCATTCGAAGTTCTTCCAACGAAGAGGCTCCTCCTTCCAATGGTATGTCTGACGGCGCGGCTGTAAGAATCCCAATATTGATTGAGTTGGAACGAGTGCAGGAGATTCACGCAAGGAACATGGACCTAATGAAGGAGACAGTAAACAGTATACTCGATATCCTCATCAAGATGACATCAGATATGAGCGATTCTCCTGTCGTGGATATTTCTACACTAGGGACTGATCATCGCAACAGTCCTCCTCAAATCAATAGTTTTACCATGAACCAGTGACCGGTGGACCAAGAAGCCGCTACTCTAGTGGAAAGTTTGTGCGAACTTGTACACCTCTCGAAGAACCAGCGGGAAGAAATGTTTGCTGCAATCAACCAGATATCCTTGGACGTACAGTTAACTCCTTTATGCCAAGAAGCCTCCAAAACGCCGGATATGTCCGTGAATAATTTTACATTTACAGAAGAAGACATGATGGCGGAAGAGGGTCACAACCGGGCCCTGCACGTTACTGCACGCATCAAGGATTCAGAGTTCAAGAGGGTCGTCGTCGACACAGGAGCGTATTCGAATGTGATTACCCACAAGACGCTCAGGACGGCCAAGGTTCTCCCAAGCAAGATCATGTAACAACCTACCACGATGACAGATTTTGAAGGAAAATGAACCAATACGTACGGGTACGTCAATTTGAATTTATTTGTAGGACCTGTCTAGTTTAAAGTGAAATTTGAAGTCATAGAAAAGGAGCCGGACTACCACATGATATTGGGGAGACCGTGGCTTCATAATAATAGGATTGTCCCTTTAGCATATCACCAGTGTTTGAAGACTATGCTGAATAAGGAAGTCATTCGCATCCCTGCATCATTCTCTTCTTACGCACCAATATGCGGCGTAGAGTTATTTGAGCCAAAAGAAACTCCGGGAGAATCAGGGAAAGTTCATTGCATCCCACTCCCCACGTGGGCATCGATACAGGAGGAAGACCGACTTGCATCGTTGAAGGCTAAGACCCATGACATGTCAGAACTTCTTTCTTCGTATGGTGAAGCTAGAACTCATGTTCACACTAAAAGAGGGAGAAATTTTATGGAAAGCTGTGATCAGAAGGGAAAGACCTTGTACCGACGCCGCTGTTAGAAATTAGTAGGGGAGGCTACTACCCAGCCTCTCCGCCCAATGGAATGCTACAAAAATGAAGAGCCGCAAGAAGAGGTATTGTACGCTCCAACGACAGCTGCAAGACGGCACCAACTCAACGACCGACGAGCTCAAAGTTGTTAATATCGGGAGTGAGGAATTTCCCAATCCTATCTCCATCACCTCAACCATGTCCATAGATGAACGCACGAAACTTATGAAACTTCTTAAGGAATACCAAGACATATTCGCTTGGACATATGGAGAAATGCCAAGTTTAGATGAAAAATTGGTCACCCATCACCTGCATGTCATACCTGGATCCAAGCCAGTCAAACAGTCTTCGAGACAATTCAGGCACGAAGTGGAAGAGCAGATCAAGACTAAGATACAGAAGCTTCTAGCCGCTGGCTTCATTAAATCCATTAATCACCCAACCTAGTTGGCTTCATCAAGACTCAATCCATACTCACGATGCCACCGCCACAGACTGTGAAGGAACTCAAAACTTCATGGGAAAGGTGAACTACATTCAGCGTTTCATACCCGGCTTGGCACAGATCGCTGCTTTATTCACTCCCTTGCTGAAGAAGGGAGCAAGCTTTATTTGGACCGCACTACAACAAGAAGCATTTCAAGAGATTCAACGGATGTTGTCATCTCCAGCGGTCATGAAGTCCCCTGTCCAAGGGAGACCATTGCGTCTCTATACATCCTTCAGCGATACTGTCGTACGGGCTTTGCTCGCACAGGAGGATGATGAAGGAGTCAAACATCCCATAAACTATTCCAGTCGAGTACTAAGAGTCGCTGAGCTCAGATATCCTAAAGCGGAGAAGGAGTGCCTAGCCCTGATTCATTCCGTTCTGAAGTTCAGACATTACCTGATGTCCAATAAGGTAGTACTCATATCTAAGTCTGACCCTGCGAAGTTTTTACTTTCAAAGCCGGTCTTGATGGGAAGGACAAACAAGTGGCTTCTCCAAATGTCGTATCTAGAAATAATGTGCACATCACCAAGAGATATCAAAGGACAAGCCATTGATGATTTACTAGCGGCGTTCCCTGGAGAATGCACTATTGCATTACACGGGGATCTTCCCGGAGAATTTCCAGAGATCTCCGTTGTCGAAGGAGAGGCGTGTCTACTGTATTTATATGGCTCTGCCAATCCCAGTAATAACACCGGAGGAGCAGGCGTGGTCCTAGTATCTCCAACGGGCGAGGTTTTTTCACATTCCTTCAATTTGTACTTTCAGTTCACCAACAACTCAGCAGAGTATGAGGCCTTTCTCATAGGACTATAAATAGCCAAACAAGGAGGATCCACTCGCCTAGAGATAAGAGGTGACTCAAAACTACTGGTTAATCAGATGAACGGAGTATATGCATTGAAAGAGGTAACACTAGACCCGTACCGATCAGAATCACAAAGGTTGTTGAACTAATTTGCGGATGCAACCATAAACCATGTTGGTCGCAGCAACAACAGACATGCCGATTGCTTAGCCATGCTAGCGTCAAAATTACAGTTTGAAGGTTTGGAAGAGACTCTGACGGTGAGAAAGAGGACAGTGGAATCAACATGGATCTCACAACGCGAAGACATTGGGACTTGTGATTGGCGAAATCCTATCATTCAAGAACTCAGCAGCTCACTTTCTCAACGAAAGGTTAGTCTCAAAACTCTGTAGAGCTATTTTATGCTTCATGGTATGCTATGTCATCGAAACCCGGATGGTTCCCTATCGAGATGTCTCGGAGATGAAGAGGCGTAGTTGCAGCTTAACCGCGTTCATACTAAAACATGTGGACAAACGTTGGTGGTAATGATCTACCGTCGTCTTCAACGCCTGGGCTATTATTGGCCAGAAATGGAGGCTCAATCTCTTTTACTCCAGAAGTCTTGCACCAATTTCCAAGTGCCTCCACACCAACTGGAGGTCCTCAATATAAGTCATGCTGGGGACTGGAGAGAACCGTACATTAGTTATCTCCGTGATGGAGTAACTCCTGCCAATCAAAGGGATGATGTCAAGATGAAACGAAAGGCGAGGTAATTCGTACTGCATGAAGGGATCTTATATCATAAAAGCTTTGGAGGCGATCTATTACGGTATCTAGATAAGTAAGAGGTCTCGACTATGTTGAAAAGAATGCACGAAGGGGAACATCAAGGGAAAAGGAAACTATTTCTCCAGATACATGAGAAGTATTATTGGCCGACCATGGAGGATGGTGCAGCTTCATTTGTACAACACTTTCACGAGTGTCAAGTTCATGGGAACCATGTTCATATACTTTCCACTCCTTTACACTCGATAAAAAGTCCATGGCCCTTTTATAGCTGGGGACTTGACATTATCGGGAGGATTAATCCGTCATCATCGAAGCAACACGAGTATATCATAACTGCGATAGAGTATTTTACCAAGTGGGTTGAAGCTATCCCTTTACGGGGGACTACAGGAGCAACGATTGCCGCCTTCATCAAAGAATACATCATTTATCGGTTTGGTGTACCCAAGGACATCATCACCGACAATAGTACTCCCTTTGCAAACAAACAGGTACGGGAGCTGCTGGAAGAATATGGAATTAAACAGGTCTTCTCCACCATCTACTATCCTCAAGGAAATGGACAAGCTGAGTGCACCAACAAGACACTGATATGGATTCTCAGTCGAACAGTGCATGACAACCCCAAGAACTGGAACGAACAACTGCCTATGGTACTATGGGCATATCGGAAGGCACCTAGAAGTTCCGTCAGGGTTTATCCATATTCACTTGTTTACGGTGCGGATGCAGTTCTCCCATCAGAAATCATGATTCCGTCAACAAGGATTGCAGTAGCAAGTGGGGTCCACTGGAGCGAGGCTGAAGCATCTAACTCGATAATTGCTGAGTTAGACACTCTGGATTCCAGAAGAAATAAGGCAGAGGAGCGCGCTCAGGTGTACGGAAATAGGGTCTCCAGGGCGTATGACAAGACTGTAAGGCCACGTGTTTTTGGAATAGGAGATTTGGTCTTGAAGATAGCCAAGCATATTCAACAAGACATGTCTGCACCAAAGTTCTCTCCAAAGTGGGAAGGTCCTTATGTGATTACCAAGGCTTACAGCACCGACTACTACAAGATCATTAAGGAGGATGGAGGCAAGTTAAAAACAATGATTAATGGAAAATGGCTCAAGGCATACCATGCCTGATCATTGTCCCGCAACTGTCCCACGATATGACAATGCAAACATTTTCATTACGCGCTTGAATTGTCAATTTATTCAACAAAAAAAAATGCTAAAAAAAAAGCTTCATCCATCTGCCAATGCAATCGAAAATATTCAAAAGATGAAGTAGTGTAGCCTAGAAGAGGCCGTCCAGTAGATTGTAATTCCTTGAAAACATCATCTTCAACCTAGCATGGTACCTCTCTATCATATCCTTGAAGTTTGAACCGCCTGCTCCACCTTCTTCAATTCCGCATCTAGAGCCTTTTCCTCCTCCAAGATAGCTTTCATAGCAGGAACAACATTTACGAGGATACCAGCTCGATCAACCTTGATGATATCGAGACACTGCCGCAGCCAGCCCACATTGAACTCCATGGATTCACAGGTAGATACCATGTCCTCCCACTTTTTGATATTTAATTCAGCGACGTTGCGAATGGAAAAATTCTCTATCTCAGCAATCATGGGAAGAAGACAGTTTACTGTAGTAACCAGAGCAGAAGAGCAGTGCCGAACTAAATTCCAAGTCGCGATGTGGCCATACTTTTTCCACACTTTTGTATACAGAGGCACAAACTCCTTTCAAACTAAGAATCCACCAACATGTCGGTAACTGGAAGACAGGAATTTCATGTGTACATAAAATGAAAGACCTGTATTGGGGTATTCGTAAGATGAGATACCCAGATCAGCATATTCAAGGTCCGCAGTGTCAGGTCTGTTCGAGTTTGAAGGAAGAGGACTGGTTAAGTCATCATCATCGATAACTGTTACACATGTTCCAGTGGGGTATCTCTGCAAAAAGAAAAGATTGTTCGCCTGATCATCAGGAATAACAAGCAACTGTGCGGAGAAGAAAAGGGAAAGAGGGACAAACCGGTATGACCTTCTTGACTCGGAGAACACGAACAGTGGAATCATCATGAAGCCCAGACGCAAATTGTGCACACTTAACAGAAGATCCTGGGTGGTATGAAGAAGATAAACCACTATTGTTCGACATGATGAGGAAATGGAGTTTCTACCAAAGAACCCTATTGTAAAATTGCAAAAAGTGGTTCAGAGTCTCCACGCATGCATATATGCCGAGGAAACCCTTAAGGAAGAGTAAAGCGGCCGCAGCGAAGCCTACCCGATATATGAGGATTCAATGCCGACCAGGTCATACTTTCTTTCAAACCCTAATCATATATTGGGAGAACATCTAGATACGAACGAGTTGGCCAGAGCAGTGTGTAAAGACCCGTGTCGGGAAATCCCAATGGAAGAAGATGTCTAAGAGAGGAAATCGGTCCCACCAAGGCCCGTGGTCACGCATGCATGGAGGATTGCTCATGATTGGTCAGAGTCCCTCCAGGTAGACTTCCCTCATCTCGTCCTTTTATGTTATATATGTCACCATCTCATGCCTACCCCACAATAGTTTAACCATTATATGCTAGGCCAGGGACTTAATATTGATGGTGGATTTTAGTTCAGGGCTAAAGTTGTAAAACCAATTTTTGTGTAATCATCCCGCAGAGGATGAGACTATTTTGTAAGTGATAAATACTTCTTCGATTTATTAATTCACCTAGAATGGAGCATGTAGAAATAATCCCCCGAATATTCTGTGAATTTTAGCATTATTGATTAATGCATATAAGGTCTTATATTTCCTGTGTTGTTCCTATCAGAACTCTTATTGTTGGTGCGGCATGATGGATGATTGTTACTCGCAGCAGAGTAGCATGAATATCCAAGTACCAACAGTGAGGCATGCACGAAATTCCCGTACAGGCTATAACTCTCGGTGTGTTATACTAGCCCGATTGAGCATGTAACTCTCGGTGAGTTATACTAGCCCGATTGAGTATGTAACTCTCGGTGTATTATACTAGCCTAATTGAGCGTCTAGATTGTCTGTAAAAGTCTAGAAACGATCACGGTCATCCAACTTTGTTGTCATGATTGGATGGTCGGGATCAAATCCAATACCCCCAAGCAGGTATTGGAACATTAACTACCGACCCAATGCGAGCCACGCATGATCGGCCTCCCCAAAAGGGGTGGCATAGCTTGCCATACCTTCCAAACCAAGCAGAATGGACAAACAACCCTAAACTATGGTTTGCGTCACATTACATGTGTCGCAAAACGATATCAACCATCCATCTTCGCAGGCATAGATGGAGGGTGTAGATGTAGATTCAAAGGGCCCAGAGAATGTCAACACAATCACCATGGGCCCGCCTACACACATGAACAAATGGTCAGGACCAACCATGATTGGTTTTCCCAATTCATGCACTCAAAACAATGCATGAAGCATGGACGAGTAATATGCATACTCGTCCCTATTAAAACTTTTGGTGTCCTCAGTCAACTCATGTCCCTCTAGATAAGGTTCATATTCAACATCCGTTATATGAGTAGGACCAGACACACTTCTCTCAAGATTTGAGTTATTATCACTATCATCGTAACATGGATTTATATTGTTCTTTGTGGGTGAAAACTATTTCTGCCGATTTTTGTAATTTGGGGTGTGTGGATGAGGAATGAATCTAAACCTTAAACAATGCACTGCGCGGTGAGTGCTTGTAGATTCGAGAGGTCAATCTGTGCAAGTCCGACCTAAACCAAAAAGAATGGCCGTTCCAGACTTGTTTCAGTCACAAAGTGAAGGAGATGGGTTTGATCTTAGGGAAGGAAGCGAAGAAGGTGTTGAGATTGTGAAGGTGTTAGCTATGTATGACTTGCAACAGAAAGGTAAGCAGGCTTGTAATTAATGCAAGCAGGCTCTGGATGTTAACACTTGGTTTCTGTGTTATGCTCTTTCTGTTCTGTCTTGTCTTATTTGAAAAATCGGCGGAAAGCCTATTTATACAAGTCTTTTAGCCTAACCTTCGTATCTCGTGGGAAGTGGAGTGATGGAGTAGTGTGTTGGTGTTACACGACCAGGCTTGCCCATTTCTCCCATCATCACTAACCGTCCATGACTTCCTGACACGTTCTTGTGATGGCACGTTGTGCGCTGCACGCTGTAAACCGCCAGACCAATACCCCAGTATGTATCCCCCAGTTTGTCACATGATTGATGTCTCGAGTGTGTGTGGATCATGGGACCCAAAGAAAGTAACATGTAATGCTATGTTATTTAGGAAATTGATACTTGTGAAGTATCGTGTGTATACTATGCAGGTACTGCATCGATTATATTCAGCATGTATGAAGCATCGATGTTTGAGAGTCTCAAAGAAACTTCATGTTCAGCCTACTTCATGTGATAGTTTGGAAGTTGCGCATGCAAAACCTCCTTTGACCGATCACATGGTGTGGTAGAGTGACGGGTGGTGATCACCATGACGCCACACTGACCAATTAACTCATGACCAGGGATGTATAGCCAAGCCGGTGAAGTTGGACGGACGAGATGATCTTTGAGACACTCATCTGCGACTGTTGATGAAATTAGGGTTTATGAAAAGGTGCGCAAGCATCACTTTTCAGCTTGGTCGAATCCAATCTTGGGACGCAACTTTGGATAGGTCGGTCGTACATGTGTGTAGACAACATGACGGTGTAGGCGCCCATACCTCATTGTCTCACGAAATTGTGATCTAGGCCACTCAATTCGTCCTGCGAAGTTGTGTGGTTGAGATCAAATTGCAACAGAAAATTGGTTCCGCAAAAGCCGCACGTCGTACCAACCTTGAGCGGGCATTCCAAGACGACCAGGCTTGGTCGGTCTTGGTCGATTTCACCAACTTATAGGTGGTAGGATGGCGTTCACGCCTATGCCTTACCGTCCCATGAAAACATGATCTAAGCCACTCAATTAGTCCGGAGAAATCGAGCGGTTGAGATTAGTTTGCAACTTGGGAGGTGCGACCACGCTAGTTTGGGCGAACGATTTGGGATAACCAGGCATGGTATGCCTTGGCCGATCAGGTGAGGGTATAGATGGGTCCAGGGTGGTCATGTTGGTATGGACGGATCTGCTTTGATCTAATCTCGGACCCTCCATTCGTTCCGGAGAAAATGGACGCTCGTGATTCAAAACCCTAATTTTGGGTTTCAAGGCCATGCGTCATGCTCCATTCAAGTGCATGATTTGGAACGACCAACCATGGTTGGTCCTGACCAATTTTTCAAGTATGCAGGTGTGCCCACGGTGATTGTGTTGACATACTTCGTGCCCTTTGAATCTACATCTGAACCCTCCATCTATACCTGCGAATATGGATGGTTGAAACTGTTTTGCGACACATATAATGCGCCGCAAACCCTGATTTAGGGTTTTTGCGCCCATACTGCTATGGTTTGGACGTTTTGGAAAGCTAGGCCAATCTTTTGGGGAGACCGAACATGCGGGGCCCGCATTGGTTCGGCAGCGGATATTCCATACCTGCTTGGGGGTTATGGAATCGATCTGGGCCATCCAATCATGCTGGTGGAGTTGGATGGTCGTGATCATATCCAGACTGATACGGTCAGTCTGGATGCTCAATCGGGCTAGTATAACACACCGAGAGTGGCTCAATCGGGCTAGTATAACACACCGAGAGTTGCAGCATGTTCGGGTATTTCGTACATGTTTCATTATAATGCTTGGAGATTCGTGTTGCTCTGCTGAGAGCAACACTCAGTCGTCATGCCGCACTGATAATGAGTACAAGAAATACAAGGCTGGTTGCGCATTAATTAATAATGCTGGAAATTCACAGGGTATATGGGATTGTTGCTACATGCTCCAACCTGGATGAATTTCGTGTATTTTATTCACAGAATGGGATTGTTGCCACATGCTCCATTCTAGGTGAATTAATAAAGTGAAGGAGTATCCATCACTCATTAATGGCCTTATCTTTTACAAGATGTTGGCGCATAATTTTTAGGTTTTACAATTTTACCCTTAAATGAAAATCCACCATCAACATTAAGTCCCCTGCCTAGCACATAATGGTTACACTATTGTGGGGTAGACATGAGATGGTGACATACATATGTGAGAAAGACAGAATAAAGGAAGTTTACCCGGAAGAGTATTGACCGATCGCTAGTTGTCCATGTCGTTGCGCTTGTATGGAATGCTTTGGTGGGACCGATTTTCTTTTTGGGTATTTGAATCAAAAGAGGAATCCAATCAAAATAGGAATCCTTGTTCTACCAGGATTCTTCCAAATTTTGTCTATAAAAGGGAACAACCCTTTTCTTTTTCTCACGAGTTTTTTTTTTTTATTTAGCAGCTCCCGTTTGTGCTCTCCATTGCCACCTCCGACCGCCGTTGTTGTTGCCGCGTACGTCCGTCCCCGCGCCGTCCATTCTGTTGTTGCCGCGGACGTCCAAATCCCGTCCGTCCAAGGTATATTTCGTTTTTTTTTTTTTTTTTTTTTTAGGAAAAACCCTAATTTCTTAGGTAAAAACATTTGATAGATACATCATGCTTAGATTTCCCATCAAGATTGATAGTAAAACCGCCCATTTTTGCTAGAATTGTTTAATACTGCGATCCCATGAATATGTTGTCTTTTGCTTCTCCTTCCATTGTTGCATGCAAAACCTAGCTTTCTAGGTTGTAGCTTGGAGAGAAATTTGGCTTGGATCTCGTTAACACGATTCCCATGAATATAAGAAAACCGTGTTATAATACGTGATCATGAATGCGGCCCCACCATGTACGTTTGAGTCGAACGTGGGTCCCACCCACACATGCCTGATTGAAAGTCGACCTTGTACTAGTCTTAGTCTTGTGCCCTGAACCAATACCGGACTTCAAACCAATACCAGACTTGAAACCAATACCAGACTTGAAACCAATACCGGACTTGAAACCAATACCGGACTTGAAACGAATACCGGACTTGAAACCAATACCAGACTTGAAACTAATATCGGACTTGAAACAAATACCGGACTTGAAATCAATACCGGATTGGACACAATATGTGCACTCCAACGTGAATGGTGTCTTGTCGTGTGTGACTACACCTCATGCATTTTTCATACGAGTCCTAACTCCTGTCTTTTATTTCATTATGGAATGCAGGAAAGAATTCCTGTTGAAATGTCTTCTGGAGATAATGATGGTGCCAAGTCAGGAAGTGTTTACATCTTCAAAGATATGCCGAACATCGATGATGAGTTGTTCACCTCGCCTTTTACAAATATTAAGAGACATCCTTCTCACCAGATAGTCTTGCTCTTCGGTTCAGAAAATATGGAGGCTGATCCATCTTCTTCTTCAGCACTTGTGATGAGATTTTGTCTCCGGAGAAATGAATATCCGCCTTCTCCTATCAATTTCAAGATTTTTCATACTCCATTGGGTTCTTATGAAGGATGAATGAGACGCATGTTGAATAATAAGGATGTTAAAGCTAACTTGGCCAAAGCGCAAATCCTTAGTCATGGCATCTGCTGCTCTTGAAATTAAGAAAGACGCTTCAGGTTTGATTACCTTCGTTTCTCGGTGACGCCCTTCTACTCATACAACTATATTTAGATGGGGAGATATGACTATTACTCTGGAGAGTGTAGCTGCATTAATGAACCTTCTTGTCGCCGGAAGTCTTTATTACGATCTTTTTGACACGGAACAATGTAATTATGACATCATACTTCAAAAGGTGGCAGGTTTCGACAGTCTGGATAAGGAGGAGAAAAAAGACACGAGATGCTTTTACACCTGGTGGGTGTCGGAGTGGTCTTCTGCAGACCCAGATCAAGGGTTGGAAAATAAGCTCAGTGTGATTGCGTTCCTGTCTTTGTGGCTATCCAAAGACATATTTGACGACGGTTCTGGAAAGAAAACCATAAGAAGTGACCTTGTTAAGATCGCTATAAGGCTGGCAAAAGTTGAATTTCTCCCCCTAGGCGCCTTGTTCCTTGGATCATTGTATTCTCATCTGGACTCCTTATCAATGGACATGCATGTTTCCAACGGGTACAAGAAGGTGGAGTCGCACGTTCACTTCGCTTTTCTTCAGGCATTCTTTTGGGAACATTTCAAAGGCTATGCTCCTGCTCCTATGAATTCGCTCAGTAGTTTGAATGGTGGTTCGAGAATACTCCGTTGGCATAGGAGGCGTCCCAGAACTGGCGTGAAACTCGTGACATCTTTGATAATGTGTCTTCTATAGATTTCCGTCCATATGGACCGATCCATTCTTCCATTGTTCAACAGAAGACCTTTGCTATTGCTTCTGACGGTCTTGATGTTGTGGTACGTACTGATGCTAAGACTATGAGATTTGGAGAACTTGTTTATCTGCACAACTATATCCCGGGGTATGTCCCATCTCTATTCAACGAAGCATTTACTGTGACTCCGTACAATATTGATAGGGCTACTCATCAAATGGGATTTGACCAGGGTGTTCCGTTTATCCGTCCATCAGAGGTTCCGAAAGAATTTCCCCCAGATATTCTTAATGCTGACGTGTTCTTAGAACGGTTGAGTCTTCCTTTCTGACCTATTGGGAGAAAACCCGCGGTAACTGATAAGTATAAGGAATTTTGGAGGAAACAACTGTTGGCTTTTCAGAAGTTCTCAGAGGATGTTGTGGCGGATTCTCGTGGTGAGCCATCTCCTGACGTTCTGAAGATTTATTTCTGTTTGAAACCACTCCCAGGCAAACGGACCAGAGCTGATGATTGCAGACCCCAAGCATGAGGGAGGTCCAAAAGGCAGGCAAGCAATTCGGTGATCCTCAATTATTCCAATATGCAAGTATTTAAATATCTTTCTGTCGACTCATTTATTTCTCAGGAGTGCTCTCTTCTAAGAGCGATTCTTGCTTGAATTTAGGGAATTCCGAAATAGAATGTTTTCACAAGGTTGGCGCACATTCAGAATGAAAAGTCCGGTGATGTTTGCCTTCGGGTTGAGAGGTCTAGCGACATTGATCCCCATGCTGAGATGTCTGGTGAAACCGAAACCGCTCATTTGCTGGACAATGACGGAGATGACACAAGCTCGGATGGACAAGGCACCTTTGTAAGTGACATTGTTGATGAGGTGGTGATGGAAATCAGTAACCAAAGCGAAGTAGACATCAGGAGAAATGTAAGAGAGGCAACATATGCTATTGTTGAGACGACTCCCCTTGAAGCATGTTATGAACAGGTTCCGATCAATCAAGCTGTGATGACTTCTTCCGAAAGGCCTCCTGCAGCTGACAAGGCTCCTGCAATTGGCGAAGTATTGGCAATGCAGCCTGGGGATTTTTCGATCCTCCTTTCACTGTACCCTCTCCGGGCCATGTGTTGGTTGGAGGATTCATCATGCCAGCTCAGTTCATAGAGTTGTACAAGGCGGTATGGGAGATGCACGACCACATTGCTACTACTACGAAGCTCAAAAGTCGCCTTGCATTGGTCAATCGCGTCCAAGAAGCTTTATTTTCTATCCATGGGATGAGCGTCACAACTGGTCGAACAGTTTCTGAGGAGATGATCGAATACTGAAAGTGCCATCGAGATGTGTTTATACATTATATCTTCAATGCTCCTTGGTTCTTCAAAGGGTTCTCCAAGATTCAGGAGATCCAGAAATTACAAGATGAGGTCCCTTCTGCGGACGTCATTACTTGCCAGGAAGAGAAGATTGAAAAGTTGTCTAATGAGTTGAAGCTGGAACATGCCGTTCTTCAGAAAATGAAAGTCATTTTTGAATAGAAAGACGAGTTGTTGTTGAAGGTATTTCCTTGAATAACTCACGCAACCTATTCGTCTTTTCTTTTAGATGCTTTCCCTTTTGAGTGATAGTGAGGATTTCCTTTCAAAATTTGACTTCCGGTTTTGAATTAATAGGTAATTGAATTGGTTTATTTTGAGATAGTTTTGTGAATCAATTTTTCTGAAGAGGGATTATCTTAAATGGAATTTGCATCTTGGTCATAAATGATTGCATGAAATTGCAAATATTGCGTAAAATGGAAGTATAAAAGGAAAAAAACATGGTGTTTAATTATTGAGCCTCTTTTTTCCATGTCCGGATGTCAGTCCCCAGTGAACTTTAAAACTATCTTTCTTGTAGGATTTTTGGATATAACTTACTTTCTTTCGAGACCTTACTTGTGTAAAACCGAAGTAGCCCCTCCAAGGAAGTCGTCCGCATTGATCTCTCAGAGAAGGAAAGTCATCCCTCAGGACCAATCTTCTCCTGGACAATGCGCTTCAAATCGTTGCATTCATTGGTGGGGTGGTGAAGGAATCAGTGGAAATGACAATACCTTGGGTCTATTACTTCTTGATCAGTGGGCGGACGCCTTACCGGAGGTAGATCCACCTCTCCGTTTTGCACCCATGCCTCCAGCAACTCCAAAATCTTCTTCATTGAGAGGGGAAAGTGTAGGTACTTTGAGTCTAGCTTTTCCTGCGTCAGTGGGCGTTGTGATGTCTCTATGTGGCTTTGATGTGGAGCACATTTCAGAGATGAAGTTGGAAGATTTGCGAGTTCCATCATATCCGCGGATCGCTTTCCTAGGTAAAGGGATGTGGAAGGTGTCATAATATCACTACTGAGTGATCGAATTGAATGCTCCCATCCTCTGTATTCACGTATTTCTTGATTGATCTCTCCTTCTTCAAGCATTTCTTCGCTTGGTTGAAATGTCGATACGGATTGGACAGTCTTCCGGGATTCAACAAGAGTCTTGAGATATAAATCTTCAAGCAGGACTCCATAGGATGCAGGCTCCCTTTCTTTATCCGGCAGACGTACTCCGGACATGTCTTTTCCTCTGTAGATTTGCCTCGACTCTTCATTGTCGGATGGGCCATGTTGTTCATCTTTTTTGAGTTTCCTGCGATTACGCGCTCTTTTTGCTTCTCAACTGGCAAAGGCGTGACCTCTGACTAAGGATCCAGCGTTTCTCGCACTGTTTAAGTAAACTTATGTCGACCCTTCTTGTAATTACGATGTTATATCATTCAAGAGGCGGAATGTTTCGCCTTTTCTTCTAGCGATACCATATTGGTTTGCCAAGACATCCTCCAATATTCTATCTATACTTCCCATGATATCTAAACCACCTGTGGTTGCCTGGTGAGGATACATCGTGAGATAAAAACCGAAAAATTGAGAATTCAATTTTCTGCAATCGAGAGATCAACCTCCCACTGTGGTCGCCATTTTTTTGTGGGTGAAAACTATTCCTTACGATTTTGGTAATTTGGGGTGTGTAGATGAGGAATGAATCTAAACCTTAAATAATGCACTGCGCGGTGAGTGCTTGTAGATTCGAGAGGTCAATCTGTGTAAGTCCGGCCTAAACCAAAAAGAATGTCCATTCCAGACTTGTTTCTGTCACAAAGTGAAGGAGATGGGGCTGATCTTAAGGAGGGAAGCGAAGAAGGTGTTGAGATTATGAAGGTGTTGGCTATGTATGACTTGCAACAGAAAGGTGAGCAGGCTTGTAATTAACGAAAGCAGGCTCCGGATGTTAACACTTGGTTTCTGTGTTATGCTCTCTCTGTTCTGTCTTGTCTTGTTTGAAAAATATGGCGGAGAGACTATTTATACAAGTATTTTATCCTAACCTTCGTATCTCATGGGAAGTGGAGAAAGTGGAGTGATGGAGTAGTGGAGTAGTGTGTTGGTGTTACACGACCAGACTTGCCCACTTCTCCCATCATCACTAACCGTCCATGACTTCCTGACACGTTCTTGTGATGGCGCGTTGTGCGCTGCACGCTGTAAACCGCCAGACCAATACCCCAGTATGTATCCCCCAGTTTGTGACATGATTGATGTCTCGAGTGTGTGTGGATCGTGGGACCCACAGAAAGTAGCATGTAATTCTACGTTATTTAGGAAATTGATACTTGTGAAGTATCATGTGTATACTGTGCATGTATTTCATCGAGTATATTCAGCATGTATGAAGCATTGCTGTTTGAGAGTCTCAAAGAAACTTCATGTTCATCCTACTTCATGTGATAGTTTTGAAGTTGCGCATGCAAACCCTCCTTTGACCGATCACATGGTGTGGTAGAGTGACGGTTGGTGATCACCAAGATGCCACACTGACCAATTAACTCCTGACTAGGGATGTATAGCCAAGCTGGTGAAGTTGGACGGACGAGATGATCTTTAAGACACTCATCTGCGACCGTTGATGAAATTAGGGTTTATGAAAAGGTGCGCAAGCATCACTTTTCAGCTTGGTCGAATCCAAGCTTGGGACGCAACTTTGGCTAGGCCGGTCGTGCATGTGTGTAGACAACATGACGGTGTAGGCTCCCATACCTCATTGTCTCACAAAAGTTTGATCTAGGCCACTCAATTCGTCCTGCGAAGTTGTGTGGTTGGGATCAATTTGCGACAGAAAATTGGTGCCGCAAATGCCGCACGTCGTACCAACCTTGAGCAGGCGTTCCAAGTCGACCAGGCTTGGTCGGTCTTGGACGATTTCTCCAACGTGTAGGTGGTATGCTGATGTTCATGCCTATGCCTTACCGTCCTATGAAAACATGATCTAAGCCACTCAATTCGTAAGGAGAAATCGAGCGGTTGAGATTAGTTTGCAACTTGGGAGGTGCGACCACGCTAGTTTGGGCGAAGGATTTGGGATAACCAGGCATGGTATGCCTTGGCCGATCAGGTGAGGGGATAGATGGGTCCACGGTGGTCATGTTGGTATGGCCGGACCTGCTTTGATCTAATCTCGGACCCTCCATTCGTGCCGGAGAAAATGGATGCTCGTGATTCAAAACCCTAATTTTGGGTTTCAAGGTCGTTCGTCATGCTCCATTCAGGCTCCCGATTTGGAACAACCAACCATGGTTGGTCTTGACCGATTGGTCAGGTATGTAGGTGGGCCCACGGTGATTGTGTTGACATACTCCGTGACCTTTAAATATACATCTGCACCCTCCATCTATACCTGCGTAGATGAATGGTTGAGACTGTTTTGCGACACATGTAATGCGCCGCAAACCCTAATTTAGGGTTTTTGCGCCCATACTGCTATGGTTTGGACGTTTTGGCAAGCTAGGCCAATATTTTGGGGAGATCGACCATGCGGGGCCCGTATTGGTTCGGCAGCGGATATTCCATACCTGCTTTGGGGTTATGGAATCGATATGGGCCATCCAATCATGCTGGTGGAGTTGGATGGTCGTGATCATATCCAGACTGATACGGTCAGTCCGGATGCTCTATCGGGATAGTAGAACACACCGAGAGTGGCTCAATTGGTCTAGTATAACACACCGAGAGTTGCACCCTCTACGGGTATTTCGTACATATTTTATTATAATTCTTAGAGATTCATGTTGCTCTGCTGAGAGCAACACTTAGTCGTCATGCCGCACTGATAATGAGTACAGGAAATACAAGGCTGTTTGCGCATTAATTAATAATGATGGAAATTCACAGGGTATATGGGATTGTTGCTACGCTGAGAGCAACACTCAGTCGTCATGCCGCACTGATAATGAGTACAGGAAATACAAGGCTGGTTGCGCATTAATTAATAATGCTGGAAATTCACAGGGTATATGGGATTGTTGCTACATGCTCCAACCCGGATGAATTTCGTGTATTTTATTCACAGAATGGGATTGTTGCCACATGCTTCATTCTAGGTGAATTAATAAAGTGATGGAGTATCCATCACTCATTAATGGCCTTATCTTTTATAAGATGTTGGCGCATAATTTTTAGGTTTTACAATTTTACCCTTAAATGAAAATCCACCATAAACAATTGCAAGTCTGCGAGTAGGGATGGCCAGCAACATGATGTGTTCTAGACTGCCTAAATTCATGCAAAACAGGGAAGTTCTCTATAAGATGGCCTAAGCTACCACACAAGTTACAAACATGTATTTCAGTTTGGGCATATGAGTTAGGGACAAAAGCATTTTCATTTGTACCAATTTCTAGTTGGTGATTGCCCATATCAAAAGACATTATCATTGCTTCCCTAATGGATTCCCATTAATGATTTTTCTCTGCAAGTTCAGCTAACAATGACCATGCATCATCCATAGTCTTATCAATAAATTCCCCATTACACATCGAATCAACCATGTATCGATAATTAGAGTCTAGTCCCTCATAGAGGATGATGACCAGTCTCCACTTCTCAAAGCCATGGTGAGGGCATTCACTTAATAAATCATAAAACCGTTCAAAATAATGAAAAAGAGTCTCCCCATATAACTGGACAAAACAATTTATATTTTGACGAATAGCAATTGTCCTATGATGTGGGAAAACATTTCTGAAAAATTGACTTGTAAGTTGGTTCCAAGTAGTGATTTAATGTGGTCTCAAACCGTAAAACCATGTTTTCGCCCTTTCCCTTAAACAAAATGTAAACAAACACAATTTCAGAGAGTCTTCGGATATATGGTCAGTTTGCATAGTCCGGAAAATTTGTTCAAACTCTCTTACATGATTGTAGGGGTTCTCAGAATCGAACCCTCAAAATATATAAAGTATTTGTATCATGATTGCATTTATTTTAAAAAGGTTATTGGTCTGAGGTAAGACAACACATGATGACATACTTATTCTGACATGTATTCCTGGAGAGTACGGGGACAGTTCATGATATCACCCATTATCTCAACTTGGAAGGGTGTGTCAACTACTGAGAATGGGTTTCAGGCAAGCAGTCTCGATGATTATCCAAGTTATAGCATATAATGATAGGTAGTTTAACTAGACCAAGATGCAATATTTATGGACAGATGGATTATCCAAGTTATAAAAAAAAAACAAGAAAATAGAACTGAGGGAAAATATCAAGATAAAAGTATATGCAGATGAAACTTGAAACAAATTCTACAGCTAAGAAGTTACAGGCTAAGTTACAGACACTCTAACCTAAACAAATCTTATGCTAACACAAAGGAAAGTTTACAAACTATAGTTACAAACAAACTAGTTGCAAGGTGCAAACACTTAAACTAGATATGAGATGTAATGAGAAATAAAACAAAAGAAAAGCTAAGAGATGACAGTAACAAAAGAGATCAACTAATGGAAGTGCATAAATGATTTTACTGAATTTTTGAGATGATTACAAACAACAGAGACTTATCAAAAATTTACTAGATGTTTCATAGTAGTCACAGGGTTATGCAGATGACTATGGAATGATGCTAGTTACACAGACAGACAATGATGCAAAGATGCAGAAATATAAAGAGTTTCAACTAAGTTACACTAACAATGACTGAAAATATAAAGAATGCAGGCTAATATATACAAGACTAAGCTAAAAATCAGTAAAGTGAAACTTTGTATCAACTACACTGCCACCAAGTCCCCGGAAACGATGCCAAAAACTTGGTAGGATTATAAAGAGTACCTACAATGATAACTGCAAGTGCACAGTGTCGACAAGCAACACAGGGCAAGCACATGTCGATCCACAGGGACTTGATGGGTATAGATTTGAGCTACGGTCTTACTACTAATGATTTCAGAATAAAGAGCAACCAAAAAGCGGGTTTTGTTTGCCTATACGGCCAGATGTTGGTTATGTAACACAAAATAGAAAACAAAACAATGCAAATAAAAAGTCACTAGGGAAGTCGAATCCACCACCTAATCTTAGCTAAGTCAGTCCAATTTAAATAATGTTCTTATCCCTTGTAATGGACACCGGACAAGATGCAAGTTTGTCGTTTATCCAAGGTCTCAATGGATTGATTATTATCAACTAAGGCAACTAACTAACCCCTAGTATTAGCTGTCTTGTCACAGTAAAACTAATCACAGATCAATTTCATTAATTAGATGATTAAACCTATCCTAAGATGGATATTCTAATAGCAATTAAGGTATATTTACAAAGCACTAACTGTCTTCTCAGGGAACAATTAGTCTAAGGATCAATAACAGTCAATGAAGCATGAATTGCAACACATTAAACATAGAAGTAATCTAACTACAATGGATACATGGCATACACTGTGAAAGTAAAATGCTGAAGTGTTCAGATTATATTTATCTTAAACATTATAGCACAACAAGAACAATATCAAAACATGAACCAAAGTTAGCAGTAGATTATGGGTTTCATATAAATCCTAGTTATTGAATTAGAACATGATAATAACAATACTGAAATCAAAATTAAACTATAGCTTGGTGCACCGGCTAATCCGGGCATAGTTTTCAATCCACAATTTCTTCTCTATTTATATACAAACATCTCTCAATTCCTTGAATTCGAAAATTAGATGAATACCTACTCACCAACATGTCTGAATTTGTTGTCCCCTCTTCCAATTACCTCTCCAAGCCATTAATATGATGTTGGGACAAACCCTAACTCCGTCTATCTCGAACTCAGCTTCTAGGGTTTTGGGAGAAGCTAAGATGGAGTCCTAAGCATCCAAGGAGATATGAGGACATAGAGTTTTTGCATGCTAGTAACACGAAGTTAGAAATACCAAAGAGAACATTCTCATCATTAAGAGTTGAGCAAGAAATAACCATACCATATGAAAGAATTCGGGTTCGAGAGTAATCACAAGCCTCGACTTATGTCTCAATAATAGGGTTTTATGATAATTGCACTCAAAAAGACCGCTTTTTTTATTCTCTCATGTGTGCAGCAGGAATAAAGAGTGAAATCCTGCACACTTTTAATGGTGGGAAGGACAACCTTCCGAAATAATTTCTGGAGACTCCACATAATTGTGGACAAAAAGAATCTTTTTATGATGATCTCTAAGAAAGGAAATCAACCATTAGCAAGGATGGGATTACTCACTTACCTTCACAACCGATCGGCAATCAACACCACTCTCACATCATCCATATAAATATCTTCAATCTTCGGTCTTCGGTATTCAACTATTGATGATGAACTTCTGAACTTCATAGAAACTTGACAATTTGTAACTTTTCTTCAATTTCCTTGTTGCTTGGAATTTTCTTCTTGAATTCTTCTTCTTTACCATGGTGGTATCAAAACTAAACTAAGAAAATAAACTACAATTTTTTTTTTTTTTTTTTATGTTTATATTTTTGATTATTTTTTTGATTTTTTTATTTTTATTTTTTTAAAACAAAGTAAAAATATGAAATGAAAAAAACAAAAAAAAACAATGAAACTAATAACTCCACGGATGAAGGACTTTATCACTCAATTCTTCACAACTTTTATTGTCTTGATTTCATAAACTTCACTAATTCTCTTATTTTCTTTTCTTTGAATTGTTGCATGTAAACCATGGACTATTTCAACTTTTCTTCAAATATTCTGACGTTGCTCTGCTCGTTGATGATGATGTGTTTTTATGGATCTGTTGATATTGTTGAGGGGGAGAGAGTGATTCTAATTGCAAATCAAACTAAAAGAAGGAGTTTTCATCTTTAGACGTCACACTTATGATTGAAAAAATTAGCACTCAAGAGATCAAAAATAGTGCTGAAAGTGGTGCGAATTTGGGTAGCTCACCATTCCTACCCGGAATTTACGTACGGTGACACACACTCTAAAAGGACTTTTTAGATAGTCACCAAAATGAAGGTTGGTGCCTCACTTGATGTAAAAATGGGTAGTCTCTACTAAGGGTGATCACAACTCTACTATCAAATATCTTTGCAGCACCTAATTTGCCCTCCGGCATGGTTAAATCCAACTTTAACGCTCTAACAACTAAGAAACCCGATTGTGTTCTCTAGTACTTCCAATTTCAGTTATTTCAGTCACAGTATCTTGCATATATCGAGAAATCACAGTGAAACAGTAAATTCAGCAAGCAAGGATGGCACTCAGCTATCACAGAATCATGTCTATGGGGATCAACAACTATTTTTTGAAATCACGAATGCACAAACAATATGTTGCAGAACTAGATAGTATCTAGTACACAGATTCAGCAGGTAAACATGTGATTCAGATATCGCAAGATCATGTAGATGATACTTTATGTTGTAGGTGTGTTGACATAGGTCGGTAAGCCAGTTATATGGAAGCTAGTTCAACAATTATTCAAGGTGAAAAAGAAATGATTAATTCTGATGAGTATGACAGTTAACTTCAGAGATTCATAATCATTCAAGTTTTAGCACAGCTAATAACCAATTCAAATAGCCAATGCAAAACTCAAATATCACAAGTTGATATTTTTGGGAATGAAAAACCAGTTCTCAAATTCTTGCACACAGATTCAAAATATGTAGTACTGTTGTTGATGGTGGATTTTAGTTCAGGGATAAAGTTGTAAAACCAATTTTTGTGTAATCATCCTGCAGAGGATGAGACTATTTTGTAAGTGATGAATACTTCCTCGCTTTATTAATTCACCTATAATGGAGCATGTAGCAACAATCCCCCGAATATTCTGTGAATTTTATCATTATTGATTAATGAATAGAAGGCCTTGTATTTCCTGTGATGTTCCTAGTATAACTCTCATAGTTGGTACGGCATGATGACTGATTGTTACTAGCAGTAGAGTAGGATGAATATCCAAGTACCAACAGTGAGGCATGCACGAAATTCCCGTACAGGCTATAACTCTTGGTGTGTTATACTAGCCCGATTGAGCATGTAACTCTCGGTGTGTTATACTATCCCGATTGAGTATTTAACTCTCGGTGTGTTATACTAGCCCGATTGAGTGTCTAGAATGTCTATAACAGTCTAGAAACGATCTCGGTCATCCAACTTCGCAGGCATGATTGGATGGTCGGGATCGAATCCAATACCCCCAAGCAGGTATTGGAACATTCACTGCCGACCCAATACGGGCCCCGCATGATCGGCCTCCCCAAAAGGGGTGGCATAGCTTTCCAAACCGTCCAAACCAAGCAGAATGGACAAAAAACCCTAAATTAGGGTTTGCGGCACATTACAAGTGTCGCAAAACGATCTCAACCATTTATCTTCGCAGGCATAGATGGAGGGTGTAGATGAAGATTCAAAGGGCCCATAGAATGTCAACACAATCACCATGGGCCCGCCTACACAAATGAACAAACGGTCAGGACCAACCATGATTGGTTTTCCTAATTCGTGCGCCCAAAAAAATGCATGAAGCATGGCCGGCCAAAACCCTAATTAGGGTTTGTATCGATCACGAGCGTCCGTTTTCTCCTGATCGAATGAATGGCTTAGGAGACAATTAATCAGGTCCTGTGAGCATCAACATGATCACCGTGGAATCATCTATCTCCCCACCTGACCGAACAAGGCATACCATGCGTTGTTTCTCCAAAACGCATGCCCAAACTAGCGTGGTCACGCTTTCCAGATCGCAAACTGATCTCGACCACTCAACTTCGCCAGACAAATTGAGTCGCTTAGATAACGTTTCCATGGGACAGTCAGGTATAGGCGTGAATACCAGCCTACCACCTACACGCCGGACCAAACGGCCGAGACCGACCAAGCTTGGTCGTCTCGAAACGCGCGCCTTGAAGGTGGCATACCGCGCCCCTTTAAGAATCCTTTGCAGCATAGGATATCTGTCGCAAATCGATCTCAACCACTCAACTTCACCAGTAAATTTGAGTTACCTAGATCAAACCTTCATGGGATAGTGAAGCATGGACATGGACATCAGCATGTCGTCTACACGCATGCGTGATCGGTTCTCCATGGAACACCTCTCATGCTTGGATTCGACCAAGCTGAAGGAGTATACTCATGCACATCCTAAACCTTAATCCGAGGGCCGCAGATGTGGGTCGCAAATCATCTCGTCCGTTCAATTTCGTCAGCTCAGAAGGACGGCCTAGGATAAGAGTTTTGCGACCAGTGAAGTATCACCGTGATCACTGTCTGCCACTCTACCATACCATGTGGTCGGTCAAGGGAAGATTTTCTAGCGCAGCCTCCAAACCCTCACGTGAAGCAGGCAGGGCATGATGCTCAACATCGATGCTTCATATATGCCGAACACATTCGATGCATAACATGGATAGAATACACACGATACTTTACAAGTATCGACTTCCTAAAGAACTTAGTTATTTAACTAGCATTACATGCTACATTATGTGGGTCCCATGATCCACACACTCAAGACATTAATCATGTCACAAACTAGGGGATACATACTGGGGTATTGGTCTGGCAGTTTACAGCATGAAGCGTGCAACGCGCCATCACAAGAGCGTGTCAGGAAGACATGGATGGTTAGTGATGATGGGAGAAGTGAGCAAGATTGATCGTGTGACACTAACGCACCACTCCACTACTCCATCACTCTACTTCCTCCACTTCCTACGAGAGACGTGAATAAGGCTCAAATGACTTGTATAAATAGGTTCTCCTCCCTATTTCCAAAAAAGAACACAACACCGAAACCAAGTATTAATACAACACGTATTCAAACACCCAGATCCTGCTTGCATTAATCGTAATCCTGCTCACCTTTCTGTTACAAGTCAAAAACAAGCCTACACCTTCACAATCTCAACACTTTCTTCGCTTCCCTCCCTAAGATCAACCCCATCTCCTTTAATTTATGACCGAAACAAGTCTGGAACGGCCATTTCTTGGTTTGGTCCAGAATTTTATAAATTGATCTCTCGAATCAAAAGCACTCACCGTGCAGTGCATTTGTTTAGGGTTTAGATTCACTTCTCATCCACACACCCAAAATTACCAAAACCAACAGAAGTAGTTTTCACCCATAAATAATTGGCGACCACAGTGGGAGATTAATCTCTCGGTTGTGAAGTCAATTTCTTTAATACCCAATCTCATTGGTTGATTTCAAGATGGTTGTTCTTAGGACTCAACAAATAGTTTCGAATTCCATTCGAAGTTCTTCCAACGAAGAGGCTCCTCCTTCCAATGGTATATCCGACGGCGCGGATGGAAGAATCTCAACATTGATCGAGTTGGCACGAGTACAAGAGATTCACGCAAGGAACATGGACCTGATGAAGGAGACAGTAAATGGTATACTCGATATCCTCATCAAGATGACATCAGATATGAGAGGTTCTCCTGTCGTGGATATTTCTACACTGGGGACTGATCATCGCAACGGTCCTCCTAAAATCAACAGTTTTACCATGAACCAGTGATCGGTGGACCAAGAAGCCGCTTCTCTAGTGGAAAGTTTGTATGAACTTTTACACCTCTCGAAGAACCAGCGGGTGGAAACATTTGATGCAATCAACCAGATAGCCTTGGACGTACAGTTAACTCCTTTATGCCGAGAAGCCTCCAAAACGCTGGATATGTCCGTGAATAATTTTAAATTTATAGAAGAAGACATGATGGCGGAAGAGGGTCACAACCGGGCCCTGCACGGTACTGCACGCATCAAGGATTCAGAGTTCAAGAGGGCCCTCGTCGACACAGGAGAGTCTTCGAATGTGATTACCCATAAGACGCTCAGGATGGCCAAGGTTCGCCCAAGCAAGATCGTGTAACAACCTACCACGATGACAGATTTTGAAGAAAACCAAACCAATACGTATGGGTACTTCAATATGAATTTATTTGTAGGACATGTCCAGTCTAAAGTGAAATTCGAAGTCATAGAAAAGGAGCCGGACTACCACATGATATTGGGGAGACCGTGGCTTCATAACAATAGGATTGTCCCTTCAACATATCACCAGTGTTTGAAGACTATGCTGAATAAGGAAGTCATTCGCATCCCTGCATCGTTCTCTCCTTACGCACCAATCTGCTATGTAGAGTTGTTTGAGCCAAAAGAAACTCTGGGAGAATCAGGGAAAGTTCATTGCATCCCAATCCCCATGTGGGCATCGATCCAGGAGGAAGACCGACTAGTATCGTTGAAGGCTAAGCCCCATGACATGTCAGAACTTCCTTATTCGTCTGGTGAAGCTACAACTCATGTTCACACTAAAAGAGGGCGAACTTTTATGGAAAGATGTGATAAGAAGCGAAAGACCGTGTACCGACGCCGTTGTTAGCAATTAGCAGGGGAGGCTACTACCCAGCCTATCCTCCCAATGGAATGCTACAACAACGAAGATCCGCAAGAAGAGGTATTGGACGCTCCATGATAGATGCAAGACGGCACCAACTCCACGACCGACGAGATCGAAGTTGTTAATATCGAGTGTGAGGAATTCCCCAGTGTTTGTGGGAGAAAACTACTTCTGTAGGTTTAGGTAATTTTGGGTGTGTGTGGATGAGAATTGAATTTAAACCTTCAAAAAATATGCTGCACGATGAGCACTTTTGATTCGAGAGATAATCTGTACAATTCTGGCCTAAACCGAAGACACGGCCGTTCCAGATTTTTTTCGGTCACAGATGAAGGATGTGAGGTTGATCTTAGGGAGGGAAGAAAAGAAGGTGTTGAGAGTATGAAGGTGAAGGATATTTGATGACTTGTTAACAGAAGGTTGAGCAGGCTAGAAAATGTTGCAGGTAGGCTCTGGGTGTTGAATACGATGGTATTAAC
Source organism: Papaver bracteatum (assembly GCA_023529315.1). NCBI lineage: Eukaryota > Viridiplantae > Streptophyta > Magnoliopsida > Ranunculales > Papaveraceae > Papaver > Papaver bracteatum. The sequence continues at coordinate 820,127 of JAJJWX010003522.1, forward strand.
ACGTGGTTTTTCTGTGTTCTGTTGGAAATAGGGAGGAGAACCTATTTATACAAGTCGATAAGCCTTCATCACGTCTCTCATGGGAAAGTGAAGGAAGTGGAGTTGTGTGTTAGTGTCACACGGTTTCTTGCCCACTTCTCCTATCATCGCTAACCGCCCATGTTTCCCTGACACGATCTTGTGATGGCGTGTTGCACGTTGCACGCTGTAAACCTCCAGACCAATACTCCAGTTTGTATCCCCCAGTTGTGACGTGATTAATGTCTCGAGTGTGTGGATCATGGGACCCACATAAAATAGTGCAGGGTGAATCGTGAACTTGGTATAACATCGCATGCAGCCATCTTTAGGTGACCGTTTGGAGGCTGTATAGACAGGCCATGCCTTGGTCGGTCACCCTGTGAAGAAGAGTGACGGATGGTGATCATGGTGATACCTTGTTTGCTGGTTGATTCGCACCCTAAGTCATTCTTCCAATCTTACAAAGTTGGATGGACGAGATGGCTCGTAGCCTTTCTTGCAATCGTTGGATGGGAGGCGCGCATGCTGCCTCTTTTAACCCAAACGTTTGCATGCTAAGGGAGTTTCTATGGAGGAACCGATTGGCCCTGCACGAAGGTGGTACAATGGTGTTCACACCCATGCCTGCTTGTCTTGCAAAGATTTGATCTAAGCCACCCACTTTAGGTGGCAAAGACAAGTGGTCGAGATTAGAACTTATGGAGGGGCCGTGACATTCCACCTTTGGGCACGCGTACCAAGGAACTTGATCACTGCCGGTCTTGGCCGATCAGCTAGGCGTGAAGTCGGGCCCACGGTGGTCATGCTAGCATGCTCGCTTCTTTCTAAGTCTCCATCTTTTCCTTCCATCCAAGCCTGTGAATATGGACGCTCGAGATGTTTCTGCGACATATGCGCCGCAGATCCTAATTAGGATTTTGGACCGGCCACTTTGGGCGATCGGTTTTGGGTTGCGTGCGCCTCCTTTGGGGTGACCGACCATGTATGCAACATCTTGGGACGACAGTGAGCATGTACATGCTTTCTCTATGACCCTGGGCGTAATCTAATCCATCCAACTATGCCTGCGAAGTCGGATGGTCGTGATCGTTTTGGATCTTCTCAGCCTGCATAAGGTTTTAACCTAGCCTTGTTTGGGCAATCGTTTCTTGCACCACGACTTTCCTATGAGGGAGTCGGTCATGTAGGTAGAAAGTGGGTCCGCCAATGGTGTATCATCACTTCACTACTTGTTTTAGGGTATAATCTAAGCCGTTCAACTATTCCTACGATGTTGGACGTTCACAATTAAAAGAAACCCTAGTCGTGCGTCATGCTCACTTTGAGCGCACGTTTTGGAAGGACCAACTGTAGTTGGTCTTGACCGTTCGGTCATGCATGAAGCTGGGTCCGAGGTGATCATGGTAGAATTCTAGGACCCCCTGAATCTATATCTACACCCTCCATCTATGCCTGCGAAGTTGGACGGATGAGATCTATTTTTGGGTTTGTTTTCAGCAGGTGAGACTAACATTGGTAGTCTTGCATGCGTTCAACGTGGCTAATATAACCCGCCGTCAGGTAGCCTACGGGTGTTTGCATGTCGAACAGAAGGCTTTAATTAAAGCAGTAATGCTGCAAACCTACAGAAAATCGGGATGGTTGTTACATGCTCCGCTCTGGGTAGGTTATAATTCTCAGGGATGGTTGCACATGCTCCAATGAATTATCATGGCGAGAAATATTCATCACCTGAAGGCTTTATCCTTTGCAGGGCGTCAGCTTACAAAAATTGGTTTTTTACAATTTTAGCCTTTAAATAGAAATCCACCATCAACATTAAGTCCCCTGCCTAGCATGTAATGATTACACTATTGCAGGGTAGGCATAAGATGGTGACTAATAAAGATAAAACTTTTGAGATAAAGTTTGATGTTACCAGGAGAGACGAGTCGTCATGTCCTTGCAATGCCTGCCTCTGTAGAGAGCCCTCTTTGGTGGGACATGATGCGAGCATTCTTTCTTTGAACGTGGGCACCTGTGCATGTAACCCTAGATGAATATGGACCCCAGCATGTATATGCTTCAACCAACGTCACTCTGTTGCGCCTGCTTGATAAGCATGTGGGGGCATGTGCCCGTTTGATCAAACATGGGCTTGTTGTGCCTGCTTCGGTTGATCGTCTCGTTGCGTGGGAGGAGGTATGTCATGTGTGTTAAATGCCTTGGAACCGGTTGAGTTAATCCTTCCAATGGTAAAGCTCGTCTGGGGAAGTACAGCTTGGTGGGTCGATCCATCTTTGTTTTCCTCTTTCTGTATGCCTAGCATTCGATAAACATTGTTGATCACAATCCCGACTCAACAGCCTCCGAAAGCGGCAAAGGTGGACTTCTTTTCTCCTGGGGATCTTGTTGGATCGTGAAGAATATAAAGAAGTTTTCCTGTATTCTTCTCATTAGGAGATCGTCTTCTTCAACATATCAGGTATTGCTCCATACGTTGATTTCTTAATTGATCGGCGATAGTTGTGATTAGAATATTTTTTATGTTCCGCCGTAACTTATCTTCCCCTTTTTTTTTGCAGTATATCATGAAAGGTGTTGGTGATGATCACTCTGCAGCTTCTTCAGAAAAAAGTTTTGAAGTTGATAAACCAGAAGCTAACGCGCATGAAGAGGTGATGGCTAAAATTGATTTTCCACTTCATGAAGTCGGCCATGCCGTACAGGGAATGTCTGTCTTGAATTTAACCATTGTCAGGGGGCGGCTCCGTGATCTTTCAGTTGCAATCGATATGGAGGAGAAACAAAGACATGAAGAAGCGTTGTGAGCGAAGTGGAAACGCGAGGCGTCACAAGCACCAGTAAGCTCGAGAGCTGAAAGGTTTGCGGCTCGGTTGAAGAGACGGAGGGTTGAACATGAACGTACTGCGGGTGATGGGAAGTGTGATTACCCAATACGTCGTGGTGTGATAATCCTTGACCTTGAGACTGAACGTCCAAAAGTGATCGGAACGATTTCCAAGGTTACAATGGATTCTGTAGAAGGTGCAGAAGATACGCATGCTGAAGATGTTGAGGCGGTAGCTGCTGTGCCCTAAGAAGAAGTTGAGGCGGTAGTTGCTGTGCCCGAAGAAGAAGTTGAGGCGTCTCTGGAGAAAGTGGTACAAGATGTGGATCCCAACAATGATGAAGACGTAACCGGCAATTGAGTTTCCCTGTTATTCTTCTTTGTATATTTTTTTTTATACTCAGTGGCGGCTGAGTTTGAAGTTTTCTTCTTTGCTTGCTTATCTTTAACAAAGTTTTATTCAATGTTGCTTTCGAAACATGCATATTTTTTTTGCTTGTGCCCCCTGACGTGAGTCTGGCTCTGTTGAAGTAGATCATGTAGGATACCTTCCTCCTCCCCTTTTTACATGTTTTACTAATCCCATATTACCAGGCTGGTATAAAGATTTGGTATGAGGATTTAGGGTTTTTCTTTCTAGGTAATGGTGGTTTGGAGGTGACTCATAGAGTTGTGTGATTTTATGAGAAATTATAAAAGGAATGAAATCTTGATTACTTGAAGAAATATTGAAACCCCAATAAGTATGAAGGCAAGCGGTGCCATCATTTTGAAGGAATTACAAATATTGTGAACAGGAAAATTATTGGAGGAATCCCCCCGGGGGGATTAGAGAGGTGATGTCGTGTCTTCAAGTGAGGTAGGGATTGAGCCATCGTGAGTGAACAACCACACCTTCGAGTTTGTATGCATTGATGATCTTGCAGTAACCGCCCAAGATAACATCTGCCACTAAGAATACTTCCTCTTCCTTTGCAGGCATATCAGGCTGGGCAGTTATTTTTACTGCCATGTTTCCAACTTGGAACGTGGTTACCTTTGCTACCATATCTCCGATTTGAAACGGATTTGGACTTGGTATAACAGATTATTTCTGACTCGTGTTGTTCTTGACTACTTCCAAACTTTTGGTGAAGCGATTAAAGGGGCCAGCACTCCATTCACATCTCTTGGTGGTGTCCCGCCTGTCAGGTGAAACAGTCCCCTCCGGTCCAACAGGACAATCATCCACTACTTGCAAAGAGGGTTGTTCAATGAGACTTACTTGGGCTCGGAATATCTTGACGTAGGAAGAAGGGCTTTCACCAGGGAGTTGCGTTATGCTTGTGAGTTGTTGGTATGGAGGCAACATGTAGTCTTCGAGTCTCCAAGGTTTGTTGGAAATCATCAGAGCTGGCTTGTTGGAGATTCTTCCAGGTACTGAGGTTGGTAAGGAATGCGCCTTGTGTACCCACGGGCGCCCCAGAATCATGTCGTAGTCTAGATGTTCCTTAATTATATGGAATCTGGATTGTGTTGGAGTGTTACCGATCTTGACATCAATGTCAATGTATCCGTAGACATCCACAAACTCACCTTCTGGGATCTTGATCACATTCGGACCACGGGTAGCCTCCTGCTTTGAGATTTTCGCAGCTTGCAGGGTCTTGATAGTAATGATGTTGAATTCAAAATCTGTATCGATTAATGTTCTATCGAACTTGACATCTTTCAAATGGGCGACGGTTAAAAGTCCCCAGTTTCCTTTGTTGGTGCTAACTTCCAAGGAGGCTTAAGATGCTGGAACGACTTGTTTTTCTGGGTACAAGCGCTTGCCTGACACAATACGGTTGAGGGCTATGAATATATCATGACGTTGTACCTTGGAAAGGTACAAGATTTCACACAGGTGTTCCATCATGGATTGTGCAGTATTGCGCACAGAGTCTCCAGAGATCATGCAACTTCAGACAGGAAGAGGGTCTCTGTGAACTCCTTCATTCCCCAATTGAAGCTCTCCTGCTGCTATCTTTTCCCTGAAGATTTCTTTCAACTTGTTGCAATCCTTAGTTGGGTGGTGGACAAACCTATGATAACGGCAATACTTAGGGTCTTCCATGTCTTTCTCGGTTGGTGGACATCTGATAGGAGGTAGCTTGATAGCATCATCCTGAATCCATGCCTCCATGAGTTCCATTACTTCATTTATCGGAAACGGGAAGCCTGTGTCTTCGATGCTCTGCGCAGGATCTTTGCCTGTTCCCTTTTGAGGCGAAGCTTTATGCGTTTGAGCCGCACGCTTGGGTAGTTGTTCTGCCGCCGCTGGAGCTTTTCTCTTTCCGCCTTCGCTTACTACACTGACAGAAGGGCCAGTATTATATTGTTTGTTGATGAGGCGCCTGTTTCCCCAATTATCTCGTGAATCGTCGCTCCGAACGACCCTGGTTCTTTCCAATAATGATGGGGCGGTAGTGGCCGAACGTTTGGCTGCTTCATGGAGCTCTGAGAACGTCTGGAACCCCAAGTTTTCCAGCAGGGCGCGATATATGGGTATCATTCCGTTGATGCATAATTCCATCAGCTTTCGTTCTGTGACATTTGGTTCATGGCAGTCCAATGCTTGTGTTCTGAACCTTTTGACAAAATCATTTGGATGTTCGTTGTTCCGTTGGGAGATTCTCCCCAGGTCTGAGAAAGTAACTTGCTCGGATACAAAGAAGTACTTCTTGTAAAAGGCGCTGACCATCTCACTCTAATTGGATATGCTGTCGGGTGCGATGTTGTTGTACCACGTATAGGCTCTCCCCGTAAGTGATTTGTAGAATTCCTTCAGGCGAAGAACGTGATTGTATTCATGTTCTCCTAAGGATTTTAAAAATCGAGAGACGTGTTCACGAGCATTACCGGTACCATCGTAAAGGGTGAATTGAGGGGAGGTGTATCCCCTAGGAAGAGGAATCCGTTGCACGTCTTGTGGATATGGAGGCTGGTATCGATGCGCGTCCATCAGATTTTCTTTGCCACGATTTTGGAGGAGTCTCTCCAGATCTTCACGTGTAATAAATTTGGATGATCGGATCCTTTTCCTGGGACGCTCCTGGTCCCTTTCTCTTGCGTGGTCAGCAGCATAAGACTCTTCGTTCAGGTAGGCTTGCGTAACTGAGGCACCTGCTCCAGGTGTGCTAAACGTATTTCTTGTTGGCCCTTGGGGCTGTCTCGACTCTTGTGGTAATCGATCGGTTAATGTTTTAAGGAAGGTTAGTACCTCCTTCTGAGTGGTTTCCATGTCTGCCTGAGCTTTAGCGAGGGTTTCTTGTCTCTCCATCAAGTCCACCATGGTGATAGGAGGTTGTCCTCCTTTGGGTCCTCCAGATCCTCATCCTGAAGGGGGAGTAGCAGTCGTTCTGGTGACGGACGGAGGTGTCATGCTTGAGGAAATGCCTGGATTTGCAGCCGCTCTAGCTCTTGTAATGGGAGGTGTCACACCTACTAGAATGTCCGCTCTTGCTCCACTGGTACTGATGGTAGAGGACGCGATTCCACGAGACACATTGGTTACACTGGCGGGTTGCACTGTAACACCAGTAATTGGGATATCAGCGCCACCAGAAGTGTTGTCGGCACTAACTCCATCGTTGGATGCTGATCCAGACCTAAGATCCACCATTCTTGAAATCAGAGAAATAGAATTGGTATTGAAGAAATTGACTTCACAACCGAGAGATTATCCTCCCACTGTGGTCGCCAATTGTTTGTGGGAGAAAACTACTTCTGCAGGTTTAGGTAATTTTGGGTGTGTGTGAATGAGAAGTGAATTTAAACCTTCAACAAATGTGCTGCACGATGAGCACTTTTGATTCGAGAGATAATCTGTACAATTCTGGCCTAAACCGAAGGCACGGCCGTTCCATATTTGTTTCGGTCACAGGTGAAGGATGTGAGGTTGATCTGAGGGATGGAAGCGAAGAAGGTGTTGAGAGTATGAAGGTGAAGGCTATTTTATGACTTGTTAACAGAAGGTTGAGCAGGCTAGCAAATTTTTCAGGCAGGCTCTGGGTGTTGAATACGATGGTATTAACACTTTGTTTTTCTGTGTTCTATTGGAAATAGGGAGGAGAACCTATTTATACAAGTCGATAAGCCTTCATCACGTCTCTCGTGGGAAAGTGGAGGAAATGGAGTGATGGAGGAAGTGGAGTTGTGTGTTAGTGTCACAAGATTTCTTGCCCACTTCTCCTATCATCGCTAACCGCCCATGTTTCCTTGACACGATCTTGTGATAGCGTGTTGCACGCTGCACGCTGTAAACCGCCTCACCAATACCCCAGTTTGTATCCCCCAGTTGTGACGTGATTAATGTCTCAAGTGTGTGGATCGTGGGACCCACAGAAAATAGTGCAGGGTGAATCGTGAACTTGGTATAACATCGCATGCATCCATCTTCAGGTGACCGTTTGGAGGCTGTATAGACAGGCCATGCCTTGGTCGGTCACCCTGTGAAGAAGAGTGATGGATGGTGATCATGGTGATACCTTGTTTGCTGGTTGATTCGCACCCTAAGTCATTCGTCCAAGCTTTCAAAGTTGGACGGATGAGATGGCTCATAGCCTTTCTTGCGATCGTTGGATGGGAGGCGCGCATGCTGCCTCTTTCAACCCAAACGTTTGCATGCTAAGGGAGTTTCTATGGAGGAACCGATTGGCCCTGCACGGAGGTGGTACAATGGTGTTCACGCCCATGCCTGCTTTTCTTGTAAAGATTTGATCTAAGCCACCCACTTTAGGTGGAAAAGACGAGTGGTCGAGATTAGAACTTATGGAGGACGCATACCAAGGAACTTGATCACTGCCGGTCTTGGACGATCAGCTAGGTGTGAATTTGGTAACACGGTGGTCATGCTAGCATGCTCGGTTCTTTCTAAGTCTCCATCTTTGCCTTCCATCCAAGCCTGCGAAGATGGACGCTCGAGATGTTTCTGCGACATATGTGCCGCAAACCCTAATTAGGATTTTGGACCGGCCACTTTGGGCGATCGGTTTTGGGTGGCGTGCGCCTCCTTTGGGGAGACCGACCATGTATGCAACATCTAGGGCCGACAGTTTGCATGTACATGCTTTCTCTATGACCCTGGGCGCAATCTAAGCCATCCAACTATGCCTGCAAAGTCGGATGGTCATGATCGTTTTGGATCTTCTCAGCCTGCATAAGGTGTTAACCTAGGCTTGTTTGGGCAATCGTTTCTTGCACCACGGCTTGCCTATGAGGGAGTCGGTCATGTAGGTAGAAAGTGGGTCCGCCAATGGTGTATCATCACTTCACTACTTGTTTTAGGGTATAATCTAAGTCGTCCAACTATGCCTGCGAAGTTGGACGTTCACGATTAAAAGAAACCATATCCGTGCGTCATGCTCACTTTGAGCGCACGTTTTGGAAGGACCAACTGTAGTTGGTCTTGACCGTTCGGTCATGCATGAAGGTGGGTCTGAGGTGATCATGGTAGCATGCTCAGGACCCCCTGAATCTATATCTACACCCTCCGTCTATGCCTACGAAGTTGGACGGATGAGATCTATTTTTGGGTTTGTTTTCAACAGGTGAGACTAACATGGGTAGTCTTGCATGCGTTCAACGGGGCTAATATAACCCTCCGTCAGGTAGCCTACGGGTGTTTGGATGTCGAACACTGATCGCTGTCGTATGCATCAAAAATAATTTACACTTTCTTACTACTCAAAATATAAATATAGCAAGGGCAAGAAAGGATCAATCCCACAGAGAGGTCTAGGTTGTCAAATTATTTTCAGTTCCTTATATAAAACACCGGGTATTTTTCTGATTTTTATATGCTAAAATAAAATAAAGGCAAACAAAGAAATAATCAAGTCAATTCAAATATAAAAGATATTGGTTAAGGATTCATCTTCATTCACTAACATGCTTTCAAAACAATAATTAGAATTGATATTTAATCTCAACTATTATCAAAAGCCCTAGGATACCTTGATCGCAAGAATATCCTGCAAATCTCCTTTTGTTATCAACAATCACATTAAAAGATGCGATTATGAGCTCTATCTAAGAGAACAACCTAACGTGTAAAAGCACTAATCAAGTTTAATTCCCTAGATGCATTAAGTTCTATGAAATCAGGCCAATCAAAGCGATTGAACGTGGAAAGCGCACTAATTCAATTTAACAAAGGTTACGATTCACATATGATCATAAGAATATATCACTACAAACTATAATCATATTTATGCTACTTGTATTCAAGGAATATCACTTTTACGTATAATAAACCCTAAACTAGCAATAGATGTGATTAGAAGTTCTACCACTTTGCAACTTGACAAAACAATCAATCAAATCATGTAACTATATTTTCAGAAAATTTCAAACGATAAATATGAGACAAAACTAATATATTGAATCAAAGAATCATGCTTTGTGAAATCCAACTATTTCATAACCAATAATAAAAACTCTAGCTCATTTTCATGGAGTTCATAACAAGAACAAAGAGAAACCATATAATGTTCACAAACCCTAGAAACAAAAGTAGAAATAATGATATAAGATAAAGATCTCTCCCAAAAGTTGTAGAAGTTTTCCTTTTATAGCTCTCCTTGTTCCAAAATTAGGTCTAGTCTTCTCAAAATCCACCAAAAACCCTAATTTTCACGTCCATAGCAAGCCCAAAACGCATCTCTCCTTTCTCTTTTCGCGCAGGCCCAACAGAAAACCTAATCCAAATTGGTTTCACCATTTTGCTCATAACTTCTTCATACGAACTCGGAATGACCTCATTCTTTTTGCGTTCTTTTCGCGTTTGAATTCTATTCGAGATGGTGATAAGAATTCTTTGAGTGAAATGAGTTAAAATTAGTCTTTGGCCCTTCTTCATCAATAACACTTTACTTGTTTGCTCCTTTTAGCATTTTGTAGCTCCTAATGGCTAATTTCTCCTTCTTTTGCTCCAAACGACTCCAAAACACATAATACACTCAAAAGTAAGCATAAGATACATAATTCACACTAAAACTCGCAAAGAAAGCATAAATACTAGATATAAAATTAGGTGTTTATCACACCTATCAAACACAAGGCTTTAATTAAAGCAGTAATGCTGCAAACCTACAGAAAATCGGGATGGTTGCTACATGCTCCGCTCTGGGTGGGTTATAATTCTCAGGGATGGTTGCACATGCTCCAATGAATTATCATGGCGAGAAATATTCATCACCTGAAGGCTTTATCCTTTGCAGGGCGTCAGCTTACAAAAATTGGTTTTTTATAATTTTAGCCTTTAAATAGAAATCCACCATCAACACCCAGGCCTATCTCCATCAGCTTAACCCTGTCCATAGATGAAAGCACGAAAATTGTGCAAATTCTTAAGGAATACCAAGACATATTCGCTTGGACGTATGAAGAAATTCCCGGTTTAGATGAAAAATTGGTCACCCATCACCTGCATGTCATACCTGGATCCAAGCCAATCAAACAGTCTTCGAGACAATTCAGGCGCGAAGTAGAAGAGCAGATCAAGACCGAGATACAGAAGCTTCTAGCCGCTGGCTTCATTAAATCCATTCATCACCCAACCTGGTTGGCTAATGTGGTTCCAGTAAAAAAGAAAAATGGGCATATCAGATGTTGTGTGGATTTCAGAGATTTGAATAGATGTTGCCCTAAATATGATTTTCCTCTACCCAACATCGACATGTTAGTGGATGCAACCAATGGACACGGCATGTTCTACTTCATGGACGGATACAGCGGGTACAATCAGATAAGAATGTAGGAGCACGATGCAAGTAAGACAGCTTTTAGAACTCTTCTCGGAAAATTTTATTATACAGTAATGCCATTTGGTCTGAAGAATGCCATTGCGACCTATCAACGCGCTATGACGGCAATATTCCACGACATGATGCACAAGCAAGTTGAAGACTACGTGGATGATATAATATTCAAATCGAGGGCTCCGTCGGATCACACAGGAGTCTTACGACAAGTGTTCGAAAGGTGCCGCGAGTACAAATTAAAGATAAATCCATTGAAATGCGCCTTCGGTGTTTCTTCAGGCAAATTTCAGGGATTTCAGGTAACTGCTAAGGGAATCGGGGTAGACCCGTCCAAGACTCAATCCATCCTCACGATGCCACCGCCACGGACTATGAAGGAACTCCAAAGATTCATGGGAAAGGTGAACTACATTCGGCGTTTCATGCCCGGCTTGGCCCAGCTCGTTGCTTCATTCAGTCCCTTGCTAAAGAAGGGAGCAAGCTTTATTTGGACCGCACTACAATAAGAAGCGTTTCAAGAGATTTAATGGATGTTGTCATCTCCAGCGGTCATGAAGTCCCCTGTCCAAGGAAGACCACTGAGTCTCTATACAGCCTTCACCGATACTGTCGTAGGGGATTTGCTCGCACAGGAAGATGATGAAGGAGTCAAACATCCCATATACTATTTCAGTCGAGTACTTAGAGACGCTGATCTCAGATATCCCAAAGCGTAGAAGGCGTGCCTAGCCCTGATTCATTCCGTTCAGAAGTTTAGACATTACCTGATGTCCAATAAGGTAGTACTCATATCTAAGTCCGACCCTGCAAAGTTTTTACTTTTGAAGCCGGTCTTGATGGGAAGGACAAACAAGTGGCTTCTCCAAATGTCGGAGCTATAAATAATGTGCACATCACCAAGAGATATCAAAGGACAAGCCGTTGCTGATTTACTAGCGGCGTTCCCTTGAGAAGGCACTATTGCATTACCCGGGGATCATCCCGGAGAATTTCCAGAGATCTCCGTTGTCGAAGGAGAGGCGTGGCTACTGTATTTCGATGGCTCTGCCACTCCCAGTAATAACACCGGAGGAGCAGGCGTGGTCCTAGTATCTCCAACGGGCGAGGTTTTTTCACATTCCTTTAATTTGTACTTTCAATGCACCAACAACTCAGCAGAGTATGAGGCCTTTCTCATAGGACTGTCAATAGCCAAACAAGGAGGAGCCACTCGCCTAGAGATAAGGGTTGACTCAAAACTACTGGTTAATCAGATGAACGAAGTATATGCATTGAAAGAGGCAACACTAGCCCCGTACCGATAAGAAGCACAAAGGTTGTTGAACTACTTTGCGGATGCAACCATAACCCATGTTGGTCGCAGCAACAACAGACATGCTGATTGCTTAGCCACGCTGGCGTCAAAATTACAGTTTGAAGGTTTGGAAGAGACTCTGACGGTGAGAAGGAGGAAAGTGGAATCAACATGGCTCTCACAACGCGAAGACATTGGGGCCTGTGATTGGAGAAATCCTATCATTAAATAACTCAGCATATCACTTTCTCAACTAAAGGTTAGTCTCAAAACTCTGTAGAGCTATTTCATGCTTCATGGTATGCTATGTCATCGAAACCTTGATGGTTCCCTATCGAGATGTCTCGGAGATGAAGAGGCGCAGTTGCAGCTTAACCGCGTTCATACTAAAACATGTGGAAAAACGTTGGTGGTAATGATCTGACGTCGTCTTCAATGCATGGGATATTATTGTCCAGAAATGGAGGCTCAATCTCATTTACTCTAGAAGTCTTGCACCAATTTCCAAGTGCCACCACACCAACTGGAGGTCCTCAATATAAGTCATGCTGGGGACTGGAGAGAACCGTACATTAGTTATCTCCGTGATGGAGTAACTCCTGCCAATCAAAGGGATGCTATCAAGATGAAACAAAAGGCGAGGTGATTCGTACTTCATGAAGGGATCTTATATCGTAAAAGCTTTGGAGGTGATCTATTACGGTGTCTGGATAAGGAAGAGGTCTGGACTATGTTGAAAGGAATGCACGAAGGGGAACATCAAGGAAAAAGGAAACTATTTCTCCAGATACATGGGAAGTACTATTGGCCTACCATGGAGGATGGTGCAGCTTCATTCGTTCAACACAATCACGAGTTTCAAGTTCATGGGAACCTTGTTCATGCACTTTCCACTCATTTACACTCGATAAGCAGTCCATGACCCTTTTATAGCTGGGGACTTGACATTATCGGGAGGATTAATCCATCATCGTCAAAGCAACATGAGTATATCATAACTGCGACGGAGTATTTTTACCAAGTGGGTTGAAGCTATCCCTTTACGGGGGACTACAAGAGCAAAGATTGCCGCCTTCATCAAAGAATACATCATTTGTCGGTTTGGTGTACCCAAGCACATCATCACCGATAATGGTACTCCCTTTGCAAACAAACAGGTACGGGAGCTGCTGGAAGAATATGGAATTAAACAGGTCTTATCCACTATTTACTATCCTCAAGGAAATGGACAAGTTGAGTGCACCAACAAGACGCTGATCCGGATTCTCATTCGAATAGTGCAAGACAACCCCAAGAACTGGCACGAACAACTGCCTATGGCACTATGGGAATATCGGAAGGCACCTAGAAGTTCCTTCGGGGTTTCTCCATATTCACTTGTTTACGGTGCGGATGCAGTTTTCCCAGCAGAAATCAGGATTCCATCAACAAGGATTGCAGCAGCAAGTGGGGTCCACTGGAGTGAGGCTGAAGCATATAAGTCGAGAATTGCTGAGTTAGACACTCTGGATTCCAGAAGAAACAAGGCAGAGGAGCGCGCTCAGGTGTACAGAAACAGGGTCTCCAGGGCATATGGCAAGACTGTAAGGCCACGTGTTTTTGGAATAGAAGATTTGGTCTTAAAGATAGCCAAGCATATTCAACAAGACATGTCTGCACCAAATTTCTCTCCAAAGTGGGAAGGTCCTTATGTGATTACCAAAGCTTACAACACCGGCTACTACAAGATCATTAAGGAGGATGGAGGCAAGTTAAAAACAGTGATTAATGGAAAATGGCTCAAGGCATACAATGCCTGATCATTGTCCCGCAACTGTCCCACGATATGACAATGCAAACATTTTCATTACGTGCTTGAATTGTCAATTTATTCAACAAAAAAAAATGCTAAAAAAAAAAACTTCATCCATCTGCCAATGCAATCAAAAATGTTCAAAATATGAAGTAGTGTAGCCTAGAAGAGGTCGTCCAATAGATTGTAATTCCTTGAAAACATCATCTTCAACCTAGCATGGTACCTCTATATCATATCCTTGAAGTTTGAACCGCCTGCTCCACCTTCTTCAATTCTGCATCCAGAGCCTTTTCCTCCTCCAAGATAGCTTTCGTAGAAGGAATAACATTTACAAGGATACCAGCTCGATCAACCGTGATGATATCGAGACGCTGCTGCATCCAGCACGCATTGAACTCCATGGATTCACAAGTAGATACCATGTCCTCCCAATTTTTCGAGATTTAATTCAGGGACGTTGCGAACGGAAATATTCTTCATCTCAGCAATCATAGGAAGAAGATAGTTTATTGTAGTAACCAGAGCAGAAGAGCAGTGCCGAACTACATTCCTAGTCGTGATGTGGCCATACTTTTTCCACACTTTTGTATACAGAGGCACAAACTCCTTCCGCACTAAGAATCCACTAACATGTTGGTAACTGGAAGACAGGAATTTCATGTGTACGTCAAATGCAAGACCCGCATTGGGGTATTCGTAAGATGAGATACCCAGATCAGCATCTTCAAGGTCTGCAGCGTCAGGTGTGTTCGAGTTTGAAGGAAGAGGACTGGTTAAGTCATCATCATCGATAACTGTTACACATGTTCCAGTGGGGTATCTCTGCAAAAAGAAAAGATTGTTCGCCTGATCATCAAGAATAACAAGCAACTGTGCGGAGAAGAAAAGGGAAAGAGGGACAAACCGGTATGACCTTCTTGACTCGGAGAACACGAACAGTGGAATCATCATGAAGCCCATAACAAAATTGTGCACGCTTAACAGAAGATCCTGGGTGGTATGAAGAAGATAAACCACTATTGTTCGACATGATGAGGAAACAGAGTTTCTAACAAAGAACCCTATTGTAAAATTGCAAAAAGTGGTTCAGAGTCTCCACGCATGCATATATGCCGAGGAAACCCTAAAGGAAGAGTAAAGCGGCCGCAGCGAAGCCTACCCGATATATGAGGATTCAATGCCGACCAGGTCATACTTTCTTTCAAACCCTAATCAGAGATATGGAGAACATCTAGATACGAACGAGTTGGCCAGAGCAGTGTGTAAACGCCCGCGTCGGGGAATCCCAGTGGAAGAAGACGTCTAAGAGAGGAAATCGGTCCCACCAAGGCCCGTGGTCACGCATGCATGGAGGATTGCTAACGATTGGTCAGAGTCCCTCCAGGTCAAGCATGCATGGAGGATTTCCCTCATCTCGTCCTTTTATGTTATATATGTCACCATCTCATGCCTACCCCATAATAGTTTAACCATTATATGCTTGGAAGGGGACTTAATATTAATGGTAAATTTTAGTTCAGGGCTAAAGTTGTAAAACCAATTTTTGTGTAATCATCCTGCAGAGGATGAGACTATTTTGTAAGTGATGAATACTTCTTCGCTTTATTAATTCACCTAGAATGGAGCATGTAGCAATAATCCCACGAATATTCTGTGAATTTTAGCATTATTGATTAATGCATAGAAGGTCTTATATTTCATGTGTTGTTCCTAGCCAAACTCTTATTGTTGGTGCGGCATGATGACTGATTGTTACTCGCATCAGAGAAGCATGAATATCCAAGTACCAATAGTGAGGCATGCACGAAATGCACGTACAGGCTATAACCCTCGGTGTGTTATACTAGCCCGATTGAGAATGTAACCCTCGTTGTGTTATACTAGCCCGATTGAGTATGTAACTCTCGGTGTATTATACTAGCCCGATTGAGCGTCAAGACTGTCTGTAACAGTCTAGAAACGATCACGGTCATCCAACTTCGCTGGCATGATTGGATGGTCGGGATCGAATCCAATACCCCTAAGCAGGTATTGTAACATTCACTACCGACCCAATGCGGGCCCCATATGATCGGCCTCCCCAAAAGGGGTGGCATAGCTTGACAAACCTTCCAAACCAAGAAGAATGGACAAAAAACCCTAAATTAGGGTTTGCGGCACATTACATGTGTCGCAAAACGATCTCAACCATCCATCTTCGCAGGCATAGATGGAGGGTGTAGATGTAGATTCAAAGGGCCCAGAGCATGTCAACACAATCACCGTGGGCCCGCCCACATACATGAACAAACGGTCAGGACCAACCATGATTGGTTGTCCCAATTCGTGCACGCAAAACAATGCATGAAGCATGGACGACCAAAACCCTAATTATGGTTTGTATCGATCACGAGCGTCCGTTTTCTCCTGATCAAATGAAGGGCTTAGGAGACAATTGAGCAGGTCTAGTGAGCATCAACATGATCACCGTTGAACCATATATCTCCCCACCCGACCGACCAAGGCATACCATGCCTGGTTTCTCCAAAATGCACGCCCAAACTAGCGTGGTCACACTTCCCAAATCATAAACTGATCTCGACCACTCAACTTCGCCAGACAAATTGAGTGGCTTAGATCACGTTTTCATGGTACA
Source organism: Papaver bracteatum (assembly GCA_023529315.1). Classification (NCBI taxonomy): domain Eukaryota; kingdom Viridiplantae; phylum Streptophyta; class Magnoliopsida; order Ranunculales; family Papaveraceae; genus Papaver; species Papaver bracteatum. Next base: position 836,489 of record JAJJWX010003522.1, read on the forward strand.
TACATGTATAGGCGTGAATACCAGCCTACCACCTACATGCCGGAGTAAACGGTCGAGACCGACCAAGCTTGGTCGTCTCGAAACGCACGCCTTGAAGGTGGCATACCGCGCCCCTTTAAGAATCCTTTGCGGTAAAGGATTTCTGTCGCAAATCGATCTCAGCCACTCAACTTCACCTGTAAATTCGAGTGGCCTAGATCAAACCTTTGTGGGACAGTGAAGCATGTACATGGACATCGGCATGTCGTCTACACGCATGCCTGATCAGTTCTCCATGAAACACCTCCCATGCTTGGATTCAACCAAGCCGAAGGAGTACACTCGCGTACCTCCTAAACCCTAATACGAGGGTCACAGATGTGGGTCGCAAGTTGTAGGACCAGAATATCGCCACAATTATATTCACGAGATATTAACGACACTTCGGCGAGCGTCACCGAAAGCTCTTCAACAACACTTTGAGAGTGTAAGATAATAATTCAAAGAATGACGCATTAGACAACGACAGCATAAAACATGAGAAAGATATGAAGATTTTGTAGTTAGAGAGAATGCTCGCGAGCAAAAGGCGGGATCTTGCGAGAGCAAGGCAGGAAATGAAGATTTTGTTGGTATAGAAGAGTCTCGCGAGCATGATAGCATAACTCACGAGCACGATAGCAGATCTCGCGAGGAGCATAACAGAGCCTGAAAGGAGCATAGCCGAAATCCTAAAAAATGGTAAAGATGAGTTGGATGTGAGCTATCACCCACTATGAAGGTACCTATATAGAGAGAATAGCAAGAGAGAGAAAGGGGAGGACATAATTTTAGGGGAGAGAGAGATAGATTTTGCAGAGAGATTTTTAGAGAGAGAATGTATTTTTCTTTATCATCTTCTTCCCCAAAACCAGATTTAGAACTCTATTAATGGAGATTATCAATGTAAATTAAATGTAAATTTTAACAATCATAGTGAAGAATCATGGATGTAGATCAAATTGATCGAACCATGTAAAAAATCTTGGTGTCCTTTTATAATTTTAGCAATTTTACTACCAATATTTTATATGTAGATCTAGAAATTAATATCAAGATATGATAAGGGGTGTGTTGTAGGGAATCCTGCAACTACATTTTTGTGCCCGAAACAGGGAGAATCAAGCTAAGAAATCTTTAATTGCAACTTGAAGATTTGAAGAAATTGTTAGAGTTGAAGAAATGGCTAGAAGAAGAAGAAATACATCAGAACCACCAACAACTGTGAGGAGAAGTAAAAGACTTGCAGGTGAAGGAACAGGTGAATTTGAAGAATCTTTAAGGATGAGGACAGGAAGAAATAAAATAAGAAATGAAGCAGAAAGTTCAATTCAACAGTCGAATCAACAAGCACAAACACAAGATAGGAATGTGGATTATGATAGAGTGAGTGTGCATACTTGGAGGTCGGATTCGATAGAAGAAGCAGAAAATCGACAATTAAGAAATGAGGAAGAAGGAGAAAGAAATAAAGAAATAGTTGAAGGATTAATTCATGAAGGACGTGAAAATAAAATAGCAGATGATTTGAGAGAAAGAATACAGGAAGAAAGAATATTAGAGGCAGAAGAGCGTGCGAACTTAACAAGACAAAATCATGAGCTAAGAATGGAGAATTTGATATTACAAAGAAGGAGATCAAGAAGTACTTCCTGATCAAATTCAAGATCATTCAGAGAAGAACCAAGGAAAAATTCACCTATGAGAAATGTTAGAGAAAATATTCAAGAAGAAGTGCAAAATTTAAATGGAGAACAACGTCATAGAAAAGAAGAGATAATTGGTGATCGCTATAATCCGCGTGGCAAAGCGTTGGATAATAGACGTAACAATAGAAATAAAGAGGGAAGAAACAACCAAAATGAATAAGAAAATACAGAACAAGGTAGGAGGATATTACATGGGTGAGAGAATCAAAGGAATCAAAGAATAATTGAAGAAGATATTGAGAGACATTACGCCGAACAAGAACGTCTGGCTTGGGAGAGAGAAAGATTGAGGGCAGAGGTAGAAGATAAATAATTTCAAGAGGCATTATGAAAAAATAACCATGAAAATCGAGTAAGGAGACGGACGCAAAATCGCCATAATAATAATATTCAGGAAGAGTATGATAGAATACAAAGGAGAATAGAAAGACATCGAAGAGAAATGAAGAAATTCGCAGAGAAGAAAATAGACAGTATAATCAGCTGAGATGGCAATAAGAAGCTGAAGCAGAAGATCGCAGAAGAAGAAATATGGATGTAGATGAAGATACACAAAATCTCGCAAGACAAGAAGTACATGAACGCAGGAGAAGGGAAGCATCCTTGAAAATACCAATGGAACCAAATTCAGCTGTGAATGAGCAAATTTTAAGAGAATTAGCAGAGATGAGGGGAATAATAAATAATAGAAGTGAAGGAGGTAGAAGGAAAATTGATGAAGCTATTCAAGAAGCTGCGAGAACTCCATTTACTTAAGAAGTACCGTTAAGAAGAATACCTCCAAAATGCAACTTACCAGCATTAACCAGCATTTTTGATGGAACTACCTGTGCTGTATAACATGTTAAGGCTTATGTTAGGTGTATGTTGCAATGGGAGAATCATGATGCTGTATTGTGTAAATATTTTGCATCTAGATTAACTGGCGAGGCGCTAAAATGGTTTGAGGGAATGCCAAAAAATACTATAACTTCTTTTGATCATTTACAAGCTATATTTCTGGGAGCATATATAAGCAACAATTCATCACGACCAGGTATTGAAGACGTGTTTGGGTTAAAACAGAGGGTTGGCGAGAGTCTGAAACATTTAACCATAAGATGGAAGACAATGTGCAGTGAGATGGCAGGAAGAGTTGACGAGAGATATCTTATCTTGTCTTTTATCAATGCAATGTTCGCGACCAATCTATTGTACATACAAATTTTCAGAGTCAAGAATACAATCACTATGACTGAACTACGAGAACTACAAGAAGAATACATTGCTTTGGAGGAGAAACAAAATGAGATGGAATCATATCTCATCGCGAACACCAATTCAGTAGCAGCAAATGGGAGTTTACTTCCTAAAATGATTAACAATGTGGCGAGCAGCTCGCAAACACAACAAGAGAAAGTGGAGACTGATAACCAGCAGAAATTGGTAGCAATGGGAAGCCGAGATCAAGAAGAATATGAAAGGGAGAAGAATTATTACAATCGCGGTAGGAATAATAAGATTCAAAGGCTTGATCAGCCGCAAGAAACTTATGGTGGACAGAGGCAAAACAATTTCAAAAGCCAAGGAAATCAGAGGATAATATGGGAAGAAATTAAGATGCCTCCTCTAAATACTAGTATAGAAAAAATCTGGGAAGCTATCATTTTGATGGAAAATATACCATCTCCATGGAATATGGGAAAAGAACCACATCCTAATAATCTTAGTCAAGAATTTTGTCCTTACCATCACTTTCATGGTCACAGAGTAAATGATTGCAGAAATGTAAAGAGAATAATTTTAAGGATGATTGACCAAGAAAAGCTAAACCACTATTTAGTAGGACAACCACAATCTCAGCGATTGCCTCCAGCACCAGAAATTCGCAGGGTAAATACTGTAAAAGGAGCAGAATCATTCGTAATAGAAGTTGGGGCTAAAGCAAAGAATTTGTTTTGTAATTCCATTGTACATTCACACAGAAAAATAGAGGATTTCCATGATAATGTTCTAAGAAGAGTCTTCGCGAGAGAAACAGATGGAAGAGAGATAATGAATATCGCGAGAGCCTCTCCATTAGAAGAATGGCAGAAACAAATTATATCTTTTAGTGCACCAGAAGTACCAGAACCTGGCGAGCAGCATGATAATCCATTGGTGGTAAGATTAGAGATAAATCCAAAGAAAATAGAATAAGAAGATGAAGAAAACGATGATGAAAATGAAGATTCTTGGGCTATCAATAGAGTTCTAATAGACACAGACAGCTCAGTTGACATATTATTTTATCATACATATAAGACCATGGGTGGAAGAGACGAAGATCTAATTCCATCAACATATAAAATCTATGGTTTTAATGGTACTGCCAATAAACCCAAAGGGGAAATTGAAATACGGATTCCATTGAAAGGGATAACTTCCAAGATCTTGTTCTGTGTTGTCGACATTGAATCACCGTACAATTCCCTGATTGGTCGACCTTGGCTACATGGCATATTAGGTGTAGCATCTACTTTCCACCAGTGTGTTAAATTTCCTCATCCTAATGGTGTTGGAGTTATTAAGGGAGATTGGGGAGAAAGAAAGAAATTTTATGAGATTGATATAAAATCTTGCGAGGAAAGAGCTGAGAAGAAGAGAAATTGGAAGTACAACATCAAGCAACGACAGAGAGCTGAAAGATTGATGATTGATTCAATAGAGCAGCGAGAGGAAGAAAATGGCGAGCAGCTCGCAAATAAAGAAAAAAGAGCAAAACGTAACAGAAAAGCAGAACCAAAAGATAGTAAGTAGAAAGGTAAAATGATAAAATTTAAAGAAGCTTACGCAGAATTTGTTTGAAGAAAATGCAATTGAAAAGAGTACTCTGTTTGAAAAAATTACAAAATTTTACAAGAAAATCAAAGAAATGAAATTTTATCAGAGTTACAATGCTCGTGAGAAACGCGAATAAAATTTCGCAGAGATTAATAGAATGGGACGAACCTTTATGGCGTGCACCTTAGTTTGCGAATACAACTTCGCAAGAGGCAAATGTAAGACCTAATAGTGCGTCATATAAGGGGGTATCTCTTGACATGACTCAGTGAAAAGGTTATATCACTGCTGGAACCTGAGTTATGCAGATGTTGGGGTTAAAGAAAACCTATCCAGGAGAGGGATCTTGGATTTCCAATTATATAAGGTTATACCCTGATTGGACGAATAAAGACCTCTTCTAATAAGTGCAAAGTATGACTAAGGCGCCAAGGTACACGGTTGAGCCAAGGGTGCCCGGGGCGTACGAAACTACCCTGGCCATTCTTGGTAAGTCTTGGCTATGATGCACTTGACCTGAAGAAAACCCCACTTAGGGTGCAGTTTTGTAACTATAAGCCATATAGGCATAAAGGACAAAAGGCTGCGAAAACAGCTGGTTGTTGGCAAATATGGATGGGAGGAGCTAGTCTTGTATGGCCGATGTGCCCTCCTTGAAGGGGAAACCAGGGGGAAGATAAGGGCGGCACCCTCCATTAGGGAGATGATAATTGTCTAAAGATGGAAAAGTCATGGGGCTTTATGATCTCAAGAACATTTAGGCATGTCATATTGTCGCGTGACGAAAATTATACAGAGGCAACAAGCCATAAGAGAAAAAAGATAAGATGAGATCAATGGGTTTTTACATGAAAGTGTAAAGACGTCCTGCGATTTCATCGCAAGACGGCAATGTCATAAGATTTAGTTCTCACAAGGGAACTTAAACTTATCATATTGTCGCATAGATGTTTAAAAAATGTGGATAAGGCAAGATCAATGGGTTTTTACATGCAAATGTGAAGATATCCTGCGATTTTGTCGCAGATACAAAAGGAAAATTGGCAAAATAAGACCTTTAACTAGGAAGGAAAAATAAGACCAATAGAATAATCTCAAACATTAATTATTTTCTTTTAAGAATGCAGGAAAGATTTGTTCATCGCAAGAGAGATAGCAAGTACAATTTAAAATCTCTCAGAAATACTATTCAAAATCTCTCAGAAGTATTGTTCAGAATTTCTCAGAAATATTATTCAGAGTCTCTCAAGAGGATTGTCTACAATCTCGCAGCACTATTCACAATCTCACAGAACTATTCATCGCAGCACTATTCATCGATGTACTATTCATCACAGAACTATTCATCACAGCATTATTCACGACACTATTCACAAACTCGCAGATACATTTAGAATCTTGCAGACACATTCAGAAACTTGCAAACTCATTCAGCACATCGCAAACTATTCCAAATTTTACAGAAATGTGATTATTTCGCAGAATATGATTATTTTATCGCATGAGGCAGAGGCAAGACAAGAATAAAGAAACAAGTCGTTCATTTAACATTTTCTCAAGGATTCTACCTCCATAGATAAAGAACAGAGGCAACTATGGATTACCAAGAAAACATTTTATGTTCTTTATATTCTCGGCAAGAATCATTTCCAAAATGGACAGGGATTTTCACCAAAAATGAAGTAATAATTTCGCATGAACAGAGGGAATATTTATAATTTTCATTCAAGGACGAATACTTCTTATATTTTGAGGATTGAGTACTTCTTATATTTCTCCAAGGATACTTCATACTTCGAATACTTCAAGAGTTAATACTTCTTATTTACTTAGCAAAGACATGGAACTTCACAAAAGAATAGAGGCAAGTACGTAATTTTCGAGTCTAGTATTCTTTCGCTCGTTGCTTCATCAACAAAGATCAAAGACTACTACAATAATAGATTTTTTCTTAAAGATTACTTTTCAAGCAATATTCAAGAAAAAAAAGGCAAGATGTATGACCAGAATATTGCCACAATTATATTCACGAGAGATTAACGACACTTCTGCGAGCGTTACCTAAAGCTCTTCAACAACACTCTGCGAGTGTCAGAGAATAATTCAAAGAATGACGTAATAGACAACGACAGCATAAAACATGAGAAAGATATGAATATTTTGTAGTTAGAGAGAATGATCGCGAGCACAAGGCGGGAGCTCACGAGAGCAAGGCAGGAAATGAAGATTTTGTAGGTATAGAAGAGTCTCGCAAGCATGATAGCAGATCTCGCGAGCACGAGAACAGATCTTGCGATCACGATAGCAGATCTCGCGAGTAGAATAGCAGAGCCTGCAAGGAGCATAGCAGAAATCCTAAAAAATGGGAAAGATGAGTTGGATATGAGCTATCACCCACTATGAAGGTACCTATATAGAGAGAAGATCAAGAGATAGAAAGGGGAGGACACAATTTTAGGGGAGAGAGAGAGATTTTGCAGAGAGATTTTTAGAGAGAAAATGTATTTTTCTTTATCATCTTCTTCCCCAAAACCAGATTTAACACTCTATTAATGGAGATTATCAATGTAAATTAAATGTAAATTTTAACAATCATAGTGAAGAATCATGGATGTAGATCAAATTGATCGAACCATGTAAAAAATCTTGGTGTCCTTTTATAATTTTAGGAATTTTACTACCAATTTTATATGTAGATCTAGAAATTAATATCAAGATATGATAAGGGGTGTGTAGGAAGGGAATCCTGCAACTACATTTTGGCGCCCGAAACAGGGAGAATCAAGCTAAGAAATCTTTAATTGCAACTTGAAGATTTGAAGAAATTGTTAGAGTTGAAGAAATGGCTAGAAGAAGAAGAAATACATCAGAACCACCAACAACTGTGAGGAGAAGTAAAAGACTTGCAGGTGAAGGAACAGGTGAATTTGAAGAATCTTTAAGGATGAGGACAGGAAGAAATAGAATAAGAAATGAAGCAGAAATTTCAATTCAACAGTCGAATCAACAAGCATAAACACAAGATAGGAATGTGGATTATGATAGAGTGAGTGTGCATACTTGGAGGTCGGATTCGATAGAAGAAGCAGAAAATCGACAATTAAGAAATGAGGAAGAAGGAGAAAGAAATCAAGAAATAGTTGAAGGATTAATTCATGAAGGACGTGAACATAAAATAGCAGATGATTTGAGACAAAAAATACAGGAAGAAAGAAGATTAGAGGCAGAAGAGCGTGCGAACTTAACAAGACAAAATCATGAGCTAAGAATGGAGAATTTGATATTACAAAGAAGGAGATCAAGAAGTACTGTCAGATCAAATTCAAGATCATTCAGAGAAGAACCAAGGAAAAATTCCCCTATGAGAAATGTTAGAGAAAATATTCTAGAAGAAGTGAAAAATTTAAATGGAGAACAACGTCATAGAGAAGAAGAGATAATTGGTGATCGCTATAATCCGCGTGGCTAAGCGTTGGATAATAGACGTAACAATAGAAATCAAGAGGGAAGAAACAACCAAAATGAAGAAGAAAATCCAGAAGAAGGTAGGACGATATTACATGGGCGAGAGAATCAAAGGAATCAAAGAATAATTGAAGAAGAGATTGAGAGACATTATGCCGAATAAGAACGCCTGGCTTGCGAGAGAGAAAGATTGAGGGCAGAGGTAGAAGAACAAGAATTTCAAGAGGCATTATGAAAAAATAACCATGAAAATCGAGAAAGGAGACGGACGCAAAATCGCCATAATAATAATATTCAGGAAGAGAATGATAGAATACAAAGGAGAATAGAAAGACAACGAAGAGAAATGATGAGAAATGAAGAAATTCGCAGAGAATAAAATAGACAGTATAATCAGCTGCGATAGCAATAAGAAGCTGAAGTAGAAGATCGCAGAAGAAGAAATATGGATGTAGATGAAGATACACAAAATCTCGCAATACAAGAAGTACATGAACGCATGAGAAGGGAAGCATCCTTGAAAAGACCAATGGAACCAAATTCAGCTGCGAATGAGCAAATTTTAAGAGAATTAGCAGAGATGAGGGGAATAATAAATAATAAAAGTGAAGGAGGTAGAAGGAAACTTGATGAATCTATTGAATAAGCTGCGAGAACTCCATTCACTCAAGAAGTACAGTTAAGAAGAATACCTCCAAAGTGCAACTTACCAGCATTTTTGATAGAACTACATGTGATGTATAACATGTTAAGGCTTATGTTAGGTGTATGCTGCAATGGGAGAATCATGATGCTGTATTGTGTAAATATTTTGCATCTAGCTTAACTGGCGAGGCGCTAAAATGGTTTGAGGGATTGCCAAAAAATACTATAACTTCTTTTGATCATTTACAAGCTACATTTCTGGGAGCATATATAAGCAACAATTCATCACGGCCAGGTATTGAAGACGTGTTTGGGTTAAAACAAAGGGTTGGCGAGAGTCTGAAATATTTAACCATAAGATGGAAGACAATGTGCAGTGAGATGGCAGGAAGAGTTGACGAGAGATATCTTATCTTGTCTTTTATCAATGCAATGTTCGCGACCAATCTACTGTACATACAAATTTTCAGAGTCAAGAATACAATCACTATGACTGAACTACGAGAACTACAAGAAGAATACATTGCTTTGGAGGAGAAACAAAATGATATGGAATCATATCCCATCGCGAACACCAATTCAGTAGTAGCAAATGGGAGTTTACTTCCTAAAATGATTAACAATGTGGCGAGCAGCTCGCAAACACAACAAGAGAAAGTGGAGACTGATAACCAGCAGAAATTGGTAGCAATGGGCAGTCGAGATCAAGAAGAATATGAAAGGGAGAAGAATTATTACAATCGCGGTGGGAATAATAAGATTCAAAGGCTTGATCAACCGCAAGAAACTTATGGTGGACAGAGGCAAAACAATTTCAGAAGCCAAGGAAATCAGAGGATAATATGGGAAGAAATTAAGATGCCTCCTCTAATTACTAGTATAGAAAAAATCTGGGAAGCTATCATTTTGATGGAAAATATACCATCTCCATGGAATATGGGAAAAGAACCACATTCTAATAATCATATTCAAGAATTTTGTCCTTACCATCACTTTCATGGTCACACAGTAAATGATTGCAGAAATGTAAAGAGAATAATTTTAAGGAAGATTGACCAAGGAAAGCTAAACCACTTTTTAGTAGGATAACCACAATCTCAGCGATTGCCTCCAGCACCAGAAATTCGCAGGGTAAATACTGTAAAATGAGCAGAATCATTCGTAATAGAAGTTGGGGCTAAAGAAAAGAATTTGTTTTGTAATTCCATTGTACATTCACACAGAACAATAGAGGATTTCCATGATAATGTTCTAAGCATAGTCTTCGCGAGAGACACAGATGGAAAAGAGATAATGAATATCGCGAGAGCCTCGCCATTAGAAGAATGGCAGAAACAAATTATATCTTTCAGTGCACCAGAAGTACCAGAACCTGGCGAGAAGCATGATAATCCATTGGTGGTAAGATTAGAGATAAATCCAAAGCAAATAGAATAAGAAGATGAAGAAAACGATGATAAAAATGAAGATTCTTGGGCTATCAATAGAGTTCTAATAGACACAGACAGCTCAGTTGACATATTATTTTATCATACCTATAAGACCATGGGTGGAAGAGACGAAGATCTAATTCCATCAACATATAAAATCTATGGTTTTAATGGTACTGCCAATAAACCCAAAGGGGAAATTGAAATAAGGATTCCATTAAAAGGGATAACTTCCAAGATCATGTTCTGTGTTGTCGACATTGAATCACCGTACAATTCCCTGATTGGTCGACCTTGGATACATGGCATATTAGGTGTAGCATCTACTTTCCACCAGTGTGTTAAATTTCCTCATCCTAATGGTGTTGGAGTTATTAAGGGAGATTGGGGAGAAAGAAAGAAATGTTATGAGATTGATATAAAACCTTGCGAGGAAAGTGCTGAGAAGAAGAGAAGTTGGAAGTACAACATCAAGCAACGACAGAGAGCTGAAAGATTGATGATTGATTCAATAGAGCAGCGAGAGGAAGAAAATGGAGAGCAGCTCGCAGATAAAGAAAAAAGAGCAAAACGTAACAGAAAAGCAGAACCAAAAGATAGTAAGTAGAAAGGTAAAATGATAAAATTTAAAGAAGCTTACGCAGAATTTGTTTGAAGAAAATGTTATTGAAAAGAGTACTCTGTTTGAAAAAATTGCAAAATTTTACAAGAAAATCAAAGAAATGAAATTTTATCAGAGTTACAATGCTCGTGAGAAACGCGAATAAAATTTCGCAGAGATTAATAGAATGGGACGAACCTTTATGGCGTGCACCTGATTTCGCGAATACAACTTCGCAAGAGGCAAATGTAAGACCTAATAGTGCTTCATATAAGAGGGTATCTCTTGACATGATTCAGTGAAAAGGTTATACCACTGCTGGAACCTGAGTTATGCATATGTTGGGGTTAAAGAAAACCTATCCAGGAGAGGGATCTTGGATTTCCAATTATATAAGGTTATACCCTGATTGGACGACTAAGGACCTCTTCTAATAAGTGCAAAGTATGACCAAGGCGCCGAGGTACACGGTTGATCCAAGGGTGCCCGGGGCGTACGAAACTACCCTGGCCATTCTTGGTAAGTCTTGGCTATGATGCACTTGACCTGAAGAAAACCCCACTTAGGGTGCAGTCTTGTAACTCTAAGCCATATAGGCATAAAGGACAAAAGGCTGCGAAAACAGCTGGTTGTTGGCAAATCTGGATGGGAGGAGCTAGTCTTGTATGGCCGATGTGCCCTCCTTGAAGGGGAAACCATGGGGAAGATAAGGGCGGCACCCTCCATTAGGGAGATGATAAGTGTCTAAAGACCGCAATGTCATGGGGCTTTATGATCTCAAGAACATTTAGGCATGTCATATTGTCGCGTGACGAAAATTATACAGAGGCAACAAGCCATAAGAGAAAAAAGATAAGATGAGATCAATGGGTTTTTACATGAAAGTGTAAATACGTCCTGCGATTTCATCGCAAGACGGCAATGTCATAAGATGTAGTTCTCACAAGGGAACTTAAACTTATCATATTGTCGCATAGATGTTTAAAAAATGTGGATAAGGCAAGATCAATGGGTTTTTACATGCAAATGTGAAGATATCCTGCGATTTTGTCGCAGATACAAAAGGAAAATTGGCAAAATAAGACCTTTAACTAGGAAGGAAAAATAAGACCAATAGAATAATCTCAAACATTAATTATTTTCTTTTAAGAATGCAGGAAAGATTTGTTCATCGCAAGAGAGATAGCAAGTACAATTTAAAATCTCTCAGAAATACTATTCAGAATCTCTCAGAAGTATTGTTCAGAATTTCTCAGAAATATTATTCAGAGTCTCTCAAGAGGATTGTCTACAATCTCACAGCACTATTCACAATCTCACAGAACTATTCATCGCAGTATTATTCATCGGAGAACTATTCATCACAGCATTATTCACGACACTATTCACAAACTCGCAGATACATTTAGAATCTTGCAGACACATTCAGAAACTTGCAAACTCATTCAGCACATCGCAAACTATTCCAGAATTTCGCAGGAAATGTGATTATTTCGCAGAATATGATTATTTTATCGCATGAGGCAGAGGCAAGACAAGAATAAAGAAACAAGTCGTTCATTTAACATTTTCTCAAGGATTCTACCTCCATAGATAAAGAACAGAGGCAACTATGGATTACCAAGAAAACATTTTATGTTCTTTATCTTCTCGGCAAGAATCATTTCCAAAATGGACAGGGATTTTCACCAAAAATGAAGTAATAATTTCGCATGAACAGAGGAAATACTTATGATTTTCAGTCAAGGACGGATACTTCTTATATTTTGAGGATTGAGTACTTCTTATATTTCTCCAAGGATACTTCATACTTCGAATACTTCAAGAGTTAATACTTCTTATTTACTTAGCAAAGACATGGAACTTCACAAAAGAATAAAGGCAAGTACGTACTTTTCGAGTCTAGTATTCTTTCGCTCGTTCCTTCATCCACAAAGATCAAAGACTACTACAATAATAGATTTTTTTCTTAAAGATTACTTTTCAAGCAATACTCAAGAAAAAAAAGGCAAGATGTATGACCAGAATATTGCCACAATTATATTCACGAGAGATTAACGACACTTCTTCGAGCGTCACCTAAAGCTCTTCAACAACACTCTGCGAGTGTCAGAGAATAATTCAAAGAATGACGTAATAGACAACGACAACATAAAACATGAGAAAGATATGAATATTTTGTAGTTAGAGAGAATGCTCGCGAGCACAAGGCTGGATCTCGCGAGAGGAAGGCAGGAAATGAAGATTTTGTGGGTATAGAAGAGTCTCGCGAGCATGATAGCAGATCTCACGAGTACGATAGCAGATCTCACGAGCACGATAACATATCTCGCGAGGAGCATAGCAGAGCCTGCAAGGAGCATAGCAGAAATCCTAAAAAATGGGAAAGATGAGTTGGATGTGAGCTATCACCCACTATGAAGGTACCTATATAGAGATAAGAGAAAGAGAGAGAAAGGGGAGGACACAATTTTAGGGGGGAGAGAGAGAGATTTTGCTGAGATATTTTTAGAGAGAGAATGTATTTTTCTTTATCATCTTCTTCCCCAAAACCAGATTTAGAACTCTATTAATGGAGATTATCAATGTAAATTAAATGTAAATTTTAACAATCATAGTGAAGAATCATGGATGTATATCAAATTGATCGAACCATGTAAAAAATATTGGTTTCCTTTTATAATTTTATCAATTTTACTACCAATTTTATATGTATATCTAGAAATTAATATCAAGATATGATAAGGGGTGTGTTGTAGGGAATCCTGCAACTACATTTTGGCGCCCGAAACATGGAGAATCAAGCTAAGAAATCTTTAATTGCAACTTGAAGATTTTAAGAAATTGTTAGAGTTGAAGAAATGGCCAGAAGAAGAATAAATACATCAGAACCACCAACAACTGTGAGGAGAAGTAAAAGACTTGCAGGTGAAGGAACAGGTGAATTTGAAGAATCTTTAAGGATGAGGACAGGAAGAGATAGAATAATAAATGAAGCAGAAATTTCAATTCAATAGTCGAATCAACAAGCACAAACACAAGATAGGAATGTGGATTATGATAGAGTGAGTGTGCATACTTGGAGGTCGGATTCGATAGAAGAAGCAGAAAATCGACAATTAAGAAATGAGGAAGAAGGAGAAAGAAATCAAGAAATAGTTGAAGGATTAATTCATGAAGGACGTGAAAATAAAATATCAGATGATTTGAGACAAAGAATACAGGAAGAAAGAAGATTAGAGGCAGAAGAGCGTGCGAACTTAACAAGACAAAATCATGATCTAAGAATGGAGAATTTGAGATTACAAAGAAGGAGATCACGAAGTACTGTCAGATCAAATTCAAGATCATTCAGAGAAGAACCAAGGAAAAATTCCCCTATGAGAAATGTTAGAGAAAATATTCTAGAAGAAGTGAAAAATTTAAATGGAGAACAACGTCATAGAGAAGAAGAGATAATTGGTGATCGCTATAATCCGCGTGGCGAAGCGTTGGATAATAGACGTAACAATAGAAATCAAGAGGGAAGAAACAACCAAAATGAAGAAGAAAATCCAGAAGAAGGTAGGAGGATATTACATGGGTGAGAGAATCAAAGGAATCAAAGAATAATTGAAGAAGAGATTGAGAGACATTATGCCGAATAAGAACGCCTGGCTTGCGAGAGAGAAAGATTGAGGGCAGAGGTAGAACAACAAGAATTTCAAGAGGCATTATGAAAAAATAACCATGAAAATCGAGAAAGGATACGGACGCAAAATCGCCATAATAATAATATTCAGGAAGAGTATGATAGAATACAAAGGAGAATAGAAAGACAACGAAGAGAAATGATGAGAAATGAAGAAATTTGCAGAGAATAAAATAGACAGTATAATTAGCTGCGATAGCAATAAGAAGATGAAGCAGAAGATCGCAGAAGAAGAAATATGGATGTAGATGAAGATACACAAAATCTCGCAAGACAAGAAGTACATGAACGCAGGAGAAGGGAAGCATCCTTGAAAAGACCAATGGAACCAAATTCAATTTGTGAATGAGCAAATTTTAAGAGAATTAGCAGAGATGAGGGGAATAATAAATAATAGAAGTGAAGGAGGTAGAAGGCAAATTGATAAAGCTATTGAAGAAGCTGCGAGAACTCCATTCACTCAAGAAGTACCGTTAAGAAGAATACCTCCAAAATGAAACTTACCAGTATTAACCAGCATTTTTGATGGAACTACTGTCTTTGTATAACATGTTAAGGCTTATGTTAGGTGTATGCTGCAATGGGAGAATCATGATGTTGTATTGTGTAAATATTTTGCATCTAGATTAACTGGTGAGGCGCTAAAATGGTTTGAGGGATTTCCAAAAAATATTATAACTTCTTTTGATCATTTACAAGCTACATTTCTGGGAGCATATATAAGCAACAATTCATCACGGCCAGGTATTGAAGACGTGTTTGGTTTAAAACACAGGGTTGGCGAGAGTCTGAAACATTTAACCATAAGATGGAAGACAATGTGCAGTGAGATGGCAGGAAGAGTTGACGAGAGATATCTTATCTTGTCTTTTATCAATGCAATGTTCGCGACCAATCTATTGTACATACAAATTTTCAGAGTCAAGAATACAATCACTATGACTGAACTACGAGAACTACAAGAAGAATACATTGCTTTGGAGGAGAAACAAAATGAGATGGAATCATATCCCATCGCGAACACCAATTCAGTAGAAGCAAATGGGATTTTACTTCCTAAAATGATTAACAATGTGGCGAGCAGATCGCAAACACAATAAGAGAAAGTGGATACTGATAACCACCAGAAATTGGTAGCAATGGGCAGTCGAGATCAAGAAGAATATGAAAGGGAGAAGAATTATTACAATCGCGGTGGGAATAATAAGATTCAAAGGCTTGATCAGCCACAAGAAACTTATGGTGGACAGAGGCAAAACAATTTCAGAAGCCAAGGAAATCAGAGGATAATATGGGAAGAAATTAAGATGCCTCCTCTAAATACTAGTATAGAAAAAATCTGGGAAGCTATCATTTTGATGGAAAATATACCATCTCCATGGAATATGGGAAAAGAACCACATCCTAATAATCATAGTCAAGAATTTTGTCCTTACCATCACTTTCATGGTCACACAGTAAATGATTGTAGAAATGTAAAGAGAATAATTTTAAGGATGATTGACCAAGGAAAGCTAAACCACTTTTTAGTATGACAACCACAATCTCAGTGATTGCCTCCAGCACCATAAATTCGCAGGGTAAATACTGTAAAAGGAGCAGAATCATTCGTAATAGAAGTTGGGGCTAAAGCAAAGAATTTGTTTTGTAATTCCATTGTACATTCACACAGAACAATAGAGGATTTCCATGATAATGTTCTAAGAAGAGTCTTCGCGAGAGACACAGATGGAAGAGAGATAATGAATATCGCGAGAGCCTCTCCATTAGAAGAATGGCAGAAACAAATTATATCTTTCAGTGCACAAGAAGTACCAGAACCTGGATAGCAGCATGATAATCCATTGGTGGTAAGATTAGAGATAAATCCAAAGAAAATAGAATAAGAAGATGAAGAAAACGATGATGAAAATGAAGATTCTTGGGCTATCAATAGAGTTCTAATAGACACAGACAGCTCAGTTGACATATTATTTTATCATACCTATAAGACCATGGGTGGAAGAGACGAAGATCTAATTCCATCAACATATAAAATCTATGGTTTTAATGGTACTGCCAATAAACCCAAAGGGGAAATTGAAATACGGATTCCATTGAAAGGGATAACTTCCAAGATCTTGTTCTGTGTTGTCGACATTGAATCACCGTACAATGCCCTGATTGGTCGACCTTGGCTACATGGCATATTAGGTGTAGCGTCTACTTTCCACCAGTGTGTTAAATTTCCTCATCCTAATGGTGTTGGAGTTATTAAGGGAGATTGGGGAGAAAGAAAGAAATGTTATGAGATTGATATAAAATCTTGCGAGGAAAGTCTTTGAGAAGAAGAGCAATTGGAAGTACAACATCAAGCAACGACAGAGAGTGAAAGATTGATGATTGATTCAATAGAGCAGCGAGAGGAAGAAAATGGCGAAAGCACTCACGATAAAGAAAAAAGAGCAAAAGATAAAGAACAAAAAAAAGAGCAAGAATTTATCAATATTTATGACATAATTTGAATATTAAAGACAAAATTTGATCTTAAGGAAAGTAAATCAGAAAGATAAAAGTAGCACCCAAAAAAAGTAGAAAGGTAAAATGATAATTTCGGAATTTAAAAGTTAAGCGAGGTTTTATTGATTACGAATTTGTTTGTCATTACATCATTGTTTAAAATGTGAGAATATCATTGATTGAAAAAGAGTACAGATCTTTGTTGTTTATTTTGGAAAAAAATTGATCCAAAATTTTAAAATGAAAATCAAAGAAATGAAATTTTGAAGAAAATCAATTGAAAAGTTACTCTGTTTGAAAAAATTGCAAAATTTTAATAGAAAATCAAAGAAATGAAATTTTATCGAATAAAATTTCGCAGAGATTAATAGAATGGGACGAACCTTTATGGCGTGCACCTTAGTTCGCGAATACAACTTCGCAAGAGGCAAATGTAAGACCTAATAGTGCGTCATATAAGGGGGTATCTCTTGACATGACTCAGTGAAAAGGTTATACCACTGCTGGAACCTGAGTTATGCATATGTTGGGGTTAAAGAAAACCTATCCAGGAGAGGGATCTTGGATTTCCAATTATATAAGGTTATACCCTGATTGGACGACTAAGGACCTCTTCTAATAAGTGCAAAGTATGAACAAGGCGCCGAGGTACACAGTTGAGCCAAGGGTGCCCGGGGCGCACGAAACTACCCTGGCCATTCTTGGTAAGTCTTGGCTATGATGCACTTGACCTGAAGAAAACCCCACTTAGGGTGCAGTCTTGTAACTATAAGCCATATAGGCATAAAGGACAAAAGGCTGCGAAAATAGTTGGTTTTTGGCAAATCTGGATGGGAGGAGCTAGTCTTGTATGGCCGATGTGCCCTCCTTGAAGGGGAAACCAGGGGGAAGATAAGGGCGGCACCCTCCATTAGGGAGCTGATAAGTGTCTAAAGACGGAAAAGTCATGGGGATTTATGATCGCAAGAACATTTAGGCATGTCATATTGTCGCGTGACGAAAATTATACAGAGGCAACAAGCCATAAGAGAAAAAAGATAAGATGAGATCAATGGGTTTTTACATGAAAGTGTAAAGACGTCCTGCGATTTCATCGCAAGACGGCAATGTCATAAGATTTAGTTCTCACAAGGGAACTTAAACTTATCATATTGTCGTAGAGATGTTTAAAAAATGTGGATAAGTCAAGATCAATGGGTTTTTACATGCAAATGTGAAGATATCCTGCGATTTTGTCGCAGATACAAAAGGAAAATTGGCAAAATAAGACCTTTAACTAGGAAGGCAAAATAAGACCAATAGAATAATCTCAAACATTAATTATTTTCTTTTAAGAATGCAGGAAAGATTTGTTCATCGCAAGAGAGATAGCAAGTACAATTTAAAATCTCTCAGAAATACTATTCAGAATCTCTCAGAAGTATTGTTCAGAATTTCTCAGAAATATTATTCAGAGTCTCTCAAGAGGATTGTTTAAAATCTCGCAGCACTATTCACAATCTCACAGAACTATTCATCGCAGCACTATTCATCACAACATTATTCACGACACTATTCACAAACTCGTAGATACATTTAGAATCTTGCAGACACATTCAGAAACTTGCAAACTCATTCAGCACATCGCAAACTATTCCAGATTTTCGCAGGAAATGTGATTATTTCGCAGAATATGATTATTTTATCGCATGAGGCAGAGGCAAGACAAGAATAAAGAAACAAGTCGTTCATTTAACATTTTCTCAAGGATTCTACCTCCATAGATAAAGAACAGAGGCAACTATGGATTACCAAGAAAACATTTTATGTTCTTTATCTTCTCGGCAAGAATCATTTCCAAAATCGACAGGGATTTTCACCAAAAATGAAGTAATAATTTCGCATGAACAGAGGCAATACTTATAATTTTCATTCAAGGACGGATACTTCTTATATTTTGAGGATTGAGTACTTCTTATATTTCTCCAAGGATACTTCATACTTCGAATACTTCAAGAGTTAATACTTCTTATTTACTTAGCAAAGACATGGAACTTCGCAAAAGAATAGAGGCAAGTACGTACTTTTCGAGTCTAGTATTCTTTCGCTCGTTGCTTCATCAACAAAGATCAAAGACTACTACAATAATAGATTTTTTCTTAAAGATTACTTTTAAAGCAATATTCAAGAAAAAAAAGGCAAGATGTATGACCAGAATATATCCACAATTATATTCACGAGAGATTAATGACACTTCTTCAAGCGTCACCTAAAGCTCTTCAACAACACTCTGCGAGTGTCAAAGAATGACATAATAGACAACGACAGCATAAAACATAAGAAAGATATGAATATTTTGTAGTTAGAGAGAATGCTCGCGTGCACAAGGCGGGAGCTCGCGAGAGCAAGGCAGGAAATGAATATTTTGTGGGTATAGAAGAGTCTCGCGAGCATGATAGCATATCTCGCGAGAACGATAGCAGATCTCGCGATCACGATAGCAGATCTCGTGAGGAGCATAGCAGAGCCTCCAAGGAGCATAGCAGAAATCCTAAAAAATTGGAAAGATGAGTTGGATGTGAGCTATCACCCACTATGAAGGTACCTATATAGAGAGAAGAGCAAGAGAGAGAAAGGGGAGGACACAATTTTAGGGGAGAGAGAGATTTTGCAGAGAGATTTTTAGAGAGAGAATGTATTTTTCTTTATCATCTTCTTCCCCAAAACCAGATTTAAAACTCTATTAATGGAGATTATCAATGTAAATTTTAACAATCATAGTGAAGAATCTTGGATGTATATCAAATTGATCGAACCATGTAAAAAATCTTGGTGTCCTTTTATAATTTTAGCAATTTTACTACCAATTTTATATGTAGATCTAGAAATTAATATCAAGATATGATAAGGGGTGTGTTGTAGGGAATCTTGCAACTACATTTTGGCGCCCGAAACAGGGAGAATCAAGCTAAGAAATCTTTAATTGCAACTTGAAGATTTGAAGAAATTGTTAGAGTTGAAGAAATGGCTAGAAGAAGAAGAAATACATCAGAACCACCAACAACTGTGAGGAGAAGTAAAAGACTTGCATGTGAAGGAACAAGTGAATTTGAAGAATCTTTAAGGATGAGGACAGGAAGAAATAGAATAATAAATAAAGCAGAAAGTTCAATTCAACAGTCGAATCAACAAGCACTGTAGTTGGTGATTATCTCACAACTACACCCTCATTAGAATCCATTAAAATGATTCCTAAACCTAATTAATTTGATATGAAACTAAGAATTAAGGTACTAAAATTATAAAGAGACACAAAGATTTTTACGTGGTTCGATCAATGTGATCTACATCCACGGTGCTTCACTAGTGATTGTATGTGATTACATGATTTTACAATTGAGATTCCATTAATGAATATTTGGAGCTCTAGAATTTTGGGGAAGAAGATGATAAAGAAAATAAATCTCTCCTAACATTTTCTCTCTCCTCCTAAAATTATCCCCTCTCTCAATATGTGTCTCTCCCTCCTTCTCATGCCTAAATGGCTATTTATATGATCTTACAAAATGTTAACAACTAAATTTGTCCTTCAACTTCGGACTTGATAACTATGCCGCGAATATTCGCAACTTTACTTTGCGAACTTCTTTTGCTTTCCTCGTGACTTCCTTTGCTCGCAAAATGCTCTTTGCTCGCAAGATGTATTTTGTCTCCATAATTTCGTAAGTTATCATTTGTTGTGATATTCCTCTCCTACATCTTGCCTCTTTTTTCTTGAATATTGCTTGAAGAGCGATTTTTAAGAAAAAATCCGTTGTTGTAGTAGTCTTTAATCTTTGTTGATGAAGGAACGAGCAAAAGAATACTAGTCTTGAAAAGTATATACTTGCCTCTATTCTTTTGCGAAGTTCTGAAGCTTTAAGAAGTAATTAGAAGTATCATCTTGCGAAGTATGAAGTGTGCAAAGTATCTTGAAGAAGTATGAAGTGTGCAAAGTATCTTGAAGAAGTATGAAGTATAAGAAATATAAAATATCCTTGAAGAAGTATAAGAAGTACTCAATCCTCGAAATATATAAGAAGTATGAAGTATCCTTAAGAAGTATAAGAAGTATTTAATCCTCGAAATATATAAGAAGTATGAAGTATCCTTAAGAAGTATAAGAAGTGTTTAATCCTCGAAATATATAAGAAGTATTCGTCCTTGAATGAGAGTGATAAATATTGCCTCTGTTCATGTGAAATTATTATTCCACTTTTGGCGAGGATTCTTGCTGAGAAGATAAATAACATAAAATATTTTCTTGGGTATCCATAGTTGCCTCTGTTCTTTATCTATGAAGGAGAATCCTTGAGAAAATGTTGAATAATTAAATTGCGTCTCTATTATTATCTTGCCTTTGCCTCAAGTGGTAACCCTGCTAACTTCTGAATTTTTCTGCAAATTTCTGAATTTTTCTGTGAATTTCTGGGGTTTTCTGCGAATTTCTGAACTTCCGAATAATGCTGTGAATAGTGCTGCGAACATACTGTTGCGAATGTACTGTTGCGAATGTAGTGTTGCGAATATAGTGTTACGAATATAGTGTTACGAACTATGAATAGTCCTGCGAATTATGAACTTTTCTGCGAAGTTTCGTGGTATTTTCCTGTAAAATTTTGTACAATACTTGTGTGCATATAATACTTATATAATGATTATGTTATGAAATGTGTATGCGATTCTTATGTTTTGAAATGCTTATGCAATGCTTTTATGATGCGAATTTGATGCTTGAATGATGCGAGTATGATGCTTGTATGATGCAAGTATGATGCTTGTATGATGCGAATACTTATCTATTATGATGTATAGTTAATGTTTGTGTTACTTAGCTCATTTTTCTGCGGTAAAATTGATATATCTTTGAATTGCCTCTATTCATATAATCATCTTCGTAAGTTTACTTGTGTATTTTCGCGATTGAAATTGCCTCTTCCTGTATGACTTCGTGATATATATTCTTGTAAAAATTCTTCAATGATATTGATGGAATTGTCTTCTTTGATATATATTGTCTTCAAAATTCTTCAATGATCTTGATGGAATTGTCTTCTTTGATATATATTGTCTTCAAAATTCTTCAATAATCTTGATGGAATTAATTTCATTAATTTATGTGGTCTTATAATGCCTTCCTAAGTAAAGGTCTTATTTTGCCACCTCTTTTGTATTAATTATTTGCGATAATATGACAAGTCTGAACATTCTTGCGAACATACAACCTCGTGACATTATCGTCTTGCGATGAAATCGCAGGACGTTCTTACACTTTCATGCAAAAACCCATTGATCTCATCTTAACTTCTTTGAATAGTATTTTAGCCTCTTCAGGAATTGTTGCGACAATATGACAAGCCTAAATATTCTTGCGAACATAAAGCCCCATGACATTGCCGTCTTGCGATGAAATCGCAGGACGTCTCTACACTTTCATGTATCGACCCATTGATCTCATCTTAACTTTATTATGTTCTGCGAGTTCTTTATTCTTTTCTTTCTTTCTTTCTTTCTCCTTTTTTTTTTTTTTTTTAGATGGCTCGCAGAACTTCATTTGTTGCACAAATATGACAAGCCTTTATGTTTTTGCAAACAAGAAGCCTCGTGACATTTGCGTCTTATAGCACGTATCAGCTCCCTAATGGAGGGTGCTGCCCTTTATCTTCCCCCTGATTGCCCCTTCAAGGAAGCTTACATCAACCATACAAGGTTAGCTCTTCCCATCCGGTTCTTCCAACAACCAGCTTTTGATCGCAACCTCTTATCCTTTTTGACTATAGGGCTTATAGTTACGAGGTTGCACCCTATGGGGTATCTTTGGGCCAAGTGCATCATTTGCCAAGACTTGTCAAAAATGGCAGATGTGGTTCAACCTCACCCGGCACTCTTGACTCAACCGTGTACCTCGGCGCCTTGATCGTTTTCTACACTTCTTGGGAAAGACAGTATGCCTTAGTCGCCCAACCTAAATCTTCTTACACCGCATTTTATATTGTGTAATGTCGTTAGATTAGGTGAGAATCCAAGGTGTCTAACCCGGATAGGTTCCCCATTATTGGGTTGTACCCCAAAATTTTTACCATGTACTAAGGGTCCTTGGTGGTGTTCTGGTTACCCTTAGCCACGTTATAGGTACCCCCTTAAATGACGTACTTTAGGACTTTGCCTCTTACGAAATATAGCTTCGCGAACTAGGGTGTACGCCACAAAGGTTTGCCAGTATAAAATTTTTTGCGGCTTTCTTTGTTTTTTGGAGGCTGATCACAGATTGCGGTCTTTTATTCGCAAGTTAATCGTAAATGGAGGTATTTTTTCTCCTTTTAAAAATTCATCGTAAATTTTTCATGTACATAAAATGTTGAATGTTTTCATGAAATGTTTAGTATAAGAAGTATGAAAAGTATGAGAAGTATTAATCAAAATTGTTCTATAGAAATATAGGAATTTAATTTTCTCTATTTTTTGTAATTTTGAAATCTTTGAAAAATTTTGAGATCTTTAAATTTTTGTGATGAAGTCATTTTTGAATCTTGCGATTGTGTCGTTTTTAACCAATCTAAAAAATCTTTGAAATGTTTTGAAATTTTAGAAATTGTAGAAATCTTGCGAGTATATCGCTTTTGGTAGATAACATCAAAAATCTTTTGTCTTCTGTAAAATAAATATTCAAGGAAATGGTACTTACCTTTTTACGGCTTGTTATTGTCTTTTGCAAAGTATATGACTTGCCATTTCTTGCGAAATATGTCTATGAAATAATCTCCCATTTTATTCTTGCGAAATAACCAAAGATCTTGCGAAGTAAACCTTTGCATGAAGTAAACAATCATCCTCCTGGTCGTATCATGCCTAAAGATCCAATGCCGGGCGTTGCTGGAAGTATGTTATCAATTCCATATGACATGGCTGGAATCCAAATGAGAGATGCTGTTTCACAACCTATACCAATTGGTTCCTTAGCTAGTGCTCTTGTCAATGCATCACCTGATCAGCAGAGAACTATGTTGGGAGAAAGCTTATACCCAATGTTTGACCAGCTGGAAAAAGAAATATTTGCGAAGTAAAAATGTTTGCGAAGTAAAAATATTTTCGAAGGAAGTAATTGCTAAAATAAATATTTGCGAATTAAAATGTTTGCGAAGGAAATATTTCCAAAGAGAAATATTTTACGAAGTTAAATATTTGTTAAATATTTCATAACTTCTTCTCCCTGAATTGCATTTAGCTAGTTTCCTTTCTTTTCTTGTCTGAGGTGGTTGATTCGTTCTTTGCTGAGTTGGGGATGGCGAGTTGATCCGTTGGTTGAGCTAAGTTGACTAAATGGTTGATCTATCATGATAGAAGTTCTTCGTCATTTCATGATATACCAGGATAGCAACAAAATACAATCAACTATAGCCTTTAAGCTGCGGACTTGTTTCCACGAAGTTGATGGATTATTGACTTCTCCCGCAGTATCATACTTGCGAGATGATGAATTTTCTGCGAATCTTTAGCTGGGTTGCGAGATAATGATTACTCAGGTTGCCGGTGATGAATCCTATGAGAGTAATTCTTCTTCTACGAATTTCTACTTGCCACCAACCGATACATCACAAAAATAAACAGACTTCTTACTTGCTACCTACATGGTTGGAAAATGAAAACGTTCAATTATACACCACTGTTATCTTTAATAAAAATGAAAATGGAAATCAAGGCAATTTTGCTGCAAATGCATCGTTTATGTGTGAGATTTCTGCAGATTCTTTTGCTTTTGGTGACTTCCTTTCAAAATCATTATCACTACTTTAAGCTTTCTCCCTTTCCCCATTGTCGGCCTGCGATCACCATTTGGTTTTGCATTTTTACTCTTGCGAACTAAAATTCTTCAGTATTCGCAACTGGTGTTTATATGCTGGTTGTTCGCAAATGGTGACTTTACAAAGAGATAACTTATGTCCTTGTTGAAATTGCATATTCACATCTAGTTTGATGAAATATCTTTCTGCAAATCATTATATAACTCATGGGCTCCACCTTATTGCTGAACTATCTTCTCCAAGTTAATTTATCTTTCACGATAGAGTACCTTGCCGGGACTGCTGACGAAGTGTTACTTTGCTGGTAAGGATGATTGTATGTACTCTGGTTATTCGTTGTCAATAATTTGTTCTGAAATATAGTTATTAATACTAGAAATATAGCTGTCTGAAATACAACTGCCAATTAGTCAAGCATACTATTATTCGCAACTATTCTAACGAACCCACGAAGTAAAATTAAGAGTACTTCCCTGCCAGTTTATTTTCTTGCGGTCATTGATGAGCTTCTGAAGTTATTGAGTTCACTGGTGATGATATCATAAAAAGAATCTGTGCTCTCGGAAAACTCATGGTCTGGGAGATATCCTTTCCATTCAATTATCTTAACTTCATAGAATCAGTTATTTCCGTGGCCACTACTAGTGCTGATGAGGAGGTAAGCAATCGTCCCAGCTCTTTTGGCAATCCAAATATTTGCAGAAGGAAAAGTTCACATAGAAGTTGAGTTGCAGCAGCCAATTCATTCGTAAGAATTAAAAATACTCGCGTATAATGAGATTCGATCTTGCGATGTTAAACTTGTTATCTTCACCTCTAACCATCCCATCTATCTTCCATTTCTGAAAGTGTTGAATTACATTTTTGATTTATCTTCACTCTTACTCTTTGTTTATCAATTTTTTTTAATTTTTTTTTTTTGAACCCTCAAGTTACAAGGAGGATAAATCCATTACTCTCTCCCTGTTTCTAGTGCCAATTATGTAGTTGGTGATTATCTCACAACTACACCCTCATTAGAATCCATTAAAATGATTCCTAAACCTAATTAATTTGATATGAAACTAAGAATTAAGGTACTAAAATTATAAAGAGACACAAAGATTTTTACGTGGTTCGATCAATGTGATCTACATCCACGGTGCTTCACTAGTGATTGTATGTGATTACATGATTTTACAATTGAGACTCCATTAATGAATATTTGGAGCTCTAGAATTTTGGGGAAGAAGATGATAAAGAAAATAAATCTCTCCTAACATTTTCTCTCTCCTCCTAAAATTATCCCCTTTCTCAAAATGTGTCTCTCCCTCCTTCTCATGCCTAAATGGCTATTTATATGATCTTACAAAATGTTAACAACTAAATTTGTCCTTCAACTTCGGACTTGATAACTATGCCACGAATATTCGCAACTTTACTTTGCAAACTTCTTTTGCTTTCCTCGTGACTTCCTTTGCTCGCAAAATGCTCTTTGCTCGCAAGATGTATTTTGTCTCCATAATTTCGTAAGTTATCATTTGTTGTGATATTCCGCTCCTACAAGCACAAACACAAGATAGGATTGTGGATTATGATAGAGTGAGTGTGCATACTTGGAGGTCGGATTCGATAGAAGAAGCAGAAAATCGACAATTAAGAAATGAGGAAGAAGGAGAAAGAAATCAAGAAATAGTTGAAGGATTAATTCATGAAGGACGTGAAAATAAAATAGCAGATGATTTGAGACAAAGAATACAGGAAGAAAGAATATTAGAGGCAGAAGAGCGTGCGAACTTAACAAGACAAAATCATGAGCTAAGAATGGAAAATTTGATATTACAAAGAAGGAGATCAAGAAGTACTGTCAGATCAAATTCAAGATCATTCAGAGAAGAACCAAGGAAAAATTCCCCTATGAGAAATGTTAGAGAAAATATTCGAGAAGAAGTGCAAAATTTAAATGGAGAACAACGTCATAGAGAAGAAGAGATAATTGGTGATCTCTATAATCCGCGTGGCAAAGCGTTGGATAATAGACGTAACAATAGAAATCAAGAGGGAAGAAACAACCAAAATGAAGAAGAAAATCCAGAAGAAGGTAGGAGGATATTATATGGGCGATAGAATCAAAGGAATCAAAGAATAATTGAAGAAGAGATTGAGAGACATTACGCCGAATAAGAACGCCTGGCTTGCGAGAGAGAAAGATTGAGGGCAGAGGTAGAAGAACAAGAATTTCAAGAGGCGTTATGAAAAAATAACCATGAAAATCGAGAAAGGAGACTAACGCAAAATCTCCATAATAATAATATTCAGGAAGAGTATGATAGAATACAAAGGAGAATAGAAAGACAACAAAGAGAAATGATGAGAAATGAAGAAATTCGCAGAGAATAAAATAGACAGTATAATCAGCTGCGATGGCAATAAGAAGCTGAAGCAGAAGATCGCAGAAGAAGAAATATGGATGTAGATGAAGATACACAAAATCTCGCAAGACAAGAAGTACATGAACGCAGGAGAAGGGAAGCATCCTTGAAAAGACCAATGGAACCAAATTCACCTGCGAATGAGCAAATTTTAAGAGAATTAGCAGAGATGAGGGGAATAATAAATAATAGAAGTGAAGGAGGTAGAAGGCAACTTGATGAAGCTATTGAAGAAGCTGCGAGAACTCCATTCACTCAAGAATTACATCTAAGAAGAATACCTCCAAAGTGAAACTTACCAGCATTAACCAGCATTTTTGATGGAACTACCTGTGTTGTTTAACATGTTAAGGCTTATGTTAGGTGTATGCTGCAATGGGAGAATCATGATGCTATATTGTGTAAATATTTTTCATCTAGCTTAACTGGCGAGGCACTAAAATGGTTTGAGGGATTGCCAAAAAATACTATAACTTGTTTTGATCATTTACAAGCTACATTTATGGGAGCATATATAAGCAACAATTCATCACGGCCAGGTATTGAAGATTTGTTTGGGTTAAAATAGAATGTTGGTGAGAGTCTGAAATATTTAACCATAAGATGGAAGACAATGTGCAGTGATATGGCAGGAAGAGTTGACGAGAGATATCTTATCTTGTCTTTTATCAATGCAATGTTCGCGACCAATCTATTGTACATACAAATTTTCAGAGTCAAGAATACAATCACTATGACTGAACTACGAGAACTACAAGAATAATACATTGCTTTGGAGGAGAAACAAAATGAGATGGAATCATATCCCATCGAGAACACCAATTCAGTAGTAGCAAATGGGAGTTTACTTCCTAAAATGATTAACAATGTGGCGAGCAGCTCGCAAACACAACAAGAGAAAGTGGAGACTGATAACCACCAGAAATTGGTAGCAATGGGAAGTCGAGATCAAGAAGAATATGAAAGGGAGAATAATTATTACAATCGCGGTGGGAATAATAAGATTCAAAGGCTTGATCAGCCGCAAGAAACTTATTGTGGACAGAGGCAAAACAATTTCAGAAGCCAAGGAAATCAGAGGATAATATGGGAAGAAATTAAGATGCCTCCTCTAAATACTAGTATAGAAAAAATCTGGGAAGCTATCATTTTGATGGAAAATATACCATCTCCATGGAATATGGGAAAAGAACCACATCCTAATAATCGTAGTCAAGAATTTTGTCCTTACCATCACTTTCATGGTCACACAGTAAATGATTGCAGAAATGTAAAGAGAATAATTTTAAGGATGATTGACCAAGGAAAGCTAAACCACTTTTTAGTATGACAACCACAATCTCAGTGATTGCCTCCAGCACCATAAATTCACAGGGTAAATACTGTAAAAGGAGCAGAATCATTCGTAATAGAAGTTGGGGCTAAACCAAAGAATTTGTTTTGTAATTCCATTGTACATTCACACAGAACAATAGAGGATTTCCATGATAATGTTCTAAGAAGAGTCTTCGCAAGAGACACAGATGGAAGAGAGATAATGAATATCGCGAGAGCCTCGCCATTAGAAGAATGGCAGAAACAAATTATATCTTTCAATGCACCAGAAGTACCAGAACCTGGATAGCAGCATGATAATCCATTGGTGGTAAGATTAGAGATAAATCCAAAGCAAATAGAATAATAAGATGAAGAAAACGATGATGAAAATGAAGATTCTTGGGCTATCAATAGAGTTCTAATAGACACAGACAGCTCAGTTGACATATTATTTTATCATACCTATAAGACCATGGGTGGAAGAGACGAAGATCTAATTCCATCAACATATAAAATCTATGGTTTTAATGGTACTGCCAATAAACCCAAAGGGGAAATTGAAATACGGATTCCATTGAAAGGGATAACTTCCAAGATCTTGTTCTGTGTTGTCGACATTGAATCTACATGGCATATTAGGTGTAGCGTCTACTTTCCACCAGTGTGTTAAATTTCCTCATCCTAATGGTGTTGGAGTTATTAAGGGAGATTGGGGAGAAAGAAAGAAATGTTATGAGATTGATATAAAATCTTGCGAGGAAAGAGCTGAGAAGAAGAGAAATTGGAAGTACAACATCAAGCAACGACAGAGAGCTGAAAGATTGATGATTGATTCAATAGAGCAGCGAGAGGAAGAAAATGGCGAGCAACTCACAGATAAAGAAAAAAGAGCAAAACGTAACAGAAAAGCAGAACCAAAAGATAGTGTAGTTGCAGGAATTCCCACACTACACCCTATTCAAGAATTTATCAATATTTATGACATAATTTGAAGATTAAAGACACTTTTTCATTAATTTGATCTTAAGGAATTACAGAAATCAAGAACACAGAACTCTTGATAAAAGATTTTCTCTCTCCTAAAAACTTTCCTAGCACCCAAAAAATTCATTTCTTCTCTGGAACTATTCATCTCTTTTATATAGGTATTTACATAGTGGATTACATCTCATGACAGCTCATTTACAGCTAAGATTCCCTTCAATTTCGGATCTGAGTTCTTGCGATAAATTGTAGTTAGCACCGCCTTTATATTTCGCAGGTTTTATTGATATATCGCAGACATGTCACACTTTCTTCATGTTTCCGTCGTTTTCAGTCATTACATCATTGTTTAAGTCATCTTTGGATGTTTTGCAGAATATCATTGATGTATCGCATAACAGTCGTTTATTATTGATGTATCGCAGTACTGTTGTTTATTTCTCAGGAATATTGTTGTGACAATATTCTGATCCTACAAATAGTAAGTAGAAAGGTAAAATGATAAAATTTAAAGAAGCTTACGTAGAATTTGTTTGAATAAAATGCAATTGAAAAGAGTACTCTGTTTGAAAAAATTGCAAAATTTTACAAGAAAATCAAAGAAATGAAATTTCATCAGAGTTACAATGCTCGTGAGAAACGCGAATAAAATTTCACAGAGATTAATAGAATGGGACGAACCTTTATGGCGTGCACCTTAGTTCGCGAATACAACTTTGCAAGAGGCAAATGTAAGACCTAATAGTGCGTCATATAAGAGGGTATCTCTTGACATGACTCAGTGAAAAGGTTATACCACTGCTGGAACCTGAGTTATGCATATGTTGGGGTTAAAGAAAACCTATCCAGGAGAGGGATCTTGGATTTCCAATTATATAAGGTTATACCCTGATTGGACGAATAAGGACCTCTTCTAATAAGTGCAAAGTATGACCAAGGCGCCGAGGTACACAGTTGAGCCAAGGGTGCCCGGGGCGTACGAAACTACCCTGGCCATTCTTGGTAAGTCTTGGCTATGATGCACTTGACCTGAAGAAAACCCCACTTTGGGTGCAGTCTTATAACTATAAGCCATATAGGCATAAAGGACAAAAGGCTGCGAAAACAGCTGGTTTTTGGCAAATCTGGATGGGAGGAGCTAGTCTTGTATGGCCGATATGCCCTCCTTGAAGGGGAAACCAGGGGGAAGATAAGGGCGGCACCCTCCATTAGGGAGCTGATAAGTGTCTAAATACGGAAAAGTCATGGGGCTTTATGATCGCAAGAACATTTAGGCATGTCATATTGTCGCGTGACGAAAATTATACAGAGGCAACAAGCCATAAGAGAAAAAAGATAAGATGAGATCAATGGGTTTTTACATGAAAGTGTAAAGACATCCTGCGATTTCATCGCAAGACGGCAATGTCATAAGATTTAGTTCTCACAAGGGAACTTAAACTTATCATATTGTCGCAGAGATGTTTAAAAAATGTGGATAAGGCAAGATCAATGGGTTTTTCATGCAAATGTGAAGATATCCTGCGATTTTTTCGCAGATACAAAAGGAAAATTGGCAAAATAAGACCTTTAACTAGGAAGGCAAAATAAGACCAATAGAATAATCTCAAACATTAATTATTTTCTTTTAAGAATGCAAGAAAGATTTGTTCATCGCAAGAGAGATAGCAAGTACAATTTAAAATCTCTCAGAAATACTATTCAGAATCTCTCAGAAGTATTGTTCAGAATTTCTTAGAAATATTATTCAGAGTCTCTCAAGAGGATTGTCTACAATCTCGCAGCACTATTCACAATCTCACAAAACTATTCGTCGCAGAACTATTCATCACAGCATTATTCACGATATTATTCACTAACTCACAGATACATTTAGAATCTTGCAGACACATTCAGAAACTTGCAAACTCATTCAGCACATCGCAAACTATTCCAGAAAATTTCGCAGGAAATGTGATTATTTCGCATAATATGATTATTTTATCGCATAAGGCAGAGGCAAGACAAGAATAAAGAAACAAGTCATTCATTTAACATTTTCTCAAGGATTCTACCTCCATAGATAAAGAACAGAGGCAACTATGGATTACCAAGAAAACATTTTATGTTCTTTATCTTCTCGGCAAGAATCATTTCCAAAATGGACAGGGATTTTCACCAAAAATGAAGTTATAATTTCGCATGAACAGAGGCAATACTTATGATTTTCATTCAAGGACGGATACTTCTTATATTTTGAGGATTGAGTACTTCTTATATTTCTCCAAGGATACTTCTTACTTCGAATACTTCAAGAGTTAATACTTCTTATTTACTTAGCAAAGACATGGAACTTCACAAAAGAATAGAGGCAAGTACGTACTTTTCGAGTCTAGTATTCTTTCTCTCGTTCCTTCATCAACAAAGATCAAAGACTACTACAATAATAGATTTTTTTCTTAAAGATTACTTTTCAAGCAATATTCAAGAAAAAAAAGGCAAGATGTATGACCAGAATATCGCCACAATTATATTCACGAGAGATTAAAGACTGTAGTTGCAGAATAACCTACAACTACACCCTCAATAGAATTAGTGAAAACTCAAGAAGTTCTTGATGATGAATTACAATTTTCTTATTAATGTTCTCAATTGATCACAAAGAAGTATCTAAATGGAATTAGAATAGTTACAACTTTCTCTATTCTCTTTCCTAAAATATTTTCTAACACTCACTAAAAGAACCTCTCGAATTTTACCTTTGAACTCCTATTTATAGTAAAATTTATATAGTTGTTCATGAGTTACGAAGTATCGCAACTTATACTCGCAAAATTATTTCATCCTCGCAAAACTTCATATTTCTCCGCGCTTCTTCTATCATCGTATCATTTTATAACTCTTTTCTCCTGATACTCGTGAACTATTATCTTGCGATATTCAGTACCTACATCTTGCCTCTTCTCATGTCAATTCTATGAAGAATAAATGATCGTGAGAACATAACCGTTACTTAGTCTTTTGAAATTTTGACACGTCTTTTGTAACCGTTCTTTTTTAGTTATTCCCTTATATAACTCCTTTATATTCTCTTCCTTTTCTTCTTCTTATTTCCGCAATTATATC
Source organism: Papaver bracteatum (assembly GCA_023529315.1). Lineage (NCBI taxonomy): Eukaryota > Viridiplantae > Streptophyta > Magnoliopsida > Ranunculales > Papaveraceae > Papaver > Papaver bracteatum. The sequence continues at coordinate 868,986 of JAJJWX010003522.1, forward strand.
TTCTACTCATACTCTCTATCACTATTTTCTCTGCAATTTTTTCTTCTACTGTATCTTCATGAGTTCTCCAAGGTAATTTCCTCTATCTCTGCGTATTTCATTTGTTCTCCTCTTTAATTTCTATATAATTTGTTATCTCGATTTTGGTTTATTTCAAAGCAAAATAACTTCTCGATGAAATCTCAACTAAAGAATCCAAGCCTTAATCCACGAAGAAGAAAATATGAGAATCAAAAGGTAGTTAAAATACTCTGTCTTCTTTCCGAACAATATATTGTTGCCTCAGTTTTTAATCTACATTTTGATTCGCGAGTTGACGAAAAACCAAATCCAAGCAAGAGATCTCGAATAACTAAACCCACACCATTAATTCCGATTGATGATTTCCTTCCGAAGTTGATAAGGAATTTTCCTCTCCTCCTCGTGAAAATGCTTCTTCACATACTCCCCTCTACTCCATTACCCTTTTCAATCTCCTATCAATGTCAATTTATCAACACTTCTTCAAGACCAACCCTCTCAAAATATTTCTTCAACTTCTTCTTTTGAAAAACAACCCTCGCAAAATATTTCTTCAACTTCTTCTTTAGAAAAACCTGTCTTGTCCCCAAATCCTTTGAGTGCTATTTCTCCAGACAATTTGCAGCTTGCTCTTATTCCTTCAAATTCTTCTCCTCTTCCTCAAGAAATTCGAGATGGAATTTATTCAACTTTCCTAATGTCATTTGAGGTTTTGACCAATACTGCGAAATCTACTAATGTTCGTTCGCAATATGAATTTTGCGAAGTTCTGAATAATTTCGTCAATCTAGACATTTCTTCTTCACGTCAATCCTTGGAAAAAGAAATTTGATTACTTCGCCATTCTTTGAAAGCTTCTCAAGCAGAATGCGAGGATCTTCGTAAAGAAAATCATCATCTTCAGAATAATTCTCTGGACTGTGCGATTCTTCGCAAAAGAAATGATGAACTGAAAGGTATGATTACTATCTTCATATTTTCTCTTTTATTTATTTATATTCTTCATATGCTTGAAATATCCATTAAAACCCATTCCCCTTTATAGAATCCATCCAGAAATGTAGAAGATTGGTACTTCACCATGAATCGGATCTGTCAGAATATCGAACCAAGCATGAAAGCCTCTCAAACCAATTCTCCCATTTATCTAATCTTTACTCGTGTGCTCTTGACAACTCTGATGCTCTTTTTCAAGAGAATACTCAATTAATATATGATCGAATTTTTTTGAATGATGACATATCTCAACTTTTTTCTTCCTTAACCAAAGCTAATTTGAGAATAGAAACCTTATTAGAAGAGAACAAAACCTTATCAGAAGAGAAATGTTCGTTTTTGAATACAATGATTGTTTCTTCGCAAGAATTAAAGACTCTTCAGAATAAATGTTGCGATCAAGAAAATCTTCTTTCTTTGTTGAAAGGTGAATTTGAGGAATTAAATAAGTCTTCAGATGCTGAAAGAAATTCTTTTGTTGTTGAGAAGAATTCCCTTATTAATAAGAATATAGTCTTGTGTTCTAAGAAGAATCAACTTGAAGAAGATTACTCGTCATTAAAAAGTCTTAATGCCAAACTTGCGAAGGATAAAAATTTTCTCCTTTCTAAAGATCAAAAGCTTCAATCTCGACTTAAAGTATTAGTTGGTGATGGTTTTGATAATGCGATGAATCAGATGAAGAACTGTTGTCTATCTTTAACTCAATCTCTTACTTCGCAAAGAGAAGGTAGTCATTAAAATTTGACTGCCTCTGGTATACCTTTAAATTTCGTTATACTCGCAATTTTATTCTTTGAACTTTGTTTTATTTGCAGAATCTGAGAACCACCTTCGTAATGCAAAAGCTGGATTAGAAGCCTCCTGTTCTGAGCTTCGTAAGAAGAATGCTTTGCTTTCTACTCGCTTAATCAACACTCGTGATCGTGCTACTCGGAGATTCAATTATCTTGCTTATTCCAAGGATATCGAAGATACCAATCATCAAAAGGCTATACTTCGTGAAAGTCATCTGAAAGCTCAAGTCTTTGCGAATAACATTCTCTTATCAAGAGGTTTGCCTCCTGTAAAGATTACTCCTCTGAAGATATCTGACGATGAAGTTGCTCGTGAGCCTGATAGTGATTTCGATTATGAGAGTGATAATGAAGATCTTGATGATGAGAAAGAATCTATTCCTCAAGGGGATGTCCCTACTGCATGTTCTTCCAAGGATGATATCTCGCAAAAGTCGAAGGCTGCTAATGATGACCCCTCGATCTTAAAGATCCAAAGACAGAGTGTTGATGAAGCATGATAATATTCCTTGTTCAATTTATCATTGGCTCTCCTTTCTTTCTTTCTTCTGAATTCCTTCCCTTAATTACCGTTGGTTTCCTTTTTTGCGAACAATTCTATTTTTTGAGAAGTACATTTGATATTTTACGAAGATGATCTATCCTTTCTTTTTGATATTTTGCGAAGATAATTTAACCTTTATTTGACTAAATTTTCCCCATTTGATCATGTGAAGAGAAATAATATATAAATCACAGATAAAGCTTAGTATATCCTTTTCCCCCTATTATTTCTCTTTAAATGATTAAACATTGTTTGAAGTATTAAAATATCTGCCTCAGTTTATCTTACGAAGTTTCAACCTTTGTAGAAGTATTAAAAGTACCAAATCCATCAAATGAAGAGATATAAGAAGTATTAGAAGTATTCAATCTACCAAATGAATTATTAGAAATACACAATTCCCTTTTTCGTATTAGAAGTACTCGATCCACCAAATGAAGAGATATAAAAAGTATTATAAGTATTCAATTCATCAAATGAAGAAATATAAGAAGTATTCGATCTTTGAATAATTATGTAACATATGACGAAGTATAATGATTATTTAACTTTCACCAAATGAAATATCCATTAAAGAAGTATAATAAATATAAGATATTCTTGAAGAATTATAAGAAGTATTCAATCTTTTTGTGAAATATTCAATATATGGAGAAGTATAAGAAGTATGTAATTCTCGTAAACTTTTACGAATATGAACTTATCTGTATTTGATTGTTATCAAAATCGCATCTTTTGTTAAGTCTTCATTAAAATTCTTCAATGATGTTGTCTTTTTTGATAGGACTTCTCGTAAAATTCTTCAATGATATTGCCAGAGCTGTCTTCTCTTCAAAATATCTTGATGTATATTCTTGTAAAATTTCTTCAATGATATTGATGCAATAAATTTCATTAATTTATGTGGTCTTATAATGCCTTCCTAAGTAAAGGTCTTATTTTGCCACCTCTTTTGTATTAATTATTTGCGATAATATGACAAGTCTGAACATTCTTGCGAACATACAACCTCGTGACATTATCTTCTTGCGATGAAATCGCAGGACGTTCTTACACTTTCATGCAAAAACCCATTGATCTCATCTTAACTTCTTTGTATAGTATTTTAGCCTCTTCAGGAATTGTTGCGACAATATGACAGGCCTAAATATTCTTGCGAACATAAAGCCCCATGACATTGCCGTCTTGCGATGAAATCGCATGACGTCTCTACACTTTCATGTAATGACCCATTGATCTCATCTTAACTTTATTATGTTCTGCGAGTTTTTTCTTTTCTTTTTTTTTCTTTTTTTTTTTTTTTTTTTTTTTTTTTAGAAGGCTCGCAGAACTTCATTTGTTGCACAAATATGACAAGCCTTTATGTTTTTGCAAACAAGAAGCCTCGTGACATTTGCGTCTTATAGCACTTATCAGCTCCCTAATTGAGGGTGCTTCCCTTTATCTTCCCCCTGATTGCCCCTTCAAGGAAGCGTACATCGACCATACAAGGTTAGCTCTTCCCATCCGGTTCTGCCAACAACCAACTTTTGATCGCAACCTCTTATCCTTTTTGCCTATAGGGCTTATAGTTACGAGGTTGCACCCTATGGGGTATCTTTGGGCCAAGTGCATCATTTGCCAAGACTTGTCAAAAATGGCAGATGTGGTTCAACCTCACCCGGCACTCTTGACTCAACCGTGTACCTCGGCGCCTTGATCGTTTTCTGCACTTCTTTGGAAAGACAGTATGCCTTTGTCGCCCAGCCTAAATCTTCTTACACCGCATTTTATATTGCGTAATGTAGTTAGATTAGGTGAGAATCCAAGGTGTCTAACCCGGATAGGTACCCCATTATTGGGTTGTACCCCAAAATTTTTACCATGTACTAAGGGCCCTTGGTGGTGTTCCGGTTACCCTTATCCACGTTATAGGTACCCCCTTAAATGACGTACTTTAGAACTTTGCCTCTTACGAATTATAGCTTCGCGAACTAGGGTGTACGCCACAAAGGTTTGCTTGTATAAAATTTTCTGCGGATCTCTTTCTTTTTTGGAGGCTGATCACAGATTGCGGTCTTTTATTCGCAAATTAATGAAATTTTAATCGGAATATAAATTCTGAAAATTTGTAACTTTTTCCCAATTTCCTGCGTGCAAACAATATTCGTAAAATTTTATCATGAAATAAAAATTTTGTTTTTCCACATACCTCATTTTCACGAGCAAACATACTGATAACCTTCTTTTTTCCTCCCGAATCACAATCCCTTATTATCATCATAAATTTATTGTATGATTATCATCGTAACTTTATTCTCTTTTTCCTTAATCCTCTGCCATTAAATTTTCACTTCTTTTCACAACCTTTGCTCTTTTTCTCCAATTTTCCTTCTCAGCAGTTTTTCCTTCGCAAACTTCTACTTCTGTATCATAACATTTCTTTCCCTCAGCCCAATCACCCTTGATAATTCCAATACCCTTCATATTAGGGAATTTTATGCACTGATGTAGAGTGGAAGCTACGCCTAGAATTCCGTGAAGCCATGGCATTCCTATCAAAGCATTATATGGTGATTCAACATCAACAACACAAAACAGAATTTCAGTTCGCATTCCACTTAATGGAATTCGCATGATCACTTCTCCTTTGGGCTTGTTGGCAGTTCCATTAAAACCATAAATTCTGTAAGTAGAAGGTATTAAATCTGCATCTTTTCCCCCCATAGTTTTGTAAGCAGAATAGAAGAGGATATTGACAGAACTTCCCGTATCAATCAAAATCCTATTAAGACCAATTGACTCTTCCTCCATATCATCTTTGTTCTCCTCCATATTCATGTAGATTGCCAGTCTTACCACTAATGGATTATCATGTACTTCACAACCTTCTGGAATTTCAGTGGCTTCAAAAGAAATTTCACTTTTCTGCCAATCTTCAAGTCGTGAAATCTTTGCGATGTTCATTACTTCCTTTCCTTCACCATCCCTCGCATATACCCTACTTAACACATTATCATGAAAATCCTCTATGGTTTTATATGAATGAACAATGGAATTACAGAAAACATTCCTTGCTTTTGACCCCACTTCTATATGTAGGATTTCTTCTCCCTTTTCTTTTGTCGTGTTCTCCTGCGAGTTATGGTGGAGCCTGTGGTAATTGTTGCGACTGTGTCTGCTTAAGTAAAAATTGAATTAGTTTTCCTTGATCAATCATTCGCAAAATTATCCTCTTGATATTATGGCAATTATTTGTAGAATGTCCATGAAAATGATGATATGAACAAAATTCATGACTTCTTGGACCCATTGGTGGTTCCTTTCCCATATTCCATGGAGTTGGTACATTCTCTACCAGGATAATTGCTTGCCATATCTTTTCTATACTTGTATTCAAAGGTGGCAATTTTATCTCTCCCTTACCATTCTTTGACCTCCTTGACCGTTGTTATAATTTTGTCTCTGGTTTCCTTGTCCAAAATAATTTTGCCTTTGTCCACCATAATTTTCTTGTTGTTGATCTAATCTTGGAATTTGGTTATTTCCTATCCGATTATAGAAATTCTTCTCTCTATCATATTCTTCTTGATCTCTACTGCCCATTGCTACCATCTTTGGCTGGCTATCATTGATTTTCTTCTCTTCTGAAATTTGCGAAGAAGTTTGTGAGGATGTTTGCGAAGTACCTGCTACTACATTGATTATTTTGGGAAGTAAATTTGCTCCTCCTCTTGATTGTTAGTGTTTGTTACTGGATATGACTCCATATTGTTTTTCTTTTCTTCTAGTGTAATGTATTCTTCTTGCAATTCTCGTAATTCTGTCATCATTATGGAATTATTTCTTCTGAAGATTTGAACATATAATTGTTCAGTTGCGAACATCGCATTTATGAAGGACATAATTAAGTATCTCTCATCTACACACCCTGCCATATCACTGCACATAGTCTTCTATCGTCTTACCAAATGCTTCAAACTTTCACCCACTCTTTGTTTTAAACCAAATACATCTTCAATACCAAGCCGTGAAGAGTGATTTGTGATATATGCTCCAAGAAAAACTGCTTACAAATGATTAAATGACGTAATAGTGTTCTTAGGGAGTCCTTCGAACCACTTTAGAGCTTCCCTTGTTAAACTTGATGCGAAGTACTTGCATAACACAGCATCATGATTCTCCCATTGTAACATGCATCTTATGTATGCTTTAATGTGATGAATAGCACATGAAGTCCCATCAAAAATACTGGTAAGTGTGGGCAAGTTACATTTTGGTGGAATTCCTCCCAACTGTACTTCTCTAGCAAATGGAGTCCTCGCAGCTTCTTATATTGCTTCATCTAATTGCATCATATCTCCTCCTCTTCTATTGTTTATCATCCCTCTCATTTCTGCTAATTCTCGAAAGATTCGTGCATTTGCCTCAGAATTCTCATCCATTGGTATTTTTAATGCAGCTTCTCTTCTTCTACGTTCTTGCACTTCCTCCCCTGCGATCCTTCGCATTCTATCATATTCTTCATTAATTTTTTCATTCGCATAATTATGTAAATATCTTCTTTCTAAATTATCATAATTGTTCAGTTGTAAAGCATCTTGGAATTCTTGTTCTTCCCTTTCTATTCTTCTCATTCTTCTCATGCGAATATCAGGAATTTATTCTTCTTCATTCTCCTTCTTCTGTGACTTATTTCTTCTTGATTTACTTGTACTCTGATTCGAGAATTTGGTTCATTCCTTTCCACTTCTGTTTGTTGATTTACAATTCTTCTCTTAATTCTTTCATATTCAACATTTTGTTTGTTACGAACTTCTTCATGTCTTCTTACTCCATTCTCGTGATTATTTTGATGTATTGCTTGTTGTCTCTCAGTTTCTTCCATAAGTTGCTGTTCTTCCTCTCGATTCTGATTGTTTTCTTTATGATTTGGTCTTGTTCGTAAATTCTCCATATTTTGTTCACGGTTTGGTATTAAAATGAAACGATTTTCTTGATTTCTATCACCTTGATTCTGCGTTTGTTCTTGCATATCATTTTCATTATTGATTATCGGTGAATTTTGTCCTTCTCTTTCTATTCTAACATTTGATCTTGCAACACTTTGAGATTTCCTCCTTTGTAACATCTCATTTTCCATTCTCAATTCTTGATTTTGTCTTGTCAATTTGGCACGTTCTTCAGCTTCGATCATTCGTTCTTTTTGGATTTCTTGTCTCAATGTTTCTAGCATCTCCCTTTCTCTTTCAAGAATTGTTCCTCCCATCAACCTTCCATTTTCTCTGATTTGTGGTTCTCTATCTTCTTCTTCTGGTGTATTAGTTCTCCAAGTGTGTATACTTACTTGATCATGATCTTCTACTTGTTGATCTTGATTTCTTCGATTACTCCTTCTTATACTAGGTTATCCTGTTATATTTGCTTCTCCTCCTGCTAATCTTACACTTCTCCTTACTTCAGTTAATGGTTCTGATGTGTTTCTTCTTCTTGTCATTTTTCTGGTACAGGAATTCTTTCTCTCCCTGTTTCTAGCGCCAATTATGTAGTTGCAGAATAACCTACAACTACACCCTCAATAGAATTAGTGAAAACTCAATAAGTTCTTGATGATGAATAACAATTTTCTTATTAATGTTCTCAATTGATCACAAAGAAGTATCTAAATGGAATTAGAATAGTTACAACTTTCTCTATTCTCTTTCCTAAAATATTTTCTAACACTCACTAAAAGAACCTCTCGAATTTTACCTTTGAACTCCTATTTATAGTAAAATTTATACAGCTGTTCATGAGTTACGAAGTATCGCAACTTATAATCGCAAAATTATTTCATCCTCGCAAAACTTCATATTTCTCCGCGCTTCTTCTATCATCGTATCATTTTATAACTCTTTTCTCCTGATACTCGTGAACTATTATCTTGCGATATTCATTACCTACAACGACACTTCTGCGAGCGTCACCTAAAGCTCTTCAACAACACTCTACGAGTGTCAGAGAATAATTCAAAGAATGACGTAATAGACAACGACAGCATAAAACATGAGAAAGATATGAAGATCTTGTAGTTAGAGAGAATGCTCGCGAGCACAAGGCGGGAGCTCGCGAGAGCAAGGCAGGAAATGAAGATTTTGTGGGTATAGAAGAGTCTCGCGAGCATGATAGAAGATCTCGCGAGCACGATAGCAGATCTCGCGAGGAGCAAAGCAGATCCTGCAAGGAGCATAGCAAAAATCCTAAAAAATGGGAAAGATAAGTTGGATGTGAGCTGTCACCCACTACGAAGATACCTATATAAAGAGAAGAGCAAGAGATAGAAAGGGGAGGACACAATTTTAGGAGAGAGAGAGAGAGAGAGATATTTTGCAGAGATATTTTTAGAGAGAGAATGTATTTTTCATTGTCATCTTCTTCCCCAAAACCAGATTTAGAACTCCATTAATGGAGATTATCAATGTAAATTAAATGTAAATTTTAACAATCATAGTGAAGAATCATGGATGTAGATCAAATTGATTGAACCATGTAAAAAATCTTGGTGTCCTTTTATAATTTTAGCAATTTTACTACCAATTTTATATGTAGATCTAGAAATTAATATCAAGATATGATAAGGGGTGTGTTGTAGGGAATCCTGCAACTACACAAGTCATCTCGTCCGTCCAAATTCGCCAGCTCAGACAGACGGCCTAGGATTAGAGTTAAGCGACCAGTGAAGTATCACCGTGATCACTGTCTGCCACTCTACCACACCATGTGGTCGGTCAAGGGAAGATTTGCTAGCGCAGCCTCCAAACCCTCACGTGAAGCAGGCATGGAATAATGCTTTGTAGTTGCAGGAATTCCCACAATACACCCCTTGTAATATCTTGATAATAATTCCTAGATCTACATATAAAATGGTAGTAAAATTTCTAAAATTATAAACGGACACCAAGATTTTTTACATGGTTCGATAAATTTGATCTACATCCATGATTCTCTACTATGATTGTTAAAGTTTACATTTGATTTTACATTTGATAATCTCCATTAATGGAGTTCTAAATCTAGTTTTAGGGAAGAAGTTGATAAAGAAAAATACATTTTCTCTTTCTAAAAATCTCTCTGAAAAATATCTCTCTCTCCTAAATTTTTTCTCTCTCCTCTAGAATCTCTCAACCCTCAAAAAATACATCCTACTTTTCCCAATCTATTAGATCTCTATTTATAGGAAATTACATAATGGGTGAAAACTAAGTTGCCCTCTAATTTCGGATCTATCTTGCGAACCTCTCATGAACTTTGTAATCATCGTGAAACACACACGTTCTTCTCATGTTTCTTCAGTCGTCAACTTCGTCATTCTTTGAATTATTTTGTGACGCTCGTGAAATGTTGTTGAAGAGTTTTCAGTGACGCTCGCAGAAGTGTCATTAATCTCTCGTGAACATAATTGTGGCGATATTCTGGTCCTACATCTTGCCTCTTTTTTCTTGAATATTGCTTGAAAAGTAATCTTAAGAAAAAATCTATTGTTGTAGTAGTATTTGATTTTTGTTGATGAAGGAATGAGCGAAAGAATACTGGATTTGAAAAGTATATACTTGCCTCTATTCTTTTGCGAAGTTCCATATCTTTGTTAAGTAAATAAGAAGTATTAACTCTTGAAGTGCTCGTGAAGTATGAAGTATCCCTGAAGAAATATAAGAAGTACTCAATCTTCAAAATATAAGAAGTATCCGTCCTTTAATGAAAATCATAAGTATTGCCTCTGTTCTCGTGAAATTATTACTTCATTTTTGGTGAAAATCCTAGTCCATTTTTGAAATGATTCTTGCGAGAAGATAAAGAACATAAAATGTTTTCTTGGTAATCCACAGTTGCCTCTGTTCTTTATCTATGAAGGAAGAATCCCTGAGAAAATGCTAAATGAACGAATTGCCTCTGCCTCATTTGATAACATGATCATATTCTGCGAACTAATCATATCTCCTGCGAAATTCTGGAATAGTCTGCAATATGCTGAATTAGTTTGAAAATTTATGAATGTTTCTGCGAATTTATGAACATTTCTGCGAGATTCTGAAATAATGCTGTGAATAGTGGCGAAATTGTGAATAGTGACGAAATTGTAGACATTCCTCTTGATAGACTCTGAATAATATTTCTGAGAAACTCTGAATAGTATTTATGAGAGATTCTAAATAGTACTTGCTTTCTCTCTTGCGATGAGAAAATCTTTCCTGCATTCTTACAAGAAAATAATTAATGTTTGAGATTATTCTATTGGTCTTATTTTGCCTTCCTAGTTAAAGGTCTTATTTCGCCAATTTTTTTTTTCTGCGACAAAATCGCAGGACGTCTTTACATTTGCATGTATTGACCCATTGATCTTGCCTTATCTTTTCTCTTGAGGCTTTTTGGCCTGTTATGCGACAATATGACAAGTCTAAGTTCTCTCGCGAGATCAAAGTCTCATGACATTGCCGTCTTGCGATGAAATCGCAGGACGTCTTTACACTTTCATGTAAAAACCCATTGATCTCATCTTAACTTTTTCTCTTTTGGATTTTTTCCTCTGTATAATTTACGCGACAATATGACAGGCCTAAATGATCTTGCGATCTTAGAGCCCCATGACATTGCCGTCTTAAGACACTTATCAGCTCCCTAATAGAGGGTGCCGCCCTTATCTTCCCCCTGGTTTCCCCTTCAAGGAGGGCACATCGGCTATACAAGACTAGCTCCTCCCATCCAGATTTACCAACAACCAGTTGTTTTCGCAGCCTCTTGTCCTTTATGCCTATATGGCTTATAGTTACAAGACTGCACCCTAAGTGGGGTTTTCTTCAGGCCAAGTGCATTGTAGCCAAGATTTACCAAAGATGGTCAGGGTAGGTTCGTCCGTCCCGGGCACCCTTGGCTAAATCGTGTACCTCGGCGCCTTGGTCATACTCTGCACTTCTTGGAAGAGATTCTCAGTCGTCCAACCAGGGTATAACCTTATAAAGCTGGAAATCCAAGATCCCTCTCCCGGATAGGTTTTCTTTAACCCCAACATCTGTATGACTCAGTTCCAGAGCGGTATAACCTTATCCTGAATCATATAAAGAGATACCCCCTTATGACGTGCTTGTAGGTCTTACATTTGCCTCTTACGAAATTGTATTCGCGAACTAGGGTGCACGCCATAAAAGTTTGTCCCATTCTTTAAATCTCTGCGAAATTATATTCGCGTTTCTTAATTCATTCATTTCTGTCAATTCTTTATATATTCTTGAATAATCTCGCGATTACACTCGCATCTCTGATAAAAATTTTTTTTGCTCATTTCTGTGAGTTGAAATATTCTTTAAAATCTTTTGAAATCTTAGAAATATTCTTTGAAATCTTGTGATTTTATCGTATTTGTTAAACCAAAATCTCTTTCTGTAAAAGAAATATTCTAGAGAAATCTTTGAAATCTTCTTTGAAATCTTGCGATTGTATCGCGTATTTTGGAAATTTGAAATTTTAGAAATTTTGGCTATAATTTCTTTTTCTGTAACCTTAGAAATCTTGAATTTTTTTTTTTTTTTGTTGCGATAATTCCATTTTCTGTAGTCTTTTGAAATCTTGCGAGGATATCGTTGTTTTGGAAATGAAATCAAATTTTTTTGAAATCTTAGAAATCTTGGCGATAGTCTCATTTATTGTAATCTTTGAAATCTTTGAAAAATTTTGCGATCTTTAAATTTTTTGCGATGATCTCATTTTTTATAACCTTAGAAAATTTTGAAATCTGGCGATTGTATCTCTTTTTTGGTAAGTCAAATAAAAAATCTTAGAAGTTTTTGGAAATCTTTTTTGAAATTTAAAATTTTTTGCGAATATATCGCCCTGATCAATCAAATCTAAATTCTTTGAAATGTTTTGAAATCTTAGAAATTTTAGAAATCTTATGATTATACCGCTTTTGGTAAATTGAATCAAAAGTTTTTTTTTTTTTTTTTGAAACTTTTTTGAAATATTATAAATCTTAGAAATGTTCTTTGAAATCTGGCGATAATATAAATCAAAAATTTTCATTTTCTTTAAGTAAAATATTCAAGGAAGTGGTACTTAGCTTTTTGGCGATTTGCTGTTGCTGCCAGTTCTCGCGAAGTATTTGAGGTGCTTGAGAAATTAGAAGAAATGAGAAATAAACTTTTGATATGCCTCTTGCACCCTACCAATTGTTTTAACCCTCTCTTGCGAAATTAACTTGCGAAATAATCAAATATCTGACGAAGTAATGAAATACCAAATTCCTGCCTCTGACCAATTTGGCGAAGTAATGAAATAATCCTCTCGTGGAAAGTAGATGTACCAATTTCTGCTCGTCAATATTTCCATTCCCTTCCTTATAAAATGATACCCCTTTTTTACTAATAAGTACGCTGAGAAGACGTCAAAATGAAAGATAGTTAATAAGTACGTCAAATAAGAGATCTTTGGAAATTTAATAGGTACGTTAAATAAGAGATCTTTTCAAGTAATGCTCATGCTCGTGACTAGGCTGACTAGGCTGGAAAATTTCTAAGGTTGTTGACGAGGTGAACTAGGCTCTGGTCCTCTTTATTTTTCTCCGAAGTATATTGCTACACGTAGTATCTAACTGAGCTACTATACTTGCTGGTATCATACACGTAGTATCTAATATATCTTTCAAGAACTTTGGCGGTAATCATCGTTGTCTCTTATGTCTTATCCCATTTAATCTTTCCTTCTTTAAAATAAATTTCTTTGCTCTCTCCTTTGCCCTTCCCTATTACTGCGAAACAAAATTCTACCTCTCGCCAATTTTTTGGAATAAATCCTTTCCAAGTCTAAACATTTCTTCTTCTCGCCAATTATGTTGATAAGCCTTCTCCACTGTATCTTCTTTTCATACTTTTTATATTAGTCCAATATTCTTGCTTTATTTGTAGTAGCTAAATAAATATACTTTGAATCATTTCTTCTGCGAATTTCTCTCATTGCTATGACCATCAATTTTGTCTTTCCTTCTCATCGCTACTGACCATCGGCACTGGATTACTGCCGCCCTCTTATTACTTCTTCTCCCTATACATCTTTACATTTTGATCTGCGAAAAAATATTGTGATCCATTAATTCATTTCCTAAATATTGTAAATGAAAAATGAGGTGAATGTTCCAGCTTGTTGTTTGCGATAGCTTCGCTAAAGTTTTTATTTCAAATGCATCGTTGCTTCTTAGCAAATTAGGATTAAATTCTAACTATTATAACACTTCGCAAGTCAGCCTCGCAAAGAAGTAACAAGGTCCTTATCTAATACAAAAATAAAACTAGTCACGTAAATTATTATTATAGTATATAAGCGTATCAAGTCAACTTCGCAAAGAAGTAACATGGTCCTTAACATGTTCATTGTCCTTATCCATTTTTTTTTTTTTTTCATAGTAGGTGTCTTAAGACGAATAATGTTTTTAAGAAATTAGAAAAGAGAAGAGATTTTGTCCTGTAGAACTGTTTGTTGGTGTAACTTCATTTGATTCCTTCGCGATTGTTGATGAAATACTTGGTGAATAAATCATTAGTCTTCTTCCTTTATCCACTGTAATGTTTTTGTCCTTTGTGCCTTTTCCTCCGTTGGAATCTAAATTTTCGCAAAAGAGAAATTTTGCTGGAGCTTTTGATTTCTTCATCTGTAACTCCAATCACAAAAATCATGTTCACATTAGTTGTCAAAATTATGATTAAATTCAAGGTTTATAGACGTAAATTTATGATCAAAACTCTTTTGAATTCAAAATATCAACTAAACAGCAATTCTTTTGAAAAACAAAGATTAATAATCTAAAATTCAAAATCTTCCAGATCTAAACTATGAACATATAATTTAATAAGATAAGAAAGAATTTGTCCTGTTTGATCAATTAATTGATCCAAATTCATTAGATTTCTCCCTGCGAAGAATGAAAACTTTCAATGAAATCTCTTTAATTTTGTTCTTACGAAATGTAAATCTCTATTCAACAGTAAATCTTGAAATTTAACATTTTTAGAAATTCATTAACCTAATTTTTAAAATGAAGTTTGGTTACTATAAATTCGTAGCAAAACATTTTTAAATTCAAGACTTCCACAATAAATCAAATTTCTTACAAAAAGCAAAATTTAGGTTTTTCAAAAAATCTATTTTCCAAATTTTGTTTTGAAAAATGAAACAAAGAATAAGAAAAGTGAGAAGAGATTTGTCCTTTTTTGATGATTTGTTGACACAACTTTGCTGATATTTTCTTCATCCGCCATTTAACATATCTCCTTCTCTCTATTTGCTATATAATCATGATCTTTTCGTTGTAGCTTTCCATATTTGATCTTGAAACTTTTTTGATCCAGTGAAATCTAATTCTAATGATAGCCAATTTCTTTGAATCTTCTTCAATTTAACAAGCACACTTTCCGTCCCCTTAGTCGGCGCCAAAATGTAGTTGCAGGAATTCCCACAATACACCCCTTGTAATATCTTGATAATAATTCCTAGATCTACATATAAAATGGTAGTAAAATTTCTAAAATTATAAACGGACACCAAGATTTTTTACATGGTTCGATCAATTTGATCTACATCCATGATTCTCTACTATGATTGTTAAAGTTTACATTTGATTTTACATTTGATAATCTCCATTAATGGAGTTCTAAATCTAGTTTTAGGGAAGAAGATGATAAATAAAAATACATTTTCTCTTTCTAAAAATCTCTCTGAAAAATATCTCTCTCTCCTCTAGAATCTCTCAACCCTCAAAAAATACATCCTACTTTTCCCAATCTATTAGATCTCTATTTATAGGAAATTACATAATGGGTGACAACTAAGTTGCCCTCTAATTTAGGATCTATCTTGCGAACCTATCGTGAACTTTGTAATCATCGTGAAACACACACGTTCTTCTCATGTTTCTTCAGTCGTCAACTTCGTCATTATTTGAATTATTTTGTGACGCTCGTGAAATGTTGTTGAAGAGTTTTCAGTGACGCTCGCAGAAGTGTCATTAATCTCTCGTGAACATAATTGTGGCGATATTCTGGTCCTACATTTTGCGATATTATGGTCTTATCATGCCTTCCCACTTAAAGGTCTTACTTTGCCATAGTATTCTCTCCGCGACAATATCGCAGAAATTATGAAATTCGCCAAAATATTCGTTTATTAACTTTCTCATATTGCAGATGAATAATAGAGGCAAGTATGGGAATGAATAGAATGATAAAGATTATTATTCATCACCATATGAGAAATTTATGTGGATATTAAAGCGCAGATAATTAGTAGATGAAAACTATATTGACCAAGTTATATTTGCAAAAAAGAGGATGTTCTTTCATTCATACAGATAAAGGGGCAAAGAAATTTACACATTAAATTGAAGAAAGCTGCAGAAAATTGAAGAAACTCGCGATTGATTACATAAAAGAAAGAAGTCAGACAGATACATTGTTTCATTTATCAACATTGTTATCTTTGATGGGTTCTTCATTATCTTTGATGGGTTCTTCATCATCGCCAAAATTTGTTTCTTCGTCATTATTCTCTTCTTCACTTTCGTCAAAATCTTCATCAGAATCAGAGACACCAAGATCTGGAATTATTGATGGTATTTCCTTTGCAAGATCAGGATATAAAGAATGAGGAATTCCATGGTCGTCACAAACCTGCTTAGTGGTATCATTACGAGTGATGAGGAGGGTTCTATTAAAATTTGCATAAGTAATCTTAAATTGAGCTTTCAATCGCGAGTATTTATCGTTGCAAGCAGTAAGATCGTTCGCAAGTTGGTGATTAATATCTTCTAGTTCTCTCATCCTTACACGGCATCTATCTTCAGAATCTACGAGAATAAGGCACCGTTAAGATGGAAGTTATAAGAAAGAATAATAAAAGCAAAAGGTTAATAGAATAGAGTGGTTAACAACCTTCTTTCTCAGAAATCAAGTCTCTAATTAAGGCCGATTGATCAGCATGAAGACTAGCATCTATACCTAAATTATTCCTAGCATTATCAAGAACCTGTGCTGCCCAAGAAAACTCATCATCGCTAGTAATAAGAAGGCGAGAACGAACTTGAGTTTCTCTTGCAAGAAGATCTTTATTTTCGCATAAGAGTTTATCTCTTTCCATTTGAACTTCGAGAAGAATTTTATGGAAATCTGCTAGAGTTTCGCTGCCATTTCTAATTGCTTGATCTTTCTCGTCAACAAGATCACTATTTCTACTTCTTAATCCATTGATCACTTCTTTTGATTCATGATAAAGACGCTTAAATTTATTAGATAATCCTAAAGTGTGTCTGTGTTCAATGGTCAGGAGATTAAACTTAAATTTAAGTTCCTCTATAGAGAGGGATTTAATTTGTTCGTCAGCAAAATTACTTAAGGAGTTATTAAGGAGAGCAAGAAGAGTATTATCATCTGAGGTTCGGGGAAAGGTTTGAAGGAACGTAGCCTCGTCAGTTAGACCATAAACATCTGCAAAAATGATTGCTTGGATAAGCTATATAAAAGAAAAATAAAAAATCTAAAAGAAAGAAAAAGTAAATCATACCATAAAGTTGTTTGTTGGCATTGTTAATATCCAAAATCTTCTGTTTATCAACTGAAGCTTCAGTTTCCAACAGTTTATTTTTCTCGCGAAGCTCAGCAATTTCAGCCTCTAGTTTCTCTTTATCTCGGCGAAGGTTAACAACCTTTTTCTTGAATGAAGCACATTTATTATCTAAATCAGCAGCAGTAGCAAAAGAAGCTCTCCCAACCTGCAACAGAGTTTTATAAGTACAAAAAATTTGACGAGAGAAATCTGGCGAATTAAGAAACAATTAAGAAATCATACCAGAATACCAAGTGCATTTAAGAAGCTTGGAGTTAGATTTCCAAAAATTCCACGAAGAGAGTTATTATCAGATAAGATTGGAGCATCGCACACTTTGACGAGTGCTTGAGCTAGCCCATTAAAAGTCTCATCACCATACTCATTCGCAGTTCCACGAGAAGAATCTCCAAAAAGCATGGACAATTGGGCCATGGAAGAATCAGAGGGAGAAGAATTTTTCACAGAGGGAACTTATCTAATATCGTCAAATTCTTCGATAAATTCATCATTAGATTTATGTTGAGAAGAAGAATGCTGAGTTTTATTCTTCTTCAAAGGAGGCTCGCTGGGTTCCTTATCACGAGGGGCAGAGCGTCTTCCTTCACTTGAAACAGTAGATTTCCCTTTACGATTAATTGAAGGTTTCTCCTTAGGTTTTGGCTCTAAAGGTGGTAATTCTTTAATTACCTACAAACACATATAAAGATAAGAAATAGGGGCAACAATATATTGTTAATTAATAAAGGAATATTTCTTACTTCATCTGTGAAATATCTAAGAGCTAGAAGAGTGTTGGGTTTCCTATATTTCTGGTAATTAAGCTTCATTTTGGCAACCTACAAAATAACGGAAAAGTTAGCGAGAGTGTGAAGAAAAAAAATAATAATATCATAATAAGATGAGAGAATATACATCGGAAAACCTATCAGGCCAGTTGAAAGTCCATGGTTCATAGTGAGAGAGATTCGCAGGAAGTTGGAGAGAACCGGATATATAAGGACCTTTAAGGCATAAGGGAAAAATAAACCACTTATCGTCATTAGAATGACGAGGGCCATCATTTGTATTGGTATGAAAATCAATATCTTGCATAAGAGCATCTTCACCAGTGACCTTATTTTTATGCAAACGGACACCCCAACAGGTACTATCCCTTACCATGGGGAGTAACTAGTAATTTCGAAAGAAGTTATCTACAGTATACTTTGCAGGGATAATCAAAATATGTTTATATTTAAGACTTTTATGTTCTTCGGAATATTTGGATCCTTTGCCAGCACCACGAGAGGCATATTCCAGTAATAATCTAATACAATCCCCGCCAAGTTGATACACCGCTCGTGAAAATCTCTTATCAGAAATTATTTGGTAAAAGAGTGGAAGTTCAGGGTTGTAAAGAGGAAGTGGAAGACCATCTTCAAGTTGGCCTAACGAAACTATAATTTTTTCACGAGAACACTGGAAGTTAGAAAATAATTCAAGATAAAGAACAGATTTGGGACTTTGATCTGGGATTAAATATAAGTCAAATCCTTTATTTTTAAGTTTTTCTTGCATCAAATTGAAAGCAATAAGATTTTTAGCACCAACAGCAACCATTTTGAGAGAATGGAAATGAAAGGAAATTGAAAAAATGGCGAAAGATAGTAGATGCGCGATTTGCGGGAAAGCAATGAAATTTGCAGAGAAGAAGAAGAAAAGAGAATGAGAAGAAAGAAAAAGAGAAGAATGAGAGAAGGTATTTATAGCAGAAGAAGTTTCTTGAGAAAATAAATATAGTTAATACAATGAAAGGACGTGAATGGTCAAATTACAGCGGTTTAAGATTACGTGTCGAAAAATATATGGATGATAAAATTATATGAAGACAGCTGGTGAAAGGTTTAGAGACGTGTCAGAATAAAGATGGAGGTGAAAATATAGGAGATTACGTCAATTTATTCTCACGATCTTTTCTTCTTCGCAGAAAAGATGTGAGAAGAGGCAAGATGTAGTACCAGAATATCGCCACAACGATATTCTCATGATAAGAACAACGCTATCACGAGAAGGTCAAATATTCTTATAAGTATAAATGACATTATTCACGAGAGTGTCGTGAGGATTCTTTAGCAACATTTGGCGAGCGTCACGGGGAAGCATCATAATAGCTGACGATTGAAGAGACATGTTATGAGAGTGTTGTTTCACGAGGATTACAAAAGTTGGCGAAGATTAATATTGCAAATACCACGATGAGATTGCAGAATATATCCGAAAGAAGGGGAAAACTTAGCTGTCACCCACTATGTAATTTCCTATATAAAGGGTTCAAGTAAGTCCAGATGAGGATGATGTATTTTTTAGAGTTGAGAAAATCTTGAGGAGAGAGAAACTCCAGAAAAGAAAGTTGTAATTTTGAGTTTGAATATTTTCTGTAAACATTTATGAGATCTAAATTGTAGGTGTAAATTATACACATATCCAGGTGGCGATATCCTAGGCTTGATACACTCAGATACGAAGAAACGCGAAGCATAGAAGGAAGATTAGGGGGCGCGAGATTTAAGGAGCCACGTGGATCGGGCGTGCAGACATCGGACAAGACTTGATCTGGACTTATGATAAAGCTGATACAGACAAGATAGGGCGGGTCAAATGAGGTGATATGGTCAAAAGGGTAAGAAAGTAGGAGACGCATCGGCCAATCGTAAGGGAGGCAACCAAGACAAGCGATATCGGGCCATCGGAACACCAGACGAGGTCGGCTTGGATAAGAGACAGGCGAGGGATGAAGTCACATCGGCCACACGAGACAGCATAAGTCGGCCCAACAACAGAACAGCAACTAGATGTAATGTGACCAACACCCTAACTTAGTTGTATGTAACCTCTTCTATAAATAGAGCGACTCGAATTCAAGAAGGGGCATGTTGTAATCTTTGGGGAGAGAAAGAGAGAGAAACCCGAGTTAGCATTAGAGAGAAGTGAATGAGAAGTAAGTGCATCTTGTAAGGAAATCCCACTAAGAGTAACACCATTGTAACACCGCAAAGTAATAAGATTCATCCTTTCACCCCCGTGGACATAGGTAATCATACCGAACCACGTATATCTTGTGTTCATGGTTGAGCGTTTACTTTCGTTTGAGAAGAGTAGTACATTTCTATCCTTTGGATGTAGTTTGTAGTAAAATGCATCTACATTCTGGTGCCGACTAAGGGGACATGACTAAGATCTCCGGATACCTTGCCATTAAAGTCTTCAGAGACGATCAACATCTCCTCAATACACGTTAATGTGTTGGAGTAGAAGCTACGATGAACTCTGTTGGCCGAAGTAATGGCTGTTTTGAGTCATTTACTGAGCATCTAAAGTCATAGTAGTAGCAGCGTCCTCTTAGCGTCTTAAACAGTTTGATCGACAGAGAAACTTCACGAGCTCACCAGCGACTAACAGTTCAGGTTAGAATCTACGTGAAGAATCTGTTGAAGGGACGACTGTTTGTTCTTGATAATTGTGTGTTTGTTAGCGTTAAGCGAGTTGTATTTAGCTTCGGTAAGAAGTTGGGTGCTCGGAGTTACCAAAAGTTAGCGTTTTAGATGTTTCATCGTGTAGTGAACTGTCGATCTAGTATAATTTTTAGCCGACGGTGAAGCGTAGGTCGTCGGAAAGGTCGTAATTAAATCTCGAGAAAGTGGAGTTAGTACAAGTTCAAATTAATTCTAGGGGATACTTGCCATACTTTCTAAGCATCACGTGCATAAGAGCAATGATTTGGAGCATGTAGAACAAAGGACAAACTAACTTAAATGCATAGGTCGAGTACGGAGAGCGACGTCGTACGGAGTGATAGTGACGGGGAAGTGAGTACAGCTGCAGATTCAGCATAAGACCAAAATAGGGAAGATAAACGGAACCCACCTGATAACCAAAGTTGACCCTGCATAGTGACAGTAGTTGTAGGGTCGAACGTTTCGCCTTTTTTGTCCGTGAATTTTGTTAGAAAATTCAGGTCGAAGTAAGGGGTTCTTTTTCGTATTTGCTGACGTAGGTACGGGCGATACTCGGCTTATCACGCGACGTAACTAATGGCTAGCACATCAGGGATGATAAGGATGTTAAGGAATCGCACGGTCACTAGCAGCAGCATGCAGGCAGGGATAACGGAGCCGAGGCAAGGGAACAGTCGACAACCACCGCCCGAGGAATCTCATGCAGTTGCGCGAGGGATGCCTGTTGTAAACGAGGAAGTAGATTTGGGACGGGACGATAACACCTTACCTCTGCACCAGATTATATTAACTCAGAGAAGATCCGATCAAGTTGATGGACTTACATCTTCAGACACCGATGACGATGAGGAAGCACTTGCGGCGCGAGCTCAGAGGCAATCAACGAGGCGACAAATTGAACACCAGGAAGCTTTGGGAAGGGAACAAGAGCGTCTTAGGCAGATTCAGTTGGGGCGAGCAATAGCAAGTGACATCGGCCCGACAACCATTAAAACTGCCAATCATATAACCAATCCAATACCGCCCCCACCACCCACATCAGCACCATTACAACCTCGGCCATACCAACCCAATGGACATTCCAGTCATGAAAGTACGGACCCGACGTTGTTGGCCATTTTGGAGAGTCAGAGGAGACAAGAAGCGGCACTGAGGGAACTCCAGCAGCAGAATTTAGCCTTGGAGTATGAGAACTACCAACTGAGGAACCAACGGACCAGATCAAGAGGGTCGTCAAGCCGAGGAACATCGGGTTATCGTGGCCGATCCGATCATATGCCACCCATGATAGGGCAGAGTAACATTAATCGGCCCAATCAGTCAGGTCAGCCGCCATTACCTCCGGTTCCCCCAACGTAGAGATATGGACCACCCGAGGACTCGTCCACCGATGAAGAAAGGCGAGGAAGGGACGGGCGACAAGATCAGACAACTCAATCCAAGCATAAGGAGTTGGAAGCAAAAATCAAGCAACTTTCGGGCGAAAGCGAATAGGATAAGCTGGCCGAGATTATGAGTGACGCCGAGAAAACGCCTTTCTCTCAAGAATTGGAACAAATGCCGTTCCCACCTAAGTGTGCTTTACCTTCATTCCCCTCTAGATTCGATGGGCGGCGATGCGACCGAACACCTTAAGATGTATACCATGTCACTGATCCAGTGGAGAAGTAACCCGGTAGTCATGTGTAAATTCTTTCCAGCTAGTTTGGAGGGCGAGGCGCGAGATTGGTTTTATTCGCTCGCTTTGGTTCGATCAACGGGTACGATGCGCTAGTCGAGGCCTTCCTTGAGACCTATATGCATAATAGATCGACCTCGGCCAAGAATGAACAAGCTGTTTACCCTTTCCCGAAGATTCAGAGAGCCATTGAGAACCTTGACCGACAGATGGAGGAAACTGTGTACCGAAATCGGGAAGGTACCGGTGGACCAAGCCATCTTTGGGTTTGAAAATGCGTTGGGGATATCGGACCCCATTTGGATTGCCATGTTTTCTGAAAAATCTAAGACCTTAAAGGAGATGAGAAGAATGCAAGAACACTACATCGCCTTGGAAGAAATTCAGGCCGAATCAAGAGATAGAGGGGTACAAGAAGCGATCTTGAAGTCGATCTTGAAACTAAAACGGTCACGGACGACCATATCGAGCGATCGAGAAAAAGATCGGACCCTCCCCGAGGAAGCGGTGAGAAGAGGGAATGGATGGCCAAAGGGAAGAAGCCGAAGCAGGAAGCCCGATCGTATACCCCACTAAACGCTTCTTTGGAAGAGGTGTTCAAGGAAGTTGAGAAGAGGAGGAGCGACATCAACTACCCGGCGTCGAAAGTACAGTTCAAGAGACCAGAGATCACCCCGAATCTGTCACTACCATCGTATAGGGGCCATTCCACCAATAACTGTCGAGAGGTGAAAGATATTGTTCAACACCTTATCCGCGATGGATATTTGAGGCAGTATGTCCGCCACCCCCTTCGGCCGGAAGCAGCACCCGATGCGCCAGTTCATCAAGTCCGCATCGATAGGGCGAACCAATTCGTAAACACAATTTCACATTCGGCTATGCAAAACTACGCTCTCGTCCCAGTAATCACCACTAGGATCCATAAAAGGGATCGTGATGGTAAAGAGGTATTTAGCGTAGCCAAGTCTCTTCCCATGGAACCCTGGATGACGGTGCCCATATCGTTCTCGGCTAAGGATATCCCAGCAAACGTACAGGCACACAGCGATCCACTAGTCATCACACTGTTGATTGAAAAGTGGGGAGTAAGAAGGATTCTTGTAGATAGTGGGAGTTCAGTCGAGGTCTTGTTCTACGACACGTTGAGAAGAATGAAACTCTCAGACGATATGCTCGTCCCATCCACATACCGTATCTACGGCTTCAACGGCACAGTAACCATCCCGAAGGGCGAAGTAACTTTAAGAGTTTCAGATGGTGGTGGCTACCTCGACTCACTAACCACTTTCTGCGTAGTCGACGTCGCTTCACCTTATGAAGCCATTATCGGGCGCCCATGGGTTGCGGGGATAAAGGGCGTGGCATCGGCCTACCATCAAAGGTTAAGGTTCCCGACTTGCAAGGGAATAGCGGAAGTTATGGGAGAATTTCAGGCGGCACGACAATGCATGAAAGTTGACATAGAAATAAATGAGCATCGGCGAGCTCGGCAAAGGCAAGAAAAGAACAAATAAAAGGAAGTGAAGGCAGCAAAAGAATTGGAGGAGGAAATTTCTCAAGCGGTCCTGGAACACGAAACGTGAGAACAGGACCCTTTATAGCAATTAAAGGAAGCATCCCCAGTCGGGGAGACCAAGTCAAACTTTTCGACAGTTGAGCCGACTAAAGAAGTAAACTTGGGAACGATAGAGGAACCTAAAGTAGTGAGAATCGGGGCATTACTATCGGACGAAGAATCCAGTAAACTCACGACGTTGTTAAAAGAAAACCTGGAGGTATTCGCTTGGGAAGTGCATGATTTGGAGGGTATCGACCCAAAGGTCTGCTGTCATCACTTAAAAATTGATCCGAAGTTCAAACCGGTTAGACAAAAAATGAGGCGTATCGCGCGAGTTACAAGCGGCGGTCGACGTCGAGTGAAGAAATTACAAGAATCCGGAATAATAAGGAAGTCCCACTACCCACGGTGGATATATAACATGGTCGTGGTACCAAAAAAAGGGGAGTCCGAATATGTATTGATTTCAGCGACTTGAACAAGGCATGCCCGAAAGACAGACTTCCCCTTCCCAGTATAGATCAATTAGTAGAATCAATAGTGGGATACGAGGCGATGACTTTAATGGACGGATACATGGGATACAACCAAATACCACTGGCGCCCGAGGACCAGGAACACACATCCTTCTTCACGCCAAGGGGATTGTATTGTTACACCAAGATGCCATTCGGACTTAGGAATCTTTGGGGCTACATACCATCGATTGGTAGGCGATATGTTCGAAGACAAGATTCACGATACCATAGAAGTTTACGTGGACGACATGTTAGTTAAGAGTCGGAAATCAAAAAACCACGTCCGAGACCTTCGAGAGATCTTTCAAACAATGAGGAAACACAAGATGAAGATTAATCCTGCCAAGTGTGACTTCTGGGTCACATCGGGGAAATTCTTGGGCTACATCATCACTCCCAGGGGAATAGAAGCGGATCCCGAGAAGGTACGAGCCGTCATTGACATGCCATCTCCCGCGACGGTGAAAGACGTGCAGAAACTAAACGGGTGCATAGCCGCATTGGGGCGATTTGTGTCACGATCATCGGACAAATGCAAGGCTTTTTACGACATCTTGAAGAAAGGAGAAAATTTACGATGGACGGACGCAAGCGAAGAAGCTTTTCAAAATATCAAGCTACACCTAGCTAGCCTCCCGGTACTTCAAAGGCCTGAGCCGTTAGAAATTCTCACTTTATACTTAGGCGCGACACCTTATGCCATAAGTGCGGTAATGGTTAAAACAGATATGGGCGTGGAAAAGACGGTGTACTTCGCCAGTAAAACTTTAAGTCCGGAAGAGAAAAACTACACTAGAATGGAGCAGATGGTGCTCGCGCTAGCCTTTGCTGCCTCTAAACTAAGAACGTATTTTCAAGCTCATAGAATACGGGTGCTCACCAAATCGCCTATCGAAGCGGTCTTGGATAGTGCTGGGCGATCGGGGAGAATCTCCAAGTGGGGAGCCATAATCAAACAATATGATGTGATATACGAGACAAGAACCGCGATCAAGGGACAAGTAGTGGCCGATTTCTTGGCAGACTTCCCCCTCAGTGATGAGGACGAGGTAGAAGATATACCGGGAATGACAGAAGAACGGGAGGGGCCGACGGACCTGCTAGCCGCTAGTAGCCCAACGCGATGGGAAGTATTTGTTGATGGGGCATCTAACAAAGACGGATCGGGTCTCGGGTTGGTGTTCACCACGCCAAAGGGGAGGAAGATTGTGCATTCGTTCAGTTTAGAATTCAAGACAACGAACAACGTCACCGAATACGATGCGGTGATCCATGCATTACAGATAATTGTGGAAATGGGGTTGCATGAGGTTCGACTGACTAGTGACTCTCAACTAGTGATCCGGCAAATTACGGGCCAATACGCTACACACGATCTGGTGCTGCAAAAATATTGGGAGCTCGCCCAGTTTTACATTAAGCAAATCCCAGATATTAAATTCCGCCACATCTGCCGAAAGGATAACAGACACTCGGATGCTCTATCATACATCGCCTCACAGTTAGTAGACCCGAGCATTGAAGGGATACGCGTTATGAGGCTGCTTAACCCGTCTATCCCTGAAACACCATAATCACGAATCGAAGTGGCCGTTAACACAGCCGAGAGATACAAAGAAGGCGACTAGAGAAAGCAGATACATCAATACTTAGAGACGTGTGAGCTACCTAAGAGTCGGCCCGATATGAACAAGATCAAAAGTAAATCGGGCGCCTACGAGTTAAGGGAGGGGATCTTATATCAAAATTCCTACCTAGGGCCACTCCTACGATGCTTAAGCAGGGAAGAAGGCCATATAATCCTACATGAGCTACACTATGGGGCGGATGGAAATCACAGCTCGGGAAGAAGCTTGTCGGCTAAGGCAAAAACAATGGGCTACTTTTGGATATATATGAACGAGGACGCGAAGCAAATGGCAAGATCTTGTGAAGAATGTCAGCGTTTCGGGAAGAAAATCCATGCTCCCGGAGTACCGTTAAACTCGATCATAAGTCCGTGGCCTTTTGCTAAATGGGGAGTGGATATTGTCGGGCCGTTACATGTAGGAACAGGGCAAAGGAAGTATTTGATCGTGGCTACAGATTATTTTACCAAGTGGGTCGAGGCGGAACCACTGAGGCATATTCGAGATAAAGATGTTTTTAAGTTCATTTGGGATCATATCATTTGTCGCTTCGGGGTCCCGGCTGCCATCGTCTCTGATAATGGAAAACAACTACAGGGCGAGAACATTGATCTTCTATTTAACACTTACAACATCAGGAAGAGCAAAGCTACCCCGATTTACCCCCAGTGCAATGGGCAGGCCGAGATCACTAATAAGACCATCGCCGATAATATGAAGAAGAAATTGGACGGGGAATATGGCAACTGGTGCGAGGAATTATATAACGTCCTATGGGCATACATAACCACATGGAGGGAATCTACGGGGTTCTCCCCTTTTATGCTTACCTACGGGACCGAGGCGATTCTACCAACAGAAGCAATGATACCTACCACAAGAACTGAAGCGTGGAGGCGAAACGTGTCATCCGATCTGATCTTGGCTAAACTCGACGATTTGGAAGAAACAAGAGAGATGGCGCTACAAAAAATGGAAAATTATCAGAGGAGGTTACAACGGGAGTACAACAAGCGCGTTCGACCAAGAGAGTTTAATCCCGGGCAGAAGGTATTGAAATTTCTAGCTGAATGGGAGCGCGACAAAAAGGGCGGAAAACTAGCACCAAAATGGGGCGGGCCATATATAATTGAATCTAAGGCGGGTGAGGGATCGTATCGACTACTGCGACTCGACGGAACCAGAGAGCTCAAACCATGGAACATCCGGTTCCTGAAACTCTATCATCCTTGACGGGCAATGCGAAAAAACACGGTAAGCAAACGTGTCTTCTATCTTTGTGAAACCGTGAGGGGTATGGGATAGGGCACAAGCGTCTAATGGTCATTCGTACTCGGGGCAATGCCAGTGTGGAAGTGCCGAGGTGACTTACACTCGAATGGTCATTCGTACTCGGGGCAAAGCCAGTGTGGAAGTGCCGAGGTGACTTACACTCGAATGGGAATTCGTACTCGGGGCAACGCCGGTGTGGAAGTGCCGAGGTGCCTTACGATCGCGCTGGCTATTCGAACTCGGGCGGTGGCGTGTGTGCAAGTGCCGAGGTAGCCTAAGGGTTATGGTGGTTGGAAACCAGTTCCAAAGGTTATTTAGACGCGAGGTCTACTCAGCTAGGTGGCCTACTTACATCTGAAAGGTCACCACCATCGCAAGTGGGCGTGTCCACTTGCCCGAGATCGGTTGATCGATAACCACTCGGGACCATCGGACCTAGAACTAGGATGACTGGTACCCTTCCACTGAATCCAAAGAGATAGTGATGAGATACCCCGATCATGACATGGCATAGGGCCCGATGACCCTCCTTGTTGGGTGTGTTCGACAGAAATGGTTAGAGTTCTAACATATAAAAGCAACAATTGCAGGGCATAACACCAGGAACAAAAGCGAAACAAACAACGTCGGGCGTTAATCAACAAATGGTCGGGGCAACATGCGGAACAAGAAACAAATCGATAGTGTCGTGCAACAACCAACACCTAGAGGAGCAACATTCAAAACGAAAACCACATCGATCGCATGGTACATCAAGCAACAATCGCCAGAATAACATAAGAAACAAAAGCTAAATCAATAACACCAAGTGTCTGATAACAAAGTACGAAAAGCATCGCGCGGACGTACGAAATGAAAAGTTTAGCGGAAATGAAACAAACAACATCGGTGACGCAGCACCCCCATTAAAACAAACAAGCAAGGTAGCAGAAATTAAAAAGGGGAGAAGTGTTTAGAGCGATTTACAACCCGATGGAAGGGGAAACATAGTGACGCAGCACCACAAAAAGAAATTTTAAACCTTGGGAGGAGCCGCGCCGGCCTTCCTCTGCGTGACCTCGAGCCGCTTCTTCTCCACCCAGTCCATAATGCCATCTTGAACTTTCTGATCTAACTCCTCCACATGGGCGACCCGTTCTTCCTCGAGTTGTTGGGTAATCTGGGAAGCGTTTTCCTCAGCCTCATCTAACTTGAAGCCCAAATCGACCTCGGCCTGTTTCAATCGGCGAACCTCCAGATCAAGCTCCTGCGAACGTTTTTGCGTGGCTACAAAACCACAAATATAGGATGTTATTCATCGGATATAACTTAACATTTTTGCAAGAATAAAGCGCGATCTGGATCTAAAAAATGGCCTCAACACATCGTCTAAGAGACCTGACAGGGCGGGTAACACCGACTGAAGCGACTCTACCGACTTGGACAACTCATCCTCGGTCCTAGAAAACTTCATGGTTAATTCGTTATAATGTTGCTCGTTGAACTCGTTACTAGGGAAATACTTCTTATGCTCGGCCCAATCGTTCATTAACCGATTACGCGACGCTTGGAGAATCGCAAGCTGCGATCTACTCCACTCTAAATCGCCCATAACTTTATCAAATTCACGCACTCGGCCCAGTAAATCGCTGTTAGCTCGCTCCACCACATCCTTATCTCTCAATATTCGCCGGCGATCCTCGTGAAGATCTCGATTCTGCAATTGAAGAGCGTTTACCCTTTGCTCCAAACTCGTGGCTAAAGCAGTTTTTTCGGCAACAAGATGCTGAGAAGATCCCAAATGAGCCCGTAAATTGTCCATCTCGGAAGGATCATAATCAAACCGGCGATGTCGTTCTAACTCGTCCTCAAGACCTGCAATCTCCTCAGTTTGACGGTCTATTTTGTCGTCTTTGTTTGCCATTCGTTGACGAAGATTTTCCACAAGGTCTTTCTCAATATCCCATTTTCTCTTCAGAATCCTAAACTCTGAAGTAGCGTCTATACTTATACTAGATACCTCGGCTAAGAAGAAGGATACCCGACTCAGGATACTGGCACGATAAACTCAATCAACACAAGTCAAGAAGAGTCATATACCTTGAGCATCGGCAAGTTTGATCTCCAGCTCGTTCGCGCGACCCTTCTCATTCTGAAGTTCAAGTTGGAGAGACTCTATCAACTGTTTATCTCGAAGGCGATTGGCGGCATCCAAGCGTACATGGTTCATGATCTAACACAAACAAACAAATTTGCATCATAAGCGACACTAAGGACAGAAATCAGAAGTGGGGCATTACTATACAGAATCGAGTCGCTCACCACAGTGTCAAGTGTCAAGGCGATGTCGCCATAACAGGGTACAGCATTCAACATGTCTTCACCAGTATACTTCCCAAAGTCGGAGGAAGTAAGCGCACCCAAGGAATTCATGATCGGTCCAGAAACAGTGAAGCAGGTCTCGGCTCTAGAAGACGATCCCTCAGTAAACCGGGGAACACAGGGAAGCTCTACCGGAACATTAGTAACAACCTTCTCTATGGAGGGCGTCTCCGAGGGCTCCTGCTGGTCGCCCACACCTTGTTCACCGGCTTTTTCACCCGGCACAGTCTCTCCAAACAACTCATCCTCATCGGAAAGATCAATGAGGGGGCTCGTTTTCGGCGGTGGCTTAGAAATATCTTTACCTCTGCCAGGATTACGCCTAAGCGGAGTAGGGTCGACATCGTCAACGTCATCATCATCGCGCCTCGGGTGTTTCTTCACAAGTGTCTCGTCAGAACATGTGAAGGCAAAAAACATGGGCAAGTACATGTACTTATAAGGGAATCATTATGTTTGTTACCTTCCCCTGGTCTTCCTCAACCCTTGTACTAGCACCTCTTTTCCTAGACCCGAGAGTCTTTGTGGAACTGACCTGAGATTTGCAAACAACAACAAGTGACTAACTGACGCCCGAATCTAACAAGATAGAAATCAAGAAAAGCGCATACCTTAACGGCCTTGTCATCATTAACCACCCAGAAAGAATAGGGCTCAGCGGGAAAAGTAGGCGACGTGAAGTCACCATGAAGGATAGGACCTCGGACAAGAAGCGGAACTCGGGGATAAGTCGGATCATTAGAATGTTCGGGCTGCTTTGTTGGAACCATGGCCGACAGGATCGGCATCCAGCATCATTCTTTCGACACCCTCGGGCATAGTTTTAACACGATGAGGACTTGAAGCAAACCCAGCAAGATCGCCCAGGGTCGAAGTACCAGCTCGATAGTTGACAAGGAAATTGGCAACGGTATACTCAGGAGCGTCCTCGGGCTTGTAGGTCGACCACTCGGCAGTAGAACCATGACCATCGCGGCGATCCCTCCACTCGTTCATAATTCGGAAAGTATTGCCAGTCCATTGAGCTAAAGCACGAGAAGGCCGAATCTGGGACAAAACTTCGTAATAAAATGGGCTATCAGGGTTGTATAAGGGAAGACGGAGACCTATCTCTAGTTGACCCAGGGTGATAACCACACAATCAGCCGATTGCTCGTATTTCTTCATGTCCGCCTTCTTCAATATACCATTTCGGCCCGAGAGAAGGGTCACCTCGTAATTTTGGAGATCATACTTCTCCTTCAGTTGCTCGATAAATTCCTCATCAGAGAGATCTTTCACCACCCTTTTCTTGGACCTGCACGAAATAGAAGAAGAGCTATCAGCAAAAATAGATCTCATCGCGCGATCATCATTCCTAGAGGGGATCTCAAGAAAAAACAAAGAAACAAGCGAAGGGTCGTTGAACTCAGAAAAAACGTCATCAACGGACCTTTTCTCAGCCATGGAAGGAGAAGAATCCATTAACAGAGATAGTGCAGAGCTTGGTATTCGATAGAGAAAGACAAGGCGACTAACAGCTACGGTGACGATTAGTGAGGGGGAATTGAAGGAAGAAAAATCAAGAAAGTTAGGGTTTTTCAGAAGCGCAAAGCAGTGAAGGAATCCGGGGAGAAAAGCTACAGTTGCGGGACAATAAAAGAAAATGACAGAGAAGAAGAAGGAAGAAAGAGGCGGGCTATTTAAAGGAGAGGAACCATAACCGACATCGACGGTTACCAGTCATAAAGTGGAGTTAGTGGGGCGCTGCATGGAGGAATTTGCGGCATGACCAAAGACGTGGGAAGTTAGAACGAGGTTATCCCACTCGTGTCTCCCACACGAGCGGAAGAAGGGGCATAAATGTAGGTGTAAATTATACACATATCCAGGTGGCGATATCCTAGGCATGATACACTCAGATACGAAGAAACGCGAAGCATAGAAGGAAGATTAGGGGGCGCGAGATTTAAGGAGCCACGTGGATCGGGCGTGCAGACATCGAACAAGACTTGATCTGGACTTCTGATAAAGCTGATACAGACAAGATAGGGCGGGTCAAACGAGGTGATATGGTCAAAAGGGTAAGAAAGTAGGAGACGCATCGGCCAATCGTAAGGGCGGCAACCAAGACAAGCGACATCGGGCCATCGGAACACCAGACGAGGTCGGCTTGGATAAGAGACATGCGAGGGATGAAGTCACATCGGCCACACGAGACATCAGAAGTCGGCCCAACAACAGAACATCAACTAGATGTAATGTGACCAACACCCTAACTTAGTTGTATGTAACCTCTTCTATAAATAGAGCGACTCGAATTCAAGAAGGGGCAGGTTGTAATATTTGGGGAGAGAAAGAGAGAGAAACCCGAGTTAGCATTAGAGAGAAGTGAATGAGAAGTAAGTGCATCTTGTAAGGAAATCCCACTAAGAGCAACACCATTGTAACACCGCAAAGTAATAAGATTCATCCTTTCACCACCGTGGACGTAGGTAATCATACCGAACCACGTATATCTTGTGTTCATGGTTGAGCGTTTACTTTCGTTTGAGAAGAGTAGTACATTTCTATCCTTTGGATGTAGTTTGTAGTAAAATGCATCTACATAAATAATAAAAGTGTCGTTTAATTCTTTAATCTTCAACTAGTTTCACTTAGATTTTTATAGGATCTTAATAGGGGTGTAGTGTGGGAAATCCTGCTACTACATGCTCAACAGCGATGCTTCATGTATGCCGAATACATTTGATGCATAACATGCATAGAATACACACGATACTTTACAAGTATCGACTTCCTAAATAATTTAGTTATTTAACTAGCATTACATGCTACCTTCTGTGGGTCCCATGATCCACACACTCAAGACATCAATCATGTCACAAACTTGGGGATACATACTAGGGTATCGGTCTGGCGGTTTACAGCGTGCAACACGCCATCACAAGAACGTATCAGGAAGACATGGACGGTTAGTGATGATGGGAGAAGTGAGCAAGATTGATCGTGTGAAACTAACGCACCACTCCACTATTCCGTCACTCCACTTCCTCCACTTCCTACGAGAGACGTGAATAAGGCTCAAATGACTTGTATAAATAGGTTCTCCTCCCTATTTCCAAACAAGAACACAACACAGAAACCAAGTGTTAATACAACACGTATTCAAACACCCAGAGCCTACTTGCATTAATCGTAAGCCTGCTCACCTTTATGTTACAAGTCAAAAACAAGCCTACACCTTCAAAATATCAACACTTTCTTCGCTTCCCTCCCTAAGATCAACCCCATCTCCTTCACTTTGTGACCGAAACAAGTCTGGAATGACCATTTCTTGGTTTAGGCCAGAATTGTATAGATTGATCTTTCAAATCAAAAGCACTTACCGCGCAGTGCATTTGTTTAGGGTTTAGATTCACTTATCATCCACACACCCCAAATTACCATAACCAGCAGAAGTAGTTTTCACCCATAAACAACTGCTCAGAACAAGCAAATGTAAAAACTTGGAAGAGTGGTTTAATGATCAGCATGGCATCTAGTTTAACAAACTCAGCTAACCAAAATACACAGCATGCACAACTAGTTTCACAGGTCAGTTTAAATTAAGTTTTTGTCAGGGTTTATCATTCATTCAGATATAAAGTGTAATGGAGTTTGATAATGACCAACCGGTTTTAGCCACAATGCCTAAGCTGTTCTGCTTCTTGTCCTTTCTTTCCTTGGCTTTTGCAGAAGTTATTGCAGGTACCTGTAATCTCAAAGGAAAGATTTAGTACACAAATTTGCACAAATGGATCAAGGGTATAAAAACCAACAGATGATAGCTGCGGAATATTGATGAAAATAACAGATGGGTTCACAAATGCAACTAACTTCAGGCAAGTTTGGAAAATATGCAGTTAAACTATCTTGACAGAATACTAAATGATTATACAACAGATGGGTTCACAAAGTTATACTATAAGAGCTGAAAAAAATAGCAATCTAACACATATATAACTCAACTAGATACAGAACAATACAAGTAAACAAAAATAATGAAAGATGAAGCACACAATGAAACTAAACAATGATGCAGTTATGCAAGACTAAGTGATAGCATACAATGATATGCAGTTTAACTAAACCAAGATGCAAGATTTATGGACAGATGGATTAGCCAAGTTATAAAAACAACAGCAAGAAAATAGAAATGAGGGAAAACAGCAAGAAAAAAGTATATGCAGATGAACCTTGAAACAAAATCTACAGCTAAGAAGTTACAGGATAAGTTACAGACACTCTAACCTAAACAAATCTTATGCTAACACAAAGGAAAGTTTACAAACTATAGTTACAAACAAACTAGTTGCAAGGTGCAAACACTTAAACTAGATATGAGATGTAATGAGAAAGAAAACAAAACAAAAGATAAGAGATGACAGTAACAAAAGAGATCAACTAATGGAAGTATATAGATGGTTTTAATGAATTTTTGAGATGATTACAAACAACAGAGACTTAACAAAATTTGACTAGATGTTTCACAGTAGTCATAGGGTTAGGCAGATGACTATGGAATGATGCTAGTTACACAAAGAGATAATGATGTAAATATACAGAAATATAAAGAGTTTCAGCTAAGTTACACTAACAATGACTGAAAATATAAAGAATGCAAACTAATATATACAAGACTAAGCTAAAAATCAGTAAAGGGAAACTTTGTATCAACTCACTGCCACCAAGTCCCAGGCAACGACGCCAAAAACTTGGTATGCTTATAAAGAGTACCTACAATGATAACTGCAAGTGCACAGTATCGACAAGCAACACAGGGAAAGCACAGGTCGATCCATAGGGACTTGGTGGGTGTGGATTTGAGCTACGGTCTTACTACTACTGATTTCAGAATAAAGAGCAACCAAAAAGCGGGTTTTGTTTGCCGATACGGCCAGATGTTGGTTATGTAACACAAAATAGAAAACAAAATAATGCAAATAAAAGGTCACTAGGGAATTCGAATTGACCACCTAATCTTAGCTAAGTCAGTCCAATTTCAATAATGTTCTTGTCCCTTGTAATGGACACCGGACAAGATGCAAGTCTTCCATTTATCCAGGGTCTCAATGGATGGCTTATTATCAACTAAGGAAACTAACTAACCCCTAGTATTAGCTGTCTTGTCATAGTACAACTAAACCTATCCTAAGATGGATATTCTAATCGCAATTAGGGTATCTTTCCAAAGCACTAACTGTCTTCTCAGGGAACAATTAGTCTAAGGATCAATAACAGTAAATGAAGCATGAATTGCAACACATTCAACATAGAAGTAATCTAACTACAATGGATACATGGCATACACTGTGACAGTAAAATTATGAAGTGTTCAGATTATATTTATCCTAAACATTATAGCACAACAAGAACAATATCAAAACATGAACCAAACTTAGCAGTATATTATGGGTTTCATCTAAACCCTAGTTATTGAATTAAAACATGATAATAACAATACTGAAATCAAAATTAAACTATAGCTTGGTGCACCGGATAATCCGGGCATAGTTTTCAATCCAAAATTTCTTCTCTATTTATATACAAACATCTCTCAATTCCTTGAATTCTAAAATTAGATGAAGACCCACTCTCCAACACGTCTGAATTAGTTGTCCCCTCTTCCAATTGCCTCTGCAAGCCATTAATGTGATGTTGGGAGAAACCCTAACTCCATATATCTCGAACTCAGCTTCTAGGGTTTTGAGAGAAGCTAAGATGGAGATAGCTAGAGCTAGGAGATGTTGAAGGTGGCTGTGCTGGTGATGTCGGGTGAAGAAAGATCTGCTAGTTATGTGAATGGTCGGGGAAGGAGGAAGAACTGGAAGAGAAGAAAGAAGAGAGGAAAAGAAGAAGAACAAACTGGGTTTGACTTCTGGTCGAGTTGGGTGAAGGGGACATACAGCTAGGGTGTTGAGCAGGCGTAGCGAACTATGATGCACTATAAGGAGAAGACGTTGGATGAATCTGTTTGATCCAATCTAATGGCTCATGATGGAGCGGGTTTGGATTAGGGTCTTGGATAGCTTAAGC
This sequence comes from Papaver bracteatum, assembly GCA_023529315.1. Classification (NCBI taxonomy): domain Eukaryota; kingdom Viridiplantae; phylum Streptophyta; class Magnoliopsida; order Ranunculales; family Papaveraceae; genus Papaver; species Papaver bracteatum. The sequence continues at coordinate 904,514 of JAJJWX010003522.1, forward strand.
CCATGTATTTGCAAACAAGTTGCAACTGATGCGCAAGCAGGTTGCAACTTCTCTTTCATAGTCGCTAGTCTCCAATTTTCTTCTCTTTTGGCTCCTCAATTCATCCAAGCTTTATTTAGTACCTAAAAACACAAAATTAATTAGTACAAATATTTATTCTTGAAATCAGAGAAAATACAGAATTTGGGATAATATATGATTTTAAAGCGCAAAAGATGGGCTAAATGCCAATAAAAAGGTGTAGAAATATGCATTATTTGGCCGGCCCCCTTTTATGGCCAATCAGGTTGCTCTAAATTTTCCACCATACATGCCAAACCCTTCGCAACATGCCAACTTCTCAAACATGTCACTTCGTGGCAACCTGCCATAAATAGCCACCACACGGCAATTCCTACTCATGTGGCCGTTCCACACTATGGCCTTGCCATGGTTCCTTTGTCATAACCATGGCGCCATTTGCACAAAAGTAGCGCCATCCCGCAGCCGCGCGCCACATACACTAATTAGGGTATTCTACAAACCCTAATTTGAGCAAATTGCTACCAAATCCAAATAACGTTCCCAGAGCAACGGTATTAGCATGGCAACAGGGCCAATGTTGCCACGCCACATGTGGGTCCGACTCCATGACCCCTTGGACACGCCAATCCCTAATTCTTCCATGGAGAATTCTTTCACGACGCCTTGGCCACGCCAAGCCCTAATTCTTCCACAGATAATTCTTCCACGACGCCTTGACCATGCCAAGCCATAATTCTTCCACGGAGAATTATTCCATGATTCCTTGGCCAAGTCAAGCCCTAATTCTTCCACGGAGAATTATTCCATGATGCCTTGGCCACGCCAAGCCTAATTCTTCCACGGTGCCTTGGCCACGCCAATCCCTAATTCTTCCACGGCGCCAAGCTTTGGCCACGCCAAATCCTTCCAATGGCGCCAAGACTTGGCCACACCAAATCCTTCCAACGACGCCAAGCTTTGGCCACGCCAAATCCTTCTAACGGTGCCAAGAATTGTCTGCGCCAAGTCCTTCTAACGGCGCCAAGCTTTGTCCACGCCAAATCTTTCCAACGGTGCCAATATTTGTCCATGCCAAATCCTTCCAACGGCACCAAGACTTAACCGCGCCAAGTCCTTCCAACGACACCAAGCTTTGGCCACATCAAATCCTTCCACGACGCCAAACCCTAAATCTGTCTGCGGAGCCAATTTTTAGCTTTGGCCATGCCGCAACATCACTGGCATACCACTATGCCACGGCTACTAGCATGCCGCTATGCCATAGATACACCACTAGCATGCCATTAGCATGTGGATGAAGCCACTTCGCTATATAACAAGATGTGTCCATAATCAATGGCCATCCTTCTTCATGAGATGCAATCTCATCCATCCGAGTTCGACACCGAACTGATGAGTTCGCGACAAGTTTTAGGAGACTAGCCAAGACGAGCCTAGCATTACATGATATTTACCTGCTGTAAGCCTCTCAATTTTAACTTGCCACATGTAGCAAATTGCTACATGTTTTCCACGAAAACACTCGAGACATCAAAATATGTCACAAACTGGGGGATGCTCATCAGGTTATTAGTCTGGCGGTTTACAGCGTGCGGCGTGCAATGCGCTCGTTACAAGAAAGTATCATGAAGTATGATAATTAGTGGTAGCGAAAAGTAATGGTGTAAACAATTCATTTCCTTCATTATGAAAGAGTAATGACCGGAGGTTACACGAATTCACTTTCTTCATCATGGAAACATAATGTCTAGCAGTTACACGTTACTCTTTTTTTCCACCACTCAATCGTTTCCACTTCCCACGAGACCAGGGTACGTTTAACCATGACTTGTATGAATAGGTCTCACATATTTCTACCAAAGTCAAGTTTTTGGTCGGCAACAATACAGTATCTAGAAATCACCTGGTAGATTTTCATTCGGCTAACTAGTTCTACTTGCGATGCAAGTCATAAAACAAACCACACCTTCAGAATCTACTATTTAGGTCTCAACACTCTCTTCGCTTCCCTCCCTAAGACCAACCCTTCTCCTTCACTTTGTGACCGAAGCAAGCCTGGAACAGCTATTTCTTGGTTTAGGCCAGGATTTTACATATTGATCTCTCGAATCAAAAGTATTCTCGTATAGTATATTGTTTAGGGTTTAGATTCGTTTCTCACCCACATACCCGAAATTACCAAAATCAGAAGAAATCGTTTTCACCCTCAAACAATTGGAAACCACAGTGGGAGATTAATCTCTCGGTTACAAATCTGACTCACCTTTCCATCATCCTACTGGAGAATTCCATGCTTTGAAGCCCATCGTCCAAGAAAAGACGGATTTCAGGAGAATTGCGTCTGGGGACTAGAGATTCTCTATCTTACTATGGATCAACATAAATATCTTCCATCGATAATAAAGAACGACTGGGGACTTCCCGTGGAAATAAGGGCATTACGTAAAGACTCGGATTTACTACCTAAAGACTCCTGGTGAAAGACCCTAAAGTGAGTAAGTTTTCCAGATGATGTTTACACGACCTATTGTTTAGATTTCCATATTTATCATGGAATTCGATGACCTAATTGTGGATGGGAAAAAACCTGTCGCCGGTTTTTCGGGAAAGTGGAGAGTCGAGTGAGTTGTCGAGACTCCTCAGCCGGGAAAGATGTTAATCCTCACATAGATGCACCGCTGCAAAGGGGGTGCTTAGATTCGGGAAATCAATCTGTATGACTCCGGCCTAAACCAAGACAATAGCCATTCCAGAGTCAATTTGGTCACAAAGAGGGAGATGGGTTGATCTGTAGGAGGGAAGCTGAGAATTATGTGAGATCAGTGATGATCGAGGATTATGGGTGTGTTGAAGGTTTCTACAGTATTGGTGAACTGTTGAGTTCTGAGTGATTGATGAATTCTTGAGAGTAGTTACTCGAGAAATTCAGTGTTAGACGTGTATTCGAGTGTTCGAATATTGATGTTCAATCATGAATTCAGAGACTTATTTATACTGTTAGAGTAGTAACACCACTGACCCCTGTAAGTGTGACGGTTTCTTGAGTGAAAGAGTGGGAAAGTGGGAGATCGTGGTAAAGTCAGTTCCACATCATGTGGAGACTTCACTGATCGTGCACCCACTACTTTTCTAACTCCTTCAACCGTTAACATAACTTACACACATTTCTCATCGTGGGATGAATCCACGTGCCGTAGACCGCCAGACCAAAACCCTAAGTGATATCCCCCCATTTGTGACGAGATTGATGTTTCACGAATCGTGGAGTCTGCGGGGCAGACGTGTTTAGGTTAGTCAATTATTGACAGATTAGACACTGAGCCTAAGTTTGGTGAATCAAGCATGGATGGTGAATGCTCAGCGATTCATTGGTCGAACATGTAGTTCTCTGGAGAGATGTCAGTATGACAAGTTACTGACTAGTTAAGTGATTGAGCAAGTATTTCCGCGAATTATGAGAATTCAATGAGCAACTGAGCAAGTATTGCTCAATTCACCGAATTATGGGATTTTGATGGGGAACTGAGCAAGTATTACTCAATTCACCAAGTACTGGAGAATTGTCGAATATGGAAAATTGTCGAATATTGACTAATATTCAGGTGATTAAGCAAGTATTGCTCGATTCAGCGAATTATTTACTAGTGATGTGACCCAGTAAAATATTAATTAAAATATTGGTAGATTACTGAATATTGTTTAATTAATTTCAGATGTTGATTGATGAATCAACATAAACTTATTAGTGTTCGAAATTGCTCAGAATGATGGTTTCACAGAGCGTTCATTCGAAACCCTAATTTTGGACGATCCTCAGTCAATTGGAGAATTGCCGAAAATTGATTATGAGTGATAGAGGGACCGACCACGTGGAATGAGGAACATCCATGTGATTCCCAGCGCTCGAGTGAGCATGCACCGGGGTTCTCATTTTAAGAGTTGGTGAAAAATGAGGATTAAATGGGGAGTTCACCATTTACTGAAAGTATTGATAGGTTCAGCATTAGGTGTAAAACCTAGTTATGAGAGATGAGACCGACCAAGAGGGCATGGACCGGCTCCTGGTGGTCACGTGACCAAGTGTTGGTCATTTGGAGGATTCTCCAGTTTGGTTGAATCCCTAATTAGCGTCATTTACTAGAATCGATGTAGAATTCTCATACGGACTCGGATTTCCATGGTCCGCCCCTCCATTCGTTACGGAAAATAACTTCCTATCTCCCAACGAGGGAATATTTATGTTTTGACCTCATTCGGGAGGTAAAAACAGCTCGAAAGTAAAACTCTGGAAGAATTCAAGAGGGACGGTAAGAGGGAGTTTTGGGCCCAGTATGAGCGATTGAGCATATTGGGACAGAATTGCGAAAACAAGTGGGACCGGCTTCATGCAATCCCTAGGGGCGACCTGGTCGGTCATGGATGCATGCAAGTTTCCATGATGTCCGTGTCTCCATACTGAGAGTTTAAGTATTTTCTGATGCGCATTTGAGCGATGTTGTGAATTTTCAGAAGAGTTTCATCTTGACTGAGAATTCTCGACTTTTCGGTGGAATGAGCATGTATGCCCAATTCATCAATATTTTGAAAATATTAAAATTAAAATAAAATATTTTAATAATCCAAAATTGTCGTGAGGGGCTAGCCGGCCGTGTGACCATGTTGGCTTTTGGTTTTGCATGATTCGAGCCATATTTGAGAAAATATGGAGAAGTCGCGAATTTTGTTCAAACCCATGAGTTTCATGAGTTGAGGGAAATAATAATAATGAGAAATTAGGGATTGCAAGGTGTGAGAATGATCATGGGTTGGGCATGGCCGGCCGGCCAAATTTCCCGGTCCTGCACACCTTTCCCTATTTTATTATTATTTTTCATAAATCCTTGTAGTTATGGAGAGTCCATGAAGATAGGGAGAGTCCAGGAAGATATGGAAAATCCATGAAGTTTTGGAATAATAACTATAAAAAGATAAGGATTATGAGGTGTAGGACCGGCCACGGCTTGGGCATGGCCGGACGGCTAGGTTTCCCGGTCCCGCATACTTCTCCTTATTTTATAATTTATTTGGTGAATCCTCCAAGTTATGGAGAACTCTTGAGTTTTTTTTTTGCACAAATTGGGAAATTTTGCCAAGATGGAGAACTCTTCATGGGTTTATGAGAACCGTGAGAAAATAAAGAAAATAATGGGGAAGCATGGGACCGGTCGGCCGGTGGGCCCGTCCCATGGGCGCTTTCCATTATTTTATTATTTATTATTTTCTCTCTCATATTTTGTGTAGAACTCTCCATTGTTTCATGTTTTTTGGATACTCGTTCACGCATCCGGGTGCTCAGTCGTGCATCATTGTCGAGTACACTCGCACCATTTTTGTGGGGCTTACTCAGTGATGGTCCAGATGCCCAATTATTGAGTATTTATTATCAATTCATGAGATCCAGTGGAGAATAATTCATGAAACTAAGTAATAAAAGTGAATAGATGTTTCATTATTAATTCGTTGGATCAGATGCGGATTCGACTACGAATTCAGTATAATAAAACGAGCATTACCATCCCATGGGATCGTGGATTCGACCATAGAATCGGAGTAATCGAGATTTATCCATCACCATTTCATGAGACCAGTAGATTCGATCATGAAATCGGAGTAATGAGATAATATAGTTGTTTCATTTCTATTCTATGAGATCGAGCCGTGGATTCGATCATAGAATCAGAACAATTGTTATTGCCATTCCATGGGATCAGGCGGTGGATTCGACCTTAGAATAGGAGAAATTGTTATTGCCATTCCATGGGATCAGGCCGTGGACTCGACCATGGAATAGGAGCAATTTTCATTGCCATTCCATGGGATCAGGCCGTGGATTCGACCATGGAATATCAGCAATTTTTATTTCTATTCCATGGGATCAGGCCGTGGATTCGACCACGGAATAAGAGAAATAATAGATTATTCTGGGAATTCAGTGGTGAATGTCACGGTAGAATTAATCTATGTGCATAGTCAGGAGACGGAAAATCCCGAGGGTGCTCTCAGACACTACTAAGAACACCCCGAGTCTATACACGTCGCTCTACATAGTCAGGATCAGTGAGTATCACTATCCTGAAGGCGTTGTTGCTCTCAATCTGACGGAGAACCGCCCAATCGTTCTTCTATGTAGAGGGGGGTCTCTCTCATGTATTCAGGGAACAGTGAGTATCACCAACGTCCTGAAGGCGTTAAGCCCTCTCAACAAACAATTATGTAGGAGGACCGCCCAATTCTATTATTCTACATAGAGGGCACAATGAAATGCCAGGGATCGAACGCTCAGCTAGTGGAGGCTTTTCGAAAGACATGTTCATCATGGATTTGTATAATATGAATTGTCACATGCCTGAAGCCATATCAGAAACATGCAGTATCATAATTTTACGGTTTTTCCCTTTGTTTAAAATCCACCATCTACATTAATTCCCCTGTATAATGGGGAACAGTCATGTTTTGCAGTATGCATTAAATGGTGATTTTCAGTCGACGAGGTCTGGTTGAACTCGGTCTACAAAGGTAGTTTCAGAATCCTCAATTTACTCCAATGAGATCATGTACGAGCAAATGTGTGGATGAGAACTCTGATAGTAAGGTAGAGTGTCTTCTCATGAGCATGGAGAGATGAGGCATTGCTGATTTTGGTGTTTAAAAGCTTAGTTATGGTCGATTTAGGATTTGCGGGCCAGAGCCCAAAAATAAAACCCGTGCTTATTTGGTTTTGGAAATAAATTTGATTTTAAAGGGAATAACCCTAAAAATTCTTTTTATTTTCCTTTGGCCGACCAATACTTCATCATCACCTTCATACCACGAGCAGCAGCAGGAGAACTCGTTGAAGTCAGCAGCACCGCCGCCCGTCCGATCACCGCTGGTCGTCCAACCTCCGTCGGCAGAATTCCGTCCGGTGCCAACATGTAGGTTCGTGATTTTTTTTTATTTTTTTTTTTGCTGTAGGTTCTATGATTGATGATTGTTCACAAAACCCAAAATCCCATGGTTACATATGTATGTGTAGGATTTATGAAGGATTTTTTAGAAAACGTATGTGTATGCACGTTTGTTCGTTAGTTGGAGGAATGAGCAAAAATCCCTAATATGAAATAGATATGTTAATTTTTGAATAAACATGGTCTAGTTGCAGTAGAAAAATTTTTGTTTATTAGGTTTCATCAAAACCCAAGTTCGTTTTTTTGAAAGTATGAACTTTGCAAATACTTTTATAAACGTAATTTGTTCGTAAAAGTAGTAAATAATAATCCTTAGAGTTAAAGGAATTTTGAAAAGACCTGGAGTTCATATTGAAATTTTACTTGAGAACTCTCGAAGTTTTATTTGAAATATGGAGAACTCTACAAAAATAGAAAAGTCCCTGGTTCCATAGACGAATGCTCAGTTGAGCAAAAGTGTTTTATTTTATTTACGTGAGTTATTAACTCACTAATTATTATTTTTATTTTATTTTTAAAATTGAGTGACTTATTCATGCTTTATTAAACAAAAATTAGGTTTTTGAAAACACCCAATTTATGAGTTTGGTGAATTCACAGTGTATTCACGAATTCAATGATTTTATAGCGTATACATAAAATCAGCGAGCGCTCACATAGAGGGTTATGTGAATTACTCATGGTTTCTTGGAAAGTCAGTGTATACTTTTGAATAATATGTTTTATGCTCAACTTTGCAGGTTTGAAAGAAAGAGCAAGTTTTGGAGTTTTTACGTTGTTATCACTAAGTTCGTGAAATCGTAAAGAGGTGAGAATTGAGGAATACCATTTTTGCAGACATCAATTGTGGAATTTTATTTAGTCCCATTGTGTTGATGAATTCATGTATGCATGTTGTTGCAAAATGGTTGAATCCCGTAGTTCTTCTGAAGATGATGTTTCTTCGAGAGAAGATGTTTCCACAAATACCTCTTCCAGAGATGATAATTCTTCCAGAAATGACGATACTGAGATTTCTCAGGGAAAGAAGGAAAGTTCCAAGACTAAGAAAATTCCAACTTCTGAGGACAAATTCTTCGTGTATTTGTATAGGCCTGAAAATCATCCTATAGGATCTTCGTTTCGGTTGCTGATAAATCCTAGGTGCACTGCCCAGAACAAGTTTGTGTCTCCCCGAGCTGTGGTTCGGTTTTGTTTGCAAGGGAAGTATTTCGTAGCTTCTCAGGTGGAGTTGAAGCTTTCTTGGAGACCTCTGATGCACTTCTCTGGGTGGGCAAGGCACATGTTAGGCCATATCCGTGTGAGGGCCATATTGGATAGTGCTCAGGTGACACGAGCCATTCAAGCTGCTGGAGATTTGATCATCAATCATGATATTCCAAGTATGATATCCCTGCTCGCCCATTGGTGTGTCCCTACTCACACATTTATATGCAAATGGGGAGAATTCACCATTACTTTGGAAGATGTAGTTTCTTTGTTGCACCTTCTAATTACTGGTAATTTTCCTGAAGAACTCTTGACAGATGAGAAGGAGATATCTGACATATTATAAGCAAAGATGCACGAATTCAATGAGTCACCTGCGTCTTGCTATGCCCGATGGTTATCACACTGGTGACCCATAGATAGAACTCCTGAAGGACCGGTTGATGGTGTTTTGACAATTGGGGCTTTCTTGTGTCTGTGGCTCTCACGGGATATCTTCAAAGATTGTGGACACTTGCTAAAGCCGTTTGTGATTCGTTTTTCCATTAAGATGGCCAAAGGTGATAAAATTTCTATTGGCAGTCTATTTTTGGGTTCTTTGTTCGCCAACTTGGACACTCTAGTTGTGGACTCCAGTATTTCTGATGGCTTCATGAAGATTAAGACGTATGATAATACCATGTTTCTCCAACCCTTGATGTGGGAACACCTTGAGAGCTATACCCCAATTCCATGTAGCATTTTTCAAGGACCCAAGGTCGAAACTCGCCATTCCCTTCTTGAGGAGAATAATGCTAGGATCATGCGCTGGTCTAGAAAGCAACCACAATACAAGATATGCATTACTGACGTTTGGACATTGAGTTTGAGTTCAACTTTCACCCCTAGGTGTGGTTCCTTCTCTTTTCTCACAGTTGATCACTTTTAATACTACTGACGAGAATATCACGTTAAGTACTGGTGCTGGTCTGGGTGAAGGAGAGAGATCTTTCGTCTTGAGTTGTACTCCTGGTTTCTTGCTATCAATTATGAATGGAGGATTCTAGGTAGAAGAGTACAACATTGACAGAGCCGCTAGACAGATGGGACTTGACCAGTGCATTCCGGGTCATCAAATGAACAAGCCAAAGATTGAGTACCTGAAGGCTCATTTAGATTGCACTCACGTGGAAGGAAATGAATACTTGTTCCCATGTTCTGGCCGAGAAACCTTCGCAACTCCTGGTTATATAAGCTTTTGGCGTCAACAACTCGAGCGTATATATGCATTTGTAACAGATGTTTAGTCCCATGTACGAGAGTTCCCTCCTCCTGACGTAGTTTCTGGTCGACTCAGGTTGAATTATCTCCCTGGTAGTGATAAGAGGAAGACATCTCCAAATGCGTCACAAGTAAGTGCTTTTCTTATGATTTCGGCCAAAGAATGCCAATCATATTTTAATCGTATTGGTTTTCTTGTGATAGGGTGGTCGTGATGTGAGACCTCGAATTGATGTAAACTCTTCCATCTTTCAAGAAAGTCCCCAGGGAGGAGAAGGCAGAAGTAAGACAACACATAGGATGATACCGAACATAATATAGTCTCCTGCCACTTCTTTGGTGAGTTGCTTGCGCTTTTCTTCATTGAAAATTTCTCATCCATATAATTAGGATTTAAAAGAGTATTGTTTATTCATTTCAGAATTTTTCCCCATTGGTTATTGATGGTATCCGTTTTTCTCTTGGTCGAACAATTCAGGATTCCAGCACTGAGGAGGTTGACGTATGTTTCCCCTTTTGCACTTGATAATTGTAATGCGCCTTTGGATGAATGAGTGACAATTGTTTTTGATGTGGACAAGAAGAAATCACCATGGATAAGGAGCATGTTTATGAGGCACATTCCTCTTTGAGTCATGAGAATATGGAGAGCTCTCGAAATCCCGAACCGAACGAAAATATGGAGAGTTCTCCAAATTTCCAATGGAGGTTCAAACATTGCCGAGTCCTCAAATGGTTTAGAGGCTCCCCTAGTAAGTATTTATACCGTATTCCCTTCATAGAAGTATGATATTGCTGATTTATGCATGAATGAATGAGAACCCATATGAATATACGAGTAATTTTGCCGAAATACGTCATCAGAAAATTTCAGACTTCATATTTTATTAGAAATGCCGTAGATTCCTCATCTGGAGTCGGATTTTCGATGTCCGCATATGTATCTTCAAGCCCAGAAAATTTCCAAGCTTTTTAAAAGAATCTTTTCTAATTTTGAGCATGTTTAGAGCCTGAACAACGCGAAACAGTAAACATCTAGGAAATATTCTGAACTTTTCCAGATTGCATGTTGTGTGATGTTTTGGCCACATCTCCTCCTTAGTTCATCCGATTGACATGAAATTTTGACATGTTGTAGATAACTTCCATAATAAGATAATGGTATATGACTAATCTTTAGATTCCTCACCAATTTCTCCCAGTTAGTCATTGAACATAGGGAAGTGTAACTTTTCTTCAGCTAAGCTTCTTTGAAAACGTGTTTCATGACTTTGATATTTCTTGCACATGTCATAAATGCATAATAAGGAAATTAGATGGTGTTAGTTCACTTACTTTCTTAATTTTATGACTGCATTGGATTTCCACGCCTGAACCATCCTAATCCCATGTAATCTTCGCATTAGGTACCGAACGACGAAGTTGGGAATCATGGATTTAATAATGATAGCTTGGGAAGTGCTAGAGTTGTTGGCAATGAAACTCCTATACCTGCACCTCCAGGTTATGAAGTACGGGTTGTTGATGCAAGGGAGGTGGTGGAAGCCTCAATTGAGCCTCAGATGGTGGAATCCGAATCGAGAATATCAGAAATTATTTCGTCTGAAGTGGTCTCCATGATTGTTGATGTTGCTCCAGTGATTGAGAAGCGTATGATAGTGCATGAGTATCCCAATGCAGGGATTTCTTTTGATCCTCAATTTGGTGAGTTACTCCCATACCACCAGTTAGTTGGTGGTTTTAGTGTTCCCATCGGATATGCTGCTATGTATGAGAAACTGTGGAAAATGTATGGACACATCGTGGTTACTCAGGATCCAGAATGGATCTATTTCTTATCAAAGCAAGTGGAAGCCTTCTTGCGTGTTATACTTGATATCTGTATCACTCTCACAAATGTTGTTACTCGAGACGTACTCTTTGATTGGGAGTACAACTCGAAAAATGCTGAAGAAATTGGCTTCAATCTGAAGTGGCTTCGTCAAATGCTTAAAGGTATCAGGAAAATAGTAGAGGGTAGTGCTCCTTTCCCTGTTAGTGACGCCATGACGAAGAAGACAGACGAATTTGCTGAACTGACCAATAAGCTAGAATTAGAGAAAGCGGCTTTGAAAGCTTTGGAAGATGCGGAGAAGCAGAAATCATTCTTTGATGGTTTTCTTTAGTTTCCTTTCCATAATCTCATGAACATTGAATTTCTGAGAGATGTGAGATTTTATTTGGGTTTTGATTTTTGATAGGTTTTGAATATATGAGTGACTGAGGATTTTCTTTTGATTTTGGATTTGATAGAGATTTTCTTAAATAAAGAACTTTGATAGATTGCTGAATTTTCAAATGCTGAGTGCAAGTATGCACACATTTTGGAGGAATTGAAAATACAATTAAAAGAAAATCCTAAAGTGTAAACGTCAGATGTTTTGATCGCTTGCCTTGGACATAAAACATCCAATGCTGAATGCTTCATGCATCGAAAATCTTGAGCCAATTCTCATGAATTACTGGTATTCTTTTCTAGCCCTTGATGTCATCCAATTTGTAGTATCCTCCAGCGACTGACTTAGCAATCATGAAAGGCCCTTCCCAATTAGAACTCTTTGCAGAATGAAAATTGCGCCTAGTTTCCTTGAGAACCAAATCTCCTTCACGGAACTTGTTAGGCTTAGTTGGTCATGCCCCGAATTTATTTTGTTTGTTCAAGATTCTTCGCACAGCGGGATGCATTGTCGGTGAAATTTTCGGATTCTGTGGCACATATGGACACTCATGCAAAGGAAAATATGGCGGGATTCGCTTGTCAAACTGAGCAAGTCTTCAGTGATAAACCTTTTAATGTGGTGCATAGTCAAAAGAGGTTCCAACCATGCAGTATAGTATTGCTGAGGCGAGACTGTCCACTCATAGCGTTTGATGGCAGGTAGGTTTTGAGCGAGTCCCGGAATCAGGGTAGCATATATGAAAGTAGGTAACACATATGCATCATGAGGAATAAGACTTGCCTGAGTGTGAAACATCCTGACGAATTTGTTGAGGCTTTCTCCAGGCGTTTGCGTGATTCCCATCAGAGTTTCAACCTTTTCCAAATGCTCGAAAGGCTGGTCATCTTCTGAGTCAGAGCTTTCTTCGGTGGAGAAGTGTGCAACTGAAGGTGAAGATATTGTAGCAATTTTTCCATCATGAATCCATGATCTTCCATGAACTATGTCATATCCAGGATCCTCCCTGATTATGAAGAATTTAGTTTATGTCCAGGTTGAATCACTTCTTATGTTGAGAATGATGTAACCATAAGCATCCCTGGAGATTCCTTCATGATATCTGATTGAGACTGGAGCGTGAGTTGCTTCTTGACAAGTGATGCCAGCATCTCTGAGGGTTTTCAGAGGGATAATGTTGACATTAGTGCCAACGTCGACTAATGCTCATCTGAATTCGTTCCCATTGAGATACACCATGGTGAGAAGTCCCCAGTCGTACATCTCTTTGTCTGTCATAGGTGGTTCAGGAAATGTTTCCTGAATATACAGTCGTTTTCCTGACACGACATGGTTTAGCGCAGCAAACATGTCATCTATTTGGGCCCTTGACAAGTACAGCAACTCGCAGACGTGCTCCATTAAAGACTGAACTGCTTTCTTGACCGGCTGTTCGGATGGTGCGAATGTTCTGATCGGGAGAGGACTTATGTGTACTCCTTCAGTCCCCAGTTCTCCTGAGTCGGCCTTTTCTTTAAAGATGCTCTTCAAGTTTCTGCAGTCACGGGTTGGATGACTGACATAACCATGGAAGTGGAAATAGCGTGCATTTTCTATTTTCTCCGCGGTTGGCTCCTTTTTGACAGGAGGTAGCTTGATTGCACCATATTGGATCCAGACTTCCATTAGTTCGATCACCTCTTCAATGGGAAATGGTAAATCAGGAACTTCCTCATCATTCTATTGTGATTGTGCATTTCTGGTCTGGTTATCCTTCCTTGGAGCTTTTGGAGGGTGAGACGTTGGAGAAGCATTTTTGTGTTGTTGTGCTTCGGATTTCTCTTGCTTCCTTCAACAACATTCATGGAAGCTTCAACATTGTACTTCTTTTTGATCAGGCGTCGAGCACTGCTGCTTCGAGTGTCTTTTGATTCCTCATTTTGATAGTTTTCATTCTTTCTATCAAGGCGGGAGCAGTAGTTGCCGATCGCTTGGATGCTTCGTGAAGTGATATGTGTCGTAACCACAACAAATTAATTAATATTTTACTACCTAATTAACAAGTAATATAGGGCAGTCAAGATCGATCCCACGAGGAGCAAGAGATTATTAGTTGTAAAATTGTCACAAAAGGGGGGGTATTGGTTCTAGAATTTATAAAGTAAAAGAAAGTAAATAAAGCAATCAAAAGTGTAAGTTGAAATCAGTAAGAGAAAATAGATCAAGGAATCCTTCTTCGCTGCAAAACAATGATTAAAGTTATGTTCTTTTTCACTTTTTATTAGTCATAGATTATCACCAACCGTAGGATAGAAGGTTCGCTTAGCTAACCCCAAAATTCCGTATTTCACTGGGTAACAGCTTCGCTTAGTTATCAGATTCTATTCAAAAGAACCACCTTGAGGTTAGCTTACAAGATGTAATTCCCTGAACGCATTAAGATTTATGAACTTAGGTTTAGTACTAGTAGTTAGACTCGGTTCGCTGGGTCCACTTTCTAGCATTGTTTTCACACACAATTGCTCCACGGAATCCCTCCGCAAGGTCTCGTGTTTTCTACTTGTGTAAAGAGTCAAGAAACTATTACGTATTCTCTAACTTTCACTAGCTTTAGATTAAATTAACGAATCAATTTAGCGTGCACTCCAAACAACCTATCAATCAATCATAAACATTAATATTAGTAAAAACAAATGATAATCGTATGAAAAACTTCAAAGTAGAATTGAAAAAAAAACTCAAATCATATATTAAAAACTAGGAATTCATCCTCAATCAATAAGAAAATTAGCTACTCATAGTTTGGAGTTCACACAATTATAATAATTAAGGAAGAAAGAAAAATTTATTGAAAAGATGATGGTTGCTCCTTCCTCCAATACTTGTGCACTTTAACTCCTTCTCCAAATTAGATGTGTGTGTAAAGTTGTAGAGAACTCTTTTATTTATAGGCTTCAATACTCTGCATATCTTTTTAGGAAAAGAATCCACATTCCATAAGAACACCACTTTCCCAATTTGAGCCATATTCCAATTTCAAGTCCAATTCTCCAAAACTTCCAATTTTCATCCAATTCCCAATTCTAAGTCTTCACACACATGAGAGAAGTCCACCCGAAATTCTGTAATTTTGGCTCGCCGGAAAACTGGATTTTTGTCCGGAAATCAGCCGGAATCCATCACCGTTGGCAACTTGAAAATTCTCTCCATCGACGGAATATTGCGTCAGTCCACCATTAGGACTAACGGTCAAACAGGTCAACCGTCAGTCAGCGGGTCAAACAAGGGAGCAGTCAGACACCGAGTCAGCTCAGTTAGCTGTCTAACTCAGTCTAACTGGGTTGTGTTGGATCAGTCATCGGCGGCAACGAGTTGACTCGCCGGAGTAGAAAACCGGCCGAGTTTTGTTTAATTACAGGACTTCCCGGCCAAGTTCAGGCCTCACTTTTATTCACCTGTGATACACCTAACATACATCTATTTCACTTTAATACAACAATGCAACTTCAATTCCTTCTTTTCCTTCTCTCGACTGACAGCAACATCAATTCCACCATCTTCAATTAACAGCAACACTCAATAGCTTTGTTCGATTTCTTGTTCTTGTATAATTGTTGCTTCAGACAGCTTATCACCATTATTCTCAAATTCAAATTCATTTTCGATCTGTTCTCCATCATCTCAACAGTACCACTCCACAAAACCCATTCTTCCATTTTCAATTCTTCCACAAACCCTCTTCTCGAACTACTTTCTCAACTCGATTCAATAACAAAAGTACTCATTCATCTGATTTACCACCTCTTCCAGCAATCATCACTCTTTCCTCGTTGAATTTCTCGATCTGGTCTCAACACCAACATCATTAATAAGAACCTATTTTAAATCGAGAGCAACCTACGATTTCTTCTCATCTGTTTCGATTTCAACATCTCACGGATCCATAGCAGCAGGAACGAGCTCTTCTTCAAATCAAAACCCTTCTTTTCTGCAGACTCCAACACAAATTCATTCCAGCTTCTGCCATATACCAACATCTCTTTATGTAATTAACAACAGATTCATCATCTTTTCCAATAATTCTCCTCAGAAACCCAGATTCGATCTCTCCTCTTTAACAGTTCAACCCATATGATTTAAGATTCAATTTCTCTGCTTCTGTTCTTGAGCCATAATTCCTCTCTGAGTTGTTTATCATCTCATCTCGATTTCTATTTTCTTCCAATTTCTCGGACATCACTGCAGCAGCCATTGTCGGGATTTCAGCTGCAAATAATTTGGTGGAAAAATGTCTCTTCAACTTAGGGTTAGGGCATAATAAAAATAAAATTGGGCCTGGATTTAAACACCCAACTATAGAAGATCCACCCAGGATATTTACACCTAATCATGAATGATAAGGGACACCAAGATGGCAACCCCTTAACCTTGACTGGATTTTGTTTAGTATTCCTCCAAAAGCAATTTGCCCCTTAACATGTGACTGGGCTCCAGATAGTGTTCTCCCCTGAAATGACAGATTTGTCCTTTTTGCTCAAATTTGGTGATTTCTTCTTCTTTTTTCTCTGTGCGACCCCAGAGTACCTAATAACTTAAAAACACACGTAAAATACATAATTTACAAGAAAAATAGCAAAGAAAGCATAAACAATAGATATTAAATCAAGGTGTATTCTACACCCTATCATGAAGTTCTGAAAAGGTATGGAAGCGGAGATTCTCCAACAAAGATCTGTAAATAGGGATCATCCCATTGATGCACAAGTCCACCAGTTGTTGTTCAATAACATTTGGATCATGACAATCCAGTGCCGGGAGTCTGAACCTTTTTACGTAGTCATTCGGGTGTTTAGTATTCTTCTGAGACATCCTCCCTAGGTCGGAGAGTGTGACTTTTTCAAAGACAAATAAATATTTCATGTATAAAGAATTAATAATTTCTCCCCAATTGGCTATGCTCCATGGAGTGATTTTGTTGTACCAAGTGTATGCACGACCCGTCAGGGATTTCGAAAACTCCTTCAAGAGGACAACATGGTTGTGTTCATGTTATCCTAATGTTTCCAGAAATCGAGAAACGTGTTCTCGAGCATTTCCCGTTCCGTTGTAGAGTGTGAACGTTGAAGAGGTGTATCCTTTTGGGAGAGGGATCCTTTGTGTGGCTGAAGGATACGTAGGTTGATGACGGTGCACGGTCGTTGTATGACTCCTTCCTCGATTCTCCATAAAGAGATCCAAGTCTTCATAGGTGATGAAGCCGGCGGGTTGAGGCTCTGCGTCTTTGCAGGTTTCATCATCATCAGGAACATGAATAACTTCGAGGTCCATTGGAGACGTTTCCTTGTCTTTCCCTTTTTCTTGAGTTTTGTCTGACATCTTGTCAGTGAGAGTTTTGAGATAGTTAAATAGTTACATTTGAGTAGCAGCCATGTCAATTTGATT
This sequence comes from Papaver bracteatum, assembly GCA_023529315.1. NCBI lineage: Eukaryota > Viridiplantae > Streptophyta > Magnoliopsida > Ranunculales > Papaveraceae > Papaver > Papaver bracteatum. The sequence goes on from JAJJWX010003522.1 coordinate 921,630, forward strand.
CTTGGCGAGAACTTCCTGGACCTTCATGAGATCGCCTATGGTAGGAGGATTTTCTCTGATTTCTTCTGGATCCCGCCAGAAAAGAGGATGATCTTCGACATTGGTGTGAGGAGGAGTAATGTCACCACCATCATTATAAGAGGGAATTTTTTCCGGAGTACCACCAGTGTTGTTGCTGGTACTAGCGTTGTTGGTGTTGGGATATGTAACTGATCCTGACCTAAGATCGACCATCTTTATGAAAATGAGAGATTGCAATCGAGAGATTAATCTCCCACTGTGGTCTCCAATATGTGGATGAGAAAAAACATGTCGCTGGTTTTTCGGGAAAGTGGAGAGTCGAGCGAGTTTTCGAGACTCCTCAGTCGGGCAAGATATATTAATCATCGCACAGATACACTGCTGCAAAATGGGTGCTTAGATTCGGGAAATCAATCTGTATGACTCCGGCCTAAACCAAAATAATGGCCATTCCAGAGTCAATTTGGTCGCAAAGAGGGAGATGGGTTGATCTGTAGGAGGGAAACTGATAATTATGTGAGATCAGTGATGTTCGAGGATTGTGGGTGTGTTGAAGGTTTCTACAGTATTGGTGAATTGTTGAGTTCTGATAAGTTTCGAGTGATTGATGAATTCTTGAGAGTTGTTACTCGAGAAATTCAGTGTTAGACGTGTATTCGAGTGTTCGAATATTGATGTTCAATCACGAATTCAAAGACTTATTTATATTGTTAGAGTAGTAACACCACTGACCCCTGTAAGTGTGATGGTTTCTTGAGTGAAAGAGTGGGAAAGTGGGAGATCGTGGTAAAGTCAGTTCCACGTCGTGTGCAGACTTCACTGATCGTGCACCCACTACTTTTCTAACTCCTTCAACCGTTAACACGACTTACGCACATTTCTCGTCGTGGGATGAATCCACGTGCTGTAGACCGCCAGACCAAAACCCTAAGTAATATCCCCCCATTTATGACGAGATTGATGTTTCACGAATCGTGGAGTCTACGGGGCAGACGTGTTTAGGTTAGTCAATTGTTGACTGATTAGACACTGAGCCTAAGTTTGGTGAATCAAGCATGGATGGTGAATGCTCAGCGATTCATGGGTCAAACATGTAGTTCTCTGGAGAGATGTCAGTATGACAAGTTACTGACTAGTTGAGTGATTGAGAAAGTATTTCCGTGAATTATGAGAATTCAATGAGCAACTGAGCAAGTATTGCTCAATTCACCGAATTATGGGATTTTTATGGGGAACTGAGCAAGTATTACTCAATTCACCAAGTACTAGAGAATTGTCGAATATGGAAAATTGTCGAATATTGACTAATATTCAGGTGATTAAGCAAGTATTGCTCGATTCAGCGAATTATTTACTGGTGATGTGACCCAGTAAAATATTAATTAAAATATTGGTAGATTACCGAATATTGTTTAATTAATTTTAGATGTTGATTGATGAATCAACATAAACTTATTAGTGTTCGAAATTGCTCGGAATGATGGTTTCATAGAGCGTTCATTCGAAACCCTAATTTTGGACGATCCTCAGTCAATTGGAGAGTTGCCGAAAATTGATTATGAGTGATAAAGGGACCGACCACGTGGAATGAGGAACATCCATGTGATGCCCAGCGCTCGAGTGAGCATGCACTGGGGTTCTCATTTTAAGAGTTGGTGAAAAATGAGGATTAAATGGGGAGTTCACCATTTACTAAAAGTATTTCTAGGTTCAGCATTAGATCAATACTGCAGAATATTTCAAAAGTTCATTCTATCTTTTATCAATATTTTCATAAAGACACAATAGACTTAACTTTTGAACATATATGAGATAATCATAGTTCACGGACGTAAACACACATATCCCATAAAATATTTTTGCAATATATAGTACCAATAAAGATTAATATTGCAAAATCATTTTTCAAATAACATAGAATTTAAATAAATAAATAAATCTAAAAACATTGCAAGATGAAAATCGTTGGCAATAGATATGTGTAATCACAATATTTGCTATTCCAAATCCTAGTTATCCTTCTTAAAATACAAGAATAAATTCTCATAAGAAGTTTCCTAGACATTATTTTAGCAAGAAACAAATGAAATTTCACTTACTTTGAAGACTCTTCTCATATTCCCTATATTCATCCAGCTCATATTCGATTAGGTCAATCCTGGATTCGAGATTATCCATCTTGTCCTCAAGATTTTTGGTTGAAGATTTGAGTTCACTCTTCAAGGCACGTATTTGTTCTAAGACAAGATTCATGTTTAATGAGATCTTATCAAAATGAGAGACAGTACGATTCACATCATAGGGAGAATCACATTTGTCTTGACACATCTTATTATCGGAAGAATCGAAACGAACTTTCTGAAAAGGCGAGGGTACCCAAATATACCTCAAGCTAAACCTTTTCCTTCCTATAAGTCCTTTCTCCGAAAGTGATTGTCTATAGACTGAGTCGAGATAATGCAACTATTCGGTTCACACTTTGTGTGATCGTCTATGGATACGAGATCGTGACAATATAACAACGAAGTATGTTTACTTGATACAAAGGTTCGGACTTAACGAAACTCAATAGGATTCACGTATCAAGTAAATAGGAATTAATGTTTGTGCAATTTACTTTAATTATAATAAAAAAATTATAATGCGAAAATATAAAGTAAATGACACATCAAGATTTTCTTAACGAGGAAACCGCAAATGCAGAAAAACCTCGGGACCTAGTCCAGAATTGAATACTCTCAGGATTAAGCCACTATACAAAATAAACCAACTTCGTATAGTTGAGACCAAGCAACTAAACCTATAGTTCACCTAGTTCCTTCTGTATTCCCACTCCTCCAACCTGTCAACAAGTCACTTACTTGGACCAATTCCTTTGGTTCGTATTCCAAACAGTAAAGGAACAACAAATCTGTTTGGTATCAACTCTCTTCAACCAAGTGATATGAGTTGCGCAAAGGTTCCCTTGTTTATCTTAACATAAACTCCTTTTCCAGGTTCCAAGATCTATCTTATGTTCAATCACCAAAAGGAAATCGGTAAGATTAAGCCAATCAACACTCTTAATCCAAAGAACTATGTTGATGCCGATCTTCTCAATTAATCAATCCAATCTACCACAAGGATAAACCGATTATTAATTGGATCCTCTGTTACCCAAACAAGTATTGTGCACACCAAAGATTATAAAGCCAAGTCATAAATCTTCTATCTCTTCTTTGTATTCAAATATTCTTAGATCTTCAATAAACACATGCACACAACTACTTGAATCTCTTGTGATCAATCACACACATAACAGAGTCTGTTAACAAGGGATTATCACAAGATCGTCTTTAGATCTAACAACAGTCTAAAGATCCTTATCGAAACCTTGAACTAGTTTGAGTGAATGTTATATCAGAAGAGAAGATTCTCAAGCATAAACAAACTAGGTGCAATCAAAGTTCAACCACCGTTAGTCAATCAAATCAATATGAAAATTAAAGATAAACCGCAATATCTAGTTTCCCACCAACGGGTCGCGCTAGAGCTTCTCAATCCCAAAGAAGATTTTAAATTCAGCGGGCGTAAGAGATTTTACCTAATTAGATTACTCTCCTCTCTGATTGGCGACTTCACTAGTAACAGTACAACAGAGGAAGTTTACTGTCACGAAGGATTAGTTTGCTAGAAATGCAAACTCAAAGTATTTATAGAGAAAGAATTTTGGACACCAAGGAATTTCCAAAACCGAAAATATTCTCAAGATAATTTTCCATATTAACCCAAATTTGATTTTCATAATTCCTGTGAATGCACTGTCCAAATATAATGATCGAAATCTCCTTTGTAGTTGCGGATTATCTCACAACTACACCCTCAATAAAATCCATGAATTTAATATGATGATCTCAATTATTTGATGTGAAGATGAAGATTAAAGTACTAAAATTATAAAAAGAGACACAAAGATTTTTACGTGGTTCGATCAATGTGATCTACATCCACGGTGCTTCACTAATGATTGTATGTGATTACATGATTTTACAATTGAGACTCCATTAATGAATATTTGGAGCTCTAGAATTTTGGGGAAGAAGGTGATAAAGAAAATAAATCCCTCTCTAAAATTTTCTCTCTCCTCCTAAAATTATCCTCCTTAATCAAAAGATCTCCCCCACTTCTCATGCCTAAATGGCTATTTATATGATTTTACAATAGATGACAGTTGTGTTGTCCCGCCATTTCGGATTTGAAGATTTTCTTGCGAACCTTCGTGGCTTCCTTTGCTCGGAAAATGTCCTTCTTGCTCGCAAAATATTCTTTGCTCGCAAAATGTATTTTCTCTCCACAATTTCGTAAGTTATTATTTGCTGTGATATTCCGCTCCTACATCTTGCCTCTTTTTTCTTGAATATTGCTTGAAGAGCGATCTTTAAGAAAAAATCACTTGATGTGGTTGTTGGAGTAGTCTTTGATCTTTGTTGATGAAGGAACGAGCTAAAGAATATCAAACTCAAAAAGTATATACTTGCCTCTATTCTTTTGCGAAGTTCTGAAGCTTTAAGAAGTAATTAGAAGTATCATCTTGCGAAGTATGAAGTATGCGAAGTATCTTGAAGAAGTATGAAGTATAAGAAATATAAAATATCCTTGAAGAAGTATAAGAAGTACTTAATCCTCGGAATATATAAGAAGTATGAAGTACCCTTAAGAAGTATTTAATCCTCGAATTATATATGAAGTATAAAATATCCTTGATGAGAGTGATAAATATTGCTTCTGTTCATGTGAAATTATTATTCCACTTTTGGTGAGGATTCTTGCTGAGAAGATAAATAACATCAAATATTTTCTTGGGTATCCATAGTTGCCTCTGTTCTTTATCTATGAAGGAGAATCCTTGAGAAAATGTTGAATAATTAAATTGCATCTCTATTCTTATCTTGCCTTTGCCTCAAGTGGTAACCCTGCTAACTTCTGAATTTTTCTGCAAATTTCTGATTTTTTCTGGGATTTTTTGGGATTTTCTGCGAATTTCTGAACTTCTGAATAGTGCTGCGAACTTACTGTTGCAAATATACTGTTGTGAACTTACTGTTGCGAATAGTGCTGTGTATAGTGCTGCGAACTTAATGTTGCGAACATAGTGTTACGAACATAGTGTTACGAACTATGAATAGTTCTGCGAGTTATGAATTTTTCTGCGAAGTTTCGCGGTATTTTCCTGTAAAATTTTGTAAAATATTTGTGCGAACATAATACTTATGTAATGATTATGTTATGAAATGTTTATGCGATGCTTATGCCATGAAATGTTTATGCAATGCATTTATGATGCAAATATGATGCTTGAATGATGCGAGTATGATGCTTGTATGATGCAAATATGATGCTTGTATGATGCAAGTATGATGCTTGTATGATGTGAATACTTATCTATTATAATGCATAGTTAATGTTTGTGTTACTTAGCTCATTTTGCTGCGGTAAAATTGATATATCTTTGAATTGCCTCTATTCATATAATTATCTTCGTAAGTTTATTTGTGTATTTTCTTATATAAATTCGTCTTTGATCGCGAATGAAATCGCCTCTTTTGCTATGACTTCATGATATATATTCTTGTAAAAATTCTTCAATGATATTGATGGAATTGTCTTCTTTGATATATATTGTCTTCAAAATTCTTCAATAATCTTGATGGAATTGTCTTCTTTGATATATATTGTCTTCAAAATTCTTCAATGATCTTGACGAAGTTGTCTTCTCTTCAAAACTTCATGATGTATATTCTTGTATAATTTCTTCAATGATTGTAATGAATTTCATTAATTGCTGTGGTCTTATCATGCCTTCCTAAGTAAAGGTCTTATTTTGCCACCTCTTTTGTAGCGACAAAATCGCAGGACGTTCTTACACTTTCATGCAAAAACCCATTGATCTTGCCTTATCTTTTTTGTATAGTATTTTATCCTCTTCAGGAATTGTTGCGACAATATGACAGGTCTAAATATTCTTGCGAACATAAAGTCCCATGACATTGCCGTCTTGCGATGAAATCGCAGGACGTCTCTACACTTTCATGTAGTGACCCATTGATCTCATCTTAACTTCTTTATTATGTTCTGTGAGTTCTTTTTTTTTTTTTCCCTGTTTCTAGCGCCAATTATGTAGTTGCGGATTATCTCACAACTACACACTCAATAAAATCCATGAATTTAATATGATGATCTCAATTATTTGATGTGAAGATGAAGATTAAAGTACTAAAATTATAAAAAGAGACACAAAGATTTTTACGTGGTTCGATCAATGTGATCTACATCCACGGTGCTTCACTAATGATTGTATGTGATTATATGATTTTACAATTGAGACTCCATTAATGAATATTTGGAGCTCTAGAATTTTGGGGAAGAAGGTGATAAAGAAAATAAATCCCTCTCTAAAATTTTCTCTCTCCTCCTAAAATTATCCTCCTTAATCAAAAGATCTCCCCCACTTCTCATGCCTAAATGGCTATTTATATGATTTTACAATAGATGACAGTTGTGTTGTCCCGCCATTTCGGATTTGAAGATTTTCTTGCGAACCTTCGTGGCTTCCTTTGCTCGCAAAATGTCCTTCTTGCTCGCAAAATGTATTTTCTCTCCACAATTTCGTAAGTTATTATTTGCTGTGATATTCCGCTCCTACATCTTGCCTCTTTTTTTCTTGAATATTGCTTGAAGAGCGATCTTTAAGAAAAAATCACTTGTTGTGGTTGTTGGAGTAGTCTTTGATCTTTGTTGATGAAGGAACAGGCTAAAGAATATCAAACTCAAAAAGTATATACTTGCCTCTATTCTTTGCGAAGTTCTGAAGCTTTAAGAAGTAATTAGAAGTATCATCTTGCGAAGTATGAAGTATGCGAAGTATCTTGAAGAAGTATGAAGTATAAGAAATATAAAAATATCCTTGAAGAAGTATAAGAAGTACTTAATCCTCGGAATATATAAGAAGTATGAAGTACCCTTAAGAAGTATTTAATCCTCGAATTATATATGAAGTATAAAATATCCTTGATGAGAGTGATAAATATTGCTTCTGTTCATGTGAAATTATTATTCCACTTTTGGTGAGGATTCTTCTTTGAGAAGATAAATAACATCAAATATTTTCTTGGGTATCCATAGTTGCCTCTGTTCTTTATCTATGAAGGAGAATCCTTGAGAAAATGTTGAATAATTAAATTGCATCTCTATTCTTATCTTGCCTTTGCCTCAAGTGGTAACCCTGCTAACTTCTGAATTTTTCTGCAAATTTCTGATTTTTTCTGGGATTTTTTGGGATTTTTCGGAATTTACGAACTTACGAATAGTCTTTGCGAACTTCCTGTTGCAAATTTACTGTTGTGAACTTACTGTTGAGAATAGTGCTGTGTATAGTGCTGCGAACTTAATGTTGCGAACATAGTGTTACGAACATAGTGTTACGAACTATGAATAGTTCTGCGAGTTATGAATTTTTCTGCGAAGTTTCGCGGTATTTTCCTGTAAAATTTTGTAAAATATTTGTGCGAACATAATACTTATGTAATGATTATGTTATGAAATGTTTATGCGATGCTTATGCCATGAAATGTTTATGCAATGCATTTATGATGCAAATATGATGCGAGTATGATGCTTGTATGATGCAAATATGATGCTTGTATGATGCAAGTATGATGCTTGTATGATGTGAATACTTATCTATTATAATGCATAGTTAATGTTTGTGTTACTTAGCTCATTTTGCTGCGGTAAAATTGATATATCTTTGAATTGCCTCTATTCATATAATTATCTTCGTAAGTTTATTTGTGTATTTTCTTATATAAATTCGTCTTTGATCGCGAATGAAATCGCCTCTTTTGCTATGACTTCATGATATATATTCTTGTAAAAATTCTTCAATGATATTGATGGAATTGTCTTCTTTGATATATATTGTCTTCAAAATTCTTCAATAATCTTGATGGAATTGTCTTCTTTGATATATATTGTCTTCAAAAATTCTTGATGATCTTGTGAAGTTGTCTTCTCTTCAAAACTTCATGATGTATATTCTTGTATAATTTCTTCAATGATTGTAATGAATTTCATTAATTGCTGTGGTCTTATCATGCCTTCCTAAGTAAAGGTATTATTTTGCCACCTCTTTTGTAGCGACAAAATCGGGGACGTTCTTACACTTTCATGCAAAAACCCATTGATCTTGCCTTATCTTTTTTGTATAGTATTTTATCCTCTTCAGGAATTGTTGCGACAATATGACAGGTCTAAATATTCTTGCGAACATAAAGTCCCATGACATTGCCGTCTTGCGATGAAATCGCAGGACGTCTCTACACTTTCATGTAGTGACCCATTGATCTCATCTTAACTTCTTTATTATGTTCTGTGAGTTCTTTTTTTTTTTTCCCTGTTTCTAGCGCCAATTATGTAGTTGCGGATTATCTCACAACTACACACTCAATAAAATCCATGAATTTAATATGATGATCTCAATTATTTGATGTGAAGATGAAGATTAAAGTACTAAAATTATAAAAAGAGACACAAAGATTTTTACGTGGTTCGATCAATGTGATCTACATCCACGGTGCTTCACTAATGATTGTATGTGATTATATGATTTTACAATTGAGACTCCATTAATGAATATTTGGAGCTCTAGAATTTTGGGGAAGAAGATGATAAAGAAAATAAATCCCTCTCTAAAATTTTCTCTCTCCTCCTAAAATTATCCTCCTTAATCAAAAGATCTCCCCCACTTCTCATGCCTAAATGGCTATTTATATGATTTTACAATAGATGACAGTTGTGTTGTCCCGCCATTTCGGATTTGAAGATTTTCTTGCGAACCTTCGTGGCTTCCTTTGCTCGCAAAATGTCCTTCTTGCTCGCAAAATATTCTTTGCTCGCAAAATGTATTTTCTCTCCACAATTTCGTAAGTTATTATTTGCTGTGATATTCCGCTCCTACATCCTTGGACAATCTTTAACTAGAAATGCACATTAATAATTCTTATTTTCCATATATAATTAAAAACCTTAATTAAAAGATTCTTAACTTATTTAAATTCGATCTTGGGATTTACTACCTTCTTAGCTGTTAAGGAATATCTTAGAACAATAAAAGAATACACATTAATACGCGCGTTCGAAGTGTGACGACATCTTACTCTTGCAAGTCCTTTTTCATACTTACTCACTTGAAACCGATTTACCACACTTCCAAACAAGTTTAGAATTGGTTCATCCGACTTTCAAGAACTATGTGATTAACCAAGTAACACTCAATCACAAACCATGGGTGTAACGGTTCTACCAAAACAAGTTTCGGTTTTACCTCCATGTGAGTACTGTGCATAGTCACACTAGCATACCAAAGATACGACTTACTAGGTACTAGGATCGGTTCCCCACATATATTTTGTATCTAACTTGTATGCACTGTACATGTCCATAGGATCGATTCCCCCTTGCCTAAAAATGTGTTGCACATGTTCATAGGATGGTTCCCCTTTCTTCTATAAAACTTGATGCACCTCATACAAGGATCGGTTCCCCCTTGTGATATACTGCACCTCTTCATAGGATCTCCCTGTAAGATCAGAATATCGCAAGAAGGACACATTTGCGAAGTTTGATCAACAACACTTTGCGAGCGTCGCAGAATGATTTGAAGAATGACGTAATAGGTGACGATGGCAGAAAAATAAGAAAAGTGTGATGACTCTGCAATGATTAGAGTGTTTGCAAAGATTAACAATAGAACTCTTGCGAGAATATCGCAAGTCAGATCCAAAATTAAAGGACAGATTAGCTGTCATCTACAATGTAATTCCCTATATAAAGAGTTGAACCGGCATAAGGAGAGATGGATATTTTTCGAGTGTTGAGCAAGTCATTAGGAGAGAGAAATTCCGGAGCGGTTTTTAATTCCTTAGCTTTATTTCCTTTCTTTCTTGTAAAATTTGTGAAGTTAATCAATAAAAATTGTGATTATCGATCTAAAAATGATTTGATTGTATGAATTCTTGTGAGGGTGTAGTGTGGGATTTCCTGCTGCTACATATTGGTACTAGAAACTGGGATGTTGATAGTGTGAAGATTAATATTGTGATTTAAAAGAATTTGGAGTAGTTGGTGAAAAGTTTCATATAATTTTCAATAATTCATTAAGATTAAAGAGATGGCTAGAAGAAGAAATGCTTCAAGACAACCAACAACTGTGAGAATGAGTAAGAGACTTGCTGGAGAAAGAAGAAACGAAACTGGAGAACCATCAAGAATGCATACAAGAAATGATGGAGAAAATCAAATTCAACAACCAATTCAGCATACACCAACGCAAAACAGAGCTATGGATTATGATAAAGTGAGTGTACACACCTGGCAGTCAAATTCAGCAGATGAAACGGAGGAAGAACGACAATTGAGAAATGATAGACGAGTAGAGGAGGATCAAGAACCAGTTGGAGGTATAATTCATGGAAATGAAGAGATTGAAGCGTTAGAAGCATAGATACAAAGAATACACGAAGAAAGGATAATAGAAGTAGAAGAACGTGCTAATTTGACAAGGCATAATCATGAGTTTAGAATGGAGTATATGAGACTACAAAATAGAAGGTCAAGAAGCACTACAAGATCAAGTTCAAGATCAATCAGAAGGGAAGAAAGACGAAACTCACTTGTAGAAAATGTTGATGGAAATATTCGGAAGGAGGTGCAAAATCCAGATGAAGAACGTCGCGAAAATAGAGAAATGATTGAAGATCGATACATTCCCCATGGCGAAATTCCTCAAAACAGGCAGCGTCAAGAACGAAATAACCAAGGTGATGAAGAAAACCAAGAAGAAGGAAGAAGAATATTACATGGGAGAGAAAATCGCAGAAATGAGCAAGTAATTGAAGAAGAAATCGAGAGACATTATGCTGAACAAGCACGTTTAGCCTGCGAGAGAGAGATATTGATAGGAGAAATGGAGGAAAGAGAACTCCAAGAAGGAATACGTCAGAACAGCCATGACAATCTATAAAGAAGATGCGAGAAAAACCGCAACAATGCTAATATCAATGAAGAATATGATAGAATACAAAGGAGAATCGAAAGACAACAAAGAGAGTTAATAAGGAGTGAGCAAAATCGCAGAAGAGAAAATGAGAGATATAATGGTGTGCGAATTCATGAAAGAAATGAAAGAGAAGATCGCAAAAAAAATATAAGAAGAAAATGATGGGGAAGAAAATCAAAATTTCGCAACACAAAACAGGAAAGAACGTAGGAGAAGAGAAGAAGAATTAAAGAGACCAATGGGATTAGCGTCCGGGGTAAATGAACAAATCTTAAGAGAACTGGCAGAAATAAGAGGAATGCCGAATACTAGTAGAGAAGGAGGTAGGAGACAATTGAATGAAGCTATAAAAGAATCTGCGAAAACTCCATTCACACAAGAAGTACAATTAGGAGGAATACCCCCAAAGTGCAATCTGCCTGCATTAACTAGCATTTTCGACGGAACAACATGTGCAATTCAACACATCAAGGCGTATGTAAGGTTTATGCTACAGTGGGAAAATCATGATGTTTTATTGTGAAAGTATTTCGCATCCATCTTAACAGGGGAGGCGCTGAAGTGGTTTGAAGGTTTGCCCAAGAATACGATAACATCTTTAAACCATTTGCAGACTACATTCTTAGGGGAATACATAAGTAACAACTCTTCGCGACCCGGCATTGAAGATGTATTTGGATTAAAACAAAGAATTGGTGAAAGTTTGAAGCATCTAACCATAAGATGAAAGACAATGTGTAGTGAAATGGCTGGACGTGTTGATGAGAGATATCTCATCTTATCATTCATTAACGCAATGTTCGCAACCAATCTATTGTACATTCAAATTTTCAGAATGAATAATACAATCACAATGACTGAATTACGGGAGCTGAAGGAGGAGTATATTGCCCTTGAATAAAAACAGAATGAAATAGAATCATATCCCGTTGCGAATACAAGCTCAGTAGCAACAAATGCGAGTTTGCTACCAAAGTTTATAAATGCAGTGGCGAACACTTCGCATGTACAATAAGAAAAGAGTATGGAGAATAATCAGCAGAAAATATTAGCAATGGGAAGCCGTGACCAAGAAAAATTTGAGAAAGAAAGAAACTTCTATAGTCGAGGTGGAAATAACAAAATACAAAGACTTGATCATCCGCATGAAAGTTATGGAGGACAAAGACAAAATTATCAGAGAGGATTGGGAAGTCAAAAAATGATATGGGAGGAGATCAAGATGCCGCCTTTGAATACTAGTGTGGAAAAATTTTGGGAAGAAATAATTTTAATGGAGAATATACCAACACCCTGAAACATGGGAAAAGAACCGCTTCCAAATAGCAGGAGCCAAGAATTTTTCTCTTATCATCACTTTCATGGAAATTCTACAAATGACTGCAGAAATATAAAGAGAATTATTCTCAGGATGATAGACCAGAGAAATCTAAATCATTTTCTAATTGGGCATCCTCAATCTCAACTCTTACCACCACCGCCAGAAATTCGCAAGGTAAACGCAACAAAAAGAGGAGAAACATTTGTCATAGAAGTTGGAGCGAAGGAAAAAAATCTATTTTGTAATTCTATTGTACATTCATACAAGACAATCGAAGATTTCCATGACAATGTTCTAAGCAGAGTTTTCGCAAGAGATATTGATGGGAGAGAAATAATGAATATTGGGAAAGCTTCGCCATTAGAAGAGAGGAAAAAGCAGACAATTTATTTCACTGCACAAGAAGTACCTGAGCCTGGAGAAATGCATGACAATTCATTAGTGGTAAGATTAAAGATAACCCAAAACCAAAAGAAGATGGAAAGGGGGATGAAGATGATGATGAGGATGAAGCTGAAGCTGAAGATACATGGGCAATTAATAGAGTCTTAATTAACACGGGAAGTTCTGTGGATATCTTATTCTACCATACTTATAAGACTATGGGAGGTAGAGATGAGGATCTAATACCTTCAACTTATAAAATCTATGGTTTTAATGGTACTGCCAATAAGCCTAAAGGGGAATCACTATGGGAATTCCATTAAAGGGGATATCCTCTAAGATCCTATTCTATATATCTGATGTAGAATCTCCCTATAACGCTTTAATTGGACAACCTTGGCTACATGGGATTCTAGGCGTGGCATCAACCTTCCACCAATGCATCAAGTTTCCTCATCCCAATGGTATTGGAGTCATAAAAAGAGATTCGGTAGAGGGTAAGAAATGTTATGAGATTGATATGGATGTAGTTGCAGGATTTTCCACACTATACCCTTGTTAAGATTTTGCTATAATCAACTCATAGTTGAAGATGAAAAACGACACTTTATTATTTTGGTTTCAGAAATGTTTACAGAAATGGAAGAATTCAAGATTACAACTATTCTCTTGAAGTTTCTCTCTCCTCAATACTTTTTTAACTCTCAAAAATACATCATCCTTTTCTGGATACATTGTTTTTTTTTACTCGATCAATATGTATTAAAAAACGAAAAAACTGTACAGGGGGAGCCTTACTAGAGCATAGACGTTAGGCCATCCCTAGAAGAAGACTCATTTGAAGCGAAAATAAACCTCACCAGGCCACTCATAAATTTTAGTGGACACTGGCCTTCCCTCATAAAACTCAAAGATATCCTCGGCCAACAAACATGCTTGTTTAGCCGAGGCATCAGTTGAAAATTTAACTTCCCTATAGCTATGAATGTATCTAATATTGTCATAAAAAGATCTAGCCATTCTCCACTTCTGCATAAGCTTCCACGGTAATTGTCCATCCTCAAAAGCTTGAATGCAACTTCTCGAATCCGACCGAACACACAGATTTTTAATATTCCAGCTCTTAGCCAACATCTCTCCGTAAATAATAGAACATACCTCAGCATAGAAATTTGTTTGCCAACCTAGGCCAACCAAAAGGCTACCTAGAACTTCCGCATTAGAGCCACGGAAAGTGACTCCGCAACCTGCCTGGCCAGGGTTGCCAAGTGACGCACCATCACAATAGATTAAAATTTCACCTGGATTCGGAGGCCACCAAGTAATCTCCAAAGGAGTAGAAACTCGACAAGCCCTATGCGCCACCTTGAAAAAATTTAAAATCCGCAAGTCATCTTCCTTGTTGTACATGTAGCCCTTCATGCGTAGCGAATTATCATGAATCAATTGATATACCCGGCCTTTAAAACCAAGCCAATCCACCATAGCCTCCTCAAAATAAATTTTGTTCCTCAGCTTCCAAAGCTCCGTGGAAATTGCAAGGTGAGTCACCAGCCATAAGTCCTTAACCATCCTACTATGACCCTTAGCGACCTTATAGGAATCAACAAGATCTTCCATAGGCTTCAACTTGAATATGCCCATTGCCCAAGCCCAAATACGCCTTGCAAACCTACACTGCCACGATATGTGACGCATAGATTCACCATCCCTCCTACAAATGCGACATATAGTTGGCATAGGCCTTTTTGTTTGTCTGATAACATTGTGGTCCGTAGCACAACACTGACTCGCCCAAATCTTCCAGTATTGTACACTCAAAGTTGGGTGCACAACACTTCTTGAAAACAAAACAACATGAGGCTGTAAATCCGCACGAGTTCTAATGGCCTCCTTGGCTGATTTAACCGAGAACACCCCTTTTCTGGATACATTGATTCTATATTTATAGGGTAGTTACATAGTGGATGACAGCTAAGTTTTCCTCTTATTTCAGGTTGATTTTGCGATTGTATCGCGATAGTTACAATGTTAAATCTTGCAAGTTTTATAACCATCGCAGAACTAACATGCTTTTCTCAAGTTTTCTTCAGTCGTCAGGTATTACGTCTCTCTTTTGAAGGCTTTTGTGACACTCGTGAAATGTTGATATAAAATCTTGCGGTGATGCTCGCTATGAAGTGTTGTTAATCTCGCAGAAAATAGATGTAGCGATATTCTGGTCCTACATCTTGCCTCTTCTCATGTCTTTTCTGCGAAGAATAGAAGATCATGAGAATTTTAAAATGCTGCAACTATTTATCTTTTCAGATTTCCCTGTTCTGACACGTTTCTGTACCCTTCGCCAGCTGTTTTCACATATTCTCTCTTCTAATGAATTTATGACACGTCCTCTCTAACCGTTGCGATCTGACCGTTCATGTATTTTCTTAGCATTTATTGCGTTCATCTTCTCGAGAAACCTCTTCTTCTATAAATACTCCTTTCATTATTTTCTTTTCCTCTTTTTACTTTCTTCTTCTTTCTCTGCGTAACTTCTCTGCAAGTTTACTGTTCTTCCGTAAATTGCGCGTTTGTCATCGATGTGGTTTCTTTCTTATTTTTCAACCTTTTCTTTCATTCCAATACTCAAAAATGGTTGCTGCTGGTGCTAAAAACTTGACTGCTTTTAATGAGATGCGAGAAAAGCTCAAAAGTAAAGGTTTTACCTTGTCTACAATTCCAGGTCAAAGCCCTAGATCTGAACTTTCTATCAAACTATTTTCTGATCATCAATGCTCTCGCCAGAAAATCATAGTATTGCTAGGTCAACTTGAAGCTGGTCTTCCACTTCCTCTCTATGACCCAGAACTCCTATTATTCTATCAAATAATATCTGACGAGAGGTTCTTGCGAGCAATATATCAATTAGGTGGAGATTTTATCAGATTGCTGCTTGAATATGCTTATCGCGGTGCTGATAAAGGTTCTCTCTATCCCGAAGCTCCAAAGAATCCTCAATTTAAGGATGTTCCCATTGTCTCTACAGATTATACTATGGAAAATTTCTTCAAAAATTACAAGATAGTTCCTATGAAGAGGGATAGTACTTGTTGGGGTGTCCGCTTGAAGAAAGAAAATGTCGCTGATGATGAGGCTCTTATGTTAGACATTGATTGTCATACACCTATCAATCAAGGCCCTCGCCACTCCAGCGATGATAAATGGTTTATCTTTCAGTTATGTCTTGAAGGTCCTTATATATCTGGTTCTCTCCCATTACCTGCAAATATATCAGAGTGTGAGCCATGGGTCTTCAACTGGCCTGAAAGATCTAAAAAAGTATATCCTCTCAACTTTTTGCATTATTATTATTCACTATCTTCTTCATGTTTTTATATTCTCGCTAATTATTTTGATCTTTCTCAGATTGAGAGAATGAAGCTCAGATACCAATCTTTTAGGAAGCCCATCACTTTCTTAGCTCTTAAATCTTTCACGGATGAAGTAAGAAATATCTGTTCATAAATTTTAACAATATATTGTTGCCCATATTTCTTATCTTCATCTGTGCTCGCAGGAAATTGAAGAACTAGCGCCGATAAAACCCGTGAGAACTAAGGAGAAACCTTCAAAGGATAAATCTACTGTTCCTCCTAAAGGAAAATCTTCTGCCCCTCGCAGTGAAGAATCTAGCGATTAGGATAAATCTGTTGTTCCTCCCAAAGGGAAGCCTTCTTCTCCTCGTGGTGAAGAATTTGGCGATCCTCCTTTGAAGAAAAGGAAAACCCGACCTTCTGATAGGTGTCTAAAACACCTATATATTTATCTATTGTTTATGCTTTCTCTGCTAGTTTTCTTGTAAATTATGTATCTTATGTTTGTTTTTGAGTATTTAGGTACTTTGGAGTCATTTGGAACAGAAGAAGAAGAAACAGTGCGAAAGCTTCATCTCATGTGCAATGGCTATTGGAGACAACCTATTTCTCATTATTTGCTTTAATTTCTTCATCTCTGTCTGAAAAGTATGTCGGCTTTAGTGATGCGAATTCTGTCTGAAAATCACGACAACTTTAGTGATGATTCTCGTTGAAGAGAAGAAGTGAATATGAGGAGTAAAGGGGCAGCTGCCGTTGGTGAAAGAATTCGAAAAGATCGAAAGCGTCATGCACAGGCGAGCGTCCATTTGGAGCGAAAAGGAGCACAAATGAACTATTCACAGGCGAGCAGAACTATACTTGGAGTCGGCTAAGAATGTGCACAACAAGAAGACAAATTGGCAGTCGGTTATGTGAAACCGACAGGTCAAATGATAAAGGGGGTGGCTGTATCATCAGTGGGTCCAAATATCCACTCCAATCTACTACACAACCCTGGATCGAACTCCTCTTTTCATTACATTTTTACCTGAATTTTAAAGAAGAGAACTTAGAAGTAAGGGATGGCTGCGCCATTAATTAGCTGGAATCAGGGATGAGATTTAAGCAACAACAAATTGGTTGCTGTTAATAGTAGAGAGAGTGGTTGAAACTCAGGAGAACAAATTTATGAGAATTAACTAAGGGTTGAAACTCAGGGGACAAATTGGTTGCTGTTGAAGATTTGGTACAACAAAGAAGTGATTCGAGTTGATTTGGAGATGCTGGTGGTGATATTATGCGATGGGTATGCTTCTGATTTAGAGTTTGAACTTTGAATCTGAGTTGAGCAGCCGTTCACGGGTCTCTGATGGAGATTAGGGTTTGAATTGATACTGTTGAAACGATTCAAATGGGGGTGTTTTGAAGCTGGTAGAGTGTGATTGCAGCTGAATTGCATCGCAGGGGAAGCTAGAAAACTGAGCAGCTGCTACTGTGAATGAATGGTCCATGGCAGTTGGATATGAGATTGCTGCTGAAGCTGTTACAGCTGGGGGACTCGACAGTACAGAGCTTGGTATTGAGACAATGGTGCTGTAGCAGCAAAGGCAAGGTTGAAATGGAATGTTAGGTTGCTGAGGGAAATGGTGAGATGTACATGGGAATTGCAGGTGTAGTCACGACCTAATGGACCTGTTTCTGGAAGCTATAGGTAAAATTGAAATTGGCAATGGCTCAACAGGTGAGGGAAATGTGAAACTGAGTAGCAGATGGAATTGGTGGAAGATGTTTGCATTTGATTCAAAGAAAGAAAGTAAAGCAGCTGGAGTGCTAAAGTCAACAGGAGTTGCATGTGACATTGGAGCTGTTCGTTGTGGCTATGCAGCTGTGAAGAGTTTGTTGTGGTGTTTGTTTTACAGGTGCAGCTGCAGATTAGTGAGGTACATTGAGCTGGGTAGACTCGCAGTGGCGATGCTTGAGGCGACATATGGCAGGAGGAGATGGTGCTTATGGGCTGTGTTCGAGTATCTGGAAGCTGTGCAAGTGTGTAGCATTGCAGCCAAGCCATTGAGAAGGTGGAACCAGTAGATTCTCGAGGGTTCATGGCAATACTGCTGTGACTTGCTGGCATTGAACTCGAGACGGTGAAGACGTGCTGAGTTACGAGGGAGAAAGTGCAGGCGATGGGAGATTTGGAGCATTGCAGGTATGAAGCTGCCATGGTCAGGGAAGGAAAACAATGTCGTTGGTACTGTATTGCAGCTAGAAGTGGTAGGTCTGTAGCAGGGCATTGCTGTTGAGCTACAAAGGTGGATTGCAGTGCAGTCAAGAAGGTGGCGTATGCGGTTGATGGTAGGTGGAGGTCACTGTGACGGTATTGGAGCAAGTGGAGCTCGAGGCGAATGGTGATGCATCTAGAAGCTTAAAGCAAAGAGTTTGTTTGACAGATTCAAGCGAGAGTTCAAGGATTGTTACGAGGTGATGGCTAGGTTGAGAAAAAGATTGAGGTCAAGAGCAAGGAGTGGAGCTCAATGAAATTGATGAACGTGAATGCTTTGTGATATAATGAGGAGATACAACAGATGCTGGAACTGTGAAGCTAAAGTTGTTGCAGCTGAGCTGCAGTATGGCGGTGGTTGAGACGAACTGAATTGTGTTTGAGCTAAGCAGGCTAGGATGCTATTGAGTGATACTGCAAATGGAAGTCTTGATGCTGTGCTGTGGATTTGGCAAAGTAGCTGAACTGTGGTAACTATGGAGTGCAGCTGCGAAAATGCAGTGAGAATGGAGAGCCAGTGAGCATACTTCCGGTTGCCGGATTTTGGAACCGAAAGTGGGTATCATAATGTTTCACTGAATCATGAAGGGGGTATGAGTCGAATAGAAGAGTTGGAGGCTGGATATGGGAGATACGAGTCACGCTTTTGGGTACGTTTTCGCAAGAACAAGGAATTGGTTTAGATGGTATTTTGTGAATGTGTGAATTGTAGAGAAATGGAGTTGAGCTGCTGGGAGTGTGCACTTGCCTGGTGATGTCTTTCAATGGTTCAAGCGATCGGAGAAATTTTCCATGACCGGATTAAGCAGGTGGCGGATGTGATGACGTCAGCAATTCCGGTGGGCATTTTTGGACCCAAAATTTCAGAGACATATTTCTCTTGTGTGGCCTTGGTGAGCACATGGGATGTGGGCTTTTGAGTTATGACCTAGTTTAAGGAAAAAAAGGCTACAAAAAGGAAAACTTCTACACTTTGTTCATCACGTATTTTCTATTCTACTTGGAGTTTTTGCAGAGAGCTGGAACTATGGTTTGCTTCCTTGTTTCATTTTTATTTTCATTATTTCATTTATTATGAACTCCAATATTATGAGTAACTAAAACTCTCTTTGATTAAGGGCGATTTCGAAGCCCGAAATATGAATCTATATTTGATATGAAATAACTTGTTCACTTGCATTCATTTATGTTATTGATTGATTTTCTACTATTCTAATATCGTCTATGGATTATTTGTTAAGGGTTTAAGTTCGAAATTGAATCATTAATTCTTAATCTATTTGCTAGTTTAGATTTTCTTCGACCCGTAATTGTCTAGAGAAGATAAACACAAGTAGCAATATGTGGGTACTGATGATGGGACTTTGTTAAGTGTCCATATGTAGAAATCAACACTAGTAGGTGATTCATGCTTTTGAGTTCATCACTAGGAGCAACCTTATCTCACAGAACTTAGAGCATTTGTTTAAGTCAAACCTAGTAAGCGTACCTCTAGGAAACTTGGCAAGTAGGAACCGGTAGTCGAGCGCTTCCGTATCCGGTGAGCTAGGAGATAGTAACGGAATAGTTGAGCGTACTAATTATTCTAGGGTTGTTAGTAACATGATAATGTGAAGAACATAGCTATCTATCAATTTGGTTTGAATTTCGTGGTCTAGAATGAACCTTTAATCAATTTCATCTCATATTTGAATACATTTTACATTTTTCAGATTTTCTACAACACAATCATCTTTGCTAAGAGTATTTACATAAAAACTTAGACTTCATTCCTCCCATGGGACGATCCTGCTTACATTATACTACTTGCTAGTGTAAAAGTAGAGAAATATTATTTTTGCGAGATTCGACACATCGTCACCTTCTTCTTATTCAACTCCTCAACCCACTTCATAAAATCCACTTCATAAAATGATAATGTGAAGAACATAAGACTAACATCTACACCTAAATTAGTTATGGCGTTATCAAGAATCTTCGCAGCCCAAGCAAACTCATCATCGCTATTAATAAGGAGACGAGATCGAACTTGAGTTTCCCTCGCAAGAAGATCTTCATTCTCGCGGATAAGCATATCTCTTTCCATTTGAACATTAAGAAGAGTTTTATGGAAGTTTTCTAGGGTCTTGGAGCCATTTTTAACGGCAAGATCTTTCTCGTCAATAAGATCGCTATTCCTTTTTCTTAATCTATCTACTTCTTTCTTCGAATCAAGATAAAAGCGCTTATACTTGTTGGTCAAACCTAAATTGAATCTGTGTTCAATTTTTAAGAGATTAAATTTGTATTTAAGTTCATCTATGGAGAGGGATTCAATCATATCATCTGAGAAATTACTTAAAGAATTATTAAGGCGAGCAAGAAGGGTATTATCATCTACAGGGTCAGGAAAAGATTGGAAGAGTGTAGCCTCATCAGTAAGACCATAAATATCTGCAAAAATGGTTGCTTGAATAAGCTGCGATAGGGTGAGAAGAATTAAAAGAGAAAAGAAATAAATCATACCATAGAGTTGTTGATTGGCTTTACCAAGATCAGAGATTTTTTGCTTGTCAACTGAAGCTTCAGTCTCCAGCTGCTTATTTTTTCTGCGAAGTTCAATAACTTCAGCTTCTAGTTTTTCTTTATCCTGACGAAGATTAGCAACTTTCTTTTCATAAATAATACGCCTATTTTCTAAATCAGAAGCAACAGCAAAAGCGGCTCTTCCAACCTGCGATAGAACTATATAAATCAATTTCTGACAAAAATATCAATAGATACACAAAAAGGATGAACAAGTGAAAACATACTAGGCTTCCAAGTGAATTTAAAAGACTTGGAGTCAGCGATCTTGAAACCCCACGAAGGGTATCACTGTCAGCTAGTATGGGAGCATCGTAGACATTGGCGAGGGACTGGGATATTTCATCAATATCTTCATCCCCGTACTCATTTGGGATACCAAACATATTCTTGCCAATTTTTTTGGATAGATGATCCATCGAAGAATCAGATGAAGAAGAATTCTTTATAGAAGGGAATCTGTTATCATTGAAATCCTCGTTATTATTATCCTTGTCAAAATCAACACTTGGATTTTATGAAGTGGGTTGAGGAGTTGAATAAGAAGAAGGTGACGATGTGTCGAATCTCGCAAAAATAATATTTCTCTACTTTTACACTAGCAAGTAGTATAATGTAAGCAGGATCGTCCCATGGGAGGAATGAAGTCTAAGTTTTTATGTAAATACTCTTAGCAAAGATGATTGTGTTGTAGAAAATCTGAAAAATGTAAAATGTATTCAAATATGAGATGAAATTGATTAAAGGTTCATTCTAGACCACGAAATTCAAACCAAATTGATAGATGAAATTGATTAAAGGTTAACACTCTTATGATTTCCCTGAATTATTTCCTAATTGAATCATCCTCTTATGTACTAATTTGGTTGTCATTTTCTCGCAGCATCCGAAAAAAACTATCGTAAAAGATTTGATGAGTTAGAAGAAGAGAAAAACCAACTCGCCGGAAGTCTATCTTCTCGTAATGAAAAGTATTCTAGATTGAAGGAAAAATTGAAAATCTCATCTTCAAATTTTAGCAATGCCCTTCTCCGTGTTCGTAATGACGTTGTTAAACTAGTCTGTAATGATCATGGTATCCCTCATTCTATATACCCCGATATTGCAAAGGAAATTCCAGCTGATTCCCCAAATTTAGTTATCTCTGATAGCGAAGCTGAGGAGTCTAGCGAATACAATGAAGAATTATCTGGCGAGGAAGAGAGATCTGACGTGGATAGAGATAATAATGATAATGATGGGGAAGATAAATCCGGTAATGAAGAGAAATAAAAGAGCTCCGATGAAGGTGGTGATGGATCTACTTAGTCTTGTTTCTTCTCTGTTTCTTCATTGTAAATTTTGTACATTTATTTTTTTTCTTCTCGTAACATCGTTGCGAGCTTCTCCAACTTGATGTGTAAACTTCTTTTGCTTTTATCTGTTATGAATTAGAAAATAATTCTTTTTCTGCAACATAATCAATCAATCATAATTAGTATCCTTTAATTATTTGTATAAATGTATTATCTATGCAATTTTATCATATGATTGATGAATAATAATTTCATCATTCTATGCATTCCCATACTTGCCTCTATTATTCATCTGCAATATGAAAAAATTGAGTAGAGATTAGATATTAGTTATGAATCAAATTAAATTTTCCTCATTATCGGCGATGTTATCGCTAGATATAATCGCATAATTTTATGATTTCTGCGTAGAATCGCAAATCTCATAAATTCTGCGATCATTATCGCAATAATCTTATGGTCTTATTATGCCTTCCTAATTAAAGGTCTTATTTTGCCACATCTTTTCTTTTTGCGACAAAATCGCAGGACGTCTTTACATTTGCATGTATTGACCCATTGATCTTGTCTTATCAATACTTTTTCAACATCTCTGCGACAATATGATAAGTATAAACTCTCTTGCTTGCGATGAAATCGCAGGACGTCTTTACACTTGTTAAATGTAAAAACCCATTGATCTCATCTTAAATTTTCTCTTTTGGCTATTTTCCTATGTATAACTTTCGCCACACAACAATATGACAGGCCTAAATGTTCTTGGGATCATAAATCCCCATGACATTGCCGTCTTTAGAAACTTATCAGCTCCCTAATGGATGGTGCCGCCCTTATCCCCCTGGTTGCCCCTTCAAGGAGAGCACATCGTCCATACAAGACTAGCTCCTCCCATCCAGATTTTCCAACAACCAGCTGTTTTCGCAGCCTCTTGTCCTTTATGCCTATATGCCTTATAGTTACAAGACTGCACCCTAAGTGGGGTTTTCTTCAGGCCAAGTGCATCATAGTCAAGACTTACCAATAATGTCCAGGGTAGTTTCGTACGCCCAGGGCACCCTTGGCTCAACCGTGTACCTCGGCGCCTTGGTCATACCTTGCACTTCTTAGAAGAGGTCCTTAGTAATCCAATCAGGGTATAACCGTATATAATTGGAAATCCAAGATCCCTCTCCTGGATAGGTTTTCTTTAACCCCAACATCTGCATAACTCAGGTTCCAGCAGTGGTATAACCTTATCGCTGAGTCATGTCAAGAGATACCCCCTTATATGACGCACTATTAGGTCTTACATTTGCCTCTTGCGAAATTGTATTCGCTAACTAAGATGCACGCCATAAAGGTTCGTCCCATTCTATTAATATATGCGAAATTTTATTCACGTTTCTCACGAGCATTGTAACTCTGATAAAATTTCATTTCTTTGATTTTCTTGTAAAATTTTGCAATTTTTTCAAACAGAGTACTCTTTTCAATTTCATTTTCTTCAAACAAATTCTGCATAAGCTTCTTTAAATTTTATTATTTTACCTTTCTACTAACTATCTTTTGGTTCTGCTTTTCTGTTACGTTTTGCTCTTTCTTCTTTATTTGCGAGCTGCTCGCCATTTTCTTCCTCTCGCTGCTCTATTGAATCAATCATCAATCTTTCAGCTATCTGTTATTGCTTGATGTTGTACTTCCAATTGCTCTTCTTCTCAGCTCTTTCTTCGCAAGATTTTATATCAATCTCATAAGATTTCTTGCTTTCTCCCCAATCTCCCTTAATAACTCCAACACCATTAGGATGAGGAAATTTAACACACTGGTGGAAAGTAGATGCTACACCTAATATCCCATGTAGCCAAGGTCGACCAATCAGGGAGTTGTAAGGTGATTCAATGTCAACAAAACAGAACAAGATCTTGGAAGTTATCCCTTTCAATGGAATCCGCATTTCAATTTCCCCTTTTGGTTTATTAGCAGTACCATTAAAACCATAGATTTTATATGTTGATGGAATTAGATCTTCGTCTTTTCCACCCATGGTCTTATAGGTATGATAAAATAGTATGTCAACTGAGCTGCCTGTGTCTATCAGAAATCTATTGATAGCCCAAGAATCTTCATTTTCATCATCATTTCCTCCATCTTCTTCTTCTACTTGCTTTGGATTTATCTCTAATCTTACTACCAATGGATTATCATGCTGCTCGCCAGGTTCTGGTACTTCTTGTGCAGTGAAAGATATAATTTGTCTCTCGTGATATTCATTATCTCTCTTCCATCTGTGTCTCTCGCGAAGACTTTGCTTAGAATATTATCATGGAAATCCTCTATTGTTCTGTGTGAATGTACAATGGAATTACAAAACAAATTCTTTGCCTTATACCCAACTTCTATTACGAATGATTATGCTCCTTTTACAGTATTTACCCTGCAAATTTCTAGTGCTGGAGGCAATCGCTGAGATTGTGGCTGTCCTATTAAAAAGTGGTTTAGCTTTCCTTGGTCAATCATCCTTAAAATTATTCTCTTTACATTTCTGCAATCATTTACTGTGTGACCATGAAAGTGATGGTAAGGACAAAATTCTTGACTACGATTATTAGGATGTGGTTATTTTCCCATATTCCATGGAGAGGGTATATTTTCCATCAAAATGATAGCTTCCCAGATATTTTATATACTAGCATTTAGAGGAGGCATCTTAATTTCTTCCCATATTATCCTCTGATTTCCTTGGCTTCTGAAATTGTTTTGCCTCTGTCCACCATAAGTTTCTTGTGGTTGATCAAGCCTTTGAATCTTATTATTCCCTCCGCGGTTGTAATAATTCTTCTCCCTTTCATAATCTTCTTGATCTCGACTTCCCATAGCTACCAACTTCTGCTGGTTATCAGTCTCCACTTTCTCTTGTTGTGCTTGCGAGCTGCTCGCCACATTGTTAATCATTTTAGGAAGTAAACTCCCATTTGCTGCTACTGAATTGGTGTTCGCGATGGGATATGATTCCATTTCATTTTGTTTCTCCTCCAAAGCAATGTATTCCTCTTGTAGTTCTCGCAGTTCAGTCATAGTGATTGTATTCTTGACTCTGAAAATTTGTATGTACAGCAGATTGGTCACGAACATTGCATTGATAAAAGACAAGATAAGATATCTCTCGTCAACTCTTCCCGCCATCTCACTGCACATTGTCTTCCATCTTATGGTTAAATGTTTCAGACTCTCGCCAACCCTCTGTTTTAACCCAAACACATCTCCAATACCTGGCCGCAATGAATTGTTGCTTATATATGCTCCCATAAATGTAGCTTGTAAATGATCAAAAGAAGTTATAGTATTTTTTGGCAATCCCTCAAACCATTTTAGCGCCTCGCCAGTTAAGCTAGTTGCAAAATATTTACACAATACAACATCATGATTCTCCCATTACATCATACACCTAACATAAGCCTTAACATGTTGTACAACACAGGTAGTTCCATCAAAAATGTTGGTTAATGCTGGTAAGTTGCACTTTGGGGGTATTCCTCTTAACTGTACTTCTTGAGTAAATGGAGTTCTCGAAGCTTCTTCAATAGCTTCATCGAGTTGCCTTCTACCTCCTTCTTTTATGTTATTTATTATTCCCCTCATCTCTGCTAACTCTCTTAAAATTTGCTCATTCGCAGCTGAATTTGGTTCCATTGGTCTTTTCAGCGCTGCTTCCCTTCTTCTGCGTTGATGTACTTCTTGTCTTGCGAGATTTTGTATATCTTCATCTACATCCATATTTCTTCTTCTGCGATCTTCTACTTCAGCTTCTTCTTGCCATCGCAACTGATTATACTGTCTATTTTCTTCTCTGCGAATTTCTTCATTTCTCTTCGCTGTCTTTCTATTCTCCTTTGTATTCTATCATACTCTTCCTGAATATTATTATTATGGCGATTTTGCGTCCGTCTCCTTTCTCGATTTTCATGGTAATTTTGTCGTAATGCCTCTTGAAATTATTGTTCTTCTACTTTTTCCCTTAATCTTTCTCTCTCGCGAGCTAGTCGTTATTGTTCAACATAATGTCTCTCAATTTCTTCTTCAATTATTCTTCGATTTCTCTGGATCTCTCGCCCATGTAATATCCTCCTACCTTCTTATGGATTATCTTCATCATTTTGGTTGTCTCTTCCCTCTTGATTTCTGTTGTTAAGTATATTATCCAAATTTTCTCCACGCGGATCATGGCGATCTTCTACTACCTCTTCTTCTCTATGACGTTGCTCTTCATTTAGATTTTGCATTTCTTCTTGGATATTTCCTCTAGCATTTATTACTGGGTAATTTGGCCTTAATTCTTCCCTTACTGATCTTGAATTCGATCTAACAGCACTTCTTAATCTTCTATTTTGTAATCTCAAATTCTCCATTCTCAACTCGTGATTTTGTCTTGTTAAATTTGCACGCTCTTCCGCCTCTAATCTTCTTTCCTCTTGTATTCTTTTTCTTGGATTATTTGTTGTTTCATTTTCATCTCCTCCATGAATTAATCCTTCAACCATTCCTTGATTTCTTTCTTCTCTTCTTCCGTCTCTTAATTGTTGATCTTCTACATCTTCCATCGAGTCCGATCTCCAAGTATGCACACTCACTCTATCATAATCCATATTTCTATTTTGGATCGGTGTTTGTTGATTAGGTTGTGGGATTTGATCTTCTCCTTCAATCCTTGATCTATTTCTTCTTGTTCTTATCCTTCAAGAATCTCCTAATTCATTTGTTTCTTCTCCTGCAAGTCTTTTACTCCTCCTCACAGTTATTGGCGGTTCTGATGTATTTCTTCTTCTTCTAGTCATTTCTTCAACTCTAATAATTTCTTCAAATCTTCAAATTGTAATTAGATATTTCTTAACTTGATTCTCCCTATTTCTAGCGCCAAAATATAGTTGCAAGATTTCCCGCACTACACCCTTGTTAAGATTTTGCTATAATCAACTCATAGTTGAAGATGAAAAACGACACTTTATTATTTTGGTTTCAGAAATATTTACAGAAATGGAAGAATTCAAGATTACAACTATTCTCTTGAAGTTTCCCTCTCCTCAAGAATTTTTTAACTCTCAAAAATACATCATCCTTTTCTGGATACATTGAGTCTATATTTATAGGGTAGTTACATAGTGGATGACAGCTAAGTTTTCCTCTTATTTCGGGTTGATTCTGCGATTGTACCGCGATAGTTACAATGTTAAATCTCACAAGTTTTATAACCATCGCAGAACTAACATGCTCTTCTCAAGTTTTCTTCAGTCGTCAGGTATTACGTCTCTTTTTTGAAGGCTTTTGTGACACTCGTGAAATGTTGATATAAAATCTTGCGGTGATGCTCGCTATGAAGTGTTGTTAATCTCGCAGAAAATAGATGTAGCGATATTCTGGTCCTACAATGGAGTCATGCGAGGAAAGAGCTGCCAAGAAGGAGAATTGGAAATATAACATTAAGCAAAGACAAAGACGTGAGAGGTTGATGGTTGACACAATAGAGCAAAGAGAAGAAGGGATATTGCTGTAGTTACAGGAATTCCTACACTACACCCCTCACAAGAATACACAATTATCAACACATATTTGAAGATTAAAAACAACACTTTATTGATTAATTCTCAAAAATATTACAAGAAATAGAAGAAATCAAGAATACAACCGCTCACAAGAACTTTCTCTCTCCTCAAAACTTTCTCCAGACTCCAAAAAATGATCTCCCCCTCTCCGATTCTACAAGTTCTCTTTATATAGGGAAGTTATATAATGGATGACAGCTAAGCTGTCCTTTTGTTTCGGATCTGACTCGTGATATTCTCGCAGTAGTTATAATGCTAATTCTCGCAGATGCTAAAACCCTCGCAGGATCGTCATGCTCTTCTCGTGTTTCCACTACCATCATCCGTTACATCATTCTTTGAATTACTCCGCGACACTCGCGGCGTGTTATTGAAGAGCTCGCAGAAATGTTGTTTATAAACTTCGCGAGAATTTTGCTGTGGTGATATTCTGATCCTACATCTTGCCTCTTCTCATGTCTTTTCTGCGAAGGGGAAAACATCATGAGAAATTGAAATCTCTTGAAATGTCGCGGATGTATATCTTTTCACGTTCTTTTATTCTGACACGTATCTGCATCCCTCGCCAGATTTATTACACGTATATTTTTATCCATTCAACTTCTGACACGTCCTTTTCAACCATTGTGCTCCAACCATTCACGTTTTTTCTTTGCATTAATTGCACTTATTTTCTCGAGAATTTTTATCTTCTATATATATCTTCTTCACTCTTCATTTTTCTTCTTTTTTACTTTTTCTTCCTTCTCTCTGCAATATCTCTGCAAATTCACTGTTCTTCAGTAAATTCCATATTCGTTGCTGTTGCAACCTTTCTTTTTATCTTCTACTCTTTTCCTCATTCCCATACTTACTAAGAATGGCTCCTGCTGGTCGTAAAAATCTCATCTCCTTTGAGAAAATGCAAAAGAAACTTAAGGACGAAGGTTTTGCTTTATCTACCATTCCTGATCAAAACCCTAAAGCCGAACTTTCTATTAAATTATTTTCTGATCATCCGTGTTCTCGCGAGAAGATTATAATCTCGCTAGGTCAGCTTGAAGCTGGTATTCCCATTCCTCTTTACGACCCTGATCTCCCTTTATTCTATGAAATACTTTCTCATGCAAGGTTCTCATGTGCCATATATCAGTTGAGTGGGGATTGCATTCGTCTGATGCTGGAGTATGCTACTCGCGGTGCTGGTAAGAAATCTCTTTATCCTGATAAAGCGAAGAATACTAAATTCGCTGATGTTCCAATTATTCATGAGAAATATACTGTAGAGAATTTCTTCGCGATTTATGATATAATCCCCATGAGGAAAGATAGTACTTTTTGGGGTGTCCGCTTACAAATGAAGGATGACATTGCCGAATATAAAATTCTCATGTTGGATATTGACTGGCATCCGGGTAATAATCAAGGTCCACGCCATTCTAGTGATGATAAACGGTGTATTTTCCCATTATTTCTAGAGGGTCCCCACATCTTCGGTTCTCATGATTTACCTGCGAATCTCGCAGAGTACCTGCCATGGGTGTTCAACTGGCCTGAAAGGAATAAAGTGGTATGTTCTCTCAATATTTTGCATAAATTATCATTATCATCTTTCTCATGATTTTATACTCTCACTGACTACCCCAACTTTTCCATATTAACAGGCTAAAAACTAGCTATCAGAAGTTTGGGAAACCTAGTACTTTATCATCTCTTAAGTTACTCACAGATGAAGTAAGAAATATTCCTTTGTGATTCTTAACAATATATTGTTTCCTCTATTTCTTATCTTTATCTGTGTTTGAAGGTTATTGAAGAAATAAAACCTGTTAAAATTGTGAAGACCAAGGGAAAAGACAAAGGTGCTGCTCGCAAAGAAAAATATGGTGCTCATCTTTCAAAGAAAATAAAAGTGCAATCTCCATCTCCTTCAACTCCTCAATCTATTGAAAGTTCAAGTGATGATACTGATAATAATAATGATGATGATGATATTACTTCCGCGAAAGAATCTTCTCAACCTGAATCTTCTATGGCTCATTTATCTGACATTTTTATCAATATTATGCACACAATTGGTGATACTCCTCTGACCGATGCTTGCAAGTATGTCCCTGCTATTTGTGATTCCCCCATCTTAAAGGACAATAAATTTCTTCGTGGGGTCTCAAGATCTATATCTCCAAATTTCTTGCATTCACTCAATAGCTTAGTAAGTTTTCATACTAATACCTTTATTTTCTTTATTTTCACCTTATATTCGAAATTAATTCCTAAGAAATTCGTTGCATTCTTTCGCAGGCAGGAAAAGCTTCCTTTGCAGTCATCTCAGATTTGGAGAAAAGGCATGCAGTTCTCGCAAAGAAAAACGATAATCTTTGCAAAGAAAATGAAGAATTAAAGTCTGAATCTCTTACTCTTCGCAAAGAAAATGAAGAATTGAAATATGATTCTGTTAATCTTCACGAACAATTATAATATGGATCTACTGGCCTTCATGAGAAGATCAAACGATTGGAAACTAAACTCTCTTCTTCGCAGGATAAGGTTGCTAGTCTCCAAGCTGCGAACAATCAACTTTATGGTAAGAAAATTTTCTCTTTTTCTTTATCCCTGTATTTATTTATGTTTTCTTATTTAGTTAGTCCTCTTCGCATATATTTACGGCCTATCTGATGAAGCTGTATTCCTTCGTTATTTTCCAAATCCAATAGATGATGATACCCTCCTCAATCGCCTTAATGATTCTTTAAGTAGTCTTTCAGATGATCAAATCAGATATATTTCTATAGATGAACTTAGATCCAAATTTCTCGATATTTACAAAAAAGACCTCATTGCTAAAAATGGTGCTCAAGCTTTATCATATTTCCATAAAACTCTTCTCGATATTCAAATTGAAAAGGACAGACTTATCTGCGAGAATAATGCTCTTGTGAATATGGAAAATAAAGTTCGCTCCCATCATCTCATTAGTAATGAAGATGAGTTTGCTTGGGCTGCAAAGGTTCTTGGTAACGCCCGGAATAACTTAGGTGTAGATGTTAACAAACACATCTCGATGGCACTTCCAGTCTTCAATCATCCCCTCAGAAACTGTTCGACCGGTCATGACGCTCATCCCATGGATAGAAAATAAAGCTTCTTGGACGCGATTGACCAAGGCAAGGCGACTTTTGATCTTCGTAGTGGTAGCAATGTGGCCGTGCTTCTCCCATATCACCTTGTACAAACTTTCGAACTGAGCTGGCATGCTGAATCCTCCAATCAACACATGACCTGGATGAGGAGTAGTGAAAGGAGGATCGAACAAAGCCCCAGGCTTCATTACCAACACCTCACCAATTGAAGGAGCCTTGTCAGTTGCTCGAGGCCTTTCGGAAGAAGTCATCACAGCTTAATTGATCGGAACCTGTTCAAAACGTGCTTCAAGGGGAGTCATCTCAACAATAGCATATGTTGCCTCTCCTACATTTCTCCTGATGTCTACTTCGCTCTGGGTACGAATTTTCATCACCACATCATCAACAATATCACTTACAGAGGAGCCTTGTCCAGCCGAGCTTGCGTCATCTCTGTCATTGTCCAATGAATGAGCGGTTTCGTTTTCACCAGACTTCTTAGCATGAGGATCAGTATCGCCAGACTTCTCAACATGAGGGCCAACATTACCGTATTTTTCATTCTCAATGCGCGCCAACCTTGTGAAAACATTCTCTTTCGGAATTCCATAAATTCAAGCAAAAAATACTCTTAGAATAGATCACTCCGGAGAAATAAAGGAGTCGACCGAAATAGATTTAAATACCTGCATATTAGAGGAATTGAGGATCACCGAATTGCTTTCCTGCCTTTTGGACCTCCATCCTGCTTGGGGACTACAATCATCAGCTCTGGTCCGTTTTCTTGGGAGTGGTTTCAAATAGGAAATGTTTCTTCAAAACGTCAGAGGATGGCTCACCACAAGAATCCGCCACAATGTCCTACGAGAACTCCTGGAAAGACAATAATTGTTTCTTCCAAAATTCCTTATACTTATCAGTTACCACGGGTTTTCTCCCGATGGTCCAGAAAGGAAGGCTCTGCAGTGTCAAGAACACGTCGGCATTAAATATACCTGGAAAAAGTTCTTTTGGAGCCTCCGACGGACGGATAAATGGAACGCCCTGATCAAATCCCATTTGACGAGCAGCTCTGTCGATATTATAAGGAGTCACAGTAAATAATTCATTGAATAGAGATGGAATATATCCTGGAATGCAGCTGTGCAGGTAAATAAGTTCTCCAAATTTCATGGTCTTAACATCAGTATGCAATATAGCATCAGGACCGTCAGAGGCAATGGAAAAAGTCTTCGGCTGAATAATTGAAGAGTGGATTGGTCCCCATGTACGGAAATATATGGAAGACATATTGTAAAAGATGTCCATGAGTTTTACACCGGCTCTGGGATACTTCCTCTGCCAGCGGAGTATTCTCGAACCACCATACAAACTGTTGAGCGAAGTTGCAGGGACAGGAGCATAACTTTTAAAATGTTCCCACAAGAATGCCTGGAGAAAAGCGAAGTGGACGTACGACTCCACCTTCTTGTACCCATTTGAAACATGCATGTTCATTGCTAAGGCATCCAGATGAGAATACAGTGATCTAAGGAATAGGGTACCGAGAGGAAGGACTTCGCCTTTAGCTAGCTTTATGGCAATCTTGACAAGGTTACCTTTTATGGTCTTCTTTCCAGAACCATCGACAAATATGTCTCTTGATAACCATAAAGACAGAAATGCAATCATGATGAGCTCATTTTCCAACTCCTGATCCGGTTCTGGGTCTGCAAGATACCATTCTGACACCCACCAGGTGTAAAAGCATCTCATATCTTTTTTCTCCTCCTTGTCCAGTTCGTTGAATTCTGTCACCTTTCGGAGTATAGCATCATGATCACGTTTTTTTGTATCGGAAAGCTCATAATAAAAACTTCTAGAAACAGGCAGGTTCATCAATGCAGCTACGCTTTCCATAGTAATAGTCATCTCTCCCCATCTAGATATGGTTGTATGAGTAGAAGGGTGCCAACGAGAAATGAAAGTAATCAAACCTGCGGCGTCTTTCTTAATTTCAAGAGGAGAAGATGCCATAACCGCATTGAGGATTTGCGATTTGGTCAAATTAGCTTTAACATCCTTATTATTCAAAATGCGCCTCATCCACCCTTCATAAGATCCCAGTGGAGTATGAAAAATCCTGAAGTCGATGGGAGAGGGTGGATATTCATTTCTTCGAAGACATAACCTCATCACAAGTCCTGAAGAAGAAGATGGATCAGCCTCCATATTTTCTGAATCGGAGAGCAGGACTATCTTGTGAGAAGGATGTTTCTTAGTGTTCATAAAAGGTGAAGTAAACAACTCATCAGCAGTGCTCGGCATATCTTTGAAGCTGTCAACACTTCCTGACCTGGCACCAGTAATGTCTCCAGAAGACATCTCAACAGGAATTCTTTCCTTCATTTCACAACAAAGGACATGAGTCAGTACTTGTATAAAAAATGCATGAGATATGAAATCACACACGACAAGACACAATTCACGTTGGAATGCACAAAGCTAGGAGTGGGTCCAAACGCCAGTATCAGTTCAAGTATGGTATTGGTTTCAAGTCCGGTATTGGTTTCAAGTCTGTTATTGCCCGAGTTTCAAGTTCGGTATTGGTTCAGGGAACAAGATTAGTACAAGGTCGACTTTCTATCAGGCATATGTGGGTAGGACCCACGTTCGAATCAAACGCATATTGTGGGGCCGCATTCATGTGCACATTTTATAACACGATTTTCTTATATTCATGGGAATCGTGTTTACGTAATTCAAGCCGAATTCCTTTCCAAGCTACAACCTAAGAATCTAGGTTTTGCATGCAACAACGAAAGAAGAAGAAAAAATGGCATATTCATGGGCTCGCGGTACTAAACAATTCTAGCAAAAATGGGCAGTTTTACTATCAATCTTGATGGGAAAGCTAAGAATGATGTAGCTATCAAAAGGTTTTCACCTAAGAAAGTAGGGTTTTTCCTAAAAAAAAAAAAATCCGAAACTTACCTTGGACGGACGGACGGCAGCGGACGGCAACTGCGAGCTTTGGCGGTGATTGGCAGCGACGGTCGGCGACGAGCAACAATGATCACGGGTGGGAGCTGCTAAACAAAACAAAAAAAAATTGTGAGGAAAAGAATTAGGGGTCGGTCCCTTATATAGACAAAATTTGGAAGAATCCTAATAAAACAAGGATTCCTCTTTTGATTGGATTCCTCTTTTGATTCAAATACCCAAAGAAGGAAACCGGTCCCACCGAAGGATTCCATAAAGCGCAACGACATGGAAAACTAGCGGTCGGTCAATACTCTTCCAGGTAAACTTCCTTTATCTTGTCTTTCTCACATATGTATGTCACCATCTCATGCCTACCCAAAAATAGTGTAAACATAATGTGCTAGGATGGGGACTTAATGTTGATGGTGGATTTTCATTTAAGGGTAAAATTATAAAACCTAAAAATTATTTGCTAGCATCTTGTAAAAGATAAGTCCATTAATAAGTGATGGATACTCCTTCACTTTATTAATTCACCTAGAATGAAGCATGTGGCAACAATCCCATTCTGTGAATAAAATACACGAAATTCATCCAGGTTGGAGCATGTAGCAACAATCCCATATACCCTGTGAATTTACAGCATTATTAATTAATGCGCAACCGGACTTGTATTTCCTGTACTCATTATCAGTGCGACATGACGACTGAGTGTTGCTCTCAGCAGAGCAACACGAATCTCCAAGCATTATAATGAAACATGTACGAAATACCCGTACAGGCTGCAACTCTTAGTGTGTTATACTAGCCCGATTGAGCCACTCTCGGAGTGTTATACTAGCCCGATTGAGCGTCCGGAATGACCGTATTAGTCTGGATATGATCACGACCATCCAACTCCACCAGCATGATTGGATGGCCCAGATCGATTATATAACCGCCAAGCAGGTATGGAATATCCGCTGCCGAACCAATGCGGGCCCCGCATGGTCGTCCTCCCCAAAATATTGGCCTATCTTTCCAAAACGTCCAAACCATAACAGTATGGACGGAAAACCCTAAATTAGGGTTTGCGGCACATTACATGTGTCGCAAAACAGTCTCAACCATCCATCTTCGCAGGTATAGATGGAGGGTGTAGATGTAGATTCAGAGGGCCCGGAGCATATCAAAACACCCATCGTGGGCCCAACTTCATTCACCTCGATTCGAATGCCCAAAAAATTGGGTGTGACACACGGTCGGCAATACCCTAACTAGGGTTTGTCTTGCGATCACGAACGTACATCTTCTCCGGAGAGGATGGAGGGTCCTGGAATAGGCTAAGCAGGTCCGGTAAGTATCAACATGATGAATGCGGGCCCACCTATCTCCACACCCAATCGGCTAAGACCGAAATTGCCTATATGTATCGATTCGCGCGCCCAAAACAAGTGTGGTCGCACCTCCCAAACTGCTAGCTAATCTTGACCACTCGATTTCACCGGACAAATTGAGTGGCCTAGATCATGTTTCTGTGGGATATCAGGGTATGGACGTGAACTCCATACTACCACCTACACACTGGGTCAATCGGCCAGGACCAACCAAGCCTGGTCGTCTTGGAACGCGCGCATGAAAATTGCATGAGGAACGGCTTTTGCGGCACCTGTTTTCTGTCGCAAATTGATCTCAACCACACAACTTCGCAGGACGAATTGAGTGGCCTAGATCACACTTTCGTGAGACAATGATGTATGGGCACCTACACCGTCATGTCGTCTACACGCATGCACGATCGGTCTAGCCAAAATTGCGTCCCAAGCTTGGATTCGACCAAGATGAAAAGCGATGCTTGCGCACCTTTTCATAAACCATAATTCCATCAATGGTCGCAGATGAGAGTCTCAAAGATCATCTCGTTCTTCAAACTTCACCGGCTTGGCAGTGCAGCCCTGGTCAGGAGTTAATTGGTTAGTGTAGAGTCATGGTGATCACCATCTATCACTATACCACACCATGTGGTCGGTCAAGGGAGGGTTTGCAAGCGCAACTTCTAAACCATCGCATGAAGTAGGATGGATATGAGGTTTTGAGACACTCAAACAACGATGCTTCATTCATGCTAAATATACTCGTTGCGGTACCTGCATAGTATACACACGATATTTCACAAGTATCGACTTCCTGAATAACGCAGTTATTCAATCTAGCACTACATGCTATTTTCTGTGGGTCTCATAATCCACACGTTCAAGACATCAATCATGTCAAAAACTGGGGTATTGGTCTGGCGGTTTACAGCGTGCAGCGCACAACGCGCCATCACAAGAACGTGTCAGGAAGTCATGGACGGTTAGTGATGATGGGAGAAGTGGGCAAGCCTGGTCATGTGATACTAACACACTATTCCACTACTCCATCACTCCACTTTATCCACTTACCACGAGACGAAGGTTAGTCTAAAAGACTTGTATAAATAGGTTCTCTGCCCTATTTTTCAAAAAAATAACAATGGAACAAGACGAGATAACAGAGGCAAGTATTGATACAATCGTATTCAAATACCGGAACTGATAGCTTACATCCTGCAAGCCAGTTCATCTTTCTGATATAAGTCATACATAGCCAACACCTTCACAATCTCAACACCTTCTTCGCTTCCCTCCCTAAGATCAACCCCATCTCCTTCACTTTGTGACCGAAACAAGTATGGAACGACCATTTCTTGGTTTAGGCCGGACTTGGACAGATTAATCTCTCGAATCTACAAGCACTCGCCGCACAGTGCATTTGTTTAAGGTTTCGATTCATTTCTCATCCACACACCCCAAATTACCAAAATCGACAGGAATAGTTTTTACCCATAAACCGGGACTTATGATGGTAGATTTTTGAATCATGGTTTGTATGGGCACTCCATGTGGATGGGCTATCATTAGAGTATGGATTTATTATGATTTCAATTTTTCCAATGAGTTGGGCGAGGTCTGAGTGACATATTTTAGTTGTTCTTGCTACACTTTTGTAGATTCGTCCGGTGGTTTCACGGATATTCCCACTATGGACGCAATATTTGTGAAAGTGGAACTAGAATAACATTCTTTCGTGAATGATATATATTACGATGCTTGTTGTTTGATGAGTGAATAATTTGATGTGTGTTTGAGTGAAATCCCCGCGAGGAGTGACTGTGGTATCCCCACAGCTCCTTGCTAAATCTTATAGCCCAGATGAGGCAATACATAACATGGGAAGTGCATATAATATCTATCTAGCGCGTAAAGCGAAATATTATTACTTTTTATTTTATAAACTAATTTATGTCGTTAATGACCCAGATGAGGTAATAGAATGTCGAGGTATTTGGGGAAATTACTCTTACACTTTTTTTTTGATACTGTAAAATTACTCTTACACATGTTATGCACGATGACATGTTTTAAATTACTACTTCTTTAGCACTGTGAAGCATATTAGTGATTACTTGAAAGTTATTTGTTTCTATTGGGAACCCTTTGGGATGATGTGCTCACTCGTTCCCACTTCAGTTTTCAGTAATCAGAAGAAAAGGTGCGCTCGAAGATAACTATTTCGTAGCTTAAATCTTTTATCATATTAAAGATGTTGCATAGCTTTTGTATATGTATATTTTTGTTAATCTGTAAAACAACACATTATTATATTCATATCACTTGAGAGATCTGCATTTATATAATATCAGAGTGTATGAGTTTGCCTTTGGGATTAGCTTATGTAATTGAGATTCTTATGATCATTAATCAAGATTTTGTGCTTCAATTAGTTTGTAATCCCATTAGCTAAGAAGGTTTAGTACTTGGGGCGTCATAAGTAAGATCAGTTTTAGTATCAAAAGTATAAGATATATACCATAACCGATAATGTGTTTAATGTATCACATGATCCATTTTGCAGTAACAAGATGAGATTCCTTCGGATTAGCCTGAAATCTAGCATAAGAACCAATACTAAAGGAAATATCAGGTCTAGTATCTGTAAGAGATAAAAGAATTCCAATGATCGATCAATAAAGTTTCCGATCCATATTGATTCATTTCTCATCTTTGTGTAGTTTACCAGTAGTGGGCATATGAGTAAGTTTTGGAGTCGACTGTTCAAGACCGTACCTTTTTACAAGATCCCTAGCATATTTTTCTTGAGATAAGTATATTCCATCTTTGTTTTGTTGAATTTGTAATCATCAAAAGAATTTTAATTCACCAACATTTCTCATCTCAAATTCCCTTCCAAGAGAGACTTGGAAATCTTTTGCAAGTTTCTCGGAGGTCGATTCATAGATGATATCATCTACATATACTTGAGCAATAATAACATCCTTCCCACTCCATTTGGTAAACAATGTTTTATCAGCTCCACCTTTCGAAAAACCTTTCCTAAGAAG
This sequence comes from Papaver bracteatum, assembly GCA_023529315.1. Lineage (NCBI taxonomy): Eukaryota > Viridiplantae > Streptophyta > Magnoliopsida > Ranunculales > Papaveraceae > Papaver > Papaver bracteatum. The sequence goes on from JAJJWX010003522.1 coordinate 959,970, forward strand.
AGAAGTGGTTTGTTTTTCGAACCAGGCACGAGGTGCTTATTTTAATCCGTACAATGCCTTTCTGATCTTAAAGACATGATCGGAAATTCTGAACTTTCAAATCCTTTAGGTTGAGCAACATATACCTCTTCCATTAAACATCCATTTAAGAATGCGAATTTTACGTCCATTTGAAATAGCTTAATCTTGAGAAAACAAACATCAGCTAATAATAATCTAATGGACTCAAGGCATGCCACAGGAGCAAAGGTACCCTAAAATTCGATACCTTCAATATGTGAATATCCATGAGCGACAAGTCTAGCTCTGTTTCTGATAATTGTGCCAAATTCATTTGACTTGTTCTTGAATATCCATTTAGTACCAACAATATTTACATTAGAGGGACAAGGTACGAATTTTCATACATCTTGTCTTTGGAATTAATTTAAATCTTTATGCATTACATTCACCCAGAAGGGATCACTAAGAGCTTCATCAAAAAAATTGGTTCTACTTGCGATAGATACCATCCAAAATTGCGATATTTTGAAGTTTTCCTCTCGTCTTAGCTGTAGAATCTTTACCTCCAATAATACTATTAATATCATGAATCCTTTGAACCCAGAGGTTCCTTGGTGGTGCACATTCACGTTCAATAGGAATACCCTGACTATGGGTTTTCTCCTCATCACTAGAAATGTCAGGATCCATAACTGTTGGTACAACTTCTACTGATTCTAAGATTTCTTTGACTTTCTCAATTGTCTCTATTAGAGTCAATTCAGCAGGAGGATCATCATGACGAAAATTGCTCAGATCTTCAATGATAACATTTGTTGACTCCATCATAACATGGTGTAATACCCCGATATTCGGTAGAGTTTGGCCGAATGAAATATAAATAATGATTTGTCATTTCCTAACACTGAGGAATGATGGGTTTACTTGACTGAGTTGGGAGAAAAACTTCTCAGTTAAGCGCGCTCGGCCGGGAGTAGTCACAGGATGGGTGACATTCTGGGAAGTTCATGTTGGATTACCGCAGCGCTGCCTATTAAAAACCCCACACTGCTGGATAACCGCAGTGGGCAAGTGGGGACAGTATCGGTGGATCATTACAAATATTATCAGAGCCGACGACGGGTCACCCGTGTTAAAGCATTGCTCGGTTGAAATCACTAAGCGTTAGTATGTCAAGTTTGATTGTCATATTTTAGTGAATCAAAAATCATTTAAAGAGTCGCTTGATTATGTACTAGAGTCAACTTTGTATAGGTTAGCTTGAAAGTATTAGGATACGAGACATTACAAGTATTGCGAAGACTTGAAGAAGTGAAGAAGCAAGGATCTACAATGACAACATCATCCTTCCACTTGAGGTTAGTGATATTTGACTTGAACTGTTTCATTCCCTAATGTATCTTTCAATTCGTGTATATTGAAAACAAAACTGCGAAGCATGAACACTCTAGTTAGACATAGTATTAAGGAATACAATACGAGGTTTATTGCTTAACCATTAAAATTTGTAGATAATACATCGACATAATCGTTTGAATGCTATTGTGATTATGTATGGGTATGAGGTGAGGATTTCATCCTAGGAAACAATGTTTTACATGTGTTTTAAGAAAGTAAATTCATGAACTTGTTTTGTGAATCGAAAAGGAAATCGCCAGGCATTATTGGTATTTTTATTTATTGCATATCTTATGAACTACCAATATGTGTGTTTAGTATAACCGTTCATGACTTGTTTGTGTTCTTGGTAAAACTATTCACAAAGGCCTGACTTTTGTATTGGTATGACTTTTATTAGTGAAACTGATCTTAAGTAATCACCTGATATGGTATGATCGATTTTGTATTTTTTTTTTATGGCCAACTTTGGGTAAAGGGGAACCGATCCTAGTAAGATGTGAAACACATCACAAAGGGGAATCGATCCTTGTATGAGGTGCCATAAGGTTTTTAGCAGAAAGGGTAACCGATCCTATGGACATGTGCAACACGTTTTTAGGCAAAGGGGAACCGATCCTATGGACATGTGCAACACATAAAAGTTATATACCATATATATGTGGGGAATCGATCCTAGTACCTAGTCAACCTATTTTTGGAAAGCTAGTGTGACTATGCACAATACTCACATGGAGGTATAACCGAAACTTGTTTGGTAGAACCGTTAAACCCATGATTTGTCATTGAGTGTTCTTAATCAATCACACAGTTCTTGAAAGTCAGATGAACCAATTCTAAACTTGTTTGGAAGTGTGGCAAATCGGTTTCAAGGTTGTAAGCATGAAAGAGGACTTACAAAGTAAGTATGTCGACATACTTTGAACACATGCAGTAACGCTTATCTTTTATTGTTCAAAGTTATTCCTTAATAGCTAAAGGAAGAAAATCCCAGGATCGAAATAAATAAGTTAAGAATCTTTTATTTAAGGTTTTTAATTTTATTTTAGGAAAATGAGAATTAGTAATGTGCATTTACTAGTTAGAGATTTTTCAAAGAGATTTTCGGTCAATATTTTGGACAGACCATTTTCAGGAATTATGGAAACCGAATTTGGAATTTCATTCCATATCTTGAGAATATTTTCGGTTTTGGAAATTCCTTGGTATCTTCGGGAAAACTAATCCTTCATGACAGCAAACTTCCTCAGTTGTGTTGTTACTGGTGAAGCCACTTATTCAGAGAGGAGAGTAACCTAATTAGGCGAAATCTCTTACAGCCGCTTAGTTTAAAGTCTTCTTTGGGATTGAGAAGATCACTTAGTACCGTTAGTGGGAAATTAGATAATTGTGGTTTATCTTGTGTTTTCAATTGATTTTAATTGACTAACGGTGGTTGAACTTTGATTGCACCTAGTTTGTTTATGCTTGAGAATCTTCTCTTCTGATATAAGATTCACTCAAACTAGATCGAAGTTTCGACATGGATCTTTAGACTATTTGTAGTTATAAAGACAATCTTGTGATAATCCATAGTTAATAGACTCCATTTTGTGCATCACTGATCACAAGAGATTCAAGTTGTTGTGTGCAAGCGTTTATTGAAGATCTAAGAAGATTTGAAGATAAAGAAGATATTGAAGATTTCTGATTTGGGTTTATAATTTTTGGTGTGCACAATACTTGTTTCGGTAAAAGTGGATTCAAATATAATCGGTTTATCCTTGTGCTAGATTGGATTGATTAGTTGTGTAGATCGGAATATAATTCCTTGTGATTAAAAGTATTGATTGCAAAATCTTAATAATTACATTAATAAGTTGTGAATAAGATAAATCTAAGAACCTAACGAAGGAGTTTATTTTAGATAAACTGAAGAGCCTTTGTCTAACTCATATCACTTGGTTGAAGAGAGTTGATACCAAACAGATTTGTTGTTCCTTTACTATTTTGAATACGAACCAAATGAATTGGTCCAAATACGTGACTTATTACAGGTCGGAGGCATGGGAATACGGACGGAACTAGGTGAACTATAGGTTTAGTTGCTTGGTCTCAACTATACAAAGTTGGTTTGATTTTTTATAGCGGATTAATCCTGAGAGTATTCAATTCTGGACAAGGTCCCGGGGGTTTTTCTGCATTTGCGGTTTCCTCGTTAACAAAATCTTGATGTGTCATTTACTTTTATAGGTGGAAAAGTTTTAGCTTGAGGTATATTTGGGTAACCTCGCCTTTTTAATTGGTATCAGAGCAGGCAAACACGATAAGATCTAACAATCTGTGTTTGGTGCGATCCATCTTATAAGAATGAACTCGAGTTTTCATGAATTGACTTCAATTAACGTACCGCCAAGATTTGACGGAATAAACTATCTATGGTGGAAATATTCTATGAGATATTTTCTTCAATCACGAGACTTTAATACATGGCTACTAGTTGTCGATGGTTATAATTACCCGAAGGTAGAAAATTCAGAAACTGAGTTTGAACGCTTAGTGGATTTTTCAAACGAAGAAAGGGATTTTGCTAAGCAGAATTAAGATGGTTTGAATGCTATTATTCATGCTGTAAGTCGTGATTTACAACATCATTTATCTACGTGTCAAACTTTGAAAGAAGCTTGGCATAATTTTCGAATTGTATTCGAAGGAAACACATCGGAGGAAAAAGCTAGACTTCAAACTCTTATGTCCGACTGGGAAAATCTTCAAATGGATGACAACGATACCTTTGAAGAGTTTCATATTAAACTCTCTGAGATAATCAATGTTTCTTTCTCTTTTGGAAAGACTAATTCTGAAAAGGATATAGTATGCAAAATTCTCAGATCGTTTCCATCTAGATATGATTCTAAAAAGCATGCAATCATAGAAGCTAATGATCTTTCTTATCTATCTAGAAGTTCCCTAGTTGGAAAACTGAAGATATTTGATCAGGAGAATCTCTCTAAACAAAGAGACACTCTGGCCTACAAATCCATAAAAAGGGTTCCAACTCAATATTTGGAAAACTCCGAAGATCAGGAAGATCGAACTGCTGAAGATGAAGCTAAACTAAATCATCATTTGTCTCATATTACTCAACGATTTAAGAAACTATTGGTACATCGAAAAAGAGAATCACATGTGTCAAAAAGAAAAAATGTTTCTTCGCAAAAACGTGAAGACACCTGGGATGATAATGATATTGTTCCTCAATGCTACAAGTGCAGAGGGTTTGGTCATATTTCTCCAGATTGTCCAACTATGGATACACAGTGGAAAAGAAATGCTTACACTGCCGCTCTTGATTATTGTCCCAATAATAATGATCAAGTTGATGAGATAGATCATGTTGCAACCATTGCAGAAGTCTATGATTCTGAAAGTCTTCCAAGTCTAGATATTCAAGAGGAGTTTACCCCTTTGATTTTCAAAGAAATATTTTCATGTAAAGATAAAAGAACTCACCTTTTTTATGGTTTCATAAAATGCAATATGTTATGGGATATGTGTGTTTGCGTCCATGGACTATTATTGTCCAATACGATGTCAAAAGTTATCTCTTTTATATGTCGATCTGCAAGTATTGATACAAGATCGATAAACTTTTGACGAACAAAAATTGAACCTATTATGTCGTTATGCAAATAATTGATGGAAGATATGATGAATTTTTGTTTCCAAGGATTATGTCTATTGTATGTCATTGTGCAAATAGTGATGGAAAATAGAATGAATCCTTGTTTGTCGCAGTATTGATCTTTCCCTGATCCATATTTTATGTGTATTCTACAATGCTCCATAGGTTTTTCTTGTGTTGAGCATAAAACGATTAAGTTGATCATTCTTTTATGGTTAACGTATTCGTAGCTCTGTAAGTTCTCTTATGTCGAGCTTGTTCAATTAAATTGATCACCTTTGTGTTTTATTTGATTGTGTATTCCGATTAAATTAATCATGAGTTTTCTTGTGGTTAGTTTAATTGAGAATTTTGGACATAGAAAATCATTTCTTATGGTTTTTGGTGTCCAATAAAATCCTTCTTTTCTTGTAAAAGTAAGGTCGCTCTTGTTGTTCTCTCGGGAATGACATCAAATGGGGGAGAGTTCTTTAAACTTGCGCTTAATTTTCATATCTTTGTGGGGACTGCGGCTGTGGAATTTTTAGGGGTTATCTTGTATCTTTATAAACTCCTTTGTTAGAGCATTGCTCTGTCGAACTCACATGCGTTGCTATCTCAAGCATGTTTTTCAATGTTAGTGATCAAAACTATAAAGTCTTAATTTCTAGTACATTATAGCTAAGGTCTCGGACTAGGATACAAAGTGTAGTTGAGCTCAATAACTCCATGGCGATCATCATACAAGACGAAGGACTACTCAAGGAACCAGTGGATCTTCATCGACTAAAAGGTATGTGGAAACTTGAACTTATCTATCACTCAAAAGTCTATCTACTTTATCTCCTATCTTGAGACAAAAGTCGTATTACTATATATACTAAAATTATGCACATGTGGTATTTCGAGCTGAGTATATCTCTCTTATCTATTTCTCGAAATATGTGTTGGTAAATCTCTCTCTAAGCCAAGTTAATCTTTACCTAGTGACGAAAGTTATGTTATGTTTCAATCACTTTGGAAATCGCTCTGACGAAAAATAGTTCGTGAATAACAACTATATAACGCCCTTTGATAATGTTCAATGATTGAAATGAGAGTTTAGACAATATAACCATTGGAGGATATAAGCATTGTTGTGGAAACACATATATGTATAAGTCCTTATTGCTTGAACCAAAGTTTGTGAACTTTGTTGATCAAGTGAAACTGGTGTAGTGCATGAGCTCTGTCCGCGAACTCAGCATACAAACTCAGTTTGCGAACCCAGTCCGTGAATTAACGAAGTTCTCAAACCCGAGAATTTCTGCTGGAGTTTGTGAACTCCATCCGGTAACTTGAGTCCACGAACCCAGTTCGTGAACTTGAGTAGGTTATGGATAAAAACGATGTTTGTGAACTTATCTTAATAAACTAAGGAATGTTATTGCAAACCGTGGATTTATAGTTCATGAATTGATTTGATATGAAAGTTATCATATGGCTAACCATTTGGTTAACTATTATTGAACCAACTAATGTACAAGTTTGGGTACATTACACAAGCCTAGAAACGGGCATTACATGTGTGTGTAACAAGATATATTTTCAAGCTAACGATTGATAAATATTAGCTTGAATCTAATCAAGTTTTCATCTAATGGTGAATATTGAATGCTTTGTTAGTAATCTAACATTGATTGAAAACCCTGATTTGAAGACTATATAAGGGAGAACTCTGGCAACTGGGAAACCTAGTCCCCACACATTTTGTGTGATACTAGTTGTGCTAAGCTAGAGTCGATTCTCCTTTAACCTTTGGTTTTCTTCTTCTAAAACCAGGTTAACGACTTAAAGACTTCATTGGGATTGTGAAGCCATACCGATACTACTTTTATCGTAGTTGTGTGATATGATATTGCTGTTTCTATCGTACGAGTACAATTGGAATAATTGGCTTGAGATTTCTATCTCCGATAAGAAAGATATAAAAGTAGTCACAAACACTTCGTCTCATCGTTTGTGATTCCACAATATCTTTTTTCGCTACGTCAATTAAGATTATTATGAGGTGATTGATAAAACTGAGGTGTTCTTCGGAAATATAAGTCTGGCTTTATTGATTGGTTCCTGTTCACCTTGATTTATCAAAAGACGGAACAAAAACTCGGAGGTATATTCGTGGGAGACAGATTTATCTATTACTGTAGACTTTTCTGTGTGATACAAATTCGTTTATTAAGGTCTTCGAATTTGGGTCATAGCAACTCTTAGTTGTGGGTGAGATCAGCTAAGGGAATCAAGTACATAGTATCCTACCGGGATCAGAGACGTATGAGCATAACTGTACCTTGGATTAGTGTGAGATTGGTTGGGTACCTCAATCTAAAACTTTTCCACTTATAAGTCCTCTTACCGAAAGTGATTGTATATGGACTGAGTCGAGACAGTTCAACGAATCGGTATTCACACTTTGTGTGATCATCTATGGATACTAGATCGAGACAATATAACAATCAAAGTGTGATTACTTGATAATAGGTTTGGACTTAACCAAACTCTATAGGATCACTATCAAGTAATAAGGAATTAACGTTTATGTAATTTACTTTAAATTATAATAACAACAATTATAATTGCGGAAAACAAAAGTAAATAACACAACAAGATTTTGTTAACGAGGAAACCGTAAATGCAGAAAAACCCCGGGACCCAGTCCAGAATTGAATACTCTCAGAATTAAGTTGCTATACAAAATCTAAACCAAATTCGTATATGAAAAAGTGTGGGTCTAACAACCACACCCAATATTTCGAATTAGCAATCTGTATGGACGAACTCCAGTATACTTTCTAGAGAATCAATCAGACAGTTAGACTCAATCAATAGAAAAGTATATCAAAGAGTTTATATCTCTATCTATCGATTTAAATCTTACTCAAGCAAACTGCTAGTCTCAATTTAAATACGAGAGAGATAAACTTGGATTGTACTAAAGACCAATATCCAAGTGTCAATCAATTTAAATCAAAAACCAAAAGAACCAAAAGGTCGGATATTCTGATTGATTGAACAACAAACGACATATATTATTTCAATTATATAATAAATATAATGCGGAAAAGTAATAACACAGACAACAGAATTTTGTTAACGAGAAAACCGCAAATGCAGAAAACCCCCGGGACCTAGTTCAGATTAAACATACATTGTATTAAGCCACTACAGACACTAGCCTACTCCAACCTAACTTCAGTCCGGACTGTAGTTGAACCCCAATCAATCTCACACTAATGCAAGGTACAGTTATTCTCTTACGCCTATGATCCCAGTAGGATACTACGTACTTGATGCCCTTAGTTGATCTCACCCATAACTAAGAGTTGCTACGAGCCAAAGTCGAAGGCTTTAATAAACAAATCTGTATCACACAGAAAAGTCTACGGTAATAGATAAATCCGTATCCCACGAATATACCTACGAGTTTTGTTCTGTCTTTTGATAAATCAAGGTGAACAGGAACCAATTGATAAACCAGACTTATATTTCCGAAAAATAGCTCATTATTATCAATCACCTCACAATAGTCTTAATCGACGCAGCGAAAAAAGATATTGTGGAATCACAAACGATGAGACGAAGATGTTTGTGATTAATTTTTATCTTGCCTATCGGAGATAGAAATCTCAAGCCAATTATTACAATTATACTCATACGATATAAACAGCAAGATCATATCACACAACTATAATAAAAGTAGTATCGGTTTAGCTTCACAATCCCAATGAAGTCTTTAAGTCGTTAACCTAGTTTAGAAGAAGAAACCAAAGGTTAAAGAAGAATCGACTCTAGCTATGCAACTAGTATCACACAGAATGTATGGGGATTAGGTTTCCCAGTTGCTAGAGTTTCCATTATATAGTCTTTCAAATCAGGGTTTGCAATTAATGTTAGCTTAGTAACAAAGCATTCAATATTCACCGTTAGATGAAAACCTGATTAGATTCAAGCTAATATTTATCAACCGTTAGATCGAAAACATAGCTTGTTATACACACATGAAATTCACGTTTTTAGGCTTGTGAAAACCGTACCCAAACTTGTACATTAGTTGGTTCAACAATAGTTAACCAAATGGTTAGCCATATGATAACTTTCATATCAACCATATTCTTCTTCACCATAACTAGTTCAAGTGCCTAAAATGAACTAGTTAGTGAGTTGTTCAATTGCAAGGAAATATCATGTACTACACAAGACACAATTGAAGCAAAAACAATTTGATTCACTCGAATCGGTTCATGAACTATAAATCCACGGTTTGCAATAACATTCCTTAGTTTATAAAGATAAGTTCACAAATATCGTTTTTAGACATAACCTACTCAAGTTCGCGGACTGGGTTCGCGGACTTAAGTTCCTGGATGGAGTTCAAAAACTCCAGCAAAATTTCTCGGGTTTGAGAACTTCGCCAGTTCGTGGACTGGGTTCGCGGACTGAGTTTGCGGACTGAAGCTCACGCACTTCTCCGGTTCTCTTGATAAACAAAGTTCACAAACTTTGGTTCAAGGAATAAGGACTAATACATATATGTGTTTCCAAACCAATGCTTATATCCTCCATTGGTTATATTATCTAAACTCTCATTTCAATCATTGAAACATTCTCAGGGGACGTTATATAGTTTTTATTCACAAACCATTTATTGTCAGAGCAATTTTCAAAGTGATTGAAACTTAACATGACTTTCATTACTAGGTAAAGATGAACTTGGCTAAAGGGAAAGCTTTACCAACACATATTTCGGGAAATATATAGGCGAGGTATACTCGTCTCGAAATACCAAATTTGTATAATCTTAGTCTATACAGCAAAACGACTTTTGCCTGAAGATATGAGATAAATATACTTTTGAGTGATAGATAAGTTCAAGTCTCCACTTACCTTTTAGTCGATGAAGATCCACCAGTTCCTTGAGTTGTCCTTAGTCTTGTATGATGACTTCCATGGAGTTCTTGAGCTTAACTACACTTTCTATCCTAGTCCAAGACCTTATCTATAGTAGACTAGAAATCAAAACTTATAGTTTTGATCACTAACATTGAAAAAAATGCTTGAGATAGAAACACATGCGAGTTCGACCGAGCAATGCTCTAACAATCTCCCCATTTGTAAATTTTAGTGACAAAACTATCAATACATATGGAATACAAAAAATATATAAATAAACTTTATAGCTCCTATTCCACATGTCTAATCTTCAACATTACTCGAAATATTCGTCACTTCCAAGTATTCAATGATCCCAAAGGTTGTAAGTTTAGCATCATCGTTGTTGAAAATCCATAGCTATAACAATGAGAAAACAAGAGTTCTCAATCATTATTATACAATGTCATAGTATAATTACACAACATCAAAGTCCAATTGCATCACAACTTCAACAATAATACTATGGTGATATGTCACTCCCCCTTAGTTAATACTCCATCTCACATGGAAACCACTCCCCCTTACATAATAATCCGAAAACCATATGTATTTGTAGTGTGAACTACATATTAATTCTCTCCCTTTTGTCAATAAAATTGGCAAAGGTACAAGAACGGAATCCTAATGAAATTTCCATAAGAGATGCTTCATGACCAAAGGTAAGTATATATAATCTTAAGAACTCTCCCCCATAATATGTCATTCCCGAAAGAACAACAAGAGTGACCTTAATTTCAAAATAAAAGAAGGATTTGTTTGGACATAACAAATCACATACAAGTATGAATTTGAATCCAAAAATATTAAATTAACCATAAGTGAACTCATAATTAATTTAACAAAAAATGCTCAACACAAGTAAACTTATGGAGACTTTAAAATATTAATTAGATTAATCACAAGAGAACCCATAATTAATCTAATCGGAATACACAACTGAACTAATCATAAGAGTAATCAATTTAATTGTTTATACTCATATAAGAAAACTTATGGAGTCATAACTAAATAACCAAACAAGATGATTAATTTAGTTCAATATGCTCGACATAAAGTACCTTACGGAACAACAACTAAGCTAATCATAAAAATAATCAACTTTGGTTGTTTAGTGCTCAACATAAGACACATTATGGAGCCTCATAGTATTACACAAAAAATGGACCAGGGAAGATCAATTACTGTGGAATACACAGGATTCATTCTATTTTCCATCACCATTTGCACAATGACATATAATAGACATAATCCTTGAAAACAAAAGATTTTAACCTATCTTCCATCAAAGATTGACATAATAGGCTTAACCTTTGTATTTGTCAAAAGTCAATTTATTCCTTTAAGCGTATCAACTCATGAATGACTTTACTTTTGACAAGATATGGGACAATCAAGTTCACTGACGCAAACACACATATCCCATAACAATATTGCAATTAAAAAACATAAAGATTAATACTACAAAAATCATCTTCCAAACAAGTTTAGAATTTAAACCAATAAACCTAAAAATATGAAGATGAAAGCATTGGACATAGCTATGTGTAATCACAATAATAGCTATTCCAAACTCTAGTTATTCTTCTAAACAAAATAAGAAATCAAAATTCTCATCCGAAGACTTACTAGTCGTTGTAGATATTTCTCAGGGCAACTACGGAGAATTCCTTCTCATTATTGAAAAACCTATTGATTATGGGATCGTTCAATTCCTCAAAATCTTCAGAGATATCTTTTAAGTCCCTCCGTTCTCTCCTTATTTCGCGCAATGTGTTTGTTGTTTGAGACAACATTCGTTCATAGTGCATCACCTTCTCTAAAGACGAAACAATTTGAGATTTTAAATTGTTTCTTTTGTTGATGAAATCTTTCACCAAACCTTGAAGTTATCATCAAGATAATATAAGGACATGAACCAATTAGGGGAAGAACCTTCTCCATTATTTGTAGCCTTCACTTTCTTCACCCTTTGAGGAAGAAATCCATTTACACAGATACACGTTAGCTGCTTATACTGCATCCATGCTTGTGGTGCCTCTAGTTACAGGAGCCATGAACTGTATATTTTCAGGGAATGAGGACGACTACAAACGACTTTAAATAGACTTATGTACATCAAAACCCAAGAAGAACAAGTCTTCTGTAGTTTAATGGTTCATTAGCTATATAGTTAGGAGAATATATTCTTAACAAAAATAGATACACTACTTGAGCCATAAAGACGCAAAACCCCATTTTTCTCAAGTTAAAGATGAGGATGCGAAAATATATAATATTAGATAGAGACGTTGTGAGCAAAACGCTCTCCTTGTTTATCACATAGTGATTTTTCAAGGTTTGTTGTGTGAACAGATTTCTTACCTCTTATGATTCTGAAAGCATTGTTTTAAGAAGAACCACGTAGATTATGCAGATTCATCTTTTGCATGTTCTTCTGCAGTTTGGTAATTCTTTTGTTATTCCTCTTGAATCTCCAACACGTGCTTTGAACATGATTTGCATTTCCACAAAACAAGCAAATTAATGGTTCTTTGCCTTGTTGAGGTACCTTCTGCTTAACACAAATGCTAATTTTTATTTTTTCATGATCAATAGAAGCAATGGGCTTGACAATGTCTGCACACTTGCTTTTGTATCCTAAACCATTAGTGTTTCCAAAGGACTTCTGACCAAATAGCATTGCTGAGATTTTGTCAGAGCTTCTAGACAATCTTTGCAGATCATCTTTAAGAGTATTGATCTCTTTCTCCTTTAGAGTAATAGTTCTAGAGAGTTTATCATTACGACAGTATATCTCAAGATTTTTCACCTGGATTAATGATTCTAGTTTCTTCAATAAAGCTTTTAATTGAAGATTTTCTTGAAGAACTCCTTTATTCAAGAAATCGAAAATTTCTTTGTCAGTATCATCTGAATCAGAACTTGAGTACGTGGATGTTTCTGATGTAATAGCTGAGAGTACATCACTTCCATCAAATATATTCAACTTGTTGACGCTTAAAGGATTTTCTTTCACATAAAAATTAGTGAAGACAGACAGAGGATGTTTATCACATTTAATGCTTCTTTTTACAAATTCTTTGATATTTTCTGTAATCAGTGGTTTTTTTAACCAAGCACCATCTGAGCAGCATTCATCATCCCAAGACAAGATATAGGATTCACTTGTATTAGAAACACCATTGAATGTGATAGTTTGAACATAATTTTGATCAGGTATTCTTACCTTTCCAAAATATGTATTTTCGGAAAGAGCATTGAGGTTATTTCCTCCAACGAAGGTATACATCTTAGAAACGTGTTTGTTGGCTTTAGAAATAGTTTCTAAGATATCCCAGGCATCTTTATACTTAGTGCAAGTAGACACATAGTGTTGAAGATCTAGGGTAATGGCCTGTCTGATAGCATCTAATCCTTCAGAATTTCTCTTTGCAGCAAGAATTTCTTCTGGAATGTAACTACCAACATCCTTAGGTATAGATATATCTCTTTCTGTATTAATCGGAGGATCATAGCCTTTAACAACATGTACACACGTTCGAAATTCATGAGCTTGAAGAAAAACTCGCATAACAATTTTCCACCGTGTGTAGTTTGAACCATCGAAGACTGGTGGTACGTCAATAGATATGACACTTCTGTCCATAGAGTCAGATCGTTGCAAACACAGACTGATAAGGTCTTTAACATGTTTGCCAACGATGATACCAATTAAAAAAGTGGGGGTCTAACAACCACACCCAATATTTCGAATTAGCTATCTATATGGACAAACTCCAATATATTTTCTAGAGAATCAACTAGACAGTTAAACTCAATCAATAGAAAAGTATATCAAAGAGTTTATATCTCTATCTCTCCATTTAAATCTTACTCAAGCAAACTGCGAGTCTCAATTTAAATACAAGAGAGATAAACTTGGATGGTTCCAAAGACCAATATCCAAGTGTCAATCAATTTAAATCAACAACCAAAAGGTCGAATATTCTTATTGATTGAACAACGCACAACCTGTATTATTTCAATTATATAAAAAAAAATACGGAAAAAAAATAACACAGACACCAGAATTTTGTTAACGAAGAAACCAAAAATTCAGAAATACCCTCGGACCTAGTACAGATTAAACATACACTGTATTAAGACGCTACAGATACTAGCCTATTCCAAGCTAACTTCGGTCTGGATTGTAGTTGAACCCTAATCAATCTCACATTGATCCAAGGTACAGTTATGCTCCAACACCTCTTATCCCACCAGGATACTACGTACTTGATTCCCTGAGATGATCTCACCCACAACTAAGAATTGCTACGACTCAAAGTCGAAGACTTTAAGAAACAAATTTGTATCACACAGAAAAGTCTACGGTAATAGATGAATTCGCCTCCCATGAATATACCTACGAGTTTTGTTCTGTCTTTTGATAAATCAAGGTGAACATGAACCAATTGATAAACTAGACTTATATTCCCGAAGAACATCTTAGTATTATCAATCACCTCACAATAGTCTTATTCGACGCAGCGAAAAAAGATATTGTGGAATCACAAACGATGAGATGAAGATATTTGTGATTACTTTTTATCTTGCCTATCGGAGAAAGAAATCTCAAGTCAATTATTAAAATTGTACTCGTACAATAGAAACAGCAAGATCAGATCACACAACTACAATAAAAGTAGTATCGTTCTTGCTTCATAATCCCAATGAAGTCTTTAAGTCCTTAACCTGGTTTAGAAGAAGAAACTAAATGTTAAATAAGAATTGACTCTAGATATGCAACTAGTATCACACGGAATGTGTAGGATTAGGTTTCCCAGTTGTTAGAGTTCTCACTTATATAGTCTTTCAAATCAGGGTTTGCAACAAATGTTAGCTTACTAATAAAGCATTCAATATTCACCGTTAGATGAAAACCTGATTAAATTCAAGCTATTACTTATCAACTGTTAGATCGAAAACATAGCTTGATATACACACATGAAATGCACGTTTGTAGGCTTTTGAAAACCGTACCCAAACTTTTACATTATTTAGTTCAACAATAGTTAACCAAATGGTTTTCCATATGATAACTTTCATATAAACCATATTCTACTTCACCATAACTAGTTCAAATGACTCAAATGAACTAGTTAGAGAGTTGTTCAATTATAAGGAAATCTCATGTACTACACAAGACACAATTGAAGCAAAAACGATTTGATTTACTCGAATTGGATCATGAACTATATAGCCATGGTTTGCAATAGCATTCCTTAGTTTATAAAGATAAGTTCACAAACATCGTTTTTAGACATACCCTACTCAAGTTCGTGGACTGGTTTCGCGGAATTAAGTTCCCGGATGGAGTTCACAAACTCTAGCAGAGATTCTCGAGTTTGATAACTTTTCCAGTTTGTGGACTGAGTTCGTGGACTGAATCTCACGCACTTCTCCGGTTCTCTTGATCAACAAAGTTCGCAAACTTTGGTTTAAGGAATAATGACTTATACATATATGTGTTTCCACAACAATGCTTATATCCTCGATTGGTTATATTATCTAAACTCTCATTTCAATCATTGAAACATTCTCATAGGACACTATATAGTTGTTATTCACAAACCATTTTTCGTCAGACCAATTTTCAAAGTGATTGAAACTTAACATGACTTTCGTCACTAGGTAAAGATGAACTTGGCTAAAGAGAAAGCTTTACCAACACATGTTTTGAGAAATAGATAGGTGAGGTATACTCTGCTCGAAATACTAAATGTGTATAATCTTAGTCTATACAGCAAAACGACTTTTGTTACAAAATAGGAGATAAATAGACTTTTGAGTAATAGATAAGTTCAAGTCTCCACATACCTTTTAGTCGATGAAGATCCACCAGTTCCTTGAGTAGTCATTCGTCTTGTATGATGATTTCCATGGAGTTCTTGAGCTCAACTACACTTTCTATCCTAGTCCGAGACCTTATCTATAGTAGACTAGAAATCAAGACTTATAGTTTTGATCACTAACATTGACAAACATGCTTGAGATAGCAACGCATGCGAGTTCGACCGAGCAATGCTCTAACACTATAGTTGAGACCAAGCAACTACACCTATAGTTCACCTAGTTTCTTCAGTATCATTGCGCTTCCGACATTTGATAAGTGCACGCACTCGAACAATTCCTTTGGTTCGTATTCCAAAAAATAAAAGAACAACAAATCTATTCGGTAATAACTCTATTCAATCTCAGTGATATGAGTTTGACAAAGGCTCTTCTGTTTACTCCAATAAACTCCTTTGTCAGGTTCTAGATCTATCTATTCAACAATTACCAAAGTAGTCGTGTTTAGACTAAGCAATCAACCAATATAAAGTCTACCAAGATACTATATAGTGATGCTGATCTATGCAACTAATCAATCAAAGATAAACCGATTATAGTTGGATCCCAGCCGATCAAGTTTTGTGCACACCAAAGATTATGAAAATAATAAGAAATCTTCTTTGTCTTCAAATATTCTTAGATCTTTAATAAATACCTGCACACCACAACTTGAATCTCTTGTGATCAATCACGCATATAACAGAGTATGTTAACAATGGATTATCATAAGACGTATTTAGATCTACAAACAGTTCTAAAGATCCTGTCGACACTTCGTTCTAGTTTGAGTGAATCTTATATCAGAAGAGAAGATTCTCAAGAATAAAAAAACTAGGTGCAATCAAAGTTCAACAACTGTTAGTTAATCAAATCAATCGAAAACTAATAACACTGTAATTATCTAGTTTCCCACCAACGGTACTCGTAGTGCTTCTTTATCCCAAATATGTCTTTAAACGATCGGTCGTAAAAGATTTCACCTAATTAGGTTATTTTCCTGTATGAATAGACGTCTCCACCAGTAACAACACAACAAGGTAGGTTTTGTTGGCTCTTATGATTAGTTTGTTCGAAATGCAAACTTAAGATATACCGAAATATTCTCAAGATATGCAATAAATGCCCAAATCGGTTTTCATAATTCCTGGAAATGCTATGTCCAATATCTTCCGAAATCTCACTAGAAAATCTCCAATTAGTAAATGCATATTGCCAATTTTTATTCTCCAAAGATATGCATTTAATTTTTGGTAATTAAAAGCATATAAAATTAATAATTTTAATTAAAAGATTCTTAATTTATTTCGGTCTGGGATCTCCTTGAGTTATTAAGGAATATCTTTGAACAATAAAAGATAAGAATTACTGAACATGTTCAAAGTATGTCGACATGTTTTCCTTTGTAAATCCTTTTTCATATTTACAATCTTGGAACCGGTTTACCACACTTCCAAACGAGTTTAAAATTGGTTCATCTGATTTCCAAGAACTATGTGATTGATCAAATATCAAATCAATAATCACGGGTTTACGGTTCTACCAAATATAAGGATCAGTTCTACCTGCATACGATTACCAGGACCGGATACATCAGTTACCAGGATCGGTTACCATATACTCATGGTATTACTTGTGATCACTTTACTAGGATCGGTTACACCAATTACTATGACCGGTTATACCAATTACAAGGATCGATTAAACAACTCTTTTGTGATCGGTCACACCAATTACTAGGATCGGTTACACCAATTACTAGGATCAGTCCCACCAATTACAAATATCGATCATACCATTTTAGGTGATTACTTAGGATCGGTTGCACTAATAAAAGTCATACCAATACATAAGTCAGGCACAGCGAATAGTTTTACCAGGATACATAACAGATTATGATCGGTTCTACTAATTCACACATATTGGTAATCCAAAGATATGCAATGAATAACAATACCAATAAGCCTAGCGATTTCCTTTTCGATTCACAAAACAAGTTTATGAATGTACTTCCTTTAAACAAATGCAAACATTGTTTCCTAGGATCAAATCTTCACCTTTACCCATACACATAATCACAATATCATTCATACGATTATGTCGATATCTTATATACGAAGTTAAAAAGATAAGCATTATAATTCCTTAATTCTGTGTCTAACTGGAGTATAATCATTAACAGCTTCACAGTTATGTTTTCAATATAGCACGACTTGAAAGATACGTTAGGAATGAAACCGTTCAAGTCAAAATATTACTAACCTCAAGAGGAAGGATGATGTCGTCGATATGGCTCTTTACTTCTTCACATTCTTCAAGTCTTCGAGTAATACTTGTATGTCTCATATCCTAGTCTTTCTAGTTTAACCTATATGAAGTTGACTCTAGTACATAATCAAGCGACTCTTTAAATGAGTTTTGATTCAATAAAATATGACAACTAAACTTGACATACCAATGCTTGGTGGGTTCAACCAAGCAATGCTCTAACAACCTCCCCATTTGTCAATTTTAGTGACAAAACTATTACAACATAACTGTAGTTGCGGATTATCTCACAACTACACCCTCAATAAAATCCATGAATTTAATATGATGATCTCAATTATTTGATGTGAAGATGAAGATTAAAGTACTAAAATTATAAAAAGACACAAATATTTTTACGTGGTTCGATTAATGTGATCTACATCCACGGTGCTTCACTAGTGATTGTATGTGATTACATGATTTTACAATTGAGACTCCATTAATGAATATTTGGAGCTCTAGAATTTTGGGGAAGAAGATGATAAAGAAAATACATCTCTCTCTAAACATTTCTCTCTCCTCCTAAAATTATCCCCTCTCTCAAAATGTGTACCTCCCCTCCTTCTCATGCCTAAATGGCTATTTATATGATCTTACAAAATATGACGGTTGTGTTGTCCCGCCATTTTGGATTTTAGAATTATCTTGCGAAGCTTCGTAACTTCACTTCACGAACTTCTTTTGCTTTCCTCGTGATTTCTTTTGCTCGCAAAATGTTCTTTTCTCGCAAGATATCTTTTCTCTCCACAATTTCGTAAGTTATCATTTGCTGTGATATTCCGCTCCTACATCTTGCCTCTTTTTTCTTGAATATTGCTTGAAGAGCATTTTTTAAGAAAAAATCACTTGCTGTGGTTGTTGGAGTAGTCTTTGATCTTTGTTGATGAAGGAACGAGCGAAAGAATACTAGTCTTGAAAAGTATATACTTGCCTCTATTCTTTTGCGAAGTTCTGAAGCTTTAAGAAGTAATTAGAAGTATCATCTTGCGAAGTATGAAGTATGCGAAGTATCTTGAAGAAGTATGAAGTATAAGAAATATAAAATATCCTTGAAGAAGTATAAGAAGTACTTAATCCTCGGAATATATAAGAAGTATGAAGTATCCTTAAGAAGTATAAGAAGTATTTAATCCTCGAATTATATATGAAGTATAAAATATCCTTGATGAGAGTGATAAATATTTCCTCTGTTCATGTGAAACTCTGTTCATGTGAAATTATTATTCCACTTTTGGTGAGGATTCTTGCTGAGAAGGTAAAGAACATCAAATATTTTCTTGGGTATCCATAGTTGCCTCTGTTCTTTATCTATGAATGAGAATCCTTGAGAAAATGTTGAATAATTAAATTGAATCTCTATTATTATCTTGCCTTTGCCTCAAGTGGTAACCCTGCTAACTTCTGAATTTTTCTGCAAATTTCTGAATTTTTCTGTGAATTTTTGGGATTTTCTGCGAATTTCTGAACTTCTGAATAGTGTTGCGAACTCACTGTTGCGAATGTACTGTTGCGAACTTACTGTTGCGAATAGTGTTGTGTATAGTGCTGCGAACTTAATGTTGCGAACATAGTGTTACGAACTATGAATAGTTCTGCGAGTTATGAATTTTTCTGCGAAGTTTCGCGGTATTTTCCTGTAAAATTTTGTAAAATATTTGTGCGAACATAATACTTATGTAATGATTATGTTATGAAATGCTTATGCGATGCTTATGCCATGAAATGTTTATGCAATGCATTTATGATGCAAATATGATACTTGAATGATGCGAATACTTATTTATTATAATGCATAGTTAATGTTTGTGTTACTTAGCTCATTTTGCTGAAGTAAAATTGATATATCTTTGAGTTGCCTCTATTCATATAATCATCTTCGTAAGTTTATTTGTGTATTCTCGCGAATGAAATCGCCTCTTCTGGTATGACTTCGTGATATATATTCTTGTAAGAATTCTTCAATGATATTGATGGAATTGTCTTCTTTTATATATATTGTCTTCAAAATTCTTCAATGATCTTGATGGAATTTTCTTCTTTGATATATATTCTCTTCAAAATTCTTCAATGATCTTGATGGAATAAATTTCATAAATTGCTGTGGTCTTATCATGCCTTCCTAAGTAAAGGTCTTATTTTGCCACCTCTTTTGTATAATATTTTTGTGGTTGCGATAATATGACAAGTTTGAACATTCTTGCGAATATACAACCTCGTGACATTATCGTCTTGCGATGAAATCGCAGGACGTCTCTATACTTTCATGTAGTGACCCATTGATCTCATCTTAACTTCTTTGAATAGTATTTTAGCCTCTTCAGGAATTGTTGCAACAATATGACAGGCCTAAATATTCTTGCGAACATAAAGTCCCATGACATTGCCGTATTGCGATGAAATCGCAGGACGTCTCTACACTTTCATGTAGTGACCCATTGATCTCATCTTAACTTCTTTGTTATGTTCTGCGAGTTCTTTATTCTTTTCTTTCTTTCTTTCTTCCTTTTTTTTTTTTTTTTTTTTTTAGAAGGCTCGCAGAACTTAACTTGTTGCACAAATATGACAAGCCTTTATGTTTTCACAAACAAGAAGCCTCATGACATTTGCGTCTTATAGCACGTATCAGCTCCCTAATGGAGGGTGCTGCCCTTTATCTTCCCCCTGATTTCCCCTTCAAGGAAGCGTACATCGACCATACAAGGTTAGCTCTTCCCATCCGGTTCTGCCAACAACCAGCTTTTGATCGCAAACTCTTATCCTTTTTGCCTATAGGGCTTATAGTTACGAGGTTGCACCCTATGGGGTATCTTTGGGCCAAGTGCATCATTTGCCAAGACTTGTCAAAAATGGCAGATGTGGTTCAACCTCACCCGGCACTCTTGACTCAACCGTGTACCTCGGCGCCTTGATCGTTTTCTGCACTTCTTGGGAAAGACAGTATGCCTTAGTCGCCCAACCTAAATCCTCTTACACCGCATTTTATATTGCGTAATGTCGCTAGATTAGGTGAGAATCCAAGGTGTCTAACCCGTATAGGTACCCCATTATTGGGTTGTACCCCTAAATTTTTACCATGTACTAAGGGCCCTTGGTGGTGTTCCGGTTACCCTTAGCCACGTTATAGGTACCCCCTTAAATGACGTACTTTAGGACTTTGCCTCTTACGAAATATAGCTTCGCGAACTAGGGTGTACGCCACAAAGGTTTGCCTGTATAAAAATTTTTGCGGCTCTCTTTCTTTTTTGGAGGCTGATCACAGATTGTGGTCTTTTATTCGCAAGTTAATCGTAAATGGCGGTATTTTTTCGCCTTTTAAAAATTCATCGTAAATTTTTCATGTATATAAAATGTTGAATATTTTCATGAAATGTTTAGTATAAGAAGTATGAGAAGTATCCATATCACAACACGTCTTTAAATCAAAATTATTCTATAGAAATATAGGAATTGAATTTTCCCTGTTTTTTGCAATTTTGAAGTCTTTGAAAAATTTTGAGATCTTTTAATTTTTGCGATGAACTCATTTTTGAATTTTGCGATTGTATCTCTTTTTACCAATCTAAAAAATCTTTGAAATGTTTTGAAATCTTAGAAATTGTAGAAATTTTGCGAGTATATCGGTTTTAGTAAATAAAATCAAAAATCTTTTAAATATGCAAGGAAATGGTACTTACCTTTTGCGGCTTGTTGTTTTCTCTTGCGAAGTAAATTGCTTGTTCTGTTGGATTGCTTGTTGTTCACGAAGTAGTTTTCTTCTTCCCGAAGTAGGTTATGTTGATGCAAGCCTTGGAAAATATATACAAAGTAAATATTCACGAAGTTAAATAGTTACGAACTTAAATGAATATTCGTAAAATAAATGTTTGCAAAGTAAATATTTACAAAGTTAAATAGTTGCGAACTTCCCTCTTCATGAAATGGATTCTAGTTCACCCCTAGGGAAGCAATATACAGTCATTGGCTGCTGTTCTTTTCACCTTCGCAGAAATTGATACTTGGTTGCTGTGAGTTGGACTAATTCATTTCTCCTTTATTTCTCATCTCCGATAATCACCTTGAAAGTGTAAATGTTAAGTCCTTTATCATGTCAAGTGATCTGGTCGATTGCTTTCATTCACTTGTTGCTCCCAATTCTTAGTAATCAACACCTCCTTCTCCCCTTTCTATCAGTTACCATTTCACAAACTTGCGACTTTTGCTTAATTTTAAAGCCATGGTTCGTATGGAAGTATGGAACTGAGGTTCTATCTCCTCACGTACTGCTTCCCTGCTAGATGACTGTCTTGATAATTAGTTGAAAACATGGAATCTTGGATTCCGTATACAGAAGCATCTTTAGCGGCAATATGATCGTAAACTGAACAGAATTTTTTAGTGTCAATTTTTTGCGAACCTTCCTTGGGTGTAATTGCTTTATTCGCAAAATAGCTTTTTCTTGTTTCCTGCTTCTTAAATAGATTTTTGCGCTGTTAACTGATGATTGTAGTGGTAACTTCAAAATCTCATGTACATTCCTCTCCGGCTATGATGCCTTTCAATAGAACTAATTGCTTTCATCATTCGTTGTTGGCTCTAGTTTGGCACGATTTTCATCTCTCTTCGCAAAAATTCTTTTTCTCTTGTTATCTGACGGAGTATGTTGTTACTGTTGTACTTTTGTTGACCCTTCATCTTTTTATCTGCCAGAATGATATTTCTGGTAAATTTGATACCCACTATATTTCTCAATAGAATGCATTTAGTTGTTATCCCTGAATTTTGAAGATCCCCAGAAATGTATACAGTAATCTTCACCAAAACTTTAATCTTGTGTCCATCTGTGTCCTTTATTCTACTTACATTCACGTCATCTATTTCTTCTCGGGCCCCTTCATGTGAACGTCCCTTTCATGTGAACAAATTCCAAGTTGTCCTCTACTTAAGAGCAGAATTCAAACTTTGATTCTCAATTAATTCAAACCGGTCCACTTAAGATGTCAATTCAACCCACTATATGTCTTCTTAATTAATTCCAATCATCTGTTGATATCTTGAAAAAAATATCTCAACTTTAATTAAATGACTTGCATCTAAGATTGTCCCCTTCTTTCCTAAACTTTGCTATTCTCTTGGTAAGATTGTCCCCTTCTTTCCTTGATTTCTTCGCTTCTTTCCTTAATTTAGCTTAGCCATAAATTAGTTATCATCATCTTGCTCAAGGAAGCAATCGTCTGCAAGCTGTTCATCTGTTCTGCGAATGTTCGCAACTTAAACGTCCGTATTAATAAACTTCTTTTCTTGCTTACTGACCATTTGTACTGGATACTACCTGCGAAACAAAACCATAGTTCCATCTTGTTGTTACTTCTCTTATATTTACATTTTCATTTTGTTGCTCTACATGTCGTTTTGCTGCAACTATTATTTGCGACAATGTAGATTTTTCTTCGCAGAAAATCTTTCTTCACTGTTTCAAGATTAACTTTGTTTCGCTGGCTTTCTTGCTACGTTAATTATATGTGCTCCACGTAGATTTTTCCACTTTCTCAATGTACTTGAAATTGCATTATTGGCTTTTGCTAGAACTGTATACTTAATTATTGTCCACTAATGCAAAAAGCATTTTCTTCACTGTCCATTTTCATTTTTAACTTTGTATAGCTTTGCCTTGACTTAGTGGACGAGAATCCTCATGGATGTTTGATGACGTAGCAAATTAATTGGTTGTATCCATTTCTTCACTTCCTGTATCTTTCTGTACACCCTCTCGCAAATTGGCTTAATAGCGCGATAAACAATTCACTTCGCAAGATAACCACAATATTAATGATCATTATCAATTCACTTCGTTAATCATATCACTAGTAGAATAAAGAATGTCTTAACCTGTCAATCTCACAGAAATTTTTAGTCATAAATGTTATTTCTCCAATCTTGGGAAAAGGGACTCTAACATTCGCAGAAATGAACTTCGCAGAAGTGAAGGTGATTTGGACTTTTCTCTGTTGTCACAACATAAAATCATGAAATAGCTCAACTGGTTACCTCTTCGCCATCTCTAATTGTCTCAATTCATACTTCTCTGAATTTTGACAGGCCATGACTTATTCCACTTTCTCTAATTATTTTTACCTCCTCCATATTTTACTAGCGAGTTAAACTCTTTTTGGTTGCGTTTTTTGCGAGATTGGTTGAACTTCATTTTTTTTTTGAAAATCCATATTGATGAAATTTTGCCTGGAATCGCAAACGATCAGTGAATTTGGTTAGTAGATGAATAATTTATCCCTACGAAGAATGATAACTTTCAATGAAATCTTTTTAATTTTGTTTTTGCGAAATGTAAATTTCTAATTTAACAGAAAATCTCGAAGTTTGACCTTTTTAGAAATTTTTTAAACAAATTTGTAAAACGAGATTTGGTTACTACAAATTTATAGCAAAAATATTTTTAAATTCAAAATTTCCATAATAAATCAAATTTCTACAAAAAGCAAAGTTTAGATCGCAAAAAATTTATTTTTCAATTTTTGTTTTGAAATTCCCAAATTTTGAGAAATGAAACAAAGAATAAGAAAAGTGAGAAGAAATTTGTCCTTTTTGGAAGCGATTGTTGACGTAGCATGTGTAAATTTCATTTTGCTTGACGATTTCTCCATATCCACATTTCTCTTCCTGAACTACTACTAATGTGTTTGTTGTTTGAAGATGCCAATAAAAGAACTTCCATTTCTGTCTTCAAAACTCATAAATCCGGTACAATTCATTACCATCAATAACCAATTTTTCTAACTTTCTTGAACCAACAAGATTAGGTCCCTGTTTCTAGCGCCAATTATGTAGTTGCGGATTATCTCACAACTACACCCTCAATAAAATCCATGAATTTAATATGATGATCTCAATTATTTGATGTGAAGATGAAGATTAAAGTACTAAAATTATAAAAAGACACAAAGATTTTTACGTGGTTCGATTAATGTGATCTACATCCACGGTGCTTCACTAGTGATTGTATGTGATTACATGATTTTACAATTGAGACTCCATTAATGAATATTTGGAGCTCTAGAATTTTGGGGAAGAAGATGATAAAGAAAATACATCTCTCTCTAAACATTTCTCTCTCCTCCTAAAATTATCCCCTCTCTCAAAATGTGTCCCTCCCCTCCTTCTCATGCCTAAATGGCTATTTATATGATCTTACAAAATATGACGATTGTGTTGTCCCGCCATTTTGGATTTTAGAATTATCTTGCGAAGCTTCGTAACTTCACTTCACGAACTTCTTTTGCTTTCCTCGTGATTTCTTTTGCTCGCAAAATGTTCTTTGCTCGCAAGATATCTTTTCTCTCCACAATTTCGTAAGTTATCATTTGCTGTGATATTCCGCTCCTACAATAACAAATTACAAAAATTCATTATACATACGCTTGATTCCAAGTTTCAACAACATAATAACCTGCATAAATTCAATCCTTAAATGCCGATGTTGACATTATAATAACAAAGCTAATACTCCCTCTAAATGTGAGATAGCTAGATTTTCAATCCGCACATCTTTGTTATTTCCCTTTTGTAGTCCAATTAACTACAATCATCATATGATATGTTTCTCCCCCTTAGTCAATGCTTTATTCTTTAATTAGATATAACTTTTAAGCACAATTGTCCTTTCCTTAGTGAATAAACATCACTTGTTTACTCCATATATTTCTCCCCATTTTTGTTACAAAATGAAAAAGGCATGAGAAAATAAAGGACAAACCGAAAGGATCTTACAAATCTAAAAGACTTGTACAACCTACAAGAGTTAAGCACGAAGGTTTCACATACCATTTTAGATAACCAAGATCAAAACCGAAACTACAAGTAATTTGGTCTTAATATGTTATCAAGGAAACAATTGCCCGAAGCAATTTTCCCTAATAATTTAGCAACTTGACTAAACAACTTAATTCTTTTGCTAAATCGATTGCACAAATTCGATCACTTATTTCTATAAGACCAAAATAAAGATCAAAATTAACTTTATTTTTCTCATCAAGCTCTAATTATTCAACAAATAACTTAGACCTTCCACTTTAAACAAGACAAGTACTAGGTTAGTTAACTAGTATTTCTTGTTAAGGCATTCTATTAGACTTGAATAATCGAATCCTACACTTTGATAAGTCTAACTAAGATCAGAATTAACTTAGTTTCTCTTATCCGGAATCGAATTGGACTAAAAATATGATCCCATATTTTTGTTAAGCTATAAATAATTCATATAAACCAAATAAATAAACTTGCACAATTATTTTTCTCAACCGGGAGCAATTGAAACAAACATAGACATTATAGCACCACAATTGCACCGAAATTTCGTTAAGCCTGAACAATTGAAACCAAATAATAAAGAAAGATAACAATAGTTTTTCTCAACCGGAAAAAAATGAATCACACACACACATCCATACAAACATAATGGAATAAACATCAATTGTATCGAAATTTTGTTAAGCAAAAGCAAAATATATGAAATAAAATCATGATTTTCTTAAACAGGAAAATGATTAACTAACAAATTCGTTACCTCAGATTCCGCATCCTCTTCTCCCCAGAAATATATATCATTAAGCGCAAGTTCAAGTTAGAACCCTCTCCCATTGTGTTTTCATCCTCTCGCAAGAACAAAATAACAACAACAAAAGAAACCTTTACCAGAGAAAGGTTGAATCGGTTTTAACTAATGCGTACAAATAGCAAAAGTTGAAAACCCGAAACACATATGCTTTTATGCTAAACACAACTTACGAAAACACAAATTGATTCAACATATTGTGAATTTTTCACATATGAGTTTCAATCGGAACACTTTATGATTCTTTGATAAAGCCTACCAATATGGGCTAGAACTCAATCCCGCTAAATCAAAAATCCATACAAACCATAAGGGTTCACACCATATGAGATCAAATATTAAGGTTATGAATACCGAAATCAAACATCCCATAAACACATAGCAATAATATAAAGCATTCAAGCACAGGCTATGTAATCGAATAAACCATCACAAGAAAATTTTATTAAATAATAATTTTTATTCATAATAAAATAGATAGTTTTATTCAAAAATAGACCTTATATAATAATTGAAATAAATCAAATACTAATGTCTATCTTCTTGAGAAGAACCTTCAAAGATCATCTATTTCCTCGAATTTTTCTGGATCTTCATCAACAACATGACGACTGATTTCTCAGATTCTGCACACAGTACCTTGATTATGTTCACAGGATAAAGAATTAACCATACGATTAATGTTCCGATCATATTCCAAATTACCGATTTCAAGTTTAATCAGCTTTCTTTGGTTACGGATAACAGTTCTTAGTAATGCTACATGTATATGATGTGTTTCAATAGTACTGAGGAGGACTTCCCGAAGATTGAGAATGTCAATCTTAATATCCAAACTGTTTTGGACAAGAAGATGAGTCACATCTTTCTTTTATTTTCCTTTATCTTCATAACCATATTTCTTGAAGGAATCATCAAGATTAATAGTTTCATTAGAAACTATTCCATTCAAGGCTTTCAGAATTTTCATTTGAGATCTCAACAAGATGAGTGTTAGAGCATACCTAGGTTGAACCCACCAAGCATTGGTATGTCAAGTTTGGTTGTCATATTTTAGTAAATCAAAATTCATTTAAAGAGTCGCTTGATTATATACTAGAGTCAACTTCGTATAGGTTAGCTTGAAAGTATTAGGATATGGGACATTACAAGTATTACGTGAAGACTTGGAGAATGTGAAAAAGTAAGGATCTACAACGACGACATCATCCATCCACTTGAGGTTAGTAATATTTGACTTGAACTGTTTCATTCCCTAACATATCTTTCAAGTCGTGCATATTGAAAACATAATTGCGAAGCCATGAATGATTATACTCTAGTTATACATAGTATTAAGGAATACAATATGAAGTATAATGCTTATCTTTTGAACATCGAATATAAGACATCGACATAATCGTTTGAATGCTATTGTGATTATGTATGGGTATGAGGTGAAGATTTCATCCTAGGAAACAATGTTTTACATTCTTTTAAAGGATGTAAATTCATGAACTTGTTTTGTGAATTGAAAGGGAAATCACTAGGCTTATTGGTATTTTTATTCATTGCAAATCTTTTGAACTACCAATATGGGTGATTAGTATAACCGCTCATGACTTGCTTATGTTCTTGGTAAAACTATTCACAAGGCATGACTTTTGTATTGGTATGAATTATATTAGTGTAACCGATATTAAGTAATCACCTGAGATAGTATGATCGATTTAGTGTTGTTGGTATGACCAACTCTAGGCAAAGTGGAACCGATCCTAGTAAGAGGTGCAACCGATCACAAAGGGGAGTCGATCCTTGTAGGAGGTGCAGCAAGTTTCTAGATATTGGGAACCGATCCTATGAACATGTGCAACACGTTTTTAGATATCGGGAATCGATCCTATGGACATGTGCAACAAATACAAGTTAGATACCATATATATGTTGGAACCGGTACTAGTACCTAGTCAACCAAGTTTTGGTAACTAGCGTGACTAATTATAGTACGTACCCACATGGAAGGCAAAACCGAAACTTGTTTTGGTAGAACCGTTAAACCCATGATTGGTAATATTATAGGATAATCAATGACATAGTTCTTGGAAGTCTGATGAACCAATTCTAAACTTGTTTGTAAGTGTGGGAAATCGATTCTAAGATTGTAATTATGAAAGAGGACTTACAAAGTAAAGATGTTGACATACTTTGAACATGTGTAGTAACACTTATCTTTTATTATTCAAAGATATTCCTTAATAGCTAAAGGAAAAATCCCAGATCGAAAATAAATTGAGAATCTTTTAATTAAGGTTTTTAATTTTATATATGGAAAATAAAAATTAATAACATGCATTTACTAATCGGAGGTTTTCTAGTGAGATTTCGATCACTATTTGGTCAAAGCATTTCCAGGAATTATGGAAACCGAATTTGGAATATATTGCATATCTTGAGAATATTTTCTGTTTTGGAAATTCTTCGGTGTCCAAACTTCATTGGTCTATAAATATCAAAGTTTGCATTTCGAGCAAACTAATCCTCATAGCCAGCAAAACTACCTAGTTGTGTTGTTACTGGTGGAGCCGCCTACTCTGAGAGGAAAGTAACCTAATTAGGCGAAATCTCTTACGGCAACTCAGTTTAAAGACTTCTTTGGGATTGATAAGCTCTATTAGTACCGTTGGTAGGAAACTAGATACTTGCGGTTTATTATTAGTTTTCGATTGATTTGATTGACTTACGTTTGTTGAACTTTGATTGCATCTAGTTTGTTTATGCAATCTTCTCTTCTTATATAAGATTCACTCAAACTAGATCGAAGTTTCGACAGGTATCTTTAGACTATTTGTAGATCTAAAGACGTCTTGTGATAATTCATTGTTAACAGACTCCGTTCTATGCGTTATTGATCACAAGAGATTCAAGTTGATTGTGTGCAGGTGTTAATTGAAGATCTACAAAGATTAAAGACGAAGAAGATTTCTGATTTGGGTTCATAATCTTTGGTGTGCACAATTCTTGTTTCGGTGAAAGAGGATCCAACTATAGTCGATTTATCCTTGTGATAGATCGGCATCAATACAATTCTTTGTGATTCAAAGTATTGATTGCAATATCTGGACAATTACTTTGGTAGTTATTATTGGATAGATCTAAGGACCTGAAAAAGGAGTTTATTGAGATAAATGGAAGAGCCTTTTGGCAAACTCATATCACTTGGTTGAAAAGAGTTGTTACCAAATATATTTGTTGTTCCTTTACTGTTTGGAATACGAACCAAAGGAATTGTTCCAAGTGCGTGACTTATTAACAAGTTGGAGGTGCAGGGATACAGACGGAACTAGGTGAATGTGATGCCCAAACCTCCTAAACCTTATTAGCTAATAGGATTACAATCTAATTGAAGCACCAAAACTAGATTGCCGATTTAAGAATCCTAATTACATAAAATGCTAAAAATCGAAACCAAACTCTCTGAATTATGTTCAAATGAAGATCTCTCCAGTGTTATAAATATATTAATGTGTTGTTTACAAAATAAGAAAGAATATATTAATGTGTTGTAGTAAAAGATACACAACAATTTTAGATTCGATAAATCTCTAAGCTACGAAACAGATATCTTCAAACGCTCTATTTCTTCTGATCACGGAAAACTGAAGTGGGAACAAGTGAGCACATCATCCCAAAGTGGTGCCCAATGGAAACAAATAACTTTCAAGTAATCAATGACATGCTTCACAATCTAGAGAACAATAATTTACAATCAAGTATAGTATGCACACGAGTGATTTCCCTTAAATAAAATAGTATATATAATATTATCGACGGATGGAGTACCGCCCTACTAATACTATTGCCGACGGATAGCATAGCTCCCTACTATCTTAATAAGCATAAAATATAATACTATTGCCAACGGATGGCGTACCTCCCTACTAATACTATTTCCGACGGATGGCGCACCGCCCTACTTGACTTAGCTAAGAGCTGTGGGGAAACACAAACACTCTTCGCGGGAAAATCACACAACGCATATTACATACATAAAATTACATTCAAAGCAAACATCGTTCAATGCAATTACAAAATACATTCATATAGATAGTAAAAGCACATCATACTCGCAAAAGGAATAAACTCAATGATTATAAAAAGGTTATAAAGTTCCCACCTGAATTGATGACAAGCCATGCCTACCTCGAGATCCATGATCCACTGGTTCATCCTTTGAATCGATCGTTGTTAAGTAAAGAGTAACTGTTAATCACACAAGCACTCTAAAGAATTATCCAAAAGGCTCATACAAGGTTCATAACATAATCTCGTATATGTCTCTGGTTATAGGCTAAGTGCACTATCTAATGGTTCTAAGCCCACTTATGATTCTACACCTTTTCATATCTATCTTTAGCACAAATAAAGGTTTACTAATTTAATTAGGTTGGTTCTATAGTTCACTAGGTATGTCTTATAAACATCTACATCTTTGTAGAAGGAACCAAAGGTCAATTCGGACTATAAAGGGTCCAAAACATCAAACTAAAAATACATGGTACTAAGCCCAGGCCCATTAGGCATGAGCTGGCACGACCTACTAATCTAAGGCCTGGTCCAACAGAGTCAATTGATGGTCTCTAACGGTTAGGGTCAAACTAACAGTCAACATCAGTCCAAGGTCAAAGTCCAACTGTCAAAATCGGTCAAGGTCATGTCACTGAGTCAACTCGGGTCAAGATAGGAAACTCGGTGAGTCAAAATGATTCAACTCATTCAAATATATGATTCAGGGTAATGTAGGTCAGTCAGGTTCTGACTGAGCTGAGAAGCTCAAGGACAAAGCCTTCGCACAGGCCAGAGCCATTGCTCAGGCCAAAGAATACTAATGCACAAACAAGGTGCAACACCTAACTTGCCAAGACTAAAATGATGCAGCACAACAAGTCAAAACTCCAAACAACTTCTACTCCTTTAACAATTCAATTCAATCTAAACAACATCTAAAAAACCCATTACAACACTAACACAATCAAATCAGCTAGACTTCATAATTCTAAACTTCAACTACAACTCGCAAATACATCTATTTAGTTAAATCACATGCTCAACCAAACTTCAATAGTTGTAACTGAACCATGACTTGTTTCTACTTCAGTTCAGCTTAACACAGTTACTATCTTCACTACATCAATTACAAATCCTGCAATCTCAATAACACACCCACCAACCTCAATTACAATAACTTCATAGATGTAATACCAGATCACTACCTAACCCATGTACTGCAGTCAATTCATCTCTATTTGTAATCACCAATCACTCTCAGTATCACCACTGAATTCAATCTCCAAGTCAAACCCAACATTCATCTAAACTTTAATTCAGACACCTCCAACTTCCAACCCATAAACAATTACAAAATCGCCTCCATACAAATCAAACCCAGCAACAATTATCACCAATCCTTCTCAATAGACTGCAAGTATACATAGTTCTACTATCACATTCATCACCAGCACATTTTCAAGACCTCCATCTGAAGTAGCACTTGATTTAGCTTGCTCAATCCACTGATATCAATTCCTCTTTATCAGTTCAACACAATAAACACCAATAGAACATTTATGCTCTATATCTGAAATTTCATTTCCAATTCATTGACTTCATGTCTTCATACCTGCATCCATTATACATCCTCACTTCTTGATTTCAATTCAAGTTCAATATAGTCATCTCAACAGCTCATGAATTGCTATCTAACTTAACTCAGACCATCTACCTAAACATCATCACCTACAGTTCAACCCAGAAATTCATAAATAAAACTTCAATACCAGCCACATACCATTTGTCAGTTCATACAAATATTTCATGCAACATCAACTCTACCAGTGATTCAACCCGCATCTCTACCAGCAACATCTGTATCTTACTAAAGATCTAAATTCTCTAACTCAGAAACCCTAATTCCAAAATGGGGAAGAACAGGGGAAAACCCTAATTTAATTTGAAATCGAATTAAACTTCATATAACCATTTAGACTTCAATCAAACACAAAGCCATATACCAATTCAATCAAATAACAACAATCCCAAGAAAGAAATTGAATTAATTTAAACTTTAAATTACCTGGTTCTTTGATTCTTCATAAGAACATCTTTAGAACTTTAATTAAACACCAACCCATTCGATTCTCCATCTAACAGAAACTCAAAAATCCTCGTAATCTCTCTTCCAACTCAAGAACAAAATCCTAATTGATTCAACAACATCCCTCCTTCTTCTCTCGAGCCCTAATAACATCAACACCACCACCATTAATCAAATCCTAATGTTTACCCTAAGTTTCACTTCGATTCGATCTCAGAATCATCTCACAAAATCACCAGAGAAAACGAGCACAAGAGAAGAGAAGAAAAAAGAAGAATAAAGAATAAATGAATAAGAATGAGATGGGATCAAGTTTATCTCGATGGGTTTTGATGATAAGACCAAGGAAATTTATTAAGGCATCCAACAAATTGATACGGGAAGCCAGGTCGGTCTTCCCTTCATACTAATCCAGTGATATCTTCTTCGTCCGGTGTCTGAATGACACGTTCGAGTATTCTATTCCGCATAAATTTTCTAGATCTATCTAGTTCTAGATCGTTGTTAGATTAATTTTTATTAATTACGTTTATCTCTAATTAATCAAGTCATTAGCGGCTTAGTCGTCTCTTGACTATTCTAATAGCTTTGACGAGCTTGAGGGTCCTTACAGTGAACTATAGGTTTAGTTTCTTGGTCTTAACTATACGAAGTTGGTTTGATTTTGTATAGCAGCTTAATCCTGAGAATATTCAATTCTGGACAAGGTCCCGGGGTTTTTCTGCGTTTGTGGTTTCCTTGTTAACAAAATCTTGTTGTGTCTTTTACTTTTGTATTTCCGCAATTATAATTGTTTTATTATAATTAGAAGTAAAATACACAAACGTTAATTCCTATTTACTTGATAGTAATCTTATTGTGTTTGGTTAAGTCCAAACCATTTATCAAGTAAACATACTTCATTGTTGTATTGTATCGATCTTGTATCCATAGTCAATCATGCAAGTTATCTTATTGTCATATTGTCTCGATCTCGTATCCATAGACGATCACATGAACTATGAACCGATTAGTTGTATTGTCTCGACTCGGTCAATAGACAATCACTTTCAGGATAAGGACTTATAGGTGGAAAAGTTTTAGATTGAGGTATATTTGGGTACCCTCATCTTTTCAATTGGTATCAGAGCAGGAAAACATGAAAAGATCTAACAATCTGTGTTTGGTGCGATCCAACCTATAAGATTTGAGTCAAAATAAGAAAAACAATGCTATACTTATGAAGAACTCAGTTAACATATGTCAAGATAATGAGAATAATATCTCAGAGAAGGTCAATGTAAATTGGTCTCAAAAGCCTTTTCAAAAATCAAAGAAAAAGTCTATGACTAATAACTTGATTGCGAATCAGGTTCCTCATCAGAAAAGAATGAATCCGAAACTCAAACATGTTTCAGATCCGAATCCAATCTCTAGTGAAAAATCATCTAAAAAGAGATTAGATTCACCAGACTGCCCAATTTCTGGTTTTCGCAAAATGTTAGAAAGGTTTTTCAAACATGTTTAAAGCTATGCAGAAAAGGGAAAAACCATTGACAGTCTAGACGATGTCGTAGAACTTATTGTTCAATTAAATGTAAGAATTTGTGAAGGAAAACGAGAATCACTCAGTCTTCAATATAATATGGCAGATTATCTGGAACAAAAATTGGCTTTATGCAACGAAGTTCATCAACAAACTACAGAGTGTGAGATTCTTACACAATCGCTGGAGCATTAACAAATAAGGAATAAGGTTCTTATTGAAGATCTTCTTACAGATACATGTCGACAGGTATATCTAGAAAAGTGTTTAGAAAAACATTTCCAACAAGGAATGGATTCCTTAAGAGAACATATAGAATGTCTTAAACAAAAGACATCAGCAGTTTGTCGATTGGAAGATCTAGACCACACGGGTTCAAGCTCAAGGAACATTCCATCGTGGACATAAGATGTAATCAAGGATATAACATCTTGCAATATTCCTGATAAAGAGGATGGATTCAAAACCCAGACAAGGGAACATGATAATGGCCCTAAATGTAAGAAGGAATAAATTCCTAGAAAGGAATTTGGTGAGGGAGGTCCTCGCCCCAACGCTTAATTGCATTGGAATGTGCATCCTTACAATGCCAATCTTCTGATATAAGGAAGCACACATGCCTGGGCTATTTGTATCCTGTCAACAATCTCTTATTCAACATAGAGATGTTACACAATTAACCCGAAGATATTTAAATATGTCTTTTTGTATAGAAAAGCTATCTTACAAACAACTTGTGTAAACATGATAAGTTTCCCTAAAACAGTTTTAGATATATGATCTAAAAGGTTGATTCTTTCCAAAGAATCTTTATGATTGTCTAACACATTAGATGTGAAAATCTTTTCAAATCTGGTCAGACATATTTATTTAAGGGTGGCTCCTATGTTTGATATGTTGAAAAAACGGGGGTCTAAAAACCACACCCAATATTTAGATTAGAAATCTGTATGGACAACTCCGATTTACTTTACTAGAGAATCAACTAGACAGTCAGGCTCAATCTACATAAAAATATCTCAAGGAGTTATTATCTCAATCTCTCAATTTGATTTACTTAACCAAATACAATCTGCGAGTCTTAATCAAAGAGAGATAACTTGGACGGTCCCAAAGACCAATATCCAAGTGTCAATTAATTTAAATCAACAACCAATAAGGTCGGATATTCTAATTGATTGAACAATGCACAACCTGTATTATTTCAATTATATAACAAAATATAATGCGGAAAATAAATAACGCAGACACCAGAATTTTGTTAACGAGGAAACCGCAAATGCAGAAAAACCCCGGGACTTAGTCCAGATTAAACATACATTGTATTAAGCCGATACAGATACTAGCCTACTCCAAGCTAACTTCGGTCTGGACTGTAGTTGAACC
This sequence comes from Papaver bracteatum, assembly GCA_023529315.1. Lineage (NCBI taxonomy): Eukaryota > Viridiplantae > Streptophyta > Magnoliopsida > Ranunculales > Papaveraceae > Papaver > Papaver bracteatum. The sequence continues at coordinate 995,809 of JAJJWX010003522.1, forward strand.
CAACCAATCTCACACTGATCCAAGGTAAAGTTATGCTCCTACTCCTCTGATCCTAGTAGGATACTGCGCAATTGATTCCCTTAGTTGATCTCACCTACAACCAAGAGTTGATACGACCCAAAGTCGAAGACTTTAATAAACAAATCTGTCTCACACAAAAAAGTCTATAAGTTCGTCTCCCACGAATAAACCTATGAGTTTTATTTCGTCTTTTGATAAATCAAGGTGAATAGGAACCAATTGATAAAACCAGACTTATATTTCTGAAGAATAACTGAGCTTTATCAATCATCTTACAATTAACTTAATCGATGCGACGAAGAAGATTATTGAGGAATCACAAACGATGAGACGAAGTGTCTGTGACTACTTTTATATCTTGCCTATCGGAGAAACAAATCTCAACCCAATTATTACAATTTTACTCGTACGATATAAGATGCAAGATCAGATCACACAACTACGATAAAATTAGTATCGGTCTGGTTTCACAATCCCAATGAAGTCTTTAAGTCGTTAACCTAGTTTTAGAAGAATAAAACCAAAGGTTAAAGGAGAATCGACTCTATCTTACCAAACTAGTATTGTACGCGTGTCGTAACCACAACAAATTAATTAATACTTTACTACCTAATTAAAGAGTAATATAGGGTAGTCAAGGTCGATCCCATGAGGAGCAAGAGATTCTAGTTGTAAAATTGTCACAAAAGTGGGGGGGGTATTGGTTGTAAAATTTATAAAGCAAAAGAAATAAACAAAGGAATTAAAAGTGTAAGTTGAAATCAATGAGAGAAAATAGATCAAGGAATCCTTCTTCGCTGCAAAACAATGATTAAAGTTATGTTCTTTTCCACTTGTTATTAGTCATAGATTATCACCAACCGTAGGTATAGCAGCTAGATCAGTGCTAACCCCAAAATCCCTTATTTCACCGGATACGGAAGTTCTCGCCTACCGTTTCTATTCACCAAACCACCTAGTAGTAGATCACCCAAGATGTAATTTAGTTAAACGCATTAAGATTCATGAATTTATTAGGTTGATATTAGTAGTTAAACTCTTAGATCAAGGTCCACTTGCTAACGTTGTTTTTACACACAATTGCTCCACGGAATCCCTCCGCAAGGTCTTGTGTTTTCTACTTATGTAAATAGTCAAGAAACGATTACTTATCCCCTAACTTTCACTAGCTTTAGCTTAATTAACAAATCAATTTAGTTGGCCACCCAAACGACCTATCAATCAAACATAAACACTAATATTAGTAAAAACAATCGATAATCATATGAAAAACTTCAAAGTAGAATTGAAACAAAACTCAAACCATATGTTAAGAACTAGGAATTCATCCTCAATCAATAAGAAAATTAGCTACTCATAATTTGGAGTTCACACAATAATAATAATAATTAAGGAAGAAAGAAAAACTTATTGAAAAGATGATGGTTGCTCCTTCCTCCAATCCTTGTGCACTTTAACTCCTTCTCAAAGGTAGATGTGTCTAAAAATTTGTAGAGAACTCTCTTATTTATAAGCTTCAATACTCTCCATGTCTTTGTAGGAAAAGAATCCTCATTCCAAAAGAACACCACTTTCCCAAATTGAGCCATATTCCAAATTCTAGTCCAATTCTCCAAAACTTCCAAGTTTTCGTCCAATTCCCAATTCTAAGTCTTCACACACATGAGAGAAGTCCATACAAAATTCTGTATTTTTGCTCGCCGGAAAACTGTGTTTTTGGCAGGAAGTTGGCCGGAATTTGTTGTCGCCGGCCACCTGAAAATTTTGTCCCGGTCAAAGAATATTATGTCAATCCACCGTCAGGACTAACGGTCAAAGGTCAAACCGTCAGTCAATCCGTTAGTTGACTAGGTCAAAGAGGGGAGTCAGCTGGCGAGTTAGCTTCTGAGTGGTCTGAGTTGGCTGATTCACTGATCTGGACCGGACGTCGGACTCGTTCTGGATCGGTATGGAACGTTTGTCGCCGGCACCGAGTTTACTCGCCGGAGGGATGATTTGGCCGAGTTACGGCTGATTACAGGGCATTTCCGACCAATTTTTCAGGCCATTCATTTCTTCACCTGTTAAGAAATCCTACACATTCATCTATACCCATTCATTCAGTTCTTTCAGTTCTTTCAATTGCAACCCATCTCTCAATTTCTTCTGTTTAATCTTCAAACCTCCAAAAAGCTCTGCTCTCTTCCCTGGTTCACAAACCCATATGAGCTACAGCATCTACCATTCACAACTCGTCTCAAATCACCACCAGCTATACCAATTTCTCACAGGCTCAAGATTCAGCTCTGCTTCTCAACATCGCCACCATTTTTACTTTCTCGATCTCGTTCTATCAGTTGCAGAGATCTCAGCTTCTCCAATAGAAAATATTAGCCTCAATTTGTTCTTGTTTCAAACAACAGTGACCACAAATCCGTTCAAGACCCTGTAACCCATTCTTCCACCAAGAACCCTAATTGATTCTCAGTGTTGTTCTTCAATCGAACCAAATAATGATCGAACTCAATCAACAACTTCTCGCCACTGAACTTCAATATAACTTCATACCCATTCCATCAAATCTCGAGCTTCCATGAATTTAATCAATGTCTCGATGCGTAGCTTTTCTCTCAATTTTAGAGACGAATGAAATGAAGAATGAGAAACAATTTTCTCTCGATTTAGGGTTAAAGAATAATTGGCTGGGTCTTGGATCCGGGTCTGGTTTACGGGTTCGGGTCCGGGTTTTGACCATTCCTGATTTGGCTTCTATAGCCAACCTTCCTTTGGATAAGGGCTATCCAGTGATAATAACATCCACTGCTGAGTGATAAGTGGTACCCTGAATGAGAGCCCATTAACCATAGCTGGGCTCCATATAGTGTTTACCCCGTGAAATGACAATTTTTCCCTTTTTGCCCAATTTTGGTGATTTCTCCTTCTTTTCGTCCGTGCGACTCCAGAGTACCTAATAACTCGAAAACACGCGTAAAATACATAATTTACTAGAAAAATAGCAAAGAAAGCATAAAATCTTAGATAGTAAATTAGGTGTATTCTACACCTATCAAATTCCCCCACACTTAGACTTTGCTAGTCCTCGAGCAAATCAAAACTAAAACTTACAACTTCAAAGCGTTCCAGCTTCCCAAGCATCCAAAGAGCTATGAGGACATAGAGTTTCTGCGTGCTAGTAATAAGAAGTTAGAAATACTAAAGAACATATTATCTTTCTTAAATGTTGAGTGAGAAATAACCACACCATAATGAGAGAATACGTGTTTGAGAAACGATCAATAAGCATTTCTCCTCGACTTCTGCCTCACCAAAAGGGTTTTATGATAATTGCACTCAAAAAGACGGCTTTTTTATGGGTCTCACATGTGCGCAGGTAAGAATGAAAAGATAATTCCTGCAACACGTTGAATGGTGGGAAGGATAACTTCCGAAATTTTGAAAAACCCACATCTTTTAACATTTTGAAAAACCATTTTTCTAACGATCTCTAAGAAAGGAAATCAACCACTTATATCGAGGATGAGATTACTTACTTACCTTCACATCCGATTGCCAATTATTATAACACCACTCTCACGGAATCCAATAGAAACGTCTTCCGCTCCTTGTCTTCACTTCTTGGTCTTCGGCTTCAACTATTGATGATAAATACTAGAACTTCATAAATCCTTAACAATTTGTAACCTTTTTCCTCAAAATCCTTGTCGCTTGAAACTTCATTATAGATTTTCCTTCCCCATGGCTTATTCAAAACAAAACAATAATAGATATTTCTCTTGTCTCATATATATATATATTTTTTTTCAATTCTCTTTCATTTTTTTTTTCATGTTTTTTTTTTTTTTTAGACAAGAGAAACAAAATACAAAACAAAGTGAAAAATAAAATAACCATGGCCGTGGAAAAGTACTTTACCGCTTGATTCTTCACAACTTGTATCGCCTTGAAATCATAAACTTCAATAATTCTCACCTTTTACTTTCTTCGCTCTTGTAAATAAGTCTTAACACTTGGATATAGAATTACCTCATTGCATTTTAAGTCTTCAACATGTATGTAAAATCTGCTCATTGTATGTTGCTTTACTTGAATATGAAAATTTTCTCTTTATCTTGTTCCATTATTGCTTTCAAACCTTAAACCTTTTCAACTTTCCTTGTAGATTTTGATGTCGCTCCCTTGTTGTTGATGATTATGGTGTTTCTATGGACCCGTTGTTGTTTAGAGAGAATGGTGCTAACTGCAAATCGAACTACAAGAAGGCGGCTTTCATCATAGACGTCACCCTCATGATTGACAAAGATTAGCACTCAAGAGATCAAAATAGTGCTGAAATTGGTGTGAAATTGGGTAGCTCACCATTCTACCCGGAATTAACGTACGGTGACACACACTCAAAAGAAGCTCTTTAGTAAAGGAAGAATTTCTGGTTGGTTCCTCTCATGATATGAAAATGGGTAGTCTCCACTAATGATTGATCAACAACTCTAATAACGCACTTCTCCCTGCACCAAATTTGCATCACCGGCATGATTAAATCCATTATTTAACACTCTAACAAGCAAGAAATCAAACGTAGTTCCCTAACACTTCCAAGTTCAATTATGTCGGTCAGAATTCTCTATGTAATCATACCTAGAAGCATGCTAGTGACTCTAAAATCTCTAAAAGTTGAAGTTTTTATGCAAAATTTTTTTTTTTTTTTTTTTATGCAAAATATATGCTTAGCCACTCCCCCACACTTAAACCTTACATTTTCCTCAATGTAATTGAATCCTCCTAGTAAAGTCAAGGTGGGAAATCCTAATATGATATGAAACAAGAAAAATAAACACACAAAACAAAAAGCAAATAAAAACAAAAGGATAAGAGATACAAAACCGGTGGGTTGCATCCCACTTAGCGCTTGTTTTAAAGTCGACGGCCCGACATAGATCTTGCTTCATATTACTCCTCTAGAGGGAGAAAATCTTCAAATGGAAGTTCATCCACATTCACATAGGCGATGTTCTCATAGTATGGCTTCAATCTATGGCCGTTGACTTTGGAAACCGAGTTGTCTCTAAGACTAGTAATTTCAACTGCAGCATAAGGAAAAACATTAGTAACAACATATGGTCCAATCCAACGGGACCTTAATTTTCCAGGAAATAGTTTAAGGCGAGAATGAAATAAAAGGACTTTTTGCCCCACAACAAAACTTTTCCGAGAAATCATCTTGTCATGAAAAAGCTTAGTATTTTCCTTGTAAATCCGGGCACTCTCTTAAGCATCATTACGTATCTCCTCTAGCTCATTTAGTTGTAACTTTATTTTTTTCCCCGCTTCATCATACTCCATGTTGAATTTCTTTATCGCCCAATAAGCCTTATGTTCAAGTTCAACCGGAAGATGACAAGCTTTGCCATAAACCAACCTATATGGAGACATACCAATCGGTGTTTTGTACGCCGTTCTATACGCCCAAAGTGCATCATTGAGATTAAATCTCCAATCTTTCCTTGTGGTATTCACCGTTTTCTCAAGAATGGACTTGATTTCACGGTTTGAAATTTCAGCTTGTCCACTAGTTTGTGGATGGTAAGGCGTACCAATCTTGTGTGTTATGTTGTACTTCTTGAGGAGAGCGTGGAAAGACTTCTTGAAATGCGAGCCTCCATTGCTTATCACCACTCTTGGTGTGCCGTTCCTAGTGAATATGTTTTCTCTTACAAAATCACAAACAATTTGAGAATCATTAGTTTTGGTGGCTCTAGCCTCCACCCATTTAGAAACATAATCTACGGCAAGAAGTATATAAAAATTTCCATTCGAATTGACAAAAGGGCCCATAAAATCAATTCCCCACACATCGAAAATCTCTACGGCGAGAATTGGTGTGAGTGGCATTTGATTTCGAGCACCTAGATTGCCCGTTATTTGACATCTATCACACAATTTACAAAAAACATATGAATCTTCAAACAAGGTGGGCCAATAAAATCCACTTTCAAGAACCTTGAGAGCGGTACGTTTAGAACCAAAATGGACACCACATGCAAAAGTATGACAAAAGGAGAGAATAGATTGAAATTCGGAGTTAGGTACGCACCTTCGTATGATTTGATCAACGCCATATTTCCATAAGTATGGTTCATCCCACATATATTGCTTCACTATATTCTTAAGCTTCATCTTTTGGAAGTTAGACATTGTGCTAGGTACCTTCCTTGTCACCAAATAATTCACTATATCCGCATACCAAGGTGTTGATTCTTCCACGGAGAAAAGTTGTTCGTCCGGAAAGCGGTCTTGTAATGGTAGTTCTTCTTGAGACATAACAAGTCTACTAAGATGATCCGCAACGGTATTCTCCACACCTTTCTTATCTCGAATTTCTATGTTGAAATCTTGTAGTAATAAGATCCACCGGATTAGTCTTGGCTTTGCTTCTTTCTTCTTTATTAAGTATCTAAGTGCCGCATGGTCGGAATACACAATAACCTTTGTACCCACCAAGTATGAGCGAAACTTTTCTAATGCAAACACAATAGCCAATAACTCTTTTTCCGTGGTAGAATAGTTGATTTGTGCATCATTGATGGTCCTAGATGCATAATAGATAACATGGGACAACTTGTCCACTCTTTGACCCAAAACGGCTCCAACCGCATAATCACTAGTGTCACACATTAGTTCAAATGGAAGATTCCAATCCGGTGACTTGATAATCGGCGCACTTGTCAACATTGCTTTTAATTTGTCAAAAGCATCCTTGCATTCCTTGTTGAAGTCGAAAGGTACCTCCTTTTGTAGTAACTTGCACATCGGCATGGAGATTTTGGAGAAATCCTTGATAAACCGCCTATAGAAACCTGCATGACCAAGAAATGAACGAATTTCCCTCACCGAAGTGGCATATTGTAAGTTTCTTATTAAATCTATCTTTGACTTGTCCACTTCGAGCCCTTGAGAGGACACAATGTGACCAAGTATTATGCCATGGTTTACCATAAAATGACATTTCTCCCAATTAAGAACAAGGTTAGTGTCTATGCATCATTTAAGAACTAGTTCAAGGTTGTTTAAACAAATATCAAAAGAATTGCCATAAACACTAAAGTCGTCCATAAATACCTCAATAATGCGCTCCACGTAATCCGAGAATATGCTTACCATGCATCTTTGGAAAGTATCCGGTGCATTGCAAAGACCAAACGGCATCCGTCTATACGCAAACGTTCCAAATAGACAAGTAAAAGTGGTATTCTCTTGGTCCTCCGGTGCAATAAAAAGTTGATTGTATCCCGAATAACCATCCAAGAAGCAATAATAAGAATGCCCCGCTAACCACTCCAACATTTGATCAATGAAAGGTAAAGGAAAGTGATCCTTTCGGGTTGCGGAATTAAGCTTTATATAATCAATGCACACTCTCCAACCGGTTTGAACTCTTGTAGGAACAAGTTCATCGTCTTGATTTCGAACAACCGTAACACCGGACTTCTTTGGCACAACTTGTACCGGACTAACCCACTTGCTATCGGAAATTGGGTAGATCACCCCCGCACTTAGCAATTTAAGTATCTCTTTCTTCACAACCTCCATCATGGGAGGATTAAGCCTACGTTGAGCATCACGTACCGGCTTCACGTTCTCTTCCATTAGGATCCTATGCATGCATATGGATGGACTAATGCCTTTGATGTCCGCAATTTTCCAACCAATATCCGTTTTGTGCTCTTTCAAGACTCTAAGCAAATGGTCTTCTTGTACCGGTGTGAGGTTCTTTGAAATAATCACCGGAAGCTCATCTCCATCTCCCAAAAATGCATACTTTAAATGGTCCGGAAGTGGCTTCAACTCTAGTTTAGGTGCCTTCACAATAGATGGTACAAGTAATTCATTATTCACGGGTAAAGAAATATAAGAAACATTACCCTTAGCTTCTTGTAATGCCGTCAAGGCACCACACGTCTCCACCAATTCCGTGGAAATTTCAACATCCAAGTTAGGCAAGCCGTGGACGTCCAATTCAATGCTCTTTTGCAACACCACATCAAGTTTGTCCTCTCGATTCAATTCTACCATTTGTTGCGCTAATGAACCAACCACATCAATGGAGTAAGCGGAATGCACATCACTTGGGTAACGCATGGCTTCAAATATGTTGAAGTGTATTACTTCCTTGTCGAATTCCATAGTGAGTGTACCCTTATCAACATCAATCTTCGTCTTTGCGGTCTTCATAAATGGCCTCCCAATAAGTAGAGAAGTAGACGAACGATTCTCATTATTGTCCATATCCACCACAAAGAAATCCACCGGAAAAATTAACTCATTCACTTGCACGAGAACGTCTTCTACAAGTTCCTTTGGATAGATGTTAGACTTGTTTACTAGTTGGATAATAACTCTTGTCTCTTTCAACGGTCCAAGATTCAAGGAGTCATAAATATCGGCCGACATCACACTAATGGAAGCTCCCAAATCAAGTAAATCATGTTCAAACCGTTTCTTACCAATAGTAATTGGCACCGTGAAGCCACCGGGATCCGTGCACTTTGTAGGCATCTTCTTCAAAAGCATAGCCGACGCACTCTCGCCAACTTTAGTAATTTCATTATCAATCAACCTATCCTTCTTTGTGCATAACTCCTTCATGAACTTAGCATACCTTGGCATTGTCTTGATGGCCTCTATGAATGGAATGTTGATTTCTATCTTCTTGAAGATATCCATGAGTACCTTATCTTGAGCTTCCTTCTTGGACTTAGCAAAACAACTAGGAAAAGGAGGTGGAGTAGTGAAAGTAGGAACCGGTTCCTTGGATTGGGCGGTCGGTGTTGAAGTCTCCCTTGGTTCGGCATCCTCCTTCTCTTTGACTACCTCTTCACTAACTTCTTCATGACAAGTTGGACTATCCACTTGTCTTCCACTTCTTAAGGTAACCGCACTAACATTCTCTCTTGGATTCACAATGGGTTGCGAAGGAAGCTTTGTGGATGCTTGAGCTTTCATTAAGTTCATATCGGTCGCCAATTGTCCCATTTGAGTTTGTAAATCCTTGATTTCCGAATCGGTCTTTTGTTGGGTTTGTTGTAACATAGAAGTGAGACCTTGCATGCTTTGCATTATCACATTCAACTTGTCATTATTCGAAGAATCTTTCTCCTTGACTTGTTGTGGTTGGAATTGTTGTTGTTGAGGTTGGAAACGTGATTCTTGGAATCCACCTTGTTGTGCATATGGATTAGGAGCCGCCGCTTGCTTGTTTGCATATCTAAAGTTGGGATGATCCTTCCAACCGGGATTGTAAGTATTGGAATATGGATCGTACCTTGGCCTTGGATTTGGATATAAAGCATTTACTTGTTCGGTTTCATCATCCGGAATAATTACCGCGGCCAATCGTTGCACTACCCTATCTATGTTTTTTAACCGTTGATCGTATTGTGAATACGAGTCACTAACCTCATGCACCAACTTAACCATTGAATCACCTCTTGCATAGAATTGTTGCGAATTTTCCGCCATACTTTCAATCAACTCGGTAGCTTCGGCCACCGTCTTGTTCACTAGTGCACCACCACCGGCGGCGTCAAGAAGATATCTATCACTTTTTTGGATACCTTCATAGAAGTATTGGATTATCATGGCGTCACTAAATTGATGGTGTGGACAACTTGCCACAAATCTCTTGTATCGATCCCAACATTCATATAATGAATCTCCCACATGTTGCTTGATCCCACAAATTTCTTTGCGAATTTGAGTAGCCTTTGATGCGGGAAAATATCTCTCAAGGAAAAGTTTCTTCATCCCATTCCATGTTGTGATACTTCCGGAAGGCAAATAGTGTAACCATTCCTTAGCATTGCCCGCCAAAGAGAACGGAAACGCTTTCAACATTGCTCCATCCGCATTAGTATTCGGTGGAAGCATGGCCGTGACTATGGTGTTGAAGTCCATAAGATGTTTGTTTGGATCCTCATGCACCATGCCATGGAACTTTGGTAATTCTCTAATCAACCCCGGCTTGATCTCGAAAGTTGATTTAGTTTGGATACACCATTGTTGTGTATCGAGCTTGTGAGAAGCTAGGTCCTTGAGTGTACGATCACCCATTGCTTCTTATTCTATGTCCGAATCTGCGAATCCACTTGATGTAGAACGAGGAAGCGGAGTGTTAACCGCTAGAATAAAGTCCCTTAGTTGAGTGCATGATCGAAGACGTATTCTAATTGGACTCGGTCTTCCCCCTTGAAGCATTCACCAAAGATATAGTACCTACAGCAAGGTTCACAAAACTAAGTTAGATACGGTATAGAATCTAACAAAGCAAGAATAAAGCAAAAAGAAAAATAAAAACAACTAAAATCGCCTGTTTCTCCCCGGCAACGGCGCCAAAATTTGTACGCGTGTCGTAACCACAACAAATTAATTAATACTTTACTACCTAATTAAAGAGTAATATAGGGTAGTCAAGGTCGATCCCACGAGGAGCAAGAGATTCTAGTTGTAATATTGTCACAAAAGGGGGGGTATTGGTTGTAAAATTTATGAAGCAAAAGAAAACAAAGGAATTAAAAGTGTAAGTTGAAATCAATGAGAGAAAATAGATCAAGGAATCCTTCTTCGCTGCAAAACAATGATTAAAGTTATGTTCTTTTCCACTTGTCATTAGTCATAGATTATCACCAACCGTAGGTATAGAAGTTAGATCAGTGCTAACCCCAAAATCCCTTATTTCACCGGATACGGAAGTTCTCGCCTACCGGATTCTATTCACCAAACCACCTAGTAGTAGATCACCCAAGATGTAATTTAGTTAAACGCATTAAGATTCATGAATTTATTAGGTTGATATTAGTAGTTAAACGCATTAAAAAGAAAAACTTATTGAAAAGATGATGGTTGCTCCTTCCTCCAATCCTTGTGAACTTTAACTCCTTCTCAAAAGTAGATGTGTCTAAGAAGTTGTAGAGAACTCTCTTATTTATAGGCTTCAATACTCTCCATGTATTTGTAGGAAAAGAATCCTCATTCCAAAAGAACACCACTTTCCCAAATTGAGCCATATTCCAAATTCTAGTCCAATTCTCCAAAACTTCCAAGTTTTCGTCCAATTCCCAATTCTAAGTCTTCACACACACATGAGAGAAGTCCATACAAAATTCTGTATTTTTGCTCGCCGGAAAACTGTGTTTTTGGCCGGAAGTTGGCCGGAATTTGTTGCAGCCGGCCACCTGAAAATTCTGTCCCGGTCAAAGAATATTCCGTCAGTCCACCGTCAGGACTAACGGTCAAAGGTCAAACCGTCAGTCAATCCGTTAGTTGACTAGGTCAAAGAGGGGAGTCAGCTGGCGAGTTAGCTTCTGAGTGGTCTGAGTTGGCTGATTCACTGATCTGGACCGGACGTCGGACTCGTTCTGGATCGGTCTGGAACGGTTGTCGCCGGCACCGAGTTTACTCGCCGGAGGGATGATTTGGCCGAGTTACGGCTGATTACAGGGCATTTCCGGCCAATTTTTCAGGCCATTCATTTCTTCACCTGTTAAGAAATCCTACACATTCATCTATACCCATTCATTCAGTTCTTTCAATTGCAACCCATCTCTCAATTTCTTCTGTTTAATCTTCAAACCTCCAAAAATCTCTGCTCTCTTCCCTAGTTCACAAACCCATATGAGCTACATCATCTACCATTCACAACTCGTCTCAAATCACCACCAGCTATACCAATTTCTCACAGGCTCAAGATTCAGCTCTGCTTCTCAACATCGCCACCATTTTTACTTTCTCGATCTCGTTCTATCAGTTGCAGAGATCTCAGCTTCTCAAATAGCAAATATTAGCCTCAATTTCTTCTTATTTCAAACAACAGTGACCACAAATCCGTTCAAGACCCTGTAACCCATTCTTCCACCAAGAACCCTAATTGCTTCTCAGTGTTGTTCTTCAATCGAACCAAATAACGATCGAACTCAATCAACAACTTCTCGCCACTGAACTTCAATATAACTTCATACCCATTCCATCAAATCTCGAGCTTCCATGAATTTAATCAATGTGTCGATGCGCAGCTTTTCTCTCAATTTCAGAGACGAATGAAATGAAGAATGAGAGACAATTTTCTCTCGATTTAGGGTTAAAGAATAATTGGATGGGTCTTGGATCCGGGTCTGGTTTACGGGTTCGGGTCTGGGTCTGGGTTTTGACCACTCCTGATTTGGCTGCTATAGCCAACCTTCCTTTGGATAAGGGATATCCAGTGATAATAACATCCACTGCTGAGTGATAATGGGTACCCTGAATGAGAGCCCCTTAACCATAGCTGGGCTCCAGATAGTGTTTACCCCGTGAAATGACAATTTTTCCCTTTTTGCCCAATTTTGGTGATTTCTCCTTATTTTCGTCCGTGCGACTCCAGAGTACCTAATAACTCGAAAACACGCGTAAAATACATAATTTACTAGAAAAATAGCAAAGAAAGCATAAACTCTTAGATAGTAAATTAGGTGTATTCTACACCTATCAAGTATCACACAAAATGTGTGGGGATTAGGTTTCCCAGTTGCTAGAGTTCTCTATTATATAGTCTTTCAAATCAGGGTTTGCATTCAATGTTATATTAGTAACAAAGCATTCAATATTCACCGTTAGATGAAAACCTGATTAGATTCAAGCTAATATTTATCAATCGTTAGATCAAAAACATAGCTTGTTATACACACTTGTAATGCACGTTTCTAGGCTTGTGTAATCGTATCCAAACTTGTACATTAGTTGGTTCAACACTAGTTAACCAAGTGGTTAGCTGTATGATAACTTTCATATCTACCATATTCTTCTTCACCATAACTAGTCCAAATGACTCAAATGAACTAGTTAGAGAGTTGTTCAATTGCTAAGATATTTATATACTACACAAGACACAATTGAAGCAAAAATGATGTGATTCAATCGAATCGGTTCATGAACTATAAAGCCACGGTTTTCAATAGCATTCCTTAGTTTATTAAGATAAGTTCACAAACATCGTTTTTAGACATAACCTACTCAAGTTCACGGACTGGGTTCTCAGACTTAAGTTCCCGGATGGTGTTCATAAACTCCAGCAGAAATTCTTGGTCGAGAACTTCCGCCAGTTCGCGGACTGAAGCTTACGCACATCTCCGGTTTCACTTGATCAACAAAGTTCGCAAACTTCGGTTCAATCACTAAGGACTTATACATATATGTGTTGCCACAACAATGCTTATATCCTCCATTGGTTATATTGTCTAAACTCTCATTTCAATCATTGAAACATTCTCAGAGGGCGTTATATAGTTGTTATTCACAAACTATTTTTCGTCAGAGAAATTTCCAAAATGATTGAAACATAACATGACTTTCGTCACTAGGTAAATATGAACTTGGATAAAGCGAAAGCTTTACCAACACATATTTCGAGAAATAGATAAGCGAGACTCAGCTCGAAATATCATGTATGTATATTCTTAGTCTATATAGTAATACGACTTTTGTCTCAAGATAGGACATAGAGTAGATATACTTTTGAGTGATAGATAAGTTCAAGTCTCCACATACCTTTTAGTCGATGAAGATCCACTAGTTCCTTGAGTATTCCTTCGTCTTGTATGATGATCTCCATGGAGTTCTTAAGCTCAACTACACTTTCTATCCTAGTCTGAGACCTTAGCTATAGTAGACTAGAAATCAAAGACTTTATAGTTTTGATCACTAATATTGACAAACATGCTTGAGATAGCAACACATGCGAGTTCAACCGACCAATGCTCTAACAATCCCCCCCTTTGTCAATTTTAGTGGCAAAACTATTAATACATATGGAATATAAAAAAAAAAAAAAAAAAAACTTTGTAGCTCCTATTCCATATGTCGTTTAATATTCAACAATACTCGAAATCTTCGTCACTTCCAAGTAATCCATTGATCCCAAAGGTTGTAAGTTTAGCACCATCGTTGTTGAAAATCCATAGCTATAACAATGAGAAAACAAGAGTTCTCAATCATTGTTATAAAGTGTCATAGTATTATTACATAGTGTCAAAGTCTAATTGCATCACAACTTTAATAACAATACTATGGTGATACTTCACTCCCCCTTAGTCAATACTCCATCTCACAAGGAAACCACTCGCCCTTACATAATGATCTGAAAACCATATGCATTTGTAGTGTGAACTACATATTAATTCTCCCCCTTTTTGTCAATAAAGTTGGCAAAGGTACAAAAATGGGATCCTAATGAAATTTTCGTAAGAGACATTTCATGACCAAAGGTAAATGTACATCATCTTGTTTAGATACAATCATAAAGCCGAAGCTAAATGCATTCATCAAGGAGTTCATAAATATACAAGATAACCCCTCTAATATTCCACAACCGCACTCCCTACAAAGATTTGGAAATTAAGCACAAGTTCAAAAGAACTCCCCCCCCATAAAATGCCATTCCCAAGGGAACAACAAGAGCGACCTTAATTTCAAAAGATAAAAGAAGGATTTCTTTAGACTCAACAAATCACATACAAGTATGAATTTGGAATCCAAAAAGAAATATTCAATCATATTAACCAAAGCGAACCAAGATTAATTTGACTAAATATGCTCGACACAAGTAAACTTATGGAGACTTAAGAAACCAATTAGATTAATCATAAGAAAACTCGCAAACAATCTAATTGTCATACACAACCAAACTAATTACAAAAGTAATCAATTTAATTAGCCACACTCGACATAAGAAAATCTATGGAGCAATGACTAAGTTAATCACGAATAACCAACCCAATCAAAGAAATGCTCAAACATAAGAAAAATTATGGAGTGATAACTAAATAACCACACAAGATGATTAATTTAGTTCAACATGTTCAACATAAAGTACCTTACGGAACAACAACTATGCTAATCACAAAAGCAATCAACTTTTGTTGTTTTAGTGCTTAACATAAGACACTTCATGGAACAACACAGTATTTACACAAAACTTGTGGATCGGAGAATCGACCTAATATCGTGGAATAAGCAAGGATTCATTCTATTTTCATCAACATTTTCACAATGAAATACAATAGACATAATCCTTGAATCACAAAATATTTTAACCTATCTTACATCAATAATTGGCAATATAGGCTTAACTTTTGTGTTTCTCAAAAGTTTATTCATTCTTTTATCAATATTTTCATATCAATTTATGAACGACTTTACTTTTGACAAAATATGGGACAAACAAGTTCACAGATGTAAACACACATATCCCATAAAAATATTGCAATATATAAAATCAAAAAGATTAATACTGCAAAAATCATCTTCAAAACAAGTTTAGAATTTAAACCAATAAATCTAAAACCAAGAAGATGAAAACTTTGGACATAGCTATGTGTAATCACAATAATGTCTATTCCAAAACACTAGTTATTCTTCTAAATAAAACAAGAACAATAGAAGATTTACTAGGAAATAAGAACTCAAGTTACTAGAAAGCATTCATGAGCTAAAGTTCACGTTTGACAACTTCACAGGTTTCGAGATTTTTGAGCTTGTGATCCATGTTATCGACTGCCTCTTCGGAGAAGATATCCTTATTGAGAAGTTCTCTAACATGTGACTTCATGAGACCAAGGTCAGTAGTAACCTTTTTCAACTCACTTTTAACCACATAAAGATCCTTCATCATATCAACAAGTTGCAGTTTCGCTTTCTCAAAGTATTTTAGAAAGTCATGAAGCACTTCAGCAGACACCATATCCTCATTCTCAACATCTTGATGTGAGTAGGCATAGTAGCATGAGGCATTAGGTGCTCCATATTCCACAAGAGTTCTTTTCTTTCTTCCTTTTGATTCAAGACCAAAACCTTTCTCAAGAAATCCCTTTGCAAAACCACCATAGACAGATGAAGAAGAGGATATCCTTGATAACCTAGAATAACCTAGAGTATGCGTACGTGACTTATGCAACTCAATAGGTCGGCTATTTAAAGGTTTTGTTTAGAGGGAAGATTTTTAGGGTTTCCAAGCTGTAAACTCGAGATGTTAACCCGTGTACACATCCGAACACAGTGCACCCCACAAGGAAAAACACAAGACAATTAAACAGAAAACTATAAAAGACATTGCAAATACTTTTAGGCAATATTGTCTGCTGGCACTAGTTTAGCTATAAACGATAAGAGAAGAGCTCAACTAGAAAAAACACAAATTGCCAAAGCACACCTAACTTTTACACATCTTGCTCAATATGATTTTTATGAGCAAGTTCCTAACTTGTGATTAATTATCACTAGTCTGAGCTTTGAGCTCATTTAAGGAACCGTGTTTATGATCAAGTCTCTTTTTCCTCCTGAATTGTGAGAGGGATCCCTTTTGATTTGAGAAATTATCATAAAACTTACTGTCATCAAGATATGAGACATAGTTTGAGTTCTTACCAGAAGAGCCTTGACTTGAGGAGGATGACAACCTGTTGACAATTTCTTTATAGCCTTGAATTATCTTTATCAGGTTATTTCTCATATCATCATTTTTCCTTCTTTCTCCTGGATTTTTTTTCAAATCAAGGGACATGTTATTTTCGGAAACAACAACTTTGTCTTTCCTTAGACGATTCTTATTAAGACTTATGTTCTGCTTTTGAACATTTGAGGAACTCATTGAACTTACCTTCCTGATAACATACATAGGGTACATATGAAAACCAATGGGTTTCGACAGAATTTTAGTTATACCTTTAAGAATTAAGTCTAAGGTGTGTTGAAGTTGAACAAGAGAATTTTTATTCAACTTATAGTTTCTCTTTTGTCTAACAGAACCTTTTTCTTCGCAAAAGAGACATACTTTCTGATCACACGAGTGATTAGGCAGTTTAGTCTTAACATTCTCGTCAGGAGATTTCTTCCTTCTATATGGTGTGGAATTTCCTTGATCATAGGAAACTAACACATATTTCTTAATTGGAAGGGACTTCATTTTTACTTCTGGTGTTGGAGCATTTTCATTTGTAGCAGAAGTAATTGGTATATTGGACTGCTTAGAGTATCCTTGAATAGAGAGCTTACTCAAGTGATGTTCCATTTCCAATGCATCCTTTTCATGGTTTTCCTCAAGAGTCATACACGAAGAATGATCTTCAATATTTTCTTTGGATTTGAAGTCTCTTATTATACCAAGAAGAACACTGACGTGTTGTTTCATCCAATTGAGTCTATCATCTTTGATTCTAACAAGATTTAGAATTAACTAACTCTCTTCAGCTTTTGAGATGTAATCGGGACAACACATGTCAGATTCTGTCTGTCTAATTTGAATACAAGGTTCATCCATGTTTGAGATTGAAGAATCTTTCTCTTTAATAGAAATAGACAAGACAGAGATTTTATTTCTGGTGACGTGTTTTTCAGAGGTACTACTCTTGTCCATAGAGTCAGATCGCTACAAACACAGACTTGTAAGGTTTTGAACGTGTTTGCCTACTCTGATACCAATTGAAAAAACGGGGGTCTAACAACCACACTCAATATTTCGATTATCAATCTGTATGGACAACTTCGAGTTACTTTACTAGAGAATAAACTAGACAGTCAGATTCAATCTAGATAAAAATATCTCAAGGAGTTATTATCTCAATCTCTCAATTTGATTTACTCAATCAAATACAATCTGCGAGTCTTAATCAAATAGAGATAACTTGGATGGTACCAAAGACCATTATCTATATGTCAATTAATTTAAATCAACAACCAATAAGGTCGGATATTCTAATTGATTAAACAACGCACAACCTGTATTATTTCAATTATATAACAAAATATAATGCGGAAAATAAATAACACAGACACCAGAATTTTGTTAACGAGGAAACCGCAAATGCAGAAAAACCCCTGGACCTAGTCCAGATTAAACATACACTATATTAAGATGCTACAGACACTATCCTACTCCAAGCTAACTTCGATCTGGACCGTAGTTGAACCCCAACCAATCTCACACAGATCCAAGGTACAATTATGCTCCTACTCCTATGATCCCAGCAGGATACTGCACACTTGATTCCCTTAGTTGATCTCACCCACAACCAAGAGTTGCTACGACCCAAAGTCGAAGACTTTAATAAAAAAAATATGTCTCACACAGAAAAGTCTATAAGGATAGATAAATTCGTCTCCCACGAATAAACCTATGAGTTTTGTTCTGTCTTTTGATAAATCAAGGTGAACATGAACCAATTGATAAAACTAGACTTATATTCCCGAAGAACAACTCATCTTTATCAATCACCTCATAATAAACTTAATCGACGCAGCGAAAAATATTATTGAGGAATCACAAACGATGAGACGAAGTGTTTGTGACTACTTTTATATCATGCCTATCGGAGATATAAATCTCAAGTCAATTATTACAATTATACTCGTAAGATAGAAGATGCAAGATCAGATCACACAACTACGATAAAAGTAGTATCAGTCTGGCTTCACAATCCCCATGAAGTCTTTAAGTCGTTCACATGGTTTTAGAAAAAGAAAACCAAAGGTTAAAGGAGAATCGACTCTAGCTTAGCAAACTAGTATCACACATAATGTGTGGGGATTAGGTTTCCCAGTTGCTAGAGTTCTCCCTTATATAGTCTTTCAAATCAGGGTTTGCAATCAATGTTAGCTTAGTAACAAAGCATTAAATATTCACTGTTAGATGAAAACTTGATTAGATTCAAGTTAATATTTATCAACCGTTAGATCGAAAACATAGCTTGTTTTACACACTTGTAATACACGTTTCTAGGCTTGTGTAACCGTACCCAAACTTGTACATTACTTGGTTCAACACTAGTTAACCAAATGGTTAGCCGTATGATAACTTTCATATCTACCATATTATTCTTCACCATAACTAGTCTGAATGACTCAAATGAACTAGTTAGAAAGTTGTTCAATTGCTTAGATCTTTATATACTACATATCTACCATATTATTCTTCACCATAAAGCCACGGTTTTCAATAGCATTCCTTAGTTTATTAAGATAATTTCACAAACATCATTTTTAGACATAACCTACTCAAGTTCACAGATTTGGTTCTCGGACTTAAGTTCCCGGATGGAGTTCACAAACTCCAACAGAAATTCTCGGTCGAGAAGTTCCTCCAGTTCGTGGACTGAAACTCATGCACTTCTCCAGTTTCACTTGATCAACAAAGTTCGAAAACTTCGGTTCAAGCACTAAGGACTTATACATATATGTGTTGCCACAACAATGCTTATATCCTCCAATGGTTATATTATCTAAACTCTCATTTCAATCATTGAATCATTCTCAGAGGGCATTATATAGTTGTTATTCACAAACTATTTTTCGTCAGAGAAATTTCCAAAATGATTGAAACATAACATGACTTTCGTCACTAGGTAAAGATGAACTTGGATAAAGCGAAAGCTTTACCAACACATATTTCGAGAAATAAATAAGCGAGATATTCTCAACTCGAAATATCATGTGTGTATATTCTTAGTCTATATAGTAATACGACTTTTGTCTCAAGATAGGAGATAGAGTAGATAGACTTTTGAGTGATAGATAAGTTCAAGTCTCCGTATACCTTTTAGTCGATGAAGATCCACTGGTTCCTTGAGTAGTCCTTCGTCTTGTATGATGATCGCCATGGAGTTCTTGAGCTCAACTACATTTTCTATCCTAGTCCGAGACCTTAGCTATAGTAGACTAAAAATCAAAGACTTTATAGTTTTGATCACTAATATTGAAAAACATGCTTGAGATAGCAATGCATGCGAGTTCGACCATGCAATGCTCTAACAAATGTGTTAAAGGTATTTCAAGTATATGTACTCAATGTTTCGAGAACTTATACTAAAGGATGTATTCTCAAACCATATCTCAAGCAAAACTTCTGAAATCCTTGAGTGGAATGACTTCTGAGGAAACTGTTCATCTTGATGATACCTTCAAGAAATCTGGTTGTGAAGATATAGAAAATGAAAAAGAAGATGTGACTCATCTCCTTGTCTAAAACAGTTTGGATGCTAAGATTAATAGTATCAATCTACGACAAGTCCTCCTTAATACTGTTGAAACTCATCATTGACAGGAAGCACTACTAAGAACTATTATCCATAACCAAAGAAAGCTGATTAAACTTGGAATTGGTAACATGGAGTATGCTCGAAATATTAATCGAAATGTTAATGCTTTAGCCTATGAACATAATCAAGGTACTGTGTGCAGATTCCTAGATACCAGTCGAGATGATGTTGATGAAGATCCTGAAAAATTCGAGGACATTGAAGATGATCTTTAATAATTTGCTTAAAGATCAGTCAAAAAAATAGACATTAGTTTTTGGTCATTTCAATAAAGTCTATTATGAATAAAACTATCTTATTATGATTAAAATTATTGGTTTATAATTTTCCTTGTGATAGTTTTTGGATTACATAGCCTGTGCTTGAATGCTTTATCTTATTACTATGTATGTTTAAGGGATGTTTGATTTCAGTTTTCATAACCTTGATATCTCATATGTTGTGAACCCTTATGGTTTGGGTGCCTTTTTGGTTTAGCAGGATTAAGTTCTAGCCCATGTTGGCAGGCTTTATCAAAGGATCATGAGGGGTTCTGATTGAAACAATATGTGAAAAATTCACAATATGTTGAATCGTTTGGTTTAGCTTAAAAACATATGTGTTTCGAGGTTTCAACTTTTGCATTGAATAAGTTAAAACCGGTTTTCAACCTTTCTCTGGTAAAGGTTGGTTGTTGTTATTCTTTTGTCTTGCATAAGGATGACAACATAATGATATTTTGGTATCAATTCTCCTTGGAAAGAAGATGCAAACATTATTGGAGAAGAGGATGCAAAATTTGAGGTAACGACTTTGTTAGTTAACTGTTTTCCTATTTAGTCGATAACATATTTAGTCAATTTTTGGTTTGCTAAACTATTAGGGAAAATTGCTTCGGGCAATTGTTTCCTTGGTAATATATCAAAACAAAATTAATTTGTAGTTTCAGTTTTGATATTGGTTATCAAAAATGGTGTGTGGAATCCTTGTGCTTAACTCTTATAGGTTGGAATTCTTATAAGATTTGTAAGATCCTTTCGGTTTGTCTTTTATTTGCTCGTACATTTGTTATTTTGTGACAAAAAGGGGGAGAAATATATGGAGTAAACAAGTTAAATTGGTATTGATTTATATTGATTGATATCACTAAGGGAAAGGACAATGTGCTTAAACGTTTTATCTAACAAAAGAGTAAAGCATAGACTAAGGGGGAGTAGCATATCATATTGATTCTTGTAGTTATATGGACTACAAAGGGAATAACAAAGACATGTGAATTGAATAATCTACTTATCTTACCTTTAAGGGGAGTATTAGTTTTGTTATTATAATGTCAACAACGACATTTATGGATTGAATGTATACATGTTATAGTGATGTTGAATTTGGGAATCAAGCGTATGTGTAATGAATTCTTGTAATTTGTTTATCCATATGATGTAAGAGTTTTGTCACTAAAATTGACAAAGGGGGAGATTTTTAGAGCATAGCTTGGTTGAACCCACCAAGCGTTGGTATGTCAAGTTTGGTTGTCCTATTTCAGTGAATCAAAACTCATTTAAAGAGTCGCTTGATTATATACTAGAGTCAACTTCGTACAGGTTAACTTGAAAGTATTAGGATATGATACATTACAAGTATTACGTGAAGACTTGAAGAATGTGAAGAAGTAAGGAGCTACAACAACGACATCATCCTTCCACTTGAGGTTAGTAATATTTGACTTGAACTGTTTCATTCCCTTACTATCTTTCAAGTCGTGCATACTGAAAACATAACTGCGAAGCCATGAATGATTATACTCTAGTTAGATATAGTATTAAGGAATACAATACGAAGTATAACACTTATTTTTTGAACTTCGTATATAAGACATCAACATAATCGTTTGAATGCTATTATGATTATGTATGGGTATGAGGTGAAGATTTCATCCTATGAAACAATGTTTTACATTCCTTTAAAGGAAGTAAATTAATGAACTTGTTTTGTGAATCGAAAGGGAAATCGCTAGGCTTATTGGTATTGTTATTCATTGGAAATCTTTTGAACTACCAATATGTGTGATTAGTATAACCGCTCATGACTTGCTTATGTTCTTGGTAAAACTATTCACAAGGCCTGAATTTTGTATTGGTATGACTTTTATTAGTGAAACCGATCTTAAGTAATCATCTGAGATGATATCATAAATTTAGTGTTATTGGTATGACCAACTCTAGGCAAAGTGGAACCGATCCTAGTAAGAGGTGCAACCGATCATAGAAGGGAATCGGTCCTTGTAAGAGGTGCAACAAGTTTCTAGATATTTGGAACTGATCCTATGAACATGTGCAACACATTTTTATATATTAGAACCAATCCTATGGACATGTACAACAAATACAAATTAGATACCATATATATGTGGGAACCGATCCTAGTACCCAGTCAATGATAGGTGTGATAAACACCTAATTTTATATCTAGTATTTATGTTTTCTTTGCGAGTTTTCATGAAAATTAGGTATCTTATGTTCGTTTTTGAGTTATTAGGTACTCGGGAGTCATTTGACGTAAAAGGAGAAGAACTGAGGTCTCGTGGCATCAATTGACAACATTGGATGTTCGTGGACTCAAAGCTAACAAGCACACAACTCTTTAAGGCATTAATAAAAAGAATTATGCAGGAATTAAACTGTCAGTCTTGCAAGACCGACAGTTAAAAGGAAATTTCCATTTTCAGTTGGTAGCCCATATCTATCAGTCGGTACCTAAATCCTGTCCGTACACCCTTAGACCTACATTGGGTCGAACAGACCTAACTTCCTCATTACAGTCTTATTCAGCTGCTGTTGGTGAGAAGAGAGATTTTGATACTGTTGAAGAATGGGTTGAATTGGTAAGGAGAAGCAGAAATCGAAGTTAGGGTTTGAAGCATGGGTTTCAACGAATTCTAAAGCAACAGTTGAGTTGGGTTTAAGTTGAAGAAAACAGTAAATGGAAGTTCTTGTCGTATGAAGTGTGATTGAATGGATGAATTGATTCAAAGTTTTTAATGATTATAATGAATGGGTTTTGTGTGTATGTTGCAGGGAAGGAGATAGAGTGATGCGAAATCAATAGCAAGTTCCATATATGCATCACCAGCAGATTGCACGAGAAGTGTTTGTAAAAAGGCCTGGTAAACATTTGTTGAAGCTGCAGAGAAGAAATTGTAGCTGTTAAGATGCTGATTGTCATGGGTTTGTTTGCTGGTGACAATGAGTCAAAGGTGGAGCTTAAACCTGTGATGGGTGGTGAATTGATGGTTGTGGTTACTGTTACAGGGTGGTACTGAATGGCAGTGAAGTGGAATTGAAGCTTGGGAGAAGGACAAAGGGTATGGCATAGTGCAGTTGTGCATTGCAGTGGCAGTAAGGTTTGGCGTTGGTTGTGCGCAAGCAAGAGAGTTGCTGCTGTTCATGCTGAAATATGTATGAGATTTGCATTGCAGGTGGTTGTAATGCAGTGCAGGGACGAGTGCGACTGAAATACGATTCAGGTGCAGTCGCTGAGATGTGGAGGAGTTCTAAATGGCAGCTGCAAGGTAGCTGAACTGAATTTCAAGATGAAGCAAAGGTGGTTGTTGTCGATTGTTGAATTGCAGGAGATAAAAGGAGATGCAGGTGAGCAGCTGAAGTGATGCTGCTATGATCATTGTTGCCATTGGATACTGGTATATTTAGAAGGCAGGGCAAGGAATGAACCAGTGACATTGCAGGTGTTGGTTGGCCTGATTGCAGCTGCAGCATGGTGAGTGTTTACAACAAGTTAGTTGGTGGTAATGATATAGCTGAATGCAGTGGTGCTCGGTATTATGGAATGTATGTCAGGGATTTGAATTGCCGATGGAATGATGAGGTTGTCATGGAGAAGCTAGAGGTGTAACAGGTGTTGGTTGGTGCTGTTTCGCAGAAGCGGCCTGAGTTTGTATTAATGAACTGCAGGACTTGGGATAGAATGGGTTGAAGTGGTGAAGCAAATGGGGTTGATTTGGCACTGTTGGTCTCAGATTTCAGTATGGGTTGATGTTGAGAGAAATTTTGATGTTCATTTGAAATGGTACTGTGGTGGTTTGCCGGTAACTGATGGGGAGATATCACTGTTGATGTGGCTGAGTTTGAAGAGCTGTAACTTGCATTGCTTGGGTCTGTGATGCACAATGGTTGAGTTGGTGGAATTTGAGATCAAGGAAGAGTATGCTTGCAGGATTGGAGAGCATGTTTCTGGCGATTGGTTGAAGTTGAGTGGTATGAAACTGCAGAAGCTGTGCGAAAAGTGAGCTGAATTGGTGCATTGGTGAGCATAGTTCCGGTTGCCGGATTTCGGAAGTTAAAGTATGAATCGCAATGTTTCAGTGAATCATGAAGGGGGTATGAGTCGGATGCGAAAGTTGGCGGACGGATATATGAGCTACGATTCACGCTTTTGGGCGCGTTTTCGCAAGAGATAAAGAATGGGTTTGGATTATTTATGTGAATGTTTGAAATGCAGAGAAGGTGAGATGAGTTGTTGGGAGTACATACTTGCTGGTGGCAGTTTTTGATGACAAAGGCGTCTAGAGATAATTTTCCGGTGGCCGGATTCCGGCGACGGTGACCGGATTCCGACGATGACTTCATCAATTCTGGCGACACTTTTGGACCCAAAATTTCCAGAGAATTATTTTCACACATGGGCTTGGTGGATGAATTTGAGACGGGTTTGGAGAAAACTTGACCTACTTTTGGGTATCCTTTTGGGAGAGGCATATAAATAGAACTTTTTCTCTAAACCTAAATATATGTCCATTAGGGAGAATATCTATCTCTTCTTCTACTACTTTGTTCTAGGGTTTAGAAACATGTTAGGGTTTCTTCTTCTTCTTGTTATGAACTCCTTGAATATGAGTACCTAAGTTTATTATTGGTTATGGAATAATTAGATTTCACATAATATGGTTTTTGATATGATAAATTAGTTTTGTCTCCATATTTTATCGATTATGATTCACAATTAATATTGTTATATGATTTGAATGATTGTTTGATCGAGTCGCGAATCGGTTGAGTTTGTTTTCATCTCTATTGCTAGATTAGGGTTTGTTATACGTAAAAGTGATAGATTCCTGATTGCAAGTAGCATAAATATGATTATAGTTTGTAGTGATATATTCTTATGATCATATGTGAATTATAACCTTTGTTAAATTGAATTAGTGCGTTTTCCACGTTCGATTGCTTTGATTGGCCTGATTTCATAGAACTTAATGCATCTAGGGAATTAAACTTGATTAGTGCTTTTACACGTTAGGTTGTTCTTTTAGATAGAACTCATACTCGCATCTTTTAATGTGTTTGTTGATGACAAAAGGAGATTAGCGGGATATTCTTGCGATCAAGATATTCTAGGGCTTTTGATAAAAGTTGAGATTAAATATCAATTCTACTTATTGTGAAGAAAACATATTTGTGAATGAAGATGAATTCTTAACCAATATTCTCAATACTTTGATTTGTTTACTTTTCTTTGTTTGCTTTTATTTTACTTTTAGTATATAAAAATCAGAAAACCCCCGGTGTTATTTATAAGAAACCAATAATATTTTGACAACCAAGACCTCTCTGTGGGATCGATCCTTTCTTGCCCTTGCTATATTTATATTTTGAGTAGTAAGAAAGTGTAAATTATTTTTGACGAATACGACAACGATCAAATTTTGGCGCCGTTTCCGGAGGCAACGATTGTCACTTGTTTTTGGTTTCTTATTTTTGTTTTTTGTTTTGTTTTTAGTTTTTCTTATTTCTGATTTTGACATAGTTTTGAGAATCGTATTTCAGGTACCAATTTCTATGGACGAAGCATATTGGAACAACGGATACGGTTATCAACCTCAACAACAATATGACAACTATCACCCTTATGGGGAGTACAATCAAAACCAATCCTTTGGTTATGATCAATACTCCACGTATCCTTTTAGTTACTCTCATACATTCCAACCTTCTTACGGTGGTTATGTAAGTGAGCAAACACAAAGAGGGGAGAATAGTTGTGCTTCTCTTAATTTTTCCTCTAGTTTGGTAGATGAGATGCAACGATTTATGGCCAGCATGGAGTCAATTTGTAGACAACCAAGCATGGAACCAATTTCATCGACCGAATGTGCTAATAGTATGTTTAGCCCAATTTCTAATCGTAGTTATGATCATTCACCCATTCAAAGGGAAGATAATTGGCTTAGCAATACTGAGGTAAGTAATTCTAACTTTTCCTTGTCGAATGAGCTTTACCAACAAATGGAATGCTATTTTTAGAATTTGGATGGATCACTCCAAGAGCTTCAAAAAGGTGTTTCCTATTTAAGACAAGGCATTGAAGAATACAAAGAGGATATGCACAATTATGCGAAAGACCAATCTTTGGGAAGTATTAACCAATCTTATGTTAACTATGATAGTGATGATGATGATTGTGTTGAAAAGGACCAACCTTTGGAGATATTTGATGATGTTAGTGTAGTTAACTCAACTCTTGATCTTTATAATGATCAAGCACCTATTCAAAAGGTACATGAGGATGATGAAACTAATGTTTTTCAGAATTTTGCAACATTGTTTGAGTTTAATGAAGAGGAGTATGTTGATAATGAAACCGATATAACCAATGTTGTGGAAGACCCAATTGAGCTTGCATATGATTGTAATGATTATATTTATGTCGAGACTCCGGTTAAGGCGGAAACGGATGAAGAATGGTTGCAAGGTTTGATAGAGGACCATGATATACAATAGGTGAATAATTCACTTGAGTTTTTCAAGGATGAAGAGGATTTCGTGATAAAAGAGATTGTGCAAGGTTTTTCTAACCCTTTGCATATTGTTTCTTCTAATTTACCTCTTATTGGTTTGAATGTATGTGCTTTGAGGACATTGTTGAATGATTTTGTTTCTCGATTTCCGCCATTAAAGAAACTTGATTCTCATACTATGCAGGTTTTGGAACAAGAAACCGTGGAAGTCCCTGATTTCTATATTCTTTATACACTTCCAAGTGTGGACAAGAATAAGTGTGGGGGAAACTTTTATCGGTTAATAGCTTCGTTTCTATTTTATATTACTAATATTTGTATAGAGATATTGTTTGCAAAACAGGTGCTATGGGTGGATCCCCAAATTTTCAAATTGCTAATATATGGGGAATGAATCTTTCAAGAAGCTAAGTCGGGCCGTCGACTTTAAAACAAGCGCTAAGTGGGAGGCAACCCACCGGTTTTGTATCACTTATCCTTTTGCTTTTGATTTTATTTTTGTTTATTTATTTTTTATTGTTTTCATATTTGCATCCCCATGTTTAATTTCATTAAGTCCATAATCTATCTTAGAAGAGAATTATGATGAATACCTTTTCGTCAGAAAATTTCAGACTGCGCGTAGTTCAGTCCAGAGACCATAACTGTCATCCTGTTTATCAAAACAAAGTGAATTTTTGACACTGTGTAGAACACACGTAGGTGAACAACTTTTGTGAAATGGAGTTTTTCCAAATTCCTTACCAATTTGCACAGTTTTTGCGTTTTATCTGTTGTTACGTCAGAATTCAGAACTTTCGGTTTTACACATTGAGGACAATGTGAAGTTTAAGTGTGGGGGAGCATTTATATGTTTGTTTAGTTTGTTTTATGCTTTTAGTAAAAAAGAAAAAAAAATCAAAAAAATAGTAAAACCAAGAAAAATATTGTGCTTTTTGAACTCCGAAATCTAGAAACTTGTGCCTTTAGGATGACACCATTAGTGGATGAAACAATTTTGAATGCAGAAGTTGAGGAACCAATTAACTATAAAGGGGACGAACATAGCTCGGAAATCACAATTAACATGATAGTTGTTACCATATCTCGGAATATCACCATATCACATTCTATTTTTTTATTTTTCCATATTTATTTATTGTTCTCTAAGTGCTTTGGTGGGTCACTAAAAATCGAGTTGTTATTACTGCTAGGATGAAATAGAGTGATTGAGTTACTAGAAAAAAAAAAGATTAAAAAAAAAAAAAGACCGACCAATTAGACCAAAACAGAATAAAATGACACTTGGGAATAGCAGTATGTGTGAAACGTAGTCTCCGTCGCCTAAACAAGCGTGGAATGCAGGATCCAAGGCAACTATCACTTACTTGTTGACAAGAAGCATGCACTTGGATCCAAAAGATTTAATCATGCTGTCACTAAAAAGAAAAAAAAAGTGAAAAAGAAAAGAAAAGAAAAGTATTATATTGGTTGAATAAAGTCACTTCTGGTTCCCTTGTATATGCCAGTGAGTTGATGTAGAATTCAAACCAGTAGCTCAATCCAATAGGCATAGGTTCATCTTGGTAGTGACCTTCAGACAGATATGGGAAACATCGATCACTTGTGAACATTCGCCAACATCTACATCTTTATCCATCTTCTTAATCTTTTCATTGTGATTGTGGTTTGTTAGTTTCCGAGTATTGTGGCTTGTTCGACTATCTAATTAGAGCTTTATTTACTAATATATGAATTGAATTTGCACAAGGTACCTCCTCTTGTAGTCATTTTGGATTCGTTCATTGATTTGTCACAAATAGACGGAGTTGGAAATATAGGTTTTGTAGGCATACCTCTTGTAAACCTTCACGAGACTATAACTCATCCACTAGGGACACCTAGGGGTTCAAAGGCTTGTTATTTATGCTTAAAGTGACCGTAGCCTCGACGAGACGGAGTTGTTGTATTTTATTTTTGTTTGATTTGCTCGAGGACTAGCAAAGTCTAAGTGTGGGGGAATTTGATAGGTGTGATAAACACCTAATTTTATATCTAGTATTTATGCTTTCTTTGCGAGTTTTCATGAAAATTAGGTATCTTATGTTCGTTTTTGAGTTATTAGGTACTCGGGAGTCATTTGACGTAAAAGGAGAAGAACTGAGGTCTCGTGGCATCAATTGGTAACATTGGATGTTCGTGGACTCAAATCTAACAAGCACACAACTCTTTAAGGAATTAATAAAAAGAATTATGTAGGAATTAAACTGTCAGTCGTGCAAGACCGACAGTTAAAAGGAAATTAACATTTTCATTTGGTAGCCCATATCTATCAGTCGGTACCTAAATACTGTCCGTACACCCTTAGCCCTACATTGGGTCGAACAGACCTAACTTCCTCATTACAGTCTTATTCAGCTGCTGTTGGTGAGAAGAGAGATTTTGATAGTGAAAAATAATAGAACCACCCTACTATATGGGTTCAATATTTAGAAGCCCCACAAAATGGATCATCCACTGTCAACTCCATACTTTCATAAAATGATATTACTAGGCCCGGAATATCAATATTTCTTCAGATCTGTCCCACAATTAATTATTAGGAATTTTAATAATGACAACACTGCCCTTTAGAATATATACAGAGGAATCCCAGAAGATATTTTTTCATTTTTCATTTATGTTTCTCTCTCTTCTCTCTCTCGGTTCATCTCTCTCAGTTGGAGAGAAAAAAAATTCTAGGGTTTGTTTGTTTCTCATATCTCTCTCTGTTTGTTTGATGATTACAACCAGAAAAGATCAACTGCATCTGAAGATCAGAGCTCTGGCGATTTTATTTTGTGTTTCTTCTTCTGATTCTATTAGTAATTATGCTTCGATTGAGAGATTTTAATTTTCATTTCTCGTTTCATTTTCTCTCTCCAATTTATTTGAGCAGAAAAAATCGATCGAATTTGAGCAGAGACAATCGTTTTTCTTTTCCGGTTTGATTAAATCTAGGTTTGAATCGATTAATTTCAACGATTCTTCAATTTTTCGAAGCATGATTTTTCTGCTGCTGTTGTAACCATTTGTTCCTGGTCTATTCTCTGAAACAGGAAAGATCCAAAGGTTTGACCATCGGCGGCGATGATAAAGATCAAAAATCCAGTACCAGGGGACGGAGGAGCATCAGTTGGAGGTGACAAGTCCATTCTTTGGACATCATAAGACTAATTAGGACTTTGGAGATTACTGGCTTCTTTTGTAGCTAGCAGTTAATTCATGTCAAGTTTGTTGTTGCAAGATTTTTGGTATTTGGTTAGTATTGCTGTTAATTGCTCGGACTTTAAATTTTAAGTTAATTTGTCTTGTTGCGCTTGTAGGATGTATACTCTAGGCGATACCCATTTTAGTGGCTTTCCACATGGTACTCCTCAGAAGTATCCGATCTTATGGCATTCAGGTGCTGGATTTGATGTACAAAGAGAATCTGATCACCCTAATGTGAGATTCATTTTCTTTCTTGTCCATTTACGACCTGTATATCGTAATCCGTTGGAAACTAGGTTACTGGTTCTTCCCTCAGTTTCTTTATGTGATGTTGTCATGGTAGTCTAATCATGCTTTTTCTAATTTAGTTCTTTCAGCTCATCATGCATGATGTTTGTGATTTCAGGATGGACTTCCGGTTCAGTTTGAATATCCCTTCCTTACCTGTTTAGGGAAGGTTGATTCTCGCCATCATATCATCATCATAGGAGCCGTATCTGGCATGTTGGTTACAGATCTAGTTGGCATGATAAGGTAACCGGATCTCTTTTTGGGTGGCAGAAGCTCAGGACCGATCTTCAAGGTCAGACGGTGTCCTTCCCCTGCATTCAAAAGGTAACCGGATCTCTTTTTGGAGCATCAGTTGGAGGTGACAAAAAATTTATGTTGCCATTCTTTATTAGTCTTATGATGTTCATGTTAATTAACTAAACAGAGATATAGATGGTGTGCATTCAAAAGGCATTAGCTATTTTGGAACAAGTTCTACCTCCTGCTGGAGGTGACAAGTCCATATTCTACTTTATATACGTTTCATTTTGGTTAATGCTTGTGGTCTTCTTTACAGTTCTTTCATGGATTGTGTTTTTTTCAGTTATTTTTTCACAACATTGTCGTTTGTTGTTCTCACATGCACCTTTCCTGATGATAGGTCGTTTGCTGAATTTTAAAAGGAACTCGAGGGGTACAAATTTGCAGATTGCAAATGATTTCCAACAGGTCATCTTTCAAGTTGCATTTAAGTACTACTTACTGGAAGCATCAAACAATTGTGTTACTGTGTGTCTCATTCACTATTGTCTTTAACATTTCTAGTACATTGTCTTTTCTCAGAAGTTGTCTAATCAGTAGCAGAACTGTCTAAAACTAATAATTACTATTTTTTCCTAAAATACATTGCAACTTCATATTATTCCTCATGTCTTTTGAACTGTTGATTTGTTAATATCACACTATGTCTATGTCTAGCAACTTCTAATGCGAAGAAGACATGCTACTCTTCCTGACACCTTCTGGTGTTGGTGGTGCAGGTACAGGTTTTAGAAGAGGATTATGGAGCTGGTGGTGGTGATGGTGGTGGTATTGGAGATGGAAGAAGAGTAACTGGTGGAGGAATATGTATCAGATGGGTGTGGCAGGTTGTAGCATAATGATTTGTAAGTTATCTAACTTTTTTTGGATGTGTAACTATTAGTTACACATGCTAATTAGATGTGTAACTTCTAGGTACACAAGCTAAATGGATGTGTAACTACTACTTACACATGCTAATTAGATGTGTAACTTATAAATACAGGTTCTAATTGAATTACTAGTTAGTTAGATGTGTAACTACTAGTTTCTGAAGTTATCATCTAGTATTGTTCCTGCATTTCTTATTCGATATTTAGGTTCACGGTTGCTCACTGATTGATTATGTCTCTTGATAATGATTTTTTAGATTCCCTTAAGTGTTTATGAAATTGATTAAGATTATAGTTCAATTGGCTAATAACTTCTTATCAGGTCTGTAGTTGCAGAATAACCTACAACTACACCCTCAATAGAATTAGTAAAAACTCAAGAAGTTCTTGATGATGAATAACAATTTTCTTATTAATGTTCTCAATTGATCACAAAGAAGTATCTAAATGGAATTAGAATAGTTACAACTTTCTCTATTCTCTTTCCTAAAATATTTTCTAACACTCACTAAAAGAACCTCTCGAATTTTACATTTGAACTCCTATTTATAGTAAAATTTATACAGCTGTTCATGAGTTACGAAGTATCGCAACTCATGCTCGCAAAATTACTCCATCCTCGCAAAACTTCATATTTCTCCGCGTTTCTTCTATCATCGTAACATTTTATGATTCTTTTCTCCTTTATTTATTACGATACTCGTGACCTATTATCTAGCGATATTCAGTACTTACATCTTGCCTCTTCTAATGTCAATTCTTTGAAGAAGAAATGTCATGAGAATCCCTATTCTCGTAAATTTAGTGTAGTTATTACCACCCTTCAGATTCGCAACATGTCTTTTTACTTTTCCCTTATCTTTCTGACACGTTTCTTCGTAACCGTTCTTTTCAACCGTTCACGCTTACTCGTATTAATGAATTTTTATCTTCATAAAACTGTCTTATAAATATTATCCTTTGTTTCTTTTTATTCTCTTACTCATCTTCTTCACCGCTTCTGCCTCTGCAACCTCTTCTATTTTTCCTATTTTCCCTCTTATATTCAATGGCACCAAAGAAGAAAACTATTGAACAACTTAATGCGGAACTTGCTGATAGAGACCTTATTCTTTCTGAGATTGAAGGTTATGATAATAAGTCTTCTCTCTGTGTGAAGCTCTTTACCAACTATGTTTGGGATGATCAGAAAGTTTTAATCTCACGAGGTCAAATCCTCGCAGGTCTTCCTCTTCCTCTTTATGATGTTAACTTTCCTTTATTCTACGAAATTATTTCCCACCCCAATTTTTCTTGTGCCATTTATCAATTGACTGGTGATTGCATTCGCCTCTTAGTTGAATTCGCAAATCGTGCTGCTTTTGGGAAATATTTATATTCAACTGATCTTAGAAAACCTGGGTTTGAGAATATATAAATTGTTGCTGCGAATTATACAGTTGAGGGTTTCTTCAAAAATTACACACTAATTCCTGCGAGGAAAGAAGATAATCGTTGGGGTGTTCGTCTTCATCGTAAAGCTAATATCGCAGCACATGATCTTCTCATGCACGATATTGATTATGCTTCAGGAAATAATAAGACACCTCGTCGTTCTAATGATGAAGATTGGTATAAGTACCCTTTAATGTTATCGAGGTTCTTATATTCTTTGGGATAGTAGAACTTCCTGCGAATCTTCGTAACCGCTATTATCAACCTTGGGTTTTTATAAATGTATGTATTTCCACTTCCTTATCTTTTTGTTACCCTTTAATTTCCAATGAGGTAAGAAACACTCTTGTATTTTTATAAACAATATATTGTTGCCTCTGTTTCTTATCCTTATTTGAATTTACTGAGTTCCACTTCTTCCCGAGATTCTTTGAGTGAAAATAAAAGTGCCACTTCTTCTAAAAGGCTTACTGCGAGGCAACAAACTCTTCGTTCTGCGAAGGTCTCTCAAGCTTCTGACAGTCAAGATGATGCTCTTCGCAAAGGAAAAAGAAAACTTCAAGATATTGTTTACGAGAGAAAGAAAAAGAAGATAATCTCAACCAAATCCCATTCCAATGTAATTTCTTATAATAAGGACATTGAGGAAGATCTTGGTGATGAAGATAATAAATTTCCTGAGAAGGACTTTAGTTCTAATTCCGATACCCTTTCTGACAAAGGAGATGATGATGATGTTAATGAAGGTGGGAATGAAGATTATAGTATCCCAGAAACTTTTGCCTCAGCAATGGTTAGCATTTCTGAGGCTTTCCTCCATTCTTCTCGTGGATTAGGAAATTCTCCTACAGCGAATGCTCGCAAACTTATTGCGAAGGCTTGTAAAGTTCCTACTGTTATTGATAATAACTCCCTCAAAGGAATTTCAAGATTCGTCTCTCCTGCTTCATTATATGCTTTAGGCAGCATGGTAAGTTTCTTCTCTATTCCTTGTTTATTTCCTTATTTTATTGATTTCTAACCCCTTTTTTCTTGTTTTAGGTTGGAAGAGTTAGTTGTGCAATTGCTTCTCGATTGGGAAAGACGTCATTCTATTCTTTGAGAAGAAAACTTTAAATCGTTGTAATAAGTTAGAGGTTGAAAATTCAAGTCTCCGTCAGAAAATAGAAGATCTAAATATTGATAACGCAGAATTAATATCTCGTCACGAAGATAATTCACAATCTGCGAGCATCGCAATTGATAATTCTTCTCTTCTTGAGGAGAATAATCAATTAAAGCTTGAAATTTCTTCTCTTCGTAATGATAAGAAGCAACTAGAAGGTAAATTCTTTGCGATGATAATTATTTTGGTTACTTTTCCTTCATAATTTGCTAACCAATTCCTTAATTTCTTTTCTTCTCTTGAGAAAATCTTGCGAAGATAAATAATAATCTGGAAACTCTCCTTGCTAATCGTAATAAGAAAATTTCGACTTGAGATCTCAGCTTCTAATTTCCCAGCATAACCATAGTTTATGTGTCAAGCGTTTTCGAGCTAAGATGACTCGCAAGATTTGCGAAGATAATGAAATTCCTCTCAAGAAGTACCATACGCTCCTTTCTGAAGAAATTCCTAAAGATACTCCATATCTGGAAATTTCTGAAAGTGAAGTTGAAGATGATAGTGAAGCTGAAGAAGAAGATCATTTTGATGGGAACAGATCGCCTGAAGAATAACTTCATTCTCTCTTTTTTTTTTTTTTTTTTTTTTTTTTTGTATATCTGTTCTGTAACTTTTCCATACAACACTTTCTTCTTGATTATGCTTTTAATCAATCCAACAATTTATTTTTCAAGCATATTTTGAATTAATCTTTCTTTGATGTTTATTTCCCTTATTCGCATAACTTGATTATATGGAGAGAAATAATATATCTTAAAGACTTAGCTTAGTATTCCCTTTCCCCTTATTATTTCTCTTCAAATGATCAACTACCGCTGGAAGTACTGAATATCGCAAGATAATAGGTCACGAGTATCGTAATAAATAAAGGAGAAAATAATTATAAAATGTTACGATGATAGAAGAAACGCGGAGAAATATGAAGTTTTGCGAGGATGGAGTAATTTTGCGAGCATGAGTTGCGATACTTCGTAACTCATGAACAACTGTATAAATTTTACTATAAATAGGAGTTCAAATGTAAAATTCGAGAGGTTCTTTTAGTGAGTGTTAGAAAATATTTTAGGAAAGAGAATAGAGAAAGTTGTAACTATTCTAATTCCATTTAGATACTTCTTTGTGATCAATTGAGAACATTAATAAGAAAATTGTTATTCATCATCAAGAACTTCTTGAGTTTTGACTAATTCTATTGAGGGTGTAGTTGTAGGTTATTCTGCAACTACAAGGTCACTTTAGATGAAAGTCCTAGTTACACATGTAGCACCAACATGTAGCATCAACTGCAGGTTACACAAGCATATGGATGTGTAACTGAAGGTTACACAATCCATATGGATGTGTAACTGCAGGTTACACAAGCATATGCATGTGTAACTACAGGTTGAGATTATAATTATCCTTGAAAGGGAAAAAAACTATTCAGTGCACTCAAATTCTTTTTGAAGTTTTATTCACTTTTAGTTTTTGATAACATATATGGATGTGTAACTGCAGGTTACACAAGCATATGGATGCGTAACTACAGGTTACACAAGTCCTTTTTTGTTTTTAACAGCAGGTTACACAAGCATACATAGGTTACACAAGTTCTTTGTGTTTCTAACTGCAGGTTACACAAGCCATATGGATGTGTAACTGCAGGTTACACAAGCATATGCATGTGTAACTACAGGTTACACAAGTCCTTTGTGTTTCTAACTGCCGGTTACACAATCCAAGTCATATGCGTGTGTAACTGTCAATTACACATGATAGTTGCATGTGTAACTCCAAGTTACACATGCTAAGATGGGTTATCATGTGTCTTTTCTGTGATCTTTATTCTATAATTTTGCCTTACAATTCTCCTATAATATTTTGTTTTTTTGCTTTTTATTCATCCAACCTAATCCATGGATGTTTATTTCGTTGCAGATATGCAAAGCATTTTGGAATGAGGAAGACAAGAAAGAAAGGCAAAACTTCTAGTATAGGTTTCAGTGGCTTATTTCTAGTGTTTTAACTCATTTATTGTGTTCAGTAACAACCGATTACTATAGCTAGTAAACAGAGTTATTATTGTAAATTAATGTTAATGCAATAGATGTATTTTTTGTATATATTTTTTTTTCTGTTGTGTAACTGTTGACTACACATGCCATATGCATGTGTAACTTGTGGATACACTTGTCATATATAGGTGTAACTTCTTATTACACATGTCATATGGATGTGTAACTTTAAGTTACACATTATTGAATACACAACATGAATGTGTAATTTTTATACATGTGTAACTTCCAGTTACACTTGAAATATTAATGTGGTCGGAGATGGTGGTGAGCGGTGGTGGGTCGGCGGTGGTGGTTGGTGGTGGTCGGAGGTGGTTGCCGACAGTGGTTGGCGGTGTCTAATGTTGGTCGGAGGTGGTTGACGGCGGTGCTGGTCGGAGGTGGTTGCTGGTGGTGGTTTCCAGCGGTGGTGGTCGGAGGTAGTTGCCGGCGGTGGTGATCGGTGGTGGTTTTTCGGCGGTGGTGGTTAGTGGTGGTTGCCGGCGGTAGCTGTGGCTGTCGGAGGTGGTTGACGGTGGTTGGAACATCATCACATAATATTTTAATAATTTGGGGCCTAAATTTAAAATTTATTTAATTATGGGCTTGACGATATTCATAAGGGTATCAAAGTCTTTTAATAATTTGGGGCCTAGATTTAAACTTCTTTTAATTAAGGGTCTCACATTATGGGTTATCCATGGGTTGGGCCTTAGCCTAATTTTCCCATTTTGATACTGTTGAAGAATGGGTTGAATTGGTAAGGAGAAGCAGAAATCGAAGTTAGGGTTTGAAGCATGGGTTGCAACGAATTCTAAAGCAACAGTTGAGTTGGGTTTAAGTTGAAGAGAACAGGAAATGGAAGTTCTTGTCGTATGAAGTGTGATTGAATGGATGAATTGATTCAGAGTTTTTAATAATTATAATGAATGGGTTTTGTGTGTATGTTGCAGGGGAGGAGATAGAGTGATGCGAAATCAATAGCAAGTTCCATATCTGCATCACCAGCAGATTGCACGAGAAGTGTTTGTAAAAAGGCCTGGTAACCATTTGTTGAAGCTGCAGAGAAGAAATTGTAGCTGTTAAGATGCTGATTGTCATGGGTTTGTTTGCTGGTGACAATAAGTCGAAGGTGGAGCTTAAACCTGTGATGGGTGGTGAATTGATGGTTGTGGTTACTGTTATTATGGGGTGGTACTGAATGGCAGTGAAGTGGAATTGAAGCTTGGGAGCAGGAAAAAGGGTATGGCATAGTGCAGTTGTGCATTGCAGTGGCAGTAAGGTTTGGCGTTGGTTGTGCGCAAGCAAGAGAGTTGCTGATGTTCGTGCTGAAATATGTATGAGCTTTGCATTGCAGGTGGTTGTAATGCAGTGCAGGACGAAAGTCGATCTTGAAATACGATTCAGGTGTAGTCGCTGAGATGTGGAGGAGTTCTAAATGGCAGCTGCAAGGTAGCTGAACTGAATTGCATGATGAAGCAAAGGTGGTTGTTGTCGATTGTTGCATTGCAGGAGAGAAAGGGAGATGCAGGTGAGCAGCTGAAGTGATGCTGATATGAGCATTGTTGCCATTGGATACTGGTATGTTTAGAAGGCAGGGCAAGGAATGAACCAGTGACATTGAAGGTGTTGGTTGGCCTGATTGCAGCTGCAGCATGGTGAGTGTTTACAACAAGTTAGTTGGTGGTACTGATATAGCTGAATGCAGTGGTGCTCGGTATTATGGAATGTATGTCAGGGATTTGAATTTCCGATGGAATGATGAGGTTGTCATGGAGAAGCTAGAGGTGTAACAGGTGCTGGTTGGTGCTGTTTCGCAGAAGCGGCCTGAGTTTGTATTAATGAACTGCAGGACTTGGGATAGAATGGGTTGAAGTGGTGAAGCTAATAGGGTTGATTTGGCACTGTTGGTCTCAAATTTCAGTATGGGTTGATGTTGAGAGAAATTTTGATGTTCATTTGAAATGGTACTGTGGTGGTTTGCCGCAGAATCGATGGGGAGATATCAACATTCTTTGTATGGTTTGAGTTTGAAGAGTTGTAACTTGCATTGGCTTGGGTCTGTGATGCACAATGGTTGAGTTGGTGGAATTTGAGATCAAGGAAGAGTATGCTTGCAGGATTGGAGAGCATGTTTCTGGCGATTGGTTGCAGTTGAGTGGTATGAAACTGCAGAAGCTGTGCGAAAAGTGAGCTGAATTGGTGCACTGGTGAGCATAGTTCCGGTTGCCGGATTTCAGAAGTTAAAGTATGAATCGCAATGTTTCAGTGAATCATGAAGGGGGTATGAGTCGGATGCGGAAGTTGGCGGACGGATATATGAGCTACGAGTCACGCTTTTGGGCGCGTTTTCACAAGAGATAAAGAATGAGTTTGGATTATTTTTGTGAATGTTTGAAATGCAGAGAAGGAGAGATGAGTTGCTGGGAGTACATACTTGCTGGTGACAGTGTCTGATGACAAAGGCTGCCAGAGACAATTTTCTGGTGGCTGGATTCCGGCGATGACGTCATCAATTCCGGCGACACTTTTGGACCCAAAATTTACAAAGACTTATTTTCACACATGGGCTTGGTGGATGAATTTGAGACGGGTTTGGAGAAGACTTGACCTACTTTTGGGTATCCTTTTGGGAGAGGCATATAAATAGAACTTTTTCTCTAAACCTAAATATATGTCCATTAGGGAGAATATCTATCTCTTCTTCTACTACTTTGTTCTAGGGTTTAGAAACATGTTAGGGTTTTTTCTTGTTCTTGTTATGAACTCCTTGAATATGAGTACCTAAGTTTATTATTGGTTATGGAATAATTAGATTTCACATAATATGGTTTTTGATATGATAAATTAGTTTTGTCTCCATATTTTATCGATTATGATTCACAATTAATATTGTTATATGATTTGAATGCTTGTTTGATCGAGTCGCGAATCGGTTGAGTTTGTTTTCATCTCTATTGCTAGATTAGGGTTTGTTATACGTAAAAGTGATAGATTCCTGATTGCAAGTAGCATAAATATTATTATAGTTTGTAGAGATATATTCTTATGATCATATGTGAATTATAACCTTTGTTAAATTGAATTAGTGCGTTTTCCACGTTCGATTGCTTTGATTGGCCTGATTTCATAGAACTTAATGCATCTAGGGAATTAAACTTGATTAATGCTTTTACACGTTAGGTTGTTCTTTTAGATAGAACTCATACTCGCATCTTTTAATGTGTTTGTTGATGACAAAAGGAGATTAGCGGGATATTCTTGCGATCAAGATATTCTAGGGATTTTGATAAAAGTTGAGATTAAATATCAATTCTACTTATTGTGAAGAAAACATATTTGTGAATGAAGATAAATCCTTAACCAATATTCTCAATACTTTGATTTGTTTACTTTTCTTTGTTTGCTTTTATTTTACTTTTAGTATATAAAAATCAGAAAACCCCCGGTGTTATTTATAAGAAACCAATAATATTTTGACAACCAAGACCTCTCTGTGGGATCGATCCTTTCTTGCCCTTGCTATATTTATATTTTGAGTAGTAAGAAAGTGTAAATTATTTTTGACGCATACGACAGCGATC
Source organism: Papaver bracteatum (assembly GCA_023529315.1). Classification (NCBI taxonomy): domain Eukaryota; kingdom Viridiplantae; phylum Streptophyta; class Magnoliopsida; order Ranunculales; family Papaveraceae; genus Papaver; species Papaver bracteatum. Next base: position 1,035,641 of record JAJJWX010003522.1, read on the forward strand.
AGTCAACCAAGTTTTGGTAACTAGCGTGACTAATTCTAGTACCCACATGGAAGGTAGAACCGAAACTTGTTTTGGTAGAACCGTTAAACCCGTGATTAGTGATTTGATAGGATAATCAATGACATAATTCTTGGAAGTCTGATGAACCAATTCTAAACTTGTTTGGTAGTGTGGAAAATCGATTCCAAGATTGTAAGTATGAAAGAGGACATACAAAGTAAAGATGTCGACATACTTTGAACATGTAAGTGACACTTATCTTTGTTTCCAAACTTCCGTGGTCTATTAATATCAAAGTTTGCATTTCGAGCAAACTAATCCTCAGAGCCAGCAAAACTACCTAGTTGTATTGTTACTGGTGGAGCCGCCTATTTGGAGACAAAAGTAACCTAATTAGGTGAAATCTCTTACTCCCTCTCAGTTTAAAGACTTCTTTGGGATTGAGAAGCTCTATTAGTACCGTTGGTGGGAAACTAAATAATTGCGGTTTATTATTAGTTTTCGATTGATTTGATTGATTAACGGTTGTTGAACTTTGATTGCACCTAGTTTGTTTATGCTTGAGAATCTTCTCTTATGATATAAGATTCACTCAAACTAGATCGAAGTTTCGACGGAGATCTTTAGACTATTTGTAGATCTAAAGACGTCTTGTGATAGTTCATTGTTAACATACTCTTTTCTGTGCGTAATTGATCATAATAGATTCAAGTTGATTGTGTGCAGATGTTTATTGAAGATCTAAGAAGATTTGAAGACAAAGAAGATTTTTGATTTGGGTTCATAATCTTTGGTGTGCACAATACTTGTTTCGGTTAAAGATGATCCAACTATAATCGGTTTATCCTTGTGATATATTGGATTGATTAGTTGAGTAGATCGGCATCAATACAATTCTTTGTGATTCAAAGTATTGAATGTAATAACTGGACAATTACTTTGGTAGTTATTATTGGATAGATCTAAGGAACTGACAAAGGAGTTTATTGAGATGAAAGATCCTTTTGTCGAACTCATATCACTTGGTAGAAAAGAGTTGTTACCAAACATATTTGTTGTTCCTTTATTGTTTGGAATACGAACCAAAGGAATTGTGCCAAGTGCGTGACTTATTAACAAGTTGGAGGCACAGGTATACAGATGGAACTAGGTGAACTATAGGTTTAGTTGCTTGGTCTCAACTATACGAAGTTGGTTTGATTTTGTATATCAGCTTAATCCTGAGAGTATTCAATTCTGGACAAGGTCCTAGGGTTTTTCTGCATTTGCGGTTTCCATGTTAACAAAATCTTGTTGTGTCTTTTACTTTTCTATTTCCGCAATTATAATTGTTTTATTATAATTAGAAGTAAAATTGATGCGTGTCGTAACCACAAAAAATTAATTAATATCTTACTACCTAATTAACAAGTAATATTGGGTAGTCAAGTTCGTTCCCACGAGGAGCAAGAGATTTTTAGTTGTAAAATTTTCACAAAAGGGGGGTTTTGGTTTTATATTTAAAAACAAAAGAAAGTAAATAAAGCAATCAAAAGTTTAAGTTGAAATCAATAAGAGAGATTAGATCAATGAATCCTTCTTCGTTGCAAAACAATGATTCAAGTTATGTTCTTTTCCACTTTTTATTAGTCACAGATTATCACCAATCGTAGGATAGGAGGTTCGCTTTGTTAACCCCAAAATTCCTTATTTCACTGAGTAACAGGTCCGCTTAGTTATAAGATTCTATTCAAAAGAACCACCTTGAGGTTCGCTTACAATATGTCATTCCCCGAATGCATTAAGATTTATGAATTTAGGTTTAGTACTAGTAGTTAGACTCAGTTCGCTTGGTCCACTTTCTAGCGTCTTTTTCACACACAATTGCTCCACAGAATCCCTCCGCAAGGTCTCGTGTTTTCTACTTATGTAAAAAGTCAAGAAACGATTACGTATTTCCTAACCTCTACTAGATATAGGTTGAATAACAAATCAAGCATAAACATTCTTATTATTAAAAACAAACGATAATCATATGAAAAACGTCAAGATGGAATTGAAACAAAAACTCAAATCATATGTTAACAACTAGGAATTCATCTTTAATCAATAAGAAAATTATCTACTCATAGTTTGGAGTTCACACAATAATAATAATAATTAAAGAAGAAGAAGAAGAAAGAAGAACTTATTGAAAAGATGTTGGTTGCTCCTTCCTCCAATCCTTGTGCACTTTAACTCCTTCTCCAAAGTATATGTGTGTAAAAAGTTGTAGAGAACTCCTTTATTTATAGGCTTCAATGCTCTCCAATCCTTGTAGGAAAGAATCCCTTTCTCAAAATAACACCACTTTCCCAATTTGAGCCTAATTCCAATTTCAAGTCCAATTCTCCAAATCTTCCAAGTTTTCATCCAATTCCAAAATCTAAGTCTTCACACCCATGAGTCTAGAATACTCTTCATAAAATTCTGCACAAATTGGGTCGCCGGAGAAATCCTGGCGCAACCGGAATCCGGAAACAAAGTCACTTCCATCCACCTGAGTTCTGTAGCCGTCAATAATAACGATCGAACTGGCCAAGATGTCAGTCATTGGTCAGGGAAGAAAGAGTGAATCAGCCGAGGTAGCTATCTGACTCGGTCTTACTGGATCTTACTCAGTTGAGTTATAGGACAGGATCGATCATCTGAATCAGAGTTAACTCGCCGGGGTAGAAAATCCGACAGAGTCTCCTCTTTTTTCTGGGCATTTCTCAAGGAAAATTCAGGCAAGTATCTTCACTTCCTACACAAACCTGCATCCTAGACATACATCTAATTCAATCACAACCCATTCTTCATATGTTCTTCACAGTATCAGTACCCATAGATTTAGCAGCATCATCTCATAATTTCAACCGCCAAGAGACCCTTCTCATCTATTCTGCTTCAGCCCATTGTAATTTTCAACTTCATCCTCCCTATATTTCAGCTGCATAAACACACATCTTCTCATTGAATTATAGCAGAAACCCATTTTCCTTCTGAAATTATCAAGAACTGCATCACCAATTCAACATCCATATAAACCCTTCTGATGTTATACTCGAACCCATTCCACCACTATTTCAGTAACTCCATCTTCTACAGCGGCAACAACAACATCACAAATCATCAACATCTTCAACAAAACCAACTTCCATTTCTTCCAGTCGAACCCATGAATCACAGCCACTAATTCCATTTCTCGACTTCACAATAACATTACCACCTTCCAATTTCGATCTGGATTTCCTCCATTTTTCTGTTGAACTCAGAATCATCACCAATTATAGCTGCAGTCCACCAATATCAGTGATTGCTTCTAACTCTGAAATCAGTATCACTATCGATTCTTCTCATTTGTTGATTTCAAAACCCACAGATCCCCTTCTTTTAATTTCTTAGCAAAACCCTAACCTCGACTTGAATTAAATTTCGATCTTTGTTCTTCAGTTGCTGACAAACCCTAGTTCCATCCTCTACAGCTACACCAACTGTAGTTGCAGGATTTCCCACACTACACCCTTGTTAAGATTTTGCTATAATTTATTATTTTGGTTTCAGAAATGTTTACAGAAATGGAAGAATTCAAGACTACAACTATTCTCTTGAAATTTCTCTCTCCTCAAGACTTTTTTTAACTCTCAAAAATACATCATCCTTTTCTGGATACATTGAGTCTATATTTATAGGGTAGTTACATAGTGGATGACAGCTAAGTTTTCCTCTTATTTCGGGTTGATTCTGCGATTGTACCGCGATAGTTACAATGTTAAATATCGCAAGTTTTATAACCATCGCAGAACTAACATGCTTTTCTCAAGTTTTCTTCAGTCGTCAGGTATTACGTCTCTCTTTTGAAGGCTTTTGTGACACTCGTGAAATGTTGATATAAAATCTTGCGATGATGCTCGCTATGAAGTGTTGTTAATCTCGCAGAAAATAGATGTAGGGATATTATGGTCCTACATCTTGCCTCTTCTCATGTCTTTTCTATAAAGAAGAGAAGATCATGAGAATTTTAAAATGTTGCAACTATTTATCTTTTCAGATTTCCCTGTTCTGACACGTTTCTGTACCCTTCGCCAGATGTTTTCACATATTCTCTCTTCTAATGAATTTATGACACATCCTCTCTAACCGCTGCGATCTGACCGTTCATGTCTTTTCTTAGAATTTATTGCGTTCATCTTCTCGAGAAACCTCTTCTTCTATAAATACTCCTTTCATTCTTTTCTTTTCCTCTTTTTACTTTCTTCTTCTTTCTCTGCGTAACTTCTCTGCAAGTTTACTGTTTTTCCGTAAATTGTGCGTCTGTCATCACTGTGATTTCTTTCTTATTTTTCAACCTTTTCTTTCATTCCCATACTCAAAAATGGTTGATGCTGGTGCTAAAAACTTGACTGCTTTTAATGAGATGCGATAAAAGCTCAAAAGTAAAGGTTTTACCTTGTCTACAATTCCAGGTCAAAGCCCTAGATCTGAATTTTCTATCAAACTATTTTCTGATCATCAATGCTCTCGCCAAAAAATCATGGTATCGCTAGGTCAACTTGAAGTTGGTCTTCCCCTTCCTCTCTATGACCCAGAACTCCCATTATTCTATCAAATAATATCTGACGAGAGGTTCTCGCGAGCAATATATCAATTAGGTGGAGATTGTATCAGATTGATGCTTGAATATGCTTTTCGCGGTGATGATAAAGGTTCTCGCTATCCTGAAGCTCCAAAGAATCCTCAATTTAAGGATGTTCCCATTGTCTCTGCAGATTATACTGTAGAGAATTTCTTCAAAAATTACAAGATAGTTCATATGAAGAGGAATAGTTTTTGCTGGGGTGTCCGCTTGAAGAAAGAAAAGGTCGATGATGATGAGGCTCTTATGTTAGACATTGATTGGCATACACCTACCAATCAAGGCCCTCGCCACTCCAGCTATGATAAATGGTTTATCTTTCCATTATGTCTTGAAGGTCCTTATATATTTGGTTCTCTTTCATTACCTGCAAATCTCTCAGAGTATGAGCCATGGGTATTCAACTGGCCTGAAAGATCTAAAGAAGTATATCCTCTCAACTTTTTGCATTATTATTATTCACTATGTTTTTCATGTTTTTATATTCTCGCTAATTATTTTGATCTTTCTCAAATTGAGAGAATGAAGCTCAGCTACCAATCTTTTAGGAAGCCCATCACTTTCTTAGCTCTTAAATCTTTCACGGATGAAGTAAGAAATATCTCTTCATAAATTTTAACAATATATTGGTGCCCCTATTTCTTATCTTCATCTGTGCTCGTAGGAAATTGAAGAACTAGCGCCAATAAAACCCGTGAGAACTAAGGAGAAACCTTCAAAGGATAAATCTACTGTTCCTCCTAAAGGAAAATCTTCTACCCCTCGCGGTGAAGAATCTGGCGATCAGGATAAATCTGTTGTTCCTCCCAAAGGGAAGCCTTCTGCTCCTCGTGGTGAAGAATTTGGCGATCCTCCTTTGAAGAAAAATAAAACCCGACCTTCTTCTTCTTCAACTCCTCAACCCACTCCAGAAAATCCAAGTGTTGATTTTGACAAGGATAATAATAACGAGGATTTTAATGATAACAGCTTCCCTTCAATAAAGAATTCTTCTTCATCTGATTCTTCGATGACTCATCTATCCAATTTTTTGGCAAGAATATGTTTGGTATCCCAAATGAGTATGGGGATGAAGCTATTAATGAAATATCACAGTCCCTCGCCAATGTCTGCGATGCTCCCATACTAGCTGATAGTGATACCCTTCGCGGGGTTTCAAGATCGCTGACTCCAAGTCTTTTAAATTCACTTGGCAGCCTGGTATGTTTTCACTTGTTCATCCATTTTGTGTATCTACTGATATTTTTGTCAGACATTGATTTATATAGTTATATCGCAGGTTGGAAGAGCCGCTATTGCTGTTTCTTCTGATTTAGACAATAAGCGTATTATTTATGAAAAGAAAGCTGCTAATCTTCGTCAGGATAAATAAAAACTAGAAGCTGAAGTTACTGAACTTCGCAGAAAAAATAAGCAGCTGGAGACTGAAGCTTCAGTTGACAAGAAAAAAATCTCTGATCTTGATAAAGCCAATCAACAACTCTATGGTATGATTTATTTCTTTTCTCTTTTAATTCTTCTCACCCTATCGCAGCTTATTCAAGCAACCATTTTTGCAGATATTTATGGTCTTACTGATGAGGCTACACTCTTCCAATCTTTTCCTGACCCTGTAGATGATAATACCCTTATTTCTTGCCTTAATAATTCTTTAAGTAATTTATCAGATGATAAGATTGAATCCCTCTCCATAGATGAACTTAAATCCAAATTTAATCTCTTAAAAATTGAACACAGATTCAATTTAGGTTTGACCAACAAGTATAAGCGCTTTTATCTTGATTCGAAAAAAGAAGCAGATAGATTAAGAAAAAGGAATAGCGATCTTATTGACGAGAAATATCTTGCCATTAAAAATGGCTCCAAGACCCTAGAAAACTTCCATAAAACTCTTCTTAATGTTCAAATGGAAAGACATAAGCTTATCCGCGAGAATGAAGATCTTCTTGCGAGGGAAACTCAAGTTCGATCTCGTCTCCTTATTAATAGCGATGATGAGTTTGCTTGGGCTGCGAAGATTCTTGATAACGCCAGAACTAATTTAGGTGTAGATGTTAGTCTTCATGCTGATCAAGTGGCTTTAATTAAAGACATGATTTCTGAAAGAGAAGGTTATCACTCTTATGATTTCCCTGAATTATTTCCTAATTGAATCATCCTCATATGTACTAATTTGGTTGTCATTTGCTCGCAGCATCCGAAAAGAACTATCGTAAAATATTTGATGAGTTAGAAGAAGAGAAAAACCAACTCGCTGGAAGTCTATCTTCTCGTAATGAAAAGTATTCTAGATTGAAGGAAAAATTGAAAATATCATCTTCAAATTTTAGCAATGCCCTTCTCCGTGTTCGTAAGGACGATATTAAACTAGTCTGTAATGATCATGGTATCCCTCATTCTATATACCCCGATCTTGCAAAGGAAATTCCAGCTGATTCCCCAAATTTAGTTATCTCTGATAGCGAAGATGAGGAGTCTAGCGAATACGATGAAGAATTATCTGGCAAGGAAGAGAGATCTGACGTGGATAGAGATAATAATGATAATGATGGGGAAGATAAATCCGGTAATGAAGAAAAAGAAAAGAGCTCTGATGAAGGTGGTGATGGATCTACTTAGTCTTGTTTCTTCTCTGTTTCTTCATTGTAAATTTTGTAATTTTATTTTTTCTTCTCGTAACATCGTTGCGAGCTTCTCCAACTTGATGTGTAAACTTCTTTTGCTTTTATCTATTATGAATTAGAAAACAATTCTTTTTCTGCAACATAATCAATCAATCATAATTATTATCCTTTAATTATTTGTATAAATGTATTATCTATGCAATTTTATCATATGATGGATGAATATTAATTTCATCATTCTATGCATTCCCATACTTGCCTCTATTATTCATCCGCAATATGAAAAAATTGAGTAGAGATTAGATATTAGTTGTGAATCAAATTAAATTTGCCTCATTATCGGCGATGTTATCGCTAGAAATAATCGCATAATTTTATGATTTTTGCGTAGAATCGCAAATCTCATAAATTCTGGGATCATTATCGCAATAATCTTATGGTCTTATTATGCCCTCCTAATTAAAGGTCTTATTTTGCCACATCTTTTCTTTTTGAGACAAAATTGCAGGACGTCTTTACATTTGCATGTATTGACCCATTGATCTTGTCTTATCAATACTTTTTCAACATCTCTACGACAATATGATAAGTATAAACTCTCTTGCAAGAATTAATCCTTATGACATTTCCGTATTGAGATGAAATCGCAGGACGTCTTTACACTTGTTAAATGTAAAAACCCATTGATATCATCTTAACTTTTCTCTTTTAGCTATTTGCCTTTGTATAACTTTCGTCACGCGACAATATGACAGTCCTAAATGTTCTTGCGATCATAAAGCCCCATGACATTGCCGTCTTTAGACACTTATCAGCTCCCTAATGGAGGGTGATGCCCTTATCTTCCCCCTGGTTGCCCCTTCAAGGAGGGCACATTATCCATACAAGACTAGATCCTCCCATCCAGATTTTCCAACAACCATCTGTTTTCACAGCCTCTTGTCCTTTATGCCTATATGGCTTATAGTTACAAGACTGCACCCTAAGTGGGGTTTTCTTCAGGCCAAGTGCATCATAGCCAAGACTTACCAAGAATGGACAAGGTAGTTTCGTATGCCCCGGGAACCCTTGGCTCAACCTTGTACCTCGACGCCTTGGTCATACTTTGCACTTTTTAGAAGAGGTCCTTAGTCATCCAATCAGGGTATAACCGTAGTTGCAGGAATTCCTACAATACACCCCTTATCATATCTTGATATTAATTCCTAGATCCACATATGAAATGGTAGTAAAATTGCTAGAATTGTAAACGGAGACCAAGATTTTTTACATGGTTCGATCAATTTGTTCTACATCCATGATTCTTCACTATAATTGTATTAGTTTACATTTGATTTACATTAATAATCTCCATTAACGGAGTTCTAAATTTAGTTTTGTGGAAGAAGATGATAAAGAAAAATACATTCTCTCTCCTAAAATCTCTCTGCAAAATATCTCTCTTCTTCTAAAATTGTCTCTCTCTCCTCAAGACTCTCTCAACTCTAAAAAATACATCATCCTCTCCTGAATCTATTGAATCTCTATTTATAGGAAATTACATAATGGGTGACAGCTAAGCTATCCTCTAATTTCGGATATCTCTCGCGATATTATCGCAATAGCTATATTATTCCTTCTCGCAAGAATCATAACCATCGCCATTCAATCATGTTATTTTTGTGTTTCTTCAATCGTCAACTGTTATGCCATTATTTTGTGACACTCGCAAAGTGTTGTTGGAGAACTCGCTGTGACGCTCGCATAAATGTTGTTAATCTCGCCAGAATATTGCTGTGGCGATATTCTGGTACTACATCTTGCCTCTTTTTTCTTGAATATTGCTTGAAAAGTAATCTTTAAGAAAAATATGTTGTTGTAGTAGTCTTTGATTTTTGTTGATGAAGGAACGAGCGAAAGAATACTAGACTTGAAAAGTACGTACTTGCCTCTATTATTTTGTGAAGTTCCATATCTTTGCTAAGTAAATAAGAAGTATCAACTCTGCGAAGTATGAAGTATCCTTGAAAAAATATAAGAAGTACTCAACCCTCAAAATATAAAGAAGTATCCGTCCTTTAATGAAAATCATAAGTATTGCCTCTGTTCACGCGAAATTATTACTTCATTTTTGGTGAAAATCTTTGTCCATTTTGGAAATGATTCTTGCCGAGAAGATAAAGAACAAAAAATGTTTTCTTGGTAATCCATAGTTGCCTCTGTTCTTTATTTATGAAGGAAGAATCCCTGAGAAAATAATAAATAAACGAATTGCCTCTGCCTCTTTCAATAAAATAATCATATTCTAGGAAGTAATCAAATTTCCTACGAAATTCTGGAATAATCTGCGAAATGCTGAATGAGTTTGCAAGTTTCTGAATATTTATGCGAGATTCTGAAATAGTGACTGAATAGTGTTGCGATGAATAGTGCCGCGATGAATAGTTCTGCGAGATTGTAGATAATCATCTTGAGAGACAGTGAATAATACTTCTGAGAAATTCTGAATAGTATTTCTGAGAGATTCTAAATAGTACTTGCTATCTCTCTTGCGATGAACAAATCTTTCCTGCATTCTTAAAAGAAAATAGTTAAATTTGAGATTAGTCTATTGGTCTTATTTTGCCTTCCTAGTTAAAGGTCTTATTTTGCCAATTTTTTCTTTTTGCGATAAAATCGCAGGACGTCTTTACATTTGCATGTATTGACCCATTGATCTTTCCTTATCCATTTTTCTTTGAATTTTCTGCGACAATATGACAGGTTTAAATTCCCTTGCGAGAATAAAGTCCCATGACATTGCCGTCTTGCGATGAAATCGCAGGACATCTTTACACTTTCATGTAAAAACCCATTGATCTCATCTTAACTTTTTCTCTTATGGCTTGTTGCCTCTGTATAATTTACGTCACGCGACAATATGACATGCCTAAATGCTCTTGCGAGCATAAAGCCCCATGACATTGCCGTCTTAAGACACTTATCAGCTCCCTAATGGAGGGTGCCGCCCTTATCTTCCCCCTGGTTGCCCCTTCAAGGAGGGAACATCGGCCATACAAGACTAGCTCCTCCCATCCATATTTACCAACAACCAGCTATTTTCGCAGCCTCTTGTCCTTTATGCCTATATGGCTTATAGTTACAAGACTGCACCCTAAGTGGGGTTTTCTTCAGGACAAGTGCATCATAGCCAAGACTTACCAAGAAAGGCAAGGAAGTTTCGTACGCCCTTGGAACCCTTGGCTCAACCGTGTACCTCGGCGCCTTGGTCATACTTTGCACTTCTTGGAAGAGATTCTTGGTCGTCCAACCAGGGTATAACCATATATAGTTGGAAATCCAAGATCTCTCTCCCGGATAGGTTTTCTTTAACCCTAACATCTGCATGACTCAGGATCCAGCAGCGGGATAACCTTACCCCTGAATCATGTCAAGAGATACCCCCTCATATGACGCGCTATTAGGTCTTACATTTGCCTCTTGCGGAATTTTATTCGCGAACTAGGGTGCACGCCATAAAGGTTCGTCCCATTCTTATGTCTCTGCGAAATTTTATTTGCATTTCTTGCGATGATGCTCGCGTTTCTTCATTCTTTCATTTCTGTCAATTTCTTCTTTCATTTCTCATAATCATATTTTAAGTAAATATTCTTTAAAATCTTTTGAAATCTTAGAAATATTCTTTGAAATCTTGCGATTGTATCGCGTTGTTAAATCAAAAATATTTTTATGTAAAAGAAATATTCTAGAGAAATCTGTGAAATCTTGCGATTGTATCGCTCTTTGTAAATCTTAAATTTTGAAATTTTATAAATTTTTGCGATAATTTCGTTTTCTGAAATCTTTGAAATTTTTTGAAATCTATAAATTTTTTGCGATGATTTCACCTTTTGTAACCTTTGATAATCTTTGAAATCTTTGAAAAAAATTTCGATCTTTAAATGTTTTGCGATGATCTCATTTTTTATAATTTTTTGAAATCTTGCGATTGTATCGCTGTGTCTCAATCAAATCAAAAAATCTTTGAAATATTTTGAAATCTTTGAAATTTTAGAAATATCGCTTTTGGTAAATTAAATCATTTTTTTTTGAAATCTTTTGAAATATTAAAAATCTTAGAAATGTTTTTTGAAATCTTGCGATTGTATCCCATTAAAAAATCTTTTTCTGTAAAAATAATATAATATTCAAGGAAATTCTACTTAGCTTTTATGTGATTTTCTGTTGCTGCCGTTTCTCGCGGAGTATTTGATTTGCTTGTGAAATGAGAAGAAATGAGAAATGAACTCTTAATCTGCATCTTTCATATTCTCGCAACATACCAATTTGCGAATTAATCCTCAACTGTATACTCTGCTATTATTTGCTTCTAGAATTTCCTTCTCGCGAAGTTTTGATGCTGCTTTCATATAATAAAGTTGCTTCATGATGATATCCGCGAACTGGGTTGGGATTGGTGAATTGATCTCGCAATTTAATCATTTTTTCTTCTTTGCTGGCAATGACTTAGGTGAAGTAAACATCTTGGTGAATATCCGCGAAGTAAATGTCTGAAATTTTTAAATTTGCAAGGAAAAAAATTTTGTGTGATCATGAAGATTCGAAATTGCGGTGTTAACATTGTTCTCTTCACTGCTGACCAGTCGTTACAGCTTCTGTTTGTGGAAGAAAATCATATTGCCAACTTCTTATTACTTCTTTTCCCTATTCATCTTTACTCTTTGATCTGTTGTTTGCGATAACTTAGCAGACATTCTGTATTCTATAGTCCCCTAGATTCTACCATGTCCATGTGATGGCTTCATAGATTTTAGGCTGCGATGGATTCTTTGGTAATAATAACTTTGCTTTGGCTGTTAAGTTAAATATCTGCTCATTATTTCTTTCTTCGTTGCTGGCTGTTAGGTTCGCATTTCCATTATCTGCGATGGCTTCTTTGGTAATAATAACTGGACACCACCATTTGGATTCGCGAATATATAATTTACATTCTTATTCTTATTTTACAGAGAGGACGAGAATCATTCGTGGTTGTCCCACTTGGATAGGACAAACTAGTGATATTAATTTCTAGAAATCCAAATGTAGTTGAAATATTAATAGATAAGAACTCATACTAGTGATAAGAACTCATACAGCGGCATTTATTAGAATCTCCTCCTTTGATTCATAACACCTGTGATAAGAACTCATACTGGCCTAAATGTTGACAAGATGAATTTAATTAATGCTCCACTTTTCTTTATTTGTTTGGTACGATGTTGACTTTCATGATTACTGTTCTGAATTGGTTGTAATTCGTTGATCTGTTGTATCTCGTTGGCACTGGGTCGTCTTGACGAGCAGTGACAGTTTTTTGGTTCTACTGGGATTTGTAATCTTCTTTGCTGACGAGAACATCGCCAGACAAATACGTAGTCTACTTTGGTCCTACATAACACATTTTGTAGCAAATTGAAAATCAATGACACCCATCCGCACTAGCAATGACACCTTTTGTCTTATTAATCTTTTATGCTCGCTGCAAATTGATTCATAACACCTTGGAGTCACAATATAGTCACATTCTTTTGTCTTTTCTGAATTAGTCTTGTAGTCTTTAATTTTCATATTGTAGTCTTGGTTCTACTTTTCTTCTTTTGCTTTGGTTTTGTTGCTCGCAGCCTCTTTTGTTGCGTTGTTGGAGTTGGTGATGAAGTTTGTTGCGATTCTTCTACTCACAAAGAATATTGGATTGTCCTACTTGCTGCTGTCAAAATTAATTTGGCTAAAACCTGTTCTGGCATAATTGGGATAACGGGTGAGTGACGCAACTTGAACCCGCAACCTCATATATATTTTAACGACAACTATTCTGGCATTTATTCTCCAAAGAAAGCCATACTTCATTTTCTTCATCTTAGCTCTTAGCTACCACAAGTTTACTTATTGACGAGCAACTCGCAATAAAGAATCATTTTATCTTAGCACTTACTATCACCACTTCGTCTTTTCTTCTTCTTCACGTGCGGTGAAATTTGTACATGCTTTAAGGAATTAATTTCTTGGCAAAAATCCTTTGATATTTCTCGTGGAAGAATGTGCAGGTTTTGTTTCCTTTGTTAAATGAAGCATACTTTCTTTGTTTCTCGTGGAAGAATGTGCAGGTTTTGTTTCCTTTGTTAAATGAAGCATACTTTTTTTTTCCTCCCATCGCAAATCTTCTCCTTCTCGCTAATGGTATTGCTTGCTACAATTTTAGCATGTGCTCATTTTTCTTCTTGCTACGTATGAAATGCCGCAGGTCTCTTATACGTCCAACTTTCTTCGTTCTCGCCAGTTTTCCTTTGCCACCAACTCATGCTGCGAAATCTTCATTAGAAATAAAGATATTAACACTTTATCATTCCTTTGCTTCTAGATTGGCTGGCTTCTTTTACAAGTTGTCCTTCTTCACTCTTTGGCGTTGTTTCTCGTGGAAATCCAAAAGATTTTCCACTCGTTGTTGGTGAATTAATCATTAGTCTTCTTCCTGTATCCACTGTGCTATCTTTGTCCTTTCTCCTTTGTTGGAATCTTAATTTTCTTGTTAAAATGTTGGCGTTGGTGGATGCATCTTATCGCAAAAGAGAAATTTTACTGGATCCTTTTATTCCTTCATCTTTAACTTCAATCACAAAAATCATGTTCACATTAGTTGTCAAAATTATGATTAAATTCAAGGTTTATGGACGTAAATTTATGATCAAAACTCTTTTGAATTCAAAATATCAACTAAACAACAATTTTCGTGAAAAACAAAGATTAATAATCTAAAATTCAAAATCTTCCAGATCTATACTATGAACATATAATTTAATAAGATAAGAAAGAATTTATCCTGTTTGAACAATTAATTGATTCCAAATTCATTAGATTTCTTCCCGCGAAGAATGAAAACTTTCGTACGAAATGTAAATCTCTAATCAACAAAAAATCTCAAAATTTGACATTTTTAGAGATTCATTAAACAGATTTGTAAAACGAGGTTTGTAACAAAAAACATTTTTAGATTCAAGACTTCCTCAATAAATCAAATTTCTACAAAAAACAAAGTTTAGATTTTATGTTTTGAAATTCCCAAATCTGAAAAATGAAACGAAGAATAAGAAAAGTGAGAAGAAATTTGTCCTTTTTGATGATTTGTTGACACAATTTTGCTGATATTTTCTTCATCCGCCACTTAACATATCTCCTTCTCTCTATTTGCTGTATAATCATGATCTTTACGTTGTAGCTTTCCATATTTGATCTTGAAATTTTTTAGATCCAGTGAAATCTAATTCTAACGATAGCCAATTTCTTTGAATCTTCTTCAATTCGTCCCTGTTTCTAGCGCCAAAATGTAGTTGCAGGAATTCCTACAACTCACCCCTTATCATATCTTGATATTAATTCCTAGATCTACATATGAAATGGTAGTAAAATTGCTAGAATTGTAAACGGACACCAAGATTTTTTACATGGTTCGATCAATTTGATCTACATCCATGATTCTTCACTATAATTGTTTAAGTTTACATTTGATTTACATTAATAATCTCCATTAACGGAGTTCTAAATTTAGTTTTGTGGAAGAAGATGATAAAGAAAAATACATTCTCTCTCCTAAAATCTCTCTGCAAAATATCTCTCTTCTTCTAAAATTGTCTCTCTCTCCTCAAGACTCTCTCAACTCTAAAAAATACATCATCCTCTCCTGAATCTATTGGATCTATATTTATAGGAAATTACATAATGGGTGACAGCTAAGCTATCCTCTAATTTCGGATATCTCTCGCGATATTATCGCAATAGCTATATTATTCCTTCTCGCAAGAATCATAACCATCGCCATTCAATCATGTTCTTTTTGTGTTTCTTCAATCATCAACTGTTATGTCATTATTTTGTGATACTCGCAAAGTGTTGTTGGAGAACTCGTTGTGACGCTCGCAGAAATGTTGTTAATCTCACCAGAATATTGATGTGGCGATATTCTGGTACTACAATAACCTTATATAATTGGAAATCCAAGATCCTTCTCCTGGATAGGTTTTCTTTAACCCCAACATCTGCATAACTCAGGTTCCAGCAGCGGTATAACCTTATCACTGAGTCATGTCAAGAGATACCCCCTTATATGACGCACTATTAGGTCTTACATTTGCCTCTTGCGAAATTGTATTCGCGAACTAAGGTGCATGCCATAAAGGTTCGTCCCATTCTATTAATCTCTGCGAAATTTTATTCGCGTTTCTCACGAGCATTGTAACTCTGATAAAATTTCATTTCTTTGATTTTCTTGTAAAATTTTGCAATTTTTTCAAACAGAGTACTCTTTTCAATAACATTTTGTTCAAACAAATTCTGCGTAAGCTTCTTTAAATTTTATCATTTTACCTTTCTACTTACTATCTTTTGGTTCTGCTTTTTTGTTACATTTTGCTCTTTCTTCTTTATCTGCGAGCTGCTCGCCATTTTCTTCCTCTCGCTGCTCTATTGAATCAATCATCAATCTTTCAGCTCTCTGTCGTTGCTTGATGTTGTACTTCCAATTGATCTTCTTCTCAGCTCTTTCTTCGCAAGATTTTATATCAATCTCATAACATTTCTTGCTTTCTCCCCAATCTCCCTTAATAACTCCAACACCATTAGGATGAGGAAATTTTACACACTGGTGGAAAGTAGATGCTACACCTAATATCCCATGTAACCAAGGTCGACCAATCAGGGCATTGTAAGGTGATTCAATGTCAACAACACAGAACAAGATCTTGGAAGTTATCCCTTTCAATGGAATCCGAATTTCAATTTCCCATTTGGGTTTATTGGCAGTACCATTAAAACCATAGATTTTATATGTTGATGGAATTAGATCTTCGTCTTTTCCACCCATGGTCTTATAGGTATGATAAAATAGTATGTCAATTGAGCTGCCTGTGTCTATCAGAACTCTATTGATAGTCCAAGAGTCTTCATTTTCATCATCATTTCCTCCATCTTCTTCTTCTTCTATTTGCTTTGGATTTATCTCTAATCTTACTACCAATGGATTATCATGTTGCTCGCCATGTTCTGGTACTTCTTTTGCAGTGAAAGATATAATTTGTTTTTGCCATTCTTCTAATGGCGAGGCTCTAGCGATATTCATTATCTCTCTTCCATCAGTGTGAATGTACAATGGAATTACAAAACAAATTCTTTGCCTTAGCCCCAACTTCTATTACGAATGATTCTGCTCCTTTTACAGTATTTACCAAGCGAATTTAAAGTCTTTGGAGGCAATCATTTGAGATTGTGGTTGTCCTATTAAAAAGTGGTTTAGCTTTCCTTGATCAATCATCCTTAAAATTATTCTCTTTACATTTCTGCAATCATTTACTGTGTGACCATGAAAGTGATGGTAAGGACAAAATTCTTGACTACGATTATTAGGATGTGGATCTTTTCCCATATTCCATGGAGAGGGTATATTTTCCATCAAAAGGATATCTTCCAAGAATTTTTCTATACTAGCATTTAGAAGAGGCATCTTAATTTCTTCCCATATTATTCTCTGATTTCCTTGGCTTCTGAAATTATTTTGCCTCTGTCCACCATAAGTTTCTTGCGGATGATCAAGCCTTTGAATCTTATTATTCCCTCCGCGGTTGTAATAATTCTTCTCCCTTTCATATTCTTCTTGATCTCGATTGCCCATAGCTACCAACTTCTGCTGGTTATCAGTCTCCACTTTCTCTTGTTGTGTTTGCGAGCTGCTCGCCACATTGTTAATCATTTTAGGAAGTAAACTCTCATTTGCTGCTACTAAATTGGTGTTCGCGATGGGATATGATTCCATTTCATTTTTCTTCTCCTCCAAAGCAATGTATTCCTCTTGTAGTTCTCGCAGTTCAGTCATAGTGATTGTATTCTTGACTCTGAAAATTTGTATGCACAGCAAATTGGTCGCGAACATTGCATTGATAGAATACAAGATAAGATATCTCTCGTCAACTCTTCCCGCCATCTCACTGCACATTGTCTTCCATCTTATGGTTAAATGTTTCAGACTCTCGCCAACCCTCTATTTTAACCCAAACACATCTTCAATACCTGGCCGCGATGAATTGTTGCTTATATATGCTCCCAGAAATATAGCTTATAAATGATCAAAAGAAGTTATAGTATTTTTTGGCAATCCCTTAAACCATTTTAGCGCCTCTCCAGTTAAGCTAGATGCAAAATATTTACACAATACAGTATCATGATTCTACCATTGCAGCATACACCTAACATAAGCCTTAACATGTTGTACATCACAGGTAGTTCCATCAAAAATGCTGGTTAATGCTGGTAAGTTTCACTTTGGGGGTATTCCTCTTAACTGTACTTCTTGAGTAAATGGAGTTCTCGCATCTTCTTCAATAGCTTCATCGAGTTGCCTTCTACCTCCTTTTTTTCTGTTATTTAGTTTTCCCCTCATCTCTGCTAACTCTCTTAAAATTTTCTCATTCGCAGCTGAATTTGGTTCCATTGGTCTTTTCAACGTTTCTTCCCTTCTTCTGCGATCTTATGCTTCAGCTTCTTCTTTCCATCGCAAATGATTATATTGTCTATTTTCTTCTCTGCGAATTTCTTCATTTCTCATCATTTCTCTTCGCTGTCTTTCTATTCTCCTTTGTATTCTATCATACTCTTCCTGAATATTATTATTATGGCGATTTTGCGTCCGTCTCCTTTCTCGATTTTCATGGTTATTTTGTCGTAATGCCTCTTGAAATTCTTGTTCTTCTACTTCTGCCCTCAATCTTTCTCTCTCGCGAGCTAGTCGTGCTTGTTCGGAATAATGTCTCTCAATTTCTTCTTCAATTATTCTTCGATTTCTCTGGATCTCTCGCCCATGTAATATCCTCCTACCTTCTTATGGATTATCTTCATCATTTTGGTTGTCTCTTCCCTCTTGATTTCTGTTGTTAAGTTTATTATCCAAATTTTTGCCACGCGGATCATGGCGATCTTCTACTACCTTTTCTTCTCTATGACGTTGCTCTTCATTTAGATTTTGCATTTCTTCTTGGATATTTCCTCTAGCATTTCTTACTGGGGAATTTGGCCTTAATTCTTCCCTTACTGATCTTGAATTCGATTTAACAATACTTCTTGATCTTCTATTTTGTAATCTCAAATTCTCCATTATCAACTCGTGATTTTGTCTTGTTAAATTTGCACGCTCTTCCGCCTCTAATCTTCTTTCCTCTTGTATTCTTTGTCTTGGATCATTTGTTGTTTCATTTTCATCTCCTCCATGAATTAATCCTTCAACCATTCCTTGATTTCTTTATTCTCTTCTTCTGTCTCTTAATTGTTGATCTTCTACATCTTCCATCGAATCCGATCTCCAATTATGCACACTCACTCTATCATAATCCATATTTCTATTTTGGATCGGTGTTTGTTGATTAGGTTGTGGGATTTGATCTTCTCCTTCAATCCTTGTTTTATTTCTTCTTGTTATTATCCTTGAAGAATCTCCTAATTCATTTGTTTCTTCTCCTGCAAGTCTTTTACTCCTCCTCACAGTTGTTGGTGGTTCTGATGTATTTCTTCTTCTTCTAGCCATTTCTTCAACTCTAATAATTTCTTCAAATCTTCAAATTGTAATTAGAAATTTCTTAACTTGATTCTCCCTGTTTCGGGCGCCAAAATGTAGTTGCAGGATTTCCCACACTACACCCTTGTTAAGATTTTGCTATAATCAACTCATAGTTGAAGATGAAAAACGACACTTTATTATTTTGGTTTCTGAAATGTTTACAGAAATGGAAGAATTCAAGACTACAACTATTCTCTTGAAGTTTCTCTCTCCTCAAGACTTTTTTTAACTCTCAAAAATACATCATCCTTTTATGGATACATTGAGTCTATATTTATAGGGTAGTTACATAGTGGATGACAGCTAAGTTTTCCTCTTATTTCGGGTTGATTCTGCGATTGTACCGCGATAGTTACAATGTTAAATCTCGCAAGTTTTATAACCATCGCAGAACTAACATGCTTTTCTCAAGTTTTCTTTAGTCGTCAGGTATTACGCCTCTCTTTTGAAGGCTTTTGTGACACTCGTGAAATGTTAATATAAAATCTTGCGGTGATGCTCGCTATGAAGTGTTGTTAATCTCGCAGAAAATAGATGTAGCGATATTCTGGTCCTACACCAACAACATGAACTCTCCTTCTCAATCTCTTATTTTCTCTCATTTTTGATCTGCTTTAGCTCAGTTTCACAACAGCAGCCGCTGTTTTCTCAATTTCAAGGGAAAATTAGAAATGATGAGATAAATAGAGCCTTCTCTCGAATATAGGATTAGGTTAATCATTGTGGTAGGACAGGATTATGACACACCACTCAATATGAACCACCCACATTGGGTGTCTCATAGTCTTTTGCTGGGTGCTTTTAGCACTTATGTGGGTTACCCCTTATCCTTAGCTGGGCTCCCAATATTGTTGGCGTATGAAATGACCATTTTGCGCTTATTGCTAAATTTAGGATGATTTCTTATTTTTTTCCTCTGTATGACTCCAGAGTATCTAATAACTCAAAAAACACGTGTAAAATACATAATTTACAAGAAAAATAACAAAGAAAGCATAAACTCTATAGGAAGTAAATACGGTGTATTCTACACCTATCAAATTCCCCCCAGACTTAGACTTTGCTAGTCCTCGAGCAAATAAAACTAAAACTTACAACTTCAAGCGTCCCAAGCATCCAAAGAGCTATGAGGACTTAGAGTTTCTGCATGCTAGTAATAAGAAGTTAGAAATACTAAAGAACATATTCTCATTCTTAAATGTTAAGTGAGAAATAACCACACCATAATGAGAGAACGCGTGTTTGAGAGCGACCAATAAGCATTTCGCCTCGACTTCTGCCTTACCAAAAAGGATTTTATGATAATTGCACTCAATACAACGGTTTTTTTATGGGTCTCACATATGTGCAGGTAAGAATGAAGAGAGAATTCCTGCAACACGTTGAATGGTGGGAAGGACAACTTACAAAATATTTTAAAAACCCACATCTTTTAACGTTTTGAAAAACCATTTTTCTGACGATCTCTAAGAAAGGAAATCAAACACTATTATCGAGGATGAAATTACTTACTTACCTTTACATCCAATTGCCAATTATGATAACACCACTCTCACGCCATCCAATATAAACGTCTTCGGTTCCTCGTATTCATCTTCTCAATCCTCGTCTTCAGTTTCAACTATTGATGATAACTCTTTTGAACTTCGTAGATCCTTGACAATTTGTAACCTTTTTTTTCTTAAAATCCTCGTCGTTTGAAAATTCCTTATAGATTTTTCCTTCCCCACGGCTTAAAAATAACAACATAAACAAAATAACAAATTTTTCTTGTCTCTTTTTTTTTATTCTTTGTTTCATTTTTTTTTATGGAGACAAGAGAAATAATACAAAACAAAGTGGAAATAAGACAAACCATAGCCGTGGGAAAAGTACTTTACCGCTTGATTCTTCACAACTTGTATCGTCTCGAAATCATAAACTTCAATAATTCTCACCTTTTGATTTTCTTTTCTCTTGTAAATTAGTCTTCTACTTGGATATAAAATTCCACTCCTTATATGTAAGTCTTCAACATGTATACAAAAATCTGCTCATTATATGTTGCTTTACTTGGATTTGAAATTTGCTCTTTTATTGTTCCGTTGCTTGAAAACCTTAAACATCTTCAACTTTCCTTGTAGATTTTGATGTCACTCCTTGTTGATGATTATGGTGTTTCTATGGACCCGTTGTTGTCTAGAGAATGGTGCTAACTGAAAATCGAACTACAAGAAGGAGGATTTCATCTATAGACGTCACCCTCATGATTGACAAAAATTAGCACTCAAGAGATCAAAAATAATGCTGAAATTGGTGTGAAGTTGGGTAGCTCACCATTCTACCCGGAATTAACGTACGGTGATACACACTCAAAAGAAAGATTTTTAGTCAGATGGAAGAATTTACGGTCGGTGCCTCACATGATATAAAAACGGATAGTCTCCACTAATGATTGATCAGCAACTCTAATAATGCATCTCTCCGCTCCTAAATTGCATCACCGGCATGATTAAATCCATTATTTAACACTCTAAGAAGTAAGAAATCTGAATGTAGTCCCCTAAAACTTCCAAGTTCAGTTATGTTGGTCAGAATTCTCTATGTAAAACATACCTAGAAGTATGCTAGTGACTCTAAAATCTCTACAAGTTGGAAGCTTTATTCATTTTTTATTTTTTATTTTTATGTGTGCTTAGCCACTCCCCCACACTTAAACCTTACATTGTCCTCAATGTAATTGAATCCTCCTATTAGAGCACTGCTCGGTCAAACTCGCATGCATTGCTATCTCATGCATGTTTGTCAATCTTAGTGATCAAAACAATAAAGTATTGATTTCTAGTTAGCTAAGGTCTCGGACTAGGATAGAAAGTGTAGTTGAGCTCAAGAACTCCATGGCGATCATCATACAAGACGAATGACTACTCAAGGAACCAGTGGATATTCATCGACTAAAAGGTATGTGGAGACTTGAACTTATCTATCACTCAAAAGTCTATCTACTCTATCTCCTATCTTGAGATAAAAGTCATTTTACTATATAGACTAAGAATATGCACATGTGACATTTTGAGATGAGTATATCTCGCTTATCTATTTCTCGAAATGGGTGTTGGTAAAGATTTCGCTTTAGCCAAGTTCATCTTTTCATAGTGACGAAAGTCATGTTATGTTTCAATCACTTTGGAAATTGCTCTGATAAAAACTAGTTTGTGAATAACAACTATATGACGTCATCTGAGAATGTTTCAATGATTAAAATGAGAGCTTAGACAATATAAACATTGTTGTGGAAACACATATATGTATAAGTCCTTAAAACTTGAACCGAAGTTTGCAAAATTTGTTGATCAAGTGGAACCGGAACGTGAGCAGAAACTCAGTCTGTGAACTCAGTCCGCGAACCCAGTTTGCGAACTGGCGTAAATTATCGAACCCAAGAATATCTGCTGAAGTTGAAGCTCAGGTGCAGTCCGCGATCCCAGTCCGTGAACTGACGGAAGTTCTCATCCCGAGAAATTCTGCTGGAGTTTATTAACTTCAACCGGTTAGCTTGAGTCCTCGAACTCAGTCCGCGAACTCAAGAGGTTATGTCTAAAAACGGTGTTCGTGAACTTATCTTAAATTACTAAGGAATGCTTTTGAAAACCGTGTCTTTATAGTTCATGAAATGATTCGAGTGAATCACATCGTTTTTGATTTAATTGTGTCTTGTGTAGTACATGAGATCTCATAGGAATTGAACAACTCTCTAACTAGTTCATTTGAGTCATTTGGACTAGTTATGGTGAAGAATAATATGGTTGATATGAAAGTTATCATTTGGCTAACCATTTGGTTGACTAATATTGAACCAACCATTGTACACGTTTGGGTACGGTTACACGAACTCAAAACGTCAAGTACATGTGTGTATGGAAAGCTAAGTTTTCGATCTAACGGTTGAGAGATATTAGCTTGTATCTAATCAGGTTTTCATCTAGCGGTGAATATTGAATGATTTGTTACTAAGCTAACATTGATTGCAAATCCTGATTTGAAAGACTATATAAGGGATAACTCTAGCAACTGGGAAACCTAATCCCCACACATTCTGTGTGATATTAGTTTGCTAAAGTTAGAGTCGATTCTCCTTTAACCTTTCGTTTTCTTCTTCTAAAACCAGGTTAATGACTTAAAGACTTCATTGGGATTGTGAAGCCAGACCGATACTACTTTTCTTGTAGTTGTGTGATATGATCTTGATGTTTCTATCGTACGAGTACAATTGTAATAATTGGCTTGAGATTTATATCTCCGATAGGCAAGATAAAAGTAGTCACAAACATCTTCGTCTTATTGTTTGTGATTCCTCAATAATCTTCTTCGCTGCGTTGATTAAGTTTATTGTGATATGATTGATGAAACTGAGCTGTTCTTCGGGAATATAAGTCTGATTTTATCGATTGGTTCATGTTCACCTTGATTTATCAAAATATGGAACAAAAATCATAGGTTTATTCATGGGAGATGAATTTATTTATTACCTGTATACTTTTATGTGTGAGAAATATTTGTTTGCTAAAGTCTGCGACTTTGGGTTGTAGCTACTCTTGGTTGTGGGTAATATCAGCTAAGGGAATCAAGTGCGCAGTATCCTGCTTGGATCAGAGGCGTAGGAGCATAACTCTACCTTGGATCAGTGTGAGATTGGTTGGGGTTCAACTACAGTCCAGACCAAAGTTCATTTGGAGTAGGCTAGTATCTGTAGCGGCTTAATACAGTGTATGTTTAATCTGGACTAGGTCCAGGGGTTTTTCTGCATTTGCGGTTTCCTCGTTAACAAAATTCTGGTGTCTGTGTTATTTCTATTCCGCATTATATTTTGTTATATAATTGAAATAATACAAGTTGTGCGTTGTTCAATCGATTATAATATCCAACCTTATTGGTTGTTGATTTAAATCGATTGACACTTGGATATTGGTCTTTGGAACCATCCAAGTTATCTCTCTTTAATTAAGATCGCGAATCATATTTTCTTGAGTAAATCAAATCGAGATATTGAGATAATAACTCCTTGAGTATTTTCTATTGATTGAGTCTTGTTGATTCTCTATAAAACAACTCGGAGTTGTCCATACAGATTGTTAATCGAAATATTGGGTGAGGTTATTAGACCCCCGCATTTTCACCTCCTAATAAAGTCAAGGTGGGAAATCCTAACATGATATGGAACAAGAAAAATAAATAACAAAATAAAAAGCAAACGGATAAGAAATACAAAACCTATGGGTTGCCTCCCATTTAGCGCTTGTTTTAAAGTCGACAGCCCGACTTATCTCTTGCTTCACATTACTCCTCCAGACGAAGTCCAATCACGTCCACATGCTCCATTTAAAAGTTTTCATAATATGGCTTCAACCTATGGCCATTGACTTTTAAAGGTTGTCCTGTTTTGTCGCTAACAATTTTAACTGCACCATGATCATAAAAATTAGTAACAACAAATGGTCCCACCCAACGGGACTTAAGCTTACCCGAAAATAAACGTAAACGAGTATTAAATAAAAGAACTTTTTTCCCCACAACAAAACGTTTTCGAGATATCATCTTGTCATGAAAAAGCTTGGTCTTTTCCTTGTAAATACTGGCACTCTCGTAAGCATCATTACGTATCTCCTCTAGATCATTTAATTGTAACTTTCTTTGCCTCCCCGCTTCATCATACTCCATGTTGCATTTCTTTAACGCCCAATAAGCCTTATGTTCAAGTTTAACCAGAATATGACAAGCTTTTCCATAAACTAATCGATATGGAGACATACCAATTGGTGTCTTATACGCCGTTCTATACGCCCAAAGTGTATCGTTGATCTTAAAGCTCCAATCTTTCCTTGTGGTATTCACCGTTTTCTAAAGAATGGACTTGATCTCACGGTTTGAAATTTCCGCTTGTCCACTAGTTTGTGGATGGTAAGGCATACCAATCGTGTGTGTAATGTTGTACTTCTTGAGGAGAGCGCAGAAAGACTTCTTGAAATGCGAACCTCCATCGCTTATCACCACTCTTGGTGTACCATTCCTAGTGAATATGTTTTCTCTTACAAAATCACAAAAAACTTGAGAATCATTAGTTTTGGTGGCTCTAGCTCCACCCATTTTGAAACATAACCTACGGCAAGAAGTATATAAAAATTTCCATTCGAATTGACAAAAGGCCCCATAAAATCGATACCCCACACATCAAAAATCTCAACGGCGAGAATTGGTGTGAGTGGTATTTGATTCCGAGTACCTAGATTGCCCGTTCGTTGACATCTTTCACAAGATTTACAAAAAGCATATGAATCTTCAAACAAGGTGGGACAATAAAATCCGCTCTCGAGTACTTTGAGAGCGGTCCGTTTAGAACCAAAATGGCCACCACAAGTAAGAGTATGACAAAAAGAGAGAATAGGTTTAAATTTGTAGTTAGGTATGCACCTTCATATTATTTGATCGACGCCATATTTCCATAAGTATGGTCCATCTCACACATATTGCTTGGCTATATTCTTAGGTTTCATCTTTTGGAAGTTAGACATTGTACTAGGTACCTTCCTTGTCATCAAGTAATTTACTATATCCGCATACCAAGGTGTTGATTACTCCAAGGAGAAAAGTTGTTCGTCCGAAAAGCGGTCTTGTAATGGAAGTTCTTATTGAGACATAAAAAGTCTACTAAGATGATACGCAACGGTATTCTCCACACCTTTCTTTTCATGAATTTCTATGTCAAACTCTTGAAGTAATAGGATCCACCGGATTAGTCTTGGCTTAGCTTCTTTCTTATCTATTAAGTATCTAAGTGCGGCATGATCGGAATATATAATGACCTTTGTATCCACCAAGTATGATTGAAACTTTTCTAATGCAAAAACTATAGCTAATAACTACTTTTTCGTGGTAGAATAATTGATTTGTGCATCATTGAGGGTCCTAGATGCATAATAGATAACATGGGATAACTTGTCTACTCTTTGACCCCAAACGGCTCCAACTGCATAATCACTAGCATCACACATTAATTCAAATGGAAGATTCCAATCCGGTGACTTGATAATCGGTGCACTTGTCAATATTGCCTTCAATTTGTCAAAGGCATCCGTGCATTCCTTGTTGAAGTCAAAAGGTACCTCCTTTTGTAATAACTTTCACACTAATGGAAGCTCCTAAGTCAAGTAAAGCATGTTCAAACCTTTTCTTACCAATAGTAATTGGCACCGTGAAACCACCGGGATCCGTATACTTTATAGGCATCTTCTTAAATAACATAGCCGGCATACTCTCGCTAACTTTAGTAATTTCATTATCAAGCAACCTATCCTTCTTTGTGCATAATTCCTTCATGAACTTAGCATACCTTGGCATTTTATCAATGGCCTCGATGAATAGGATGTTGATTTTTATCTTCTTGAAGATATCCATGAGTGCCTTGTCTTGAGCTTCCTTTTTGGACTTAGCAAAATGACTAGGAAAAAGAGGTGGAATAGTGAAAGTAGGAACCGGTTCCTTAGATTGGTCGGTTAGTGTTGAATTCTCCCTTGGTTCGGCTTCCTACTTGTCTTTGACTACCTCTTAACTAGCTTCTTCATGATGACTTGGAGTTTCCACTTGTCTTCCACTTCTTAAAGTAACCACATTAACATTCTCTCTTGGATTCACAAATGGTTATGAAGGAAGCTTTGTGGATGCTTGAGATTGCAATAGGTTCACATCGGTCGCCAATTGTCCCATTTGAGTTTGTAAATCCTTGATCGCCGAAACGGTCTTTTATTGGTTTTGTTGACTTTGTTGTAACATAGAAGTGAGACCTTGCATGCTTTGTATTATCACATTGAAGTTGTAATTATTCGAAGAATCTTTCTCCTTGACTTGTTTTGGTTGGAATTGTTGTTGAGGTTGAAAGCGTGATTGTTGGAATCCACCTTGTTGCACATATGGATTAGGAGCCACCGCTTTCTTGTTTGCATAACTAAAGTTAGGATGATCCTTTCAACCGGGATTGTAAGTATTTGAGTATGGATTGTACCTTGGCCTTTGATTTGGATATAAAGCATTTACTTGTTAGGTTTCATCATCCGAAATAATTACCGCGGCCATTCGTTGCACTACCCTCTCTATGTTGTTTAACCATTGAGTGGATTGTGAAGATAAATCACTAACTTCATGCACCAAATTAACCATTGATTCACCTCTTGTGCAGAATTGTTGCGAGTTTTCCGCCATACTTTCAATCAACTCTCTAGCTTCGGCCACCGTCTTGTTCACTAGTGCACCACCACCCGCGACGTCAAGAAGATATCTATCACTATTTGGAGACCCTAATAGAAGTATTGAATTATCATGGCATCACTAAATTGATGGTGTGGGCAACTTGCCACCAATCTCTTGTATCGATCCCAACATTCATATAATGACTCTCCCATATTTTACTTCATCCCACAAATCTCCTTGCGAATTTTAGTAGCTTTTGATGCGGGAAAATATCTCTCGAGGAAAAGTTTCTTTATCTCATTCCATGTTGTGATACTTCCGAAGGCAAATTATATAACCATTCCTTAGCATTGCCCGCCGAAGAAAACGGGAAAGCTTTCAACATTGCTCCATCCGCATTAGTCTCCGGTGGAAGCATGGCCATGACTATGGTATTGAAGTCCATAAGATGTTTTTTTGGGTATTCATTCACCATGACATGAAACTTTGGTAACTCTGTAATCAACCCCGGCTTGATCTCCAAGGTTGAGTTAGTTTGGATACACCATTGTTGTGTATCAAGCTTGTGAGAAGCTAGGTCCTTGAGTGTACGATCACCCATTGATTTTTCTTCTATGTTCGAATCTGCAAACTCACTTGATGTAGAACGAGGAAGAGGAGTGTTAACCGCTCGAATGAAGTCCTTTAGTTGAGTGCCGGATCGAAGACGTATACCAATTGGACTCGGCCTGCCCTCTTTAATCATTCACCAAAGATATAGTACCTGAAATAAGATTCTCAAAAACTAAGTTAGATACGATATAGAATCTAACAAAGCAAGAATAAAGCAAAAAGGAAAAAAAAAAAAAAACTAAAATCGTCCGCTGCTCCCCGGAAGCGGTGCCAAAATTTGGTGCGTGTTGTAACCACAACAAATTAATTAATATTTTACTACCTAATTAAAAAGTAATATAGGGTAGTCAAGTTCGTTCCCACGAGGAGCAAGAGATTTTTAGTTGTAAAATTGTCACAAAAGGGGAGTTTTGGTTTTAGATTTTAAAAACAAAAGAAAGTAAATAAAGCAATCAAAAGTTTAAGTTGAAATCAATAAGAGAGATTAGATCAAGGAATCCTTCTTCGTTGCAAAACAATGATTCAAGTTATGTTATTTTCCAATTTTTATTAGTCACAGATTATCACCAACCGTAGGATAGTAGGTTCGCTTAGCTAACCCCAAAATTCCTTATTTCACTGAGTAACAGGTCCGCTTAGTTATCAGATTATATTCAAAAGAACCACCTTGAGGTTCGCTTACAAGATGTAATTCCCCGAATGCATTAAGATTTATGAATCTAGGTTTAGTACTAATAGTTAGACTCGGTTCGATTGGTCCATTTTCTAGCATTGTTTTCATACACAATTTCTCCACGGAATCCCTCCGCAAGGTCTCATATTTTCTACTTATGTAAAAAGTCAAGAAACGATTACGTATTCCATAACCTCTACTAGCTATATGTTGAATAACAAATCAATTCAATTGGCCACCTAAACGATCTATCATGCAAGCATAAATATTCTTATTAGTAAAAACAAACGATAATCATATGAAAAACGTCAAGATGGAATTGAAACAAAAACTCAAATCATATGTTAAGAACTAGGAATTCATCCTCAATCAATAAAAAAATTAGCTACTCATAGTTTGGAGTTCACACAATAATAATAATAATTAAAGAAGAAAGAAGAACTTATTGAAAAGATATTGGTTGCTCCTTCCTCCAATCCTTATACACTTTAACTCCTTCTCCAAAGTAGATGTGTGTAAAAAGTTGTAGAGAACTCCTTTATTTATAGGCTTCAATGCTCTCCAATCCTTGTAGGAAAAGAAACCCTTTCTCAAAATAACACCACTTTCCCAATTTGAGCCTAATTCCAATTTCAAGTCCAAATCTCCAAATCTTCCAAGTTTTCATCAAATTCCCAAATCTAAGTCTTCACACCCATGAGTCTAGAATACACTTCACAAAATTCTGCACAAATTGGGTCGCCGGAGAAATCCTGGTGCAACCGGAATCCAGAAACAGACTCACCGGCATCCACCTGAGTTCTGTAGCCGTCAATAATAATGGTCAAACTGGTCAAGATGTCAGTCATTGGTCAAGGCAGGAAGAGGGAATCAGCTGAGGTAGCTATCTGACTCGGTCTTACTGGATCTTACTCAGTTGAGTTATATGACTGGATCGGTCATTTGAATCTGAGTTAACTCGCCGGGGTAGAAAATCCGACAGAGTCTCCTCTGTTTTCTGGGCATTTCTTAGGCCGAATTCAGTCCAATATCTTCACTTCCTGCATAAACCTGCATCATACACATATATCTAATTCAATCACAACCCATTCTTCATCTGTTCTTCACAGTATCAGTACCCATCGATTTAACAGCATCATCTCATAATTTCAACCGCCAAAAGACCCTTCTCTTATATTCTGCTTCAACCCATTGTAATTTTCAACTTCATCCTCCCTGTATTTCATCTGCATAAACACACAACTTCTCATTGAGTCACAGCAGAAACCCATTTTCATTAGCATCTGAAATTATCAAGAACTGCATCACCAATTCAACAGCCATATAAACCCTTCTGATGTTAAACTCGAACCCATTCCACCACCATTTCAGTAACTCAAACTTCCACAGCGGCAACAACAACATCACAAATCGTCAACATATTCAACAAAACCAACTTCCATTTCTTCCAGTCGAACCCATGAATCACAGCCACCAATTCCATTTCTCGACTTCACAGTAGCATTACCACCTTTCACTTTCGATCTGGATTTCCTCCGTTTTTTTGTTGAACTCAGAATCAACACCAATTGCAGCTCCAGTCCACCAAGATTAGTGGCTGCTTCTAACTCTGAAATTAGTACCACTATCAAGTCTTCTCATCTATTGATTTCAAAACCCACAAATCCCCTTCTTCTAATTTCTTAGCAAAACCCTAACCTCGACATGAATTGAATTTCGATCTTTGTTCTTCAGTTGCTGAAAAACCCTAGTTACATCCTCTACAGCTGCACCAACAACATGAACTCTCCTTCTCAATCTCTTGTTCTCTCTCATTTTCGATCTGCTTTAGCTCAGTTTCACAACAACAGCCGTTGTTTTCTCAATTTCAAGGGAAAATTAGAAATGAATGAGAGAAATAGAGGCTTCTCTCGAATATATGGTTAGGCTAATAATTGGGGTAACAGGATTATGACACCCCACTCAATAGGAACCACCCAGATTGGGTGTCAAATAGTCTTTTGCTAGGTACTTTTAGCACTTATGTGGGTTTCCCCTTATCCTTAGCTGGGCTCCCAATATTATTGGCGTGTGAAATGACCATTTTGCGCTTATTGCTCAATTTAGGATGATTTCTTCTTATTTTCCTCCGTGTGACTCCAGATTACCTAAAAACTCAGAAAACAGCGTAAAATACATAGTTTACAAGAAAATTAGCAAAGAAAGCATAAACTCTATAGATAGTAAATACGGTGTATTCTACACCTATCAAAAATACACAGATGTTAATTCCTATTTACTTGATAGTAATCCTATTGTGTTTGGTTAAGTCCGAAACATTTATCAATTAAACATACTTCGATGTTGTATTATCTCGATCTTGTATCCATAGTCAATCACGCAAGTTATCTTGTTGTCGCATTGTCTCGTACTCGTATCCATAGACGATCACATCAAGTGTGAACCGATTAGTTGTATTATCTCGACTCGGTCAATAGACAATCAATTTCTGAGAAAGGACTTATAGGTGGAATTTTTTTAGATTGAGGTATATTTGGGTACCATCATCTTTTCAATGAGCACATATACTATGGAAATATTTACACATACCAAACATAAATGCCATCCTTATTTAAACAATTCTGGCCAGATTTGAAAAGATTTTGGCATCTAATGTGTTAATGAATCACAAATATTCATTTGAGAGAATTGATCTTCTAGATCAGTTATTAAAAGTTACTTTACGCAAGTAAACTTATCATGTTTACACAAGTTGTTGTGAGACAAATTTTATACTCATAACGATACAAAAAGTATTCTTAGGTAGATTGTGTGTGCTCTCTATGTTGAATAAGAGATATTATCATGATACTCTATGCCCAAGTACTTGTGCTTCCTTACATCAAATGATCGGGCATTGTAAGGATGCACTTTCCAACACAATTAAGCGTTGGGGTGAGACACACTTTTCTCACCAAGTAACTTTTGAGGAACTTCCTCCTTATTTCTAGGGACATGATTGTGTTACCTAGTGTGGTTGCGGATTCATCCTCTTTATCAGGAATATTGCGTGATGTTATATCCTTGATTACACCTTGTGCCTAAGATGGTATGTTCTTAGAATTCGAACCCGTGTGATCTTGATCTACCATTAAACAGATTGCAGATGTCTTTTGTTCAAGACATTCAATGTGTCCCCTTAAGGTATTGATCCCTTGTTGAAACTATTTTTTCTAAACACTTATCAAGGTATACCTTTCGACATGTCTCTGTAAGAAGATCTTGTATAAGGACATTGTTCCTTATTTGTGAATGCTCAAGCGATTGAGTAAGAAATTCACACTCTAAAGTTTGCTGATAAACTTTATTGCACATGGCCAATTTTTGTTCCAGATAATCAGCTAGATTATTTTGAAGACTGAGTGTTTCTCGCTTTCCTTCACATATTCTTACATTTAATTGAAAAATAAGTTCTAGAACATCATCTAAACTGTCAATGGTTTTCCCTTCTTTTAAATAATTTTGAACATGTTTGATGAATTTTTCTAACATTTTACGAAATACAGAACTAGGGTAGACCAGTGAATTAAATCTCTTTTCTCTTTTAGAATATTTTTCACCAATAATTGGAGTCGGATCCAAAACATGTTCCTTAAGTTCTGAATTCATTCTTTTCTGATCAGAATCCTGATTCTCAATCAAGTTATTAGTCTTAGACTTTCTTCTTGATTTACAAAAAGAATTACGAGACCAATTTCCATTGACCATTTCTGAGACCTTATTCTCAGCATCTTGTTGTACGTTAACTGAGTTCTTCATAAGTTTATCTTTGTTTTTCTTATTTTGACTCATATCTTATAGGTTGGATCGCACCGAACATAGATTATTAGATCTTTTCATGTTTTCTTGCACTGATACCAATTGAAAAGACGAGGGTACCCAAATATAACTCAATCTAAAACTTTTCAACCTATAAGTCCTCTTACCGAAAGTGATTGTCTATGGACTGAGTCGAGACAATTCAACGAATTGTTATTCACACTTTGTGCGATCATCTATGGATACTAGATCGAGACAATACAACAATCAAAGTTTGATTACTTGATAATAGGTTCGGACTTAACCAAACTCTATAGGATCACTATCAAGTAATACATAATTAACTTTTGTGTAATTTACTTTAAATTATAATAACAAAAATTATAATTGCGGAAAACAAAAGTAAATGACACAACAAATTTTGTTAACGAGGAAACCGCAAATGCAGAAAACCCCCGGGACCTAGTCCATAATTGAATACTCTCAGAATTAAGCCTCTATACAAAATATAAACCAACTTCCGATAGTTGAGACCAAGCAACTTAACCTATAGTTCACCTAGTTTCTTCAGTATCCCTGCGCTTCCTACATTTGATAAGTGCACGCACTCGAACAATTCCTTTGGTTCTTATTCCAAACAATAAAGGAATAATAAATCTGTTTGGTAAAAACTCTATTCAATCTCAGTGATATGAGTTTGACAAAGGCTCTTATGTTTAATCCAATAAACTCATTTGTCGGGTTCTAGATCTATCTATTCAACAACAACCAAAGTAGTCATGTTTAGACTAAGCAATCAACTAATATAGATTCTATCAACATATTATATAGTGATGCCGATCTACGCAACTAATCAATCAAGTTTGTCAAAGATAAACCGATTATCGTTGGATCCCCGCCGATCAAGTTTTGTGCACACCTCATATTATGAAACCAATAAGAAATCTTTTTTGTCTTCAAATCTTCTTAGATCTTCAATAAACACCTACACACCACAACTTGAATCTCTTGTGATCAATCACGCATATGACAGAGTATGTTAACAATGTATTATCACAAGACGTCTTTAGATCTACAAACAGTTCTAAATATCACGTCGACACTTCGATCTAGTTTGAGTGAATCTTATATCAGAAGAGAAGATTCTCAAGAATAAAAAAACTAGGTGCAATCAAAGTTCAACAACTGTTAGTCAATCAAATCAACTGAAAACTAATAACATTATAATTATCTATTTTCCCACCAACGATACTCATAGAGCTTCTTGATCCCAAAGAATTGTTTAAACGAGCGGTCGTAAGAGATTTCGCCTAATT
Organism: Papaver bracteatum; assembly: GCA_023529315.1. NCBI lineage: Eukaryota > Viridiplantae > Streptophyta > Magnoliopsida > Ranunculales > Papaveraceae > Papaver > Papaver bracteatum. The sequence goes on from JAJJWX010003522.1 coordinate 1,069,134, forward strand.
AGGTTACTTTCCTCTCCGAATAGACGGCTCCACCAGTAACAACAAAACAAGGTAGTTTTGCCGGCTCTTAGGATTAGTTTGCTCAAAATGCAAACTTAGGTATTTATAGACCAAGGATGTTTGGACACCAAGGAATTTCCAAAACAGAATATTCTCAAGATATGCAATAAATGCCCAAATCGGTTTTCATAATTCCTGGAAATGCTCTGTCCAATGTCTTCCTAAATTTCACTAGAAAATCTCCAATTTGTAAATGCAAATTACTAATTTTTAGTCTCCAGAGATATGCATTTAATTGATGGTAATTAAAAGCATATAAAATTAATAACCTTAATTAAAAGATTCTTAATTTATTTCAGTCTGAGATCTCCTTGAGTTATTAAGGAATATCTTTGAACAATAATAGATAAGAATTACTGAACATGTTCAAAGTATGTCGACATCTTTTCCTTTGTAAATCCTTTTTCATATTTACAATCTTGGAACCGATTTACCATACTTCCAAACGAGTTTAGAATTGGTTCATCTGATTTCCAAGAACTATGTGATTGATCAAATATCAAATCAACAATCATGAGTTTACGGTTATACCAACCACAAGTATCGGTTCTACCTCCATATGGTTACTGGAACTGGATACATCAGTTACCAGGATCGGTTACATCAATTACCAGGACCGGTTACCATATACTCATGGTATTACTTGTGATCGGTCACACCAGTTACTAGGATCGGTTACACCAATTACTAGGACCGGTTACACCAATTACAAGGATCAATTACACAACTCTTTTGTGATCGGTCACACAAATTACTAGGATCGGTTACACCAATTACTAGGATCGGTCACACCAATTACAAATATCGATCATACCATCTTAGGTGATTACTTAGGATCGGTTTCACTAATAAAAGTCATACCAATACATAAGTTAGGCATTGTGAATAGTTTTACCAAGATACATAACAGATTATAATCGGTTCTACTAATTCACACATATTGGTAATCCAAAGATATATAATGAATAACAATACCAATAAGCCTAGCGATTTCCCTTTCGATCCACAAAACAAATTTATGAATATACTTCCTTTAAACAAATGCAAATATTATTTCCTAGGATGAAATCTTCACCTTTACCCATACACATAATCACAATAGCATTCACACGATTATGTTGATGTCTTATATACGAAGTTCAAAAGATAAGTGTTATACTTCGTATTATAATTCCTTAATACTATGTCTAACTGGAGTATAATCATTAAAAGCTTCGCAGTTATGTTTTCAACATTGCACGGCTTGAAAGATACGTTAGGAATGAAACAGTTCAAGTCAAAATATTACTAACCTCAAGAGGAAGGATGATGTCGTCGATATAGCTCTTTACTTCTTCATATTCTTCAAGTCTTCGAGTAATACTTGTAAGTCTCATATCCTAGTCTTTCTAGTTTAACCTATACGAAGTTGACTCTAGTACATAATCAAGCAACTCTTTAAATGAGTTTTGATTCACTAAAATATGACAACTAAACTTGACATTCCAACGCTTGGTGGGTTCAACCGAGCAATGCTCTAACATTTCTGAAGAATGAAAAAACAATGTGGGTCAAATTACTATCGGCAAAGTATATTCAAGATGAGTCTTTCTGGAAGACTCTCCGGACAAATGCACGTCTATTTGGAGCAGTCTATTAGAGGTTAGTAATATCCTGGAAAATAAAGATTTTTGGAAGATTTCAAATGGCGAAAATATTTAATGTTTGGGAAGATCCTTGGTTGGCTCGAAACATTGAGCACTTGATCAACAGACCGAAGTCACATCCTATCAATTTCAATAAGGTCGCAGATTTGTTAATTCCCAATACTTAATCTTGGAACATGGATTTACTAAATCAACTTTTCATTCCGACAACTACTCACTGTATTTCTTCCATATATCTCAGTAAAGATGATACTTAAGAAGACACATTAATTTGGTCTTGTACTCCCCCGGGTAAATTCTCAACAAAGTCCTGCTACAAACTGCTAATGAGTAATTTTCTTTCAATTCTGAGTATAGTGCCTTCGCATGGAAAAAGCTTTGGTCCTTTTCTTATATCATTCTGAAGATTCATTTTTTTTTTGTTGGAAACTCTTGAACAATGGTATTGTGGTGAAAACAAGCATTAACAGATTCATTAATAATATTCCAATTGCTTGTACTTTCTGCTCTCAATATGAGGAAATAGTATTTCACTTTTTCTTTGAATGTGAAAGTTCCAAGATGATTTTTAACATGGAAGGTTTGGAAAATGATTATTCTTCTACAGCTGGAAATGTTCATCGCATAATTCTAGAATGGATGGATCATAACTTGGACCAAAAGTTCATCAGTCGTTTGTGTATTATCTGGAATGTGTAGAAAACTAGAAATGATATAATATTTTCCATATGACTTCCCATCTTCACAAATCCTCAAAAAGGCATCTCAAGACTTCGACCTTTGTATGGAGAATTTCTCAAAAAGCTGCGCTTCTCAACCTTCTCCTCAACAGTGGTTACCTCCGGCTCCTCATTACGTTAAAATTAACGTAGATGCGCCATTTGGTTCTAACAATGGAGTGGAGGGGGCAGTGGCACATGACCATATTGGTAAATTTCTGGGCTGTGTGTCAACAATGTTTATTGCAACATCTCCCTTATTGGCAGAGACAATGGCTTGTAACTTGGGAATGCAATTGGGTAATAATAGATTCAACTTCAGTAAAATGGTGATTGAAGGTGATGCCGCAGATGTTACTGTAGTTGTTTTAGGTGATGTGGGGGATATCCCATGGAGTATCCGTTCGAAAATCTTAAAAATTAAGGATGTTGTTAGATTATTCGATGATGTGAAGTTTCAACATGTGCCTAAAAATGTAAACTTCTTGGCGCACTCTTTGTGCCAATATGCAATGCATAACAATGTAAATAGTTGGTGGGATGGAAAATCACCACCCTCTTGTATTTTTGCAAACCTTAATTAACTGAGGTAGTTTAATAAAATGGGCTTTTTTGAGCCATTTTTCTTTCAAAAAAATAAACTAATTGTTAAGGACCTTTGAACATCTAATCGCTAAATCATATTTCGATATTTTTCACAAGAAAAACTTGAATCGGAACATCTTCTTTGTGAATCTATTATAAGTCATACGACATAGTATCAATAGATAGAATGATGGTATAATGAGTAAAATAGAATGGTTCGGTATTCACATACCTGATACAGAAGTTCTCCAAATGTATTTGTCGATCTCCAGTCTTCAAGGGTGATCTATGATACTCAACTGAAATTCTAACCTATCTGAAACTTGACTTAGTAGACTAGAAATCAAGATATAGTTTTGATCACCTAACATTGACAACAAACTTGAGATAACAAAACTTGTGGGTTCAACCGAGTAATGCTCTAACACCAACTTTTTTTTTACTAGAAGTCATACGACGTAATCTCATATAAACAGAATGTTTCTGTCTTCACATACCTCTTTGTTGATGAAGTTCTCCAAATATCTTCGTTTAATCTTCAGTCTTCAATCTTCGAGGGTTATTCAGTGATATCTGATACACAACTAGTATACTTTAATCCTAGTTGGAGACTTGACTTGGGTAGACAAGAAATCAAGATATATTTTTGTGCATCTAACATTCACTACAAGCTTGATATAGAAAAACTTGTGAGTTTTACCGAGCAGTGCTCTAAGCGTTTCATACAACTTTGGTATATTGGATTACGAAATATAACGTTTAGCTTTAGAACTTCATAAATGCGACATAATACTATTTGGTAATTCGTTACTAGTTAGTGTGTTAAACTTTGGGAGAATTTTATACGTAGAAAACTTGTTTAACTACATGAGTTTAAGGAATTAGACTTGTGAAACTTGTTTCGTGGTTGAAATAAAGCAAATGATCTATACTAGGACTGATCACATACTTTGGGATCTATAGCAGGACCGATCTTTAGTGTTAACCAATTAAACATTTTTATGATCTGGCTATAAACTCGGGGTTTGGATAGGTATTGGAAACATGGTTTGGTTAATAAGGAAAGTTCACAGTTGCGACATAATATTTTGAACATGTGCCAAACTCTTATTATTTGATGTTCAAATATTTTCCTTGATACTCAAGGTGAGATCCCTAACCAAAATATTCCATAATATCTTATTTGATATTCGAAATTTATATGTTTTTAATTTCCCTGTAATTAAAACATATCGTTGGAAATTATATTAGTAAAGTATTGTTTATATGCTAGCTAATATTGAGTTATCATCCATGAGAGATTTCGGTATACCAGTTGGATTTGGGAATTATACAAAACTAAAAATTGGTATTTATTGTATATCTTTTAGTATTTTCGGATTTGGAAATTCCTTAACGTCCAAACTACTTGGTCATTATAAAAAGTAAAGTTCGTCTTTATTGCAAACTCATTCCGTGACACGTAATACTTCATTTTGTATTTTGTGTGAGGTAAGCCAATTAGCAGTACTCTCAGAATACTCATTGTAGAGGAAAGTATCCTAATTATGTGAAGTCTCTTATGTCCGCTTCATTTTTAAAGACTTCTTTGGGATCAAGAAGCATCTAGTAGTACCGTTGGTTGGGAACTAAAATCGCATTGTTATTTTAGTTTTCGATTATTGATTTGATTGACTAATGGTATAGTTGAACCTTGGTATTATCTAATTTGTTTATTCTGTGATCATTTTCTTCTGATATAAGTTCACTCGAACCAGATCAAAGATAGACGATTTCAAATCTGCTTTATTGATTCAAAATCTGAAGATAAGAGTTATGATCATCCATTGTTAACAAACTCCTTTCTGTAGGTGATCGTTCATAATGGAATCAAATTATTTATGCAAGTACTTTGAAGACTAGAAGATTTGTTTTTGGTATTCTGATCTTTGTGATACTTCGTGCAAACTTGATTGAATGGGATCCGATAAGCTTGTTTATATCGATAGACCTTTTATAGCTTGTTATAAATATGGACGATCAATCATTTGGTGTTTGTCTTCAGGAACCGAATTTGATAGGTTGTGAACTAAGATTTGATTATCTGTGTGATTCTAATCTTGGTTGATCTAAACCGATACAAAGGAGTTTATATTGGTTGATTTAATCTCGGTTGATCTGAACCGATACAAAGGAGTTTATCTTGATTAAATGGAAGAACCTTTGTAACTCAACATATCTCTGATTAAATTATTGAATTGGTAGATTAATAGAGGGATTACTGAAGCAAATTAGTCTTTTACTGTTACGGAATACGATCCAGAGGTGTTGAGTAATAGAAGTCTTTACAGCGGGTGAAACGACATAAGATAGTGGAATCTATCTTAGGATTCACATGCACATACCAAATTGGTAGTAGGTGCAGGGATACTAAAGGAACTGAGTAACTTTGAGTTAGTTTACTTGGTATCAACTATAAGAAGTTGGTAGTAGTCTTGTATAACGACTTGATTATGAGAGTATTCAAAACTAAATTAACTAGGTACTAGGGTTTTTCTGCATTTGCGGTTTCCTCGTTAACAAAATCTTGTGTGTCGTGTGATTTTTTTATTATTTCTGCATTATATTGATTTATCATTAGAATAAAGTAAATAATTAAACATTTGGTTTGGTTCCATAGTTGGTTCGGTTTCGTACTTTGACTATATACTTCTTGACAGTTCCTGTCTATATTAGATCACACAAGGTGTGTCTTGAATAGATGAATATCAAAAATATTGCGGTGTACTTGGTACACTCGTCATTTCATGTTTTTTTACGACTGGTTGTAATTCAAAAACATAACTGTATGAAGTTGTTGACCATCTATGGTCTGGCTAGGAAGTAATCGACCTGGTTGTAGATATTGTATAATTGATGTTTTCTCAACTTTTCACAGATACTATTAGGAGTTCATCATTTTTCTAGCCGTAGATAGTATTTCGGTTGGGTTTTAAGATTGAACCTTATAACAGACCAGAAAATTTCCCTTCTAATGGGTTGTATTTCAACCAAAATAGCAAGGCCAAATCCCCGATACGTCACTCGAAAACTAAATAAAAATATTCATTCATTTCCATAATAAATTAATAATGAGTATTGAAGGCCAGCAAAAAAAAAGTAAAAAAAAAATTAAAGAGGTCAAACACAGTTTTTCTTAAAGCAACACCTTATAAAGAAGTAATTAAACAAGAACAAGGTCTCGGAACATACACTAAAATTTTGATGAAACCATTTAGTCCAATAACGTCTAAAGATCATATAATTGAAAATGAGCCAAAGATAACAAGAGTTAACAAAATCAACCTCACCAGCTAATTAAAAAGCTAAAACAAACTTTCAAGTGCTTATCAGCAGCACATTTAAAAATTGGGAATATGTCCGATGTTCACTAATTTGTTTGGGGATCTATCCCATGACGGAAAATATTGATTTGAGCACCTATCAAATGAAGTTTCTTTGGACTTATCTTTCTATGCACAGAAGAAAACAAGCTATAAACTCGTGTTTATCTTCTATACACATACAGAAGAAATCTAAGCTATAAACACGTCAAGGAAACGTTAACTTGAGGCGTATCAAATTATCCTAACAGAAAAAACCTAGACCATTGCATATCTAGGTGATGCGTCGCTCATTAAAATGTGGAGGGTAAAAGAGTAGCTGATCCGCAAGTGTAAGCCCACACATGTTGGATACTAAGTATTTAACAATTTGTTTCTCTCACTAGGACAGATTCCTTAATATTTTCTGCTATGGGATAGATCCCCAAACAAATTAGTGAATATAAGACGTATACCTAATATTTCCTTAAAAATTGATTAGACATATTGTTAGAGCATAGCTCGGTTGAACCCACCAAGCATTGGTATGTCAAGTTTGGTTGTCATATTTTAGTTAACCAAAACTCATTTAAAAGTCGCTTGATTATATGTACTAGAGTCAACTTCGTATAAGTTAGCTTGAAAGTATTAGGATATGAGACATTACAAGTATTGCGAAGACTTTAAGAAGTGAAGAAGTAAGGATATACAACCACAACATCATCCTTCCACTTGAGGTTAATGATATTTTACTTGAACTGTTTCATTCCCTAACGTACCTTTCAAGTCGTGCATATTGAAAACAAAACTGCGAAACATATTTAAACTCTAGATAGACATAGTATTAAGGAATACAAAACGAGGTTTATTGCTTAACCATTAAACTTTGTAAATAAGACATCGCCATAATCATTTGAATGCTATTGTGATTATATATGGGTATGAGGTGAGGATTTCATCCTAGGAAACAATGTTTTACATCTGTTTTAAGGAAGTAAGTTCATGAACTTGTTTTATGAACCGAAAAGCAAATCTCTAGGCGTTATTGGAGCTGTTCTTCATGGAATATCTTATGAACGACCAATATGTGTGATTAGTATCGTTCATCACTTGTTTGTGTTCTTAGTAAAACTATTCACATAAGGCTTGACTTATGTATTGGTATGACTTTTATTAGTGAAACTGATCTTAAGTAATCACATGTTGGTATGATCGAGTTTGTGTGTGTAAGACCGAATCTGGGTAAAGGGGAACCGATCCTAGTAAGAGGTGCAACACATATAGAGGGGAATCGATCCTTGTATGAGGTGCAACAAGGTTTATAGCAGAAAGTGTAACCGATCCTATGGACATGTGCAACACATATAAGTTAGATACCATATATATGTGGGGAACCGATCCTAGTACCTAGTCAACCAAAGTTTGGTAAGCTAGTGTGACTATGCACAGTACTCACATGGAGATAGAACCAAAACTTTTTTTGGTAGAACCATTAAACCCATGATTTTTGATTGAGTGTTACTTGATCAATCACATAGTTCTTGAAAGTCAAATGAACAAATTCTAAACTTGTTTGGAAGTGTGGTAAATCGGTTTCAAGTTTGTAAGTATGAAAGAGGACTTACAAAGAAAGGATGTCGAAACACTTTGAACACGTGCAGTAATGCATATCTTTTATTATTCAAAGATATTCCTTAACAGATAATAGGAAATAAATCCCAGGATCTAATTTGAATAAGTTAAGAATATTTTAATTAAGGTTTTTAATTATATATGGAAAATAAGAATTAGTAATGTGCATTTACTAGTTAAAGATTTTCCAAGGAGATTTCGATCATTAATTTGGACAGAGCATTGGAATTGAAAACCGAATTTGGAATATTATTATTGAATATCTTGAGAATATTTTCGGTTTTAGAAATTCCTTGGTGTCCAAACTTCCTTGTCTATAAATACTTTGAGTTTGCATTTCTAGCAAACTAATCCTTTGTAACAACAGACTTCCTCTTTGTTGTTGTTACTAGTGTAGTCGCCTATTCGGAGAGGAGAGTAACCTAAATAGGCGAAATCTCTTATGGACGCTCAGTTTAAAGTCTTCTTTGGGATTGAGAATCTCTAGCATGTACCGTTGGTGGGAAACTAGATAATTGCGGTTTATCTTTTGTTTTCATATTGATTTGATTGACGAATGGTGCTTGAACTTTGATTGCACCCAGTTTGTTTATGCTTGAGGATCTTCTCTTCTGATATAAGATTCACTCAAACTAGTTCAAAGTTTCGACAGGGATCTTTAGACTGTTATGAGTTCTAAAGAAGATCTTGTGATAATACATTGTTAACAGACTCCGTTATGTGTGTGATTGATCATAAAAGATTCAAGTAGTTGTGTGCAGGTGTTTATTGAAGATCTAAGAAGATTTAAAGACTAATAAGATATTGAAGATCTGACTTGGTTATATAATCGTTGGTGTTCACAATACATGTTTCGGTAAAAGAGGATCCAACTATAATCGATCTATCCATGTGGTATTTTGATAGAACAGTTGTGTAGATCGGCATCAATACGTTTCCTTGGGATTAAAGGTATTGATTACAAAATCTTAAGGATTACCTTTTGGTGATAGAACATAAGATAAATCTTGGAACATGGCAAATGAATTTTTGTTAAGATAAACAGAAGAGCCTTTGTCCAACTCATATCACTTGGTTGAAGAGATTTGTTACCAAACAGATTTGTTGTTCCTTTACTGTTTGGAATACGAACCAAGGGAATTGGTCCAAGTACGTGACTTGTTTTTACAGGTTGGAGGCATGGTAATACAGACGCAACTAGGTGAACTATAGGTTTAGTTTCTTGGTCTCAACTATATGAAGTTGGTTTATTTTGTATAGCGGCCTAAGCCGGAGAGTATTTAATTCTGGACTAGGTCCCGGGGTTTTTCTGCATTTGCAGTTTCCTCGTTAACAAAATCTTGCTATGTCATTTACTTTATATATCCGCATTATAATTATTTTATTATAATTAAAGTTGTAGTTGTAGTTGTAGTTGCATGAATTCCTACACTACACCCCTCACAAGAATTCATAATAATCAACGCATACTTGAATATTAAGAACAATACTTTTATTGATTAATTCTCAGAAATATTATTAGAAATGGAAGAAATCAAGAATACAACCGCTCTCTTAAACTTTCTCTCTCCTCAAAACTTTCTCAACACTCTCCAATTGATCTCCCTCTCTCTGAATCTATTAGTTCTATTTATATAGGGTAGTTACATAGTGGATGACAGCTAAGCTGTCCTTTAATTTCGGATCTGACTCGCGATATTCTCGCAACAGTTGTAATGTCTATTTTCGTAAATAATATAATCTTCGCAGGATCTTCATGCTTTTATCGTGTTTCAGCTACCGTCATCCGTTACGTCATTTTTTGAGTCATTCTGCGACGCTCGCATTGTGTTTTTGAAGAATTCGCAGAAAGGTTGTTTATAAATTTCGCAAGAGCGTTACTGTGGCGATATTCTAATCCTACATCTTTCCTCTTCTCATATATTTTCTGCGAAGGGGAAAAGATCGTGAGAATTGAAACTTTTTAAAACGCCGCAGCTGTTCATCTTTCACGTTTTTTTGTTCTGACACGTTTCTGCATTCTCCGCCAGATTTATTACACGTATCTTTTCTTCCATTCAATTTCTGACACGTCCTTTTCAACCGATGCATTTCAACCATTCACGTCTTCTCTTCGCATTAAATTCACTTATCTTCTCAAGAATTTTTACCTTCTACATATATCTTCTTCATTCTTCTCTTTTCTTCTTTGTACTTGCTCTTTCCTTCTCTCTGCAATTTCACTATTCTTCCGCAACTTCCGCATCTGCTACTGTTGTAACTTTTCTTTTATTCTTTCGATTTTCTATTCTTTTCTTCATTCCCATACTAAGAATGCCTCCATCTGGTCGTAAAAATCTAATTGCCTTTGAAAAAATGCAGAAGAAGCTTTAAGATAGAGGTTTTACTTTATCCACCATTCCCGATCAAAACCCTAAGGATGAGCTCTCTGTTAAAATATTCTTTGATCATCAGTGTACTCGCGAGAAGATCATGGTCTCACTAGGTCAACTTGAAGCTGGCCTTCCCATTCCTCTTTATGACCCTGAACTTCCTTTATTCTATGAAATACTTTCCCATACGAACTTCTCGCGGGCTGTATATCAGTTGAGTGGGGATTGAATTCGTTTAATGCTTGAGTTTGCTACTCACGGTGCTAGTAAGGAGTCTCTTTACCCTCTTGAAGCAAAGAACCCTAAATTCAAAGAAGTTCCAATTGTTCCTGCGAAGTATACTGTAGAAAATTTCTTCGCGAATTATGAAATAATCCCCATGAGGAAGGATAGCACTTGTTGGTGTGTCCGCTTACAGAAGAAGGATGACGTTTCTGAAGACAAAGTTCTTATGTTGGACATTGATTGGCATCCGGGCAATAATTCATCTCTTCGCCACTCCAATGATGATAAATGGTGCATTTTCCATTTAATTTTAGAGGGCCCATACATCTCTGGTTCTCATGCTTAACCTGCGAATCTCGCAGAGTACCAACCATGGGTGCTCAACTGGCCTGAAAAGGATACAGAGGTATGTTCCCGAATTTTTTGCTTAAATTACCATTATTATTTTCCTCATGCTTTTATATATACCCTAGCTTTCTACTCCAATTTTATCAGATTAAAAGGCTGAAAGCTAGCTACAAGAAGTTAGGGAAACCCAATACCTTATTAGCTCTTAAATCACTCACAGATAAAGTAAGAAATATTTCTTTATGATTCTTAACAATATATTGTTGCCTCTACTTCTTATCTTTATCTATGTTTGAAGGTTATCGAAGAAATTGAACCCATTAAGGTTGCGAAGACTAAGGGGAAAGGCGAAGGTGCTCCTCGCAAAGAGAAATTTGTTGCTCCTCCTTTAAAGAAACGGAAAATTCAGTATCATTCTCCCTCAATTCCTCAAGATAGCAAAATTTCTAATAGCAATAATGATGATGATGATAGTGATAATGATGATATATCTTCTGCGAAAGAATCTTCTCAGCCTGAATCTCCCATGGCTCATCTATCCAGCATTTTTGCTAATACCACGCAAGTAATTGGTGATACCCCTCTGACTAATGCTTGCAAGTCCATAGTTACCATCTGCGATGCCCCTATCCTAGAGAATAATGAATCTCTTCGCGGGGTATCAAGATTTATTTCTCCTAATTTCCTGCATTCACTTAACAGCTTGGTAAATTTCCATATTTATACTTTTCTTTTCTTTATTTTCATCTTGAATTCATAATTAATTGCTAAAGTTCGCTACATTATTTCGCAGGCTGGGAAATCTTCCTTTGTTGTTGTCTCATACTTGGAAAAGAGGCGTGCGGTCCTCGCAAATAATAATTTTAAACTTCTCGGCAAAAATAAAGAATTGGAGACTGAAGTTGTTGGTCTTCGTGAGAATACTAAACAATTGGAATCAGACAATTCTCTTCAGAAGGAAAAAGTATCTAGTCTTCAAGATGCCATTAAGCAACTCTATGGTATGGGAATCTCTTTATTTCCCTTATATTTTATTATCTTTATCCCAAAAATTTCTTCTTATAGAGTTTTCCATTTCGCAGACATCTATGGTCTTTCTGACGAATCTATTTTTCTTCATACATTTCCCAAGATTATGGATGATGATACCCTTCTTAATCATCTAAATACTTCTCTAAATAGTTTTTCAAATGATAAGATTGAATCTCTTCCCATAAATGAGCTTAAATCCAAGCTTCGTCTTTTAGAAATTGAACATAAATCTGTCTTGGATATGGCCAATAAATTTAGACAATTCTTTCACAACTCTAAAGAAGAAACCCGTAAGTTAAATGCCAAATATAGTGATCTGATATATGAAAAGGATCGTATTTTACTCCAAGGTGCTCAAGCTTTAGCAGGTTTCCATAAGACTCTTCTCGATGTTCAAATTGAAAGAGATAGACTTATCTGTGAGAATAGTACTCTTGTTGAAAGAGAAAACCAAATTTGCTCCCGCCTTCTCATTAGTAATGATGATGAGTTTGCTTGGGATGCGAAGATTCTTGATAACGCCAGAAATAATTTAGGTGTTCATGTTAGTCTTCAAGTTGAGCATTCTACCCTGATAAAGGATATGATCTTTGAAAGAGAAGGTGGTTATTCTTGTTTTTCCGATAATCCATTTTTTAATTGAATCTCCACTATTTTATTAATAGGTTGTCATTTGTTCGCAGCATCTGAAGGAAATCTTCGCCAAAGAATTAAAGAGTTGGAAGAAGAAAAAGGACAACTCGCAAAACTTCTGTCTTCTCGCAAAGAGAAATGTTCCAAGTTCAAGAAGCAACTACAGATTACCCTAGAGAATTTTAGTAATGTTCTTGTTGGTGTTCACAATGATTCCATTAAGATGGTCTGTAATGATCGTAAGATTTCTCATTCTGCGTATCCTTATCTCGCGGATGAAATACCAGAGAACGTTCCTAATCTTGTCATCTCTGACAGTGAAGCTGAAGAAGATGAAGAATATAATGAAGATGAAGGTGAAGGAGGGAAATCTGATGAAGATAACGAAGGAGCTAAATAGTTTTATCTCCTTTTCTTTCAATCTCTTTGTAATATTCGTACATTTGTCTCTTTCTCCTTGTAATATATTTCTGCAAATTTCTCCACCTTCTAACGTTCCTTGGTGTATAGATTTATTTTGTTTCTATCTGCATACATTAGAAAACAATTCTTTTTTTGCAATATGGTTAATCAATATGATTATTAATTTTTAACTATCTGCGTAAATCTGTCATATAATGATGAATAACAATCTTATCATTATGTTCATTCCCATACTTGCCTTTGTTATTCATCTGCAATATGAAAAGTTGAGAAGATTACTTTTTGAATCTCGCAGCCATTTCTTGCTCTCTTTTGTGGTCTTATTTTGCCTTCCTAGTTAAAGGTCTTATTTTTCCACGTTTTGTTTTGGCGACAAAATCGCAGGACGTTCACATATAAAGACCCATTGATCTTGCCTTATCCTCATTTTGTCAATTTGTTGCAACAATATGACAGGCCTAAGTTTTCTCACGAAAACAAAGCCCCGTGACATTGCCGTCTTGCGATGAAATCGCAGGAAGTATTTACACTTTCATGTAAAAACCCATTGATCTCATCTTATCTTTTTCTCATGGCTTTTTGCCTCTGTATAATTGTTTCACAAATATGACAAGCCTAAATATTCTTTAGAACATAAAGCCTCATGACATTTGCGTCTTAATACACTTATAAGCTCCCTAATGGAGGGTTCCGCCCTTATCTCCCCCCTGGTTGCCCCTTAAAGGAGGCATACATCGGCCATACAATACTAGCTCCTCCCATCCGGTCATAACAACAACCAGTTATTTTTGCAGCCTATTATCCTTTTTGCCTATATGGCTTATAGTTACGAGACTACACCCTAAGTGGGGTTTTATTCGGGCCGAGTGCATCATAGTCAAGACTTGACAAGAATGGATTGGGTAGTTTCATTCGCCCCGGTCACCCTTGGCTCAACCGTGTACCTCAGCGCCTTGATCATACTTTGCACTCCATAGGAGAGACCCTCGGTCGTCCAACTGTTAATATATATATATATATATATATATATATATATATATATATATATATATATATAGTTGGAAATCCAAGGTACCTCTCCTGGATGGGCTTTCATTGACCCTAAATCTCCATGACTCAGGTTCCAGCATCGGTATAACCTTATCCCTGAGCCATGCAAAGAGATACCCCATAATATGACGCACTTTAGGTCTTACATTTTCCTCTTATGAAATTTTATTCGCGAACTAGAGTGTACGCCATAAAGTTTTGTCTCATTCTAATGTCTCTGTAAAATTTTATTCGCGTTTCATTGTTCTTTGATTTTCTCTTCTTGCATTTTGGTAGGATCGGAAAGATACCTACTATTGTGTATACTGCAAGTGCACAGTGTCGACAAGCAACACAGGGAAAGCACAGGTCGAACCACAGAGACTTGGAGAGTGTAGAAGTTGATTCTAAATCCTTACTTAGAATTGATTCAGAGAGTAACCAAAAGGGGTTTGATTTTGTCGATACGACGAGATATTGGCAAAGACTTAAACAGAAAGTAATTTGAATTAAAGTAAGAAATTAAATCAAGGTGTAAATACTGAGAATATGGATACTAGGGTATTCAAATCCACCACTAACTTATGATATGCATTCAACTTGTAATATTATTCTTGTCCTCACAGCAGATTCAAGTCTACCGTATATCTAAGGTGTTTCTCCGATAGATAATTTAATCACAACTAAAGTATTTCTCCAAAGCATTAACTGTCTAATTAAAGCAAAACTAATCTGAGGATCAATATTTGGTTAAGCATGAGTTGTAGCATAATCAACATAGAGATATTCTAACTACAATGGATACATGGCATACATTGTGAGAGCAAGATGTTGACAAACTTGGATTAAATTATATCTTTAAACAATTCTAAACTTTCAAGAACAAGATACAAGATATGAATACATACCAATGAGTTACGGCTTCATTTAAACCCTAGCAAATGAAATTAGAACATGAAGAACATTACAACAAAATTGAAATTTGATAAACTAACATGAACAAGCTATTCTTGGATGAATTTTCAACACAACAATCCTCTCTATTTATACACAAAAATTCTCTCACACTTGGGATCCGAATTTTACTGTAGCAACCACTCAACAATTAAACAAAACATGTTTTCTTAATTGATGGATAGAATGGAATACAATGGGGGTGAGGTGGATGTTTTGGAAAGAATCCAATGGGGGTGAGGTGGAAATGGATTTGGGTCTTGGGTTTTGGATCATGGGTTGTTTAATCCCATGAATTTGTAAACAGGTTGCCACTGATGCGCGAGCGGGTTGCAACGCTTCCAACTTTCTTCTCTTTTGTCTTCTCAATTCTTCCAAGCTTTATTTAGTACTTAAAAACACAAAATTAATTAATACAAATATTTATTCTTGAAGATGGTAAGAATGCAGAATTTGGGATAATATATGACTTTGAAGCGCGAAAGATGAGTTAAGTGCCAATGAAAAGGTGTATGAATATGCAATATTTGGCACTCATCAAATACCCCCAAACCTGAATTTTACTTGTCCTCAAGTGAAACAGAAATCCAGAAATCCTAACTATACCACTGTCGCTGGTCTCTCGAATGCATTTAGCGTATGCACTAAGCCTTTAAACCCCTAGGTGTCCCTAGTGGACGAGTTGTAGTCTCGTGAGGGCCTACCAAAGATGTACCCACAAAACCTTCTCCAATTTCAGAGAATCCATAGAAATGTCTTCGTCTTCGGTCTTCAACTGTAGATGAAGAACTTCGGAATTTCGTAGAACCATGAGAATTTGTAACCAATTTTTTTTTTTTTTTTTTTTAGTGACCCGCTACACAGCTGGTCATCATATAACACACTACAAAAGACCCGCTCCACAGCTGGTCATAGAAGACAACAAAAAAATTGCAAAAGACTGCAAAATATCCTACAAAAGACCCGCTACACAGCTGGTCATAAAAGAATGCAAAAGACTACAAAGGATCCTACAAAAGACCCGCTACACAGCTGGTCATAAAAAATGCAAAAGACTACAAAGGATCCTACAAAAGACCCGCTCCACAGCTGGTCATAAAAAATAACAACAAAAGACTCACAACGCCATATGCAAATACTCCCCCAAACCTAAATCTAACATTGTCCTCAATGTTTCAAAAGATGAAACAACAACAAAACATGAGAACAAAACAGATTCAAAGGAAAGAGATTACCAGAGACAATAGAGTATGTCCAAAGCAACCAGCAGGGAAGAAATCTGTTGTATGTACAGGGGGGTGAACTTTTCAGTCCACATAGATCGGATCAGCAAGATGAGTTGTTTCAATCTCAGGTGGGATTGGTTCAAGGAACGGATTTAGTATTTGCCCATTGACCTTGAAGACATTCTTGGTTGCTACATCTTCTAGTTCTATAGCCCCATGGGGGAAAATTGTTCGCACCAAGAACAGCCTTGTCCATCTAGAACGTAATTTTCATGGAAAAAGGTGCAGTCGTGAGTTATACAATAGAACTTTCTGGCCTGGAGTGAATGACTTGCGCAAAATGTGTTTTTCATGGAACACCTTCATTTTATATTTGTACAACTTCGCATTATCATATTAATCATTTCTTAACTCTTCTAACTCATTGAGTTGAAGCTTCCTTTGGGTGCCAGCTTTATCAAGATCAAAGTTCAGTTTCTTTACAACCCAATATGCACGATGTTCTAACTCTACAGGGAGATGACAAGCTTTACCGTACACAAGTCTGTAAGGGGACATACCAATGGGGGTCTTGTATGCAGTTCTGTAGGCCCACAAAGCATCATTCAATCTTAAAGACCAATCTTTTCTAGACGGGTTAGCCGTCTTTTCTAGAATGTGCTTAATCTCCCTATTTGAAACCTCTACTTGACCACTGGTCTGTGGATGATATGGCGTTGCAAATTTATGAGTTATGCCATACTTGCGAACTAAGGACTCAAAAGTCCTATTGCAGAAATGTGAACCACCGTCACTGATTATAGCTCTAGGGGTGCCAAATCGAGAAAATATGTTTTCCTTTAAGAACGAAAGTACCACCTTGTGGTCATTAGTTTTGGTTGCAATTGCTTCTACCCACTTAGAAACATAGTCAACAGCAACAAGAATGTACAACTTTCCTTCAGAGCTAGGAAATGGACCCATGAAATCAATTCCCCATACATCAAATAGCTCAACAATCAAAATGGGTTGTAAGGGCATCATGTTTCGTTTTGATATACTTCCCAATTTATGGCACCTGTCACAAGAAACACAGAAGGCATGGCTATCCTTAAACAATGTTGGCCAGTAAAAACCACTCTTCAAGATCTTTGCAGCAGTTTTCTTTGCACTAAAGTGTCCTCCACATGCTTGATCATGACAAAAAGAGATGACATCCCTTTGCTCAGAATTGGGGACACATTTCCTAATGATTTGGTCAGGGCAGTATTTGAATAGATATGGGTCATCCCATAGGAAATGTTTCACTTCGGCTAAGAATTTAGACCGATCTTGTTTAGACCAATGTAGCGGCATTCTACCTGTAGAAAGGTAGTTCACGATGTCGGCAAACCATGGCATTTCAGAAACCAGCATCAGTTGTTCATCAGGGAAGGATTCCCTAATAATCTCTGATTCATCACCAGATTCGACATTCAACCTAGATAAGTGATCAGCAACAACATTCTCTGACCCTTTTTTATATCGAATTTCGAGGTGGAACTCTTGTAACAAGAGTATCCATCGAATTAGACGAGCCTTAGCATCTTTTTTAGATAAAAGATATCTTAATGCGGCATGGTCAGTATAAATGATGATTTTAGATCCTATTAAATAAGATCTAAACTTATCTAATGCAAACACAACAGCTAGCAGCTCTATTTCGGTTGTTGAATAATTCATTTGAGCCTCATTCAGTGTCTTACTAGCATAGTACATCACATAGGGGTGTTTGTCAACTCGCTGACCTAAGACAGCTCCAACAGCAAAATCAGATACATCACACATGATTTCAAATGGAAATTTCCAATCAGGAGGTCGGACTATAGGGGATGAAGTTAGAATAGTTTTGAGCTCTTCCCAAGCATGAACACAAGCATTATCAAACAAAAATGCAACATCTTTACTGAGTAGATTACACAGTGGTCTTGAGATCTTACTAAAATCTTTAATGAATCTACGGTAGAAACCAGCATGGCCTAAAAATGATCTATGTAGTTGCAGAATAACCTACAACTACACCCTCAATAGAATTAGTAAAAACTCAAGAAGTTCTTTATGATGAATAACAATTTTCTTATTAATGTTCTCAATTGATTACAAAGAAGTATCTAAATGGAACTAGAATAGTTACAACTTTCTCTATTCTTTTTCCTAAGATATTTTCTAACACTCACTCATAAAACCTCTCGAATTTTACATTTGAACTCCTATTTATAGTAAAACTTATACAGCTGTATATGAATTGCGAAGTATCGCAATTCATACTCGTAAAATTACTTCATCCTCGCAAAACTTCATATTTCCCCGCGCTACTTCTATCATCGTATCATTTTATATCTCTTTTCTCCTTTATTTATTACGATACTCGTGAACTATTATCTTGCAATATTCAGTACTTACATCTTGCCTCTTCTCATGTCAATTCTACAAAGAAGAAATGTCATGAAAATCCCTATTCTCGTAAATTTAGTGTAGTTATTACCACCCATCAGGTTCGCAACACGTCTTTTTACTTTTCCCTTATCTTTTTGACACGTTTCTTCGTAACCGTTCTTTTCAACCGTTCACGCTTACTCGTATTAATGAGTTTTTATCTTCATCAAACTCTCTTATAAATATTATCCTTTGTTTTTTCTTTTTATTCTCTTATTCATCTTCTTCACCACTTCTGCCTCTGCAATATTTTTTCCTTTCTATTTTCCCTCTTATATTCAATGGCACCAAAGAAGAAAACTATTGAACAAATTAATGCGGAACTTGCTGATAGAGACCTTATTCTTTCTGAGATTGAAGGTTATGATAATAAATCTTCTCTGTGTGTGAAGCTCTTTACCAACTATGTTTGGGATGATCAGAAAATTTTAATCTCACGAGGTCAAATCCTCGCAGGTCTTCCTCTTCCTCTTTATGATGTTAACTTTCCTTTATTCTACGAAATTATTTCCCACCCCAATTTTTCTTGTGCTATTTACCAATTGACTGGTGATTGTATTCGCCTCTTAGTTGAATTCGCAAATCGTGCCGCTTTTGGGAAATCTTTGTATTCAGTTGATCTTAGGAAACCTGGATTTGAAAATATAGAAATTGTTGCTGCGAATTATACAGTTGAGGGTTTCTTCAAGAATTACACACTAATTCCTGCGAGGAAAGAAGATAATCGTTAGGGTGTTCGTCTTCATCGTAAAGCTAATATCGCAGCAGATGATCTTCTCATGCACGATATTGATTATGCTTCAGGAAATAATAAGACACCTCGTCGTTCTAATGATGAAGATTGGTATAAGTACCCTTTAATGTTATCAGGTTCTTATATTACTGGGATAGTAGAACTTCCTGCGAACCTTCGTAACCGCTATTATCAACCTTGGGTTTTTAGAAATGTATGTACTTCCACCTCCTTATCTTTTTGTTACCCTTTAATTTCAAATGAGGTAAGAAACACTCTTGTATTTTTCTAAACAATATATTGTTGCCTCTGTTTCTTATCCTTATTTGAATTTACAGTTCCACTTCTTCCCGAGATTGTCATGAGTGAAAATAAGAGTTCTACTTCTTCTAAAAGGCTTACTGCGAGGCAACAAACTCTTCGTTATGCGAAGGTTTCCCAAGCTTCTGGTAGTCAAGATGATGCTCTTCGCAAAGGAAAAATAAAACTTCAAGATGTTGTTTACGAGAGGAGGAAAAAGAAGATACTCTCAACCAAATCTCATTCCAATGTAATTTCTTCTAATGAGAACATTGAGGAAGATCTTGGTGATGAAGATGATAAATTTCCCGAGAAGGACTTTAGTTCTAATTCCGATACCCTTTCTGATAAAGGAGATGATGATAATGATGTTGATGAAGGTGGAAATGAAGATTATAGTATCCCAGAAACTTTTGCTTCAGCAATGGTTAGCATCTCTGAGGCTTTCCTCCATTCTTCTCGTGGATTAGGAAATTCTCCTACAGCGAATGCTCGCAAACTTATTGCGAAGGCTTGTAAAGTTCCTACCGTAATTGATAATAATTCCCTCAAAGGAATTTCAAGATTTGTCTCTCCTGCTTCATTATATGCTTTAGGTAGCATGGTAAGTTTCTTCTCTATTCCTTGTTTATTTCCCTTATTTTGTTGATTTCTAACCCCTTTTTTCTTGTTTAGGTTGGAAGAGTTAGTTGTCAAAGCTTGCTTTGATTGGGAAAGACGTCATTCTATTGCTGAGAATAAAACTTTGAATCGTTGTAAGAAGTTAGAGGTTGAAAATTCAAGTCTGCGTCAGAAAGTAGAAGATTTAAATATTGATAACGCAGAATTAATATCCCGTCACGAAGATAATTCACAATCTGCGAGCATCGCAATTGATTATTCTCCTCAAGAAGAGAATAATCAATTAAAGCTTGAAAATTCTTCTCTTCGTAATGATAAGAAGCAACTAGAAGGTAAATTCTTTGCGATGGTAATTATTTTGGTTACTTTTCCTTCGTAATTTGCTAACCAATTCCTTAATTTCTCTCCTTGTTGCAGAAAATTATGCGAAGATGAATAATGATCTGGAAACTCTCCTTGCTAATCGTAATAAGAAAATTTCTGACTTGAGATATCAGCTTCTAATTTCCCAGCATAACCATAGTTTATATGTCAAGCGTTTTCGAGCTAAGATGACTCGCAAGATTTGCGAAGATAATGAAATTCCTCTCAAGAAGTACCATACGCTCCTTTCCTGAAGATACTCCATATCTGGAAATCTCTGAAAGTGAAGTTGAAAATGATAGTGAAGTTGAAGAAGAAGATCATTTTGATGGGGATAAATCGCCTGAAAAATAACTTCACTGTTTGTTTGTATGTTTGTTCTGTTTCTTTTCGATATAACACTTTCTTCTTGATTGCACTTTGAATTAATCCAATAATTTCTTTTTCAAAGCTTAATTTGAATTAATCTTTCTTTGATATTTGTTTCCCTTATTCGCATAACTTGATCATGTGGAGAGAAATAATATATCTTAAATACTTAGCTTAGTATTCCTTTTCCCCTTATTATTGCTCTTCAGATGATCAACTCTTGCTGGAAGTATTAGAATATCCTTCTCAATTTATCTTACGAAGTTTTGTCTGATTTTGATTATGAATAAAAAGTCCTCCCTTCGAAGTATAAGAAATATAAGCCTTTTTCCTTCTGTGGAATGCTGCGAGGTAAATAATAAATCTCCCCTTGAAGTATATGAAGTATGAAGTATACGAAATATGAAATATCCTTAAGAAGTATAAGAAGTATAAAATATCTTTGAAGAAGTATTAGCAGTATCCAATTCATGAATAATTGCCCAATATATGGAGAAGTATAAGAATTGTATGAAGAAGTATAATAAGTACTTAACCTTCGCAAAATTAAATATCCGTTAAAGAAGTATAAATATGAGATATTCTTGAAGAATTATAAGAAGTATTCAATCTTTTGGAGAAATATTCAATATATGGAGAAGTATAAGAAGTATGCAATTCTCGTAAATTTTTACGAATATGAACTTCTCTGTATTTGATTGCTATCAAAATCGCATCTTTTGTTAAGTCTTCATTAAAATTCTTCACTGATGTTGTCTTCTTTGATAGGACTTCTTGTAAAAATTCTTCAATGATATTGACAGAGCTGTCTTCTCTTCAAAATTTCTTAATGTATATTCTTGTAAAATTTCTTCAATGATATTGACGAAGTTATCTTCTTTTCAGATCTTCATAATGTATATTCTTGTATAATTTCTTCAATGATGTTAATGCAATGAATTTCATTAATTTCTGTGGTCTTATCATGCCTTCCTAAGTAAAGGTCTTATTTTGCCACCTCTTTTGTAGTAAATTTTTGTATTTGCGATAATATGACAAGTCTGAACATTCTTGCGAACATTCAACCTCGTGACATTATCGTCTTGCGATGAAATCGCAGGACGTTCTTACACTTTCATGCAAAAACCCATTGATCTCATCTTAACCTCTTTGTATAGTATTTTAGCCTCTTCAGGAATTGTTGCGACAATATGACAGGCCTAAATATTCTTGCGAATATAAAGCCCCATGACATTGCCGTCTTGCGATGAAATCGCAGGACGTCTCTACACTTTCATGTAGTGACCCATTGATCTCATCTTAACTTCTTTATTACGTTCATGAGTTCTTTATTCTTTTCTTTCTTTCTTTTTTTTTTTTTTTTTTTTTTTTTTTTAGAAGGCTCGCAGAATTTCATTTGTTGCACAAATATGACAAGCCTTTATGTTTTCGCAAACAAGAAGCCTCGTGACATTTGCGTCTTATAGCACGTATCAGCTCCCTAATGGAGGGTGCTTCCCTTTATCTTCCCCCTGATTTCCCCTTCAAGGAAGCGTACATTGACCATACAAGGTTAGCTCTTCCCATCCGGTTCTGCCAACAACCAGCTTTTGATCGCAACCTCTTATCCTTTTTGCCTATAGGGCTTATAGTTACGAGGTTGCACCCTAAGGGGTATCTTTGGGCCAAGTGCATCATTTGCCAAGACTTGTCAAAAATGGCAGATGTTGTTCAACCTCACCCGGCACTCTTGACTCAACCGTGTACCTCGGCGCCTTGATTGTTTTCTGCACTTCTTGGGAAAGACAGTATGCCTTAGTCGCCCAACCTAAATCCTCTTACACCGCATTTTATATTGCGTAATGTCATTAGATTAGGTGAGAATCCAAGGTGTCTAACCTGGATAGGTACCCCATTATTGGGTTGTACCCCAAAAACTTTACCATGTACTAAGGGCCATTGGTGGTGTTCCGGTTACCCTTAGACACGTTATAGGTACCCCCTTAAATGACGTACTTTAGGACTTTGCCTCTTACGAAATATAGCTTCGCGAACTAGGGTGTACGACACAAAGGTTTGCCTGTATAAAATTTTTTGCGGCTCTCTTTCTTTTTTGGAGGCTGATCACAGATTGCGGTCTTTTATTCGAAAACTAATGAAATTTTAATCGGAATATAAATTCTGAAATTCGTAACTTTTCCCAATTTTTTGCGAGCAAACAATATTCGTAAAATTTATCACGAAATAAAATTTTTGTTTTACCACATACCTTATTTCCACGAGTAAACATACTGATTACCTTCTTGTTTTATTATTTTCCTTCTTCTTTCTTCGCAAATCACAATCCCTTATTATCATCGTAAATTTCTTGTATGATTATCATCGTAACTTTATCCTATTTTTCCTTAATCCTCTGCCATTAAATTTTCACTTCTTTTCACAGCCTTTGCTCTTTTTCTCCAATTTTCCTTCTCAGCAGTTTTTCCTTCGCAAACTTCTACTTCTATATCGTAACATTTCTTTTCCTTAGCCCAATCACCCTTGATAATTCCAATACCCTTCATATGAGGAAATTTTATGCACTGATGTAGAGTGGAAGCTACGCCTAGAATTCCATGAAGCCATGGTCTTCCTATCAAAGCATTATATGGTGATTCGACATCAACAACGCAGAACAAAATTTCAGTTCGCATTCCACTCAATGGAATTCGCATGCTCACTTCTCATTTGGGCTTGTTGGCAGTTCCATTAAAACCATAAATTCTATAAGTAGAAGGTATTAAATCTGCATCTTTTCCCCCCATAGTTTTGTAAGCAGAATAGAAGAGGATATTGACAGAACTTCCCGTATCAATCAAAATCCTATTAAGACCAATTGATTCTTCCTCCATATCATCTTCGTTTTCCTCCATATTCATGTAGATTGCTAATCTTACTACCAATGGATTATCATGTGCTTCACAACCTTCTGGAATTTCAGTGGCTTCAAAAGAAATTTCACGTTTCTGCCATTCTTCAAGTCGTGAAATTTTTGCGATGTTCATTACTTCCTTTCCTTCACCATCCCTCGCATATACCCTGATTAACACATTATCATGAAAATCCTCTATGGTTTTATATGAATGAACAATGGAATTACAGAAAACATTCCTTGCTTTTGACCCCACTTCTATATGTAGGATTTCTTCTCCCTTTTCTTTTGTTGTGTTCTCCCTGCGAGTTATGGATGGAGCCTGTGGTAATTGTTGCGACTGTGTCTGCTTAAGTAAAAATTGATTTAGTTTTCCTTGATCAATCATTCGCAAGATTATCCTCTTGATATTATGGAAATTATTTGTAGAATGTCCATGGAAATGATGATATGAACAAAATTCATGACTTCTTGTACCCATTGGTGGTTCCTTTCCCATGTTCCATGGAGTTGGTATATTCTCTACCAGGATAATTGCTTGCCATATCTTTTCTACACTCGTATTCAAAGGTGGCAACTTTATCTCTTCCCTTACCATTCTTTGACCTCCTTGACCGTTGTTATAATTTTGTCTCTGGTTCCCTTGTCCAAAATAATTTTGCCTTTGTCCCCCATAATTTTCTTGTTGTTGATCTAGTCTTGGAATTTGGTTATTTCCTATTCGATTATAGAAATTCTTCTCTCTATCATACTCTTCTTGATCTCTACTGCCCATTGCTAGCATCTTTGGCTGGCTATCATTGATTTTCTTCTCTTCTGAAATTTGCGAAGAAGTTTGTGAGGATGTTTGCGAAGTACCTGCTACTACATTGATTATTTTGGGAAGTAAATTTGCTCCTCCCTCTTGATTGCTAGTGTTTGCTACTGGATATGACTCCACACTGTTTTGCTTTTCCTCTAATGTAATGTATTCTTCTTGCAATTCTCGTAACTCTGTCATCATTATGGAATTCTTTCTTCTGAAGATTTGAACATACAATTGTTCAGTCGCGAACATCGCATTTATGAAGGAAAGAATCAAGTATCTCTCATCCACATGCCCTACCATATCACTGCACATAGTCTTCCATCGTCTTACCAAATGCTTCAAACTTTCACCCATTCTTTGTTTTAAACCAAATACATCTTCAATACCTAGCCGTGAAGAGTGATTTGTGATATATGCTCCGAGGAAAGTTGCTTGCAAATGACTGAATGATGTAATAGTGTTCTTAGGGAGTCCTTCGAACCACTTTAAAGCTTCCCCTGTTAAACTTGATGCGAAGTACTTGCATAACACAACATCATGATTCTCCCATTGTAACATGCATCTTATGTATGCTTTAATGTCTTTGAATAGCACATGAAGTCCCATCAAAGATACTGGTAAGTGTGGGCAAATTGCATTTTGGTGGAATTCCTCCCAATTGTACTTCTCTAGCAAATGGAGTCCTCGCAGCTTCTTCTATTGCTTCATCTAATTGCCTTCTATCTCCTCCTATTCTATTGTTTATCATCCCTCTCATTTCTGCTAATTCTCGAAAGATTCGTGCATTTGCCTCAGAATTCTCATCCATTGGTCTTTTTAATGCAGCTTCTCTTCTTCTACGTTCTTGCGCTTCCTCCCTTGCGATCCTTCGCATTCTATCATATTCTTCATTAATGTTTTCATTTGCATAATTTTGCAAATATCTTCTTTCTAAATTATCATAATTGTTCAGTTGCATAGCATCTTGGAATTCTTGTTCTTCCCTTTCTATTCTTCTCATTCTTCTCATGCGAATATCAGGAATTTCTTCTTCTTCATTTCTCCTTCTTCTGTGACTTATTTCTTCTTGATTTACTTGTACTCTGATTCGAGAATTTGGTTCATTCCTTTCCACTTATGTTTGTTGATTTACAATTCTTCTCTTAATTCTTTCATACTCAACATTTTGTTTGTTACGAACTTCTTCATGTCTTCTTACTCCATTCTCGTGATTGTTTTGATGTATTGCTTGTTGTCTCTCAGTTTCTTCCATAAGTTTTTGTTCTTCCTCTCGATTCTGATTGTTTTCTCTAGGATTTGGTCTTGTTCGTAAATTCTCCATGCTTTGTTCATGGTTTGGTATTAAAATGAAACGATTCTCTTGATTTCTTTCACTTTGATTCTGCTCTTGTTCTTGCATATTATTTTCATTATTGATTATTGGTGAATTTTGTCCTTCTCTTTCTGTTCTAACATTTTATCTTGCAACACTTTGAGATTTCCTACTTTGTAACATCTCATTTTCCATCCTCAATTCTTGATTTTGTCTTGTTAATTTGGCACGTTCTTCAGCTTCGATCATTCATTCTTTTTGGATTCCTTGTCTCAATGTTTCTCACATATCCCTTTCTCTTTCAAGAATTGTTCCTCCCATCAACCTACCATTTTCTCTGATTTGTGGTTCTCTATCTTCTTCTTCTGGTGTATTAGTTATCCAAGTGTGTATACTCACTTGATCATGATCTCCTACTTGTTGATCTTGATTTCTTCGATTACTCCTTCTCCTACTAGGTTCTCATGTTATATTTGCTTCTCCTCCTGCTAATCTTACACTTCTTATTACTTCAGTTAATGGTTCTGATGTGTTTCTTCTTCTTGTCATTTTTCTGGTACAGGAATTCTTCAAATCCCTGTTTCTAGCGCCAATTATGTAGTTGCAGAATAACCTACAACTACACCCTCAATAGAATTAGTAAAAACTCAAGAAGTTCTTGATGATGAATAACAATTTTCTTATTAATGTTCTCAATTGATTACAAAGAAGTATCTAAATGGAACTAGAATAGTTACAACTTTCTCTATTCTCTTTCCTAAGATATTTTCTAACACTCACTCAAAAAACCTCTCGAATTTTACATTTGAACTCCTATTTATAGTAAAACTTATATAGCTGTATATGAATTGCGAAGTATCGCAATTCATACTCGCAAAACTTCATATTTCCCCGCGCTACTTCTATCATCGTATCATTTTATATGTCTTTTCTCCTTTATTTATTACGATACTCGTGAACTATTATCTTGCGATATTCAGTACTTACAATCTAACCTCCCTCACAGAGCGAGGTTGCGGAAAGTTTTGAATGAGGTTGACTTTGGCTTTGTCTACTTCAATGCCTTTTTTAGAGATGATGTGCCCTAGAACTATGCCCGAGTTCACCATAAAATGACATTTCTCCCAATTTAAAACCAAATTTTTCTCTTTACATCTACTCAGCACGCGAGTGAGATGGTTCAAACATTCATCAAAAGATGATCCAAACACAGAGAAATCATCCATAAAGATCTCAAGGAAATTCTCTATCATGTCAGAAAAAATGCTCATCATACAACGCTGAAATGTAGCGGGTGCGTTGCACAACCCAAAGGGCATACGATGATAGGCAAACGTTCCAAATGGACATGTAAATGTAGTCTTTTCCTGATCTTTGGGTGAAATATGAATCTGGTTGTAACCAGAAAAACCATCCAAGAAACAATAGAATCTACGCCCAGACAATCGTTCAAGCATTTGATCTATGAATGGAAGAGGGAAGTGATCTTTCCTTGTAACTGCATTCAACTTCCTATAATCAATGCAAACTCTCCACCCTGTGGTTACTCGAGTAGTGATTAACTCATATTTATCGTTTTGAACTACAGTAACTCCTGACTTTTTCGGCACAACCTGAATGGGGCTAACCCATTTGCTATCTGAGATTGGGTATATGATACCCGCATCAAGAATATTTATAATCTCACTCTTAACAACCTCTTTCATGTTAGGATTGAGACGCCTTTGCATCTCCCTAGATGGTTTAGCATTGTCCTCAAGGTTTATATGATGCATGCAATCAGTGGGACTTATGCCTTTAAGGTCCGAGATGGTACATCCTAAGGCTTCTTTATGCTCCTTAAGTACTTCTAAAAGTTTACTTTCCTGTTTTGTATCTAAGGAAGATGAAATGATTATAGGAAAAGTATTATAAGGTCCCAAAAAAGCATATTTAAGAGTATCGGGCAATGGTTTCAGTTCGATCTTTGGTGGCTCAATAAGAGAGGGAACATACTTGGATTCCAAGAGTGGAAGTGGTTCCACTCTAGCTTTCCACTTAGACATGTCCATAAGTGGTGTGGATTCAATCAAAGTATTCACTTCACTTATGTATTCATCATCAAACAAATCCAGGTCAAAATTATTCAAACAAGCATCCAAAGGGTCAACATACATGCTACTAGACAACGAATCCTGAATCAAACTTTCAATCATGTTGATTTCATGCACATCATCATCATCATAAAGATCTAAATTTTGTTGGCTAGTATTGAAAACATTCAACTCCACAGTCATATTACCAAATGAAAACTTCAGCACTCCATTACGGAAGTTAATGATTGCATTGGACGTCGCTAAGAAGGGACGTCCCAAAATGACAGGAATGTGACTGTCAGGGTTTTGCACAGGTTGAGTATCTAAAACGATGAAGTCCACAGGAAAATAAAAATTATCAACCTTAATCAAAACATCTTCTACCACACCACGTGGCACTTTGACGGATCTGTCCGCCAATTGCAGAGTTATAGGTGTTGCCTTCAACTCTCCAATACCTAACTGCACATATACTGAATATGGTAGTAAATTCACACTTGCCCCTAAGTATAGAAACGCCTTCTTAACCGTTTGGTCACCTATTTTGCATGTGATAGTTGGACTACCTGGGTCTTTAAACTTAGGAGGTGTGTTTCTTTGAATGATTGCACTCACCTGCTCATTGAGAAAAGCACGCTTATGCACATGAAGCTTTCGCTTTTGTGTGCATAGATCCTTAAGGAATTTAGCATAAGCAGGGACTTTCTTGATTGCATCAAGAAATGGGATGTTGATGTTAACTCGTTTGAACATTTCCAAAATCTCGTTGTACCGTATACTCTCTTTTTGCTGCACCAATCTTTGTGGGAATGGAGCAACAGGTACATGAGATGGTGCAGAGACATTAGAATTATGGGAATTCTTATGTTGCTCAGATTTGTTTTCAACAATAGGTGTTTTCTGTGGAGTTGTATGCATTGGTGAGTCCGATTTAGACTCACTCGACTGTGGTTCACCTACATTTTTTTCAACAATTTTACTACTACGAAGAGTGGTGACAGCATTTACTTGATTATGGGAGGCCTCATTTCGAGTTGAATTTTCTGCCTGATATACAGTTTTTGGATTTTGTTGGGGCTGACTAGGGAGTTTTCCTTTGTCTCTTTCATTCAATGCTTCAAAAATTTGACCCATTTTAAGTTCCAGACTTGTAAAACGTTGGTCTGTGGTCTTTTGGAGTTGTACCAAATTTTGGGTCAACAAACCGAAACTTTCTTCGAAGCTAGGCTTTTTCTCTACAGGGTACTGCACATGTGGTTGCACTTGGGGGTTTCTAGGATAAGGGTATCCTTGGTTATTATTTGATGTTCCCCCTTGTATAGGTACCTTAGACCATGAAAGGTTAGGGTGATTTCTCCACCCTGGGTTGTAGGTCCGAGAATATGGGTTGTTCTCTTGCCTTTGGTACAAAACATTGGATTTCTCGGTTTTAGACTCTTGAAATGCATGGAGGTCCGGACAAGTGTCCAGTAGATGGTCTGAACTATGGCATGCGGCACAAGTGGCCATTTCAATTTGACTACGGAGAGTAGGGATATTAGTTTTTCTATTCTTTTATAGTTCTAGGTTTTCTATTCTCTTGGCCAAGGATGCCATCTTTGCACTTCCTTCGAAGTCAGAGTCAATTCTATGAACATTAGATGCCGGGGTAATCCTATTTGGTTCACGGGGGGATTCTCACTGCTGAGTCTTTTCAGCGACTTCGATTAAGAAATTCCAAGACTCATCAGCAGTTTTTTCAATAAATTGACCATTGCACATGGTCTCAACTGTAGTTCGGTTTTTGACATCTAAGCCTTCATACAAAATTTGCACAAGTCTCCATTTTTCAAAACCGTGGTGAGGACATTGGAGCAATAATTCATTGAATCTCTCCAAATATTTTGCCAAAGTTTCTTCCTCTAATTGTACAAAACTATTCAGACTTTGACGAATTGCCGTAGTCTTATGGTTTGGGAAGAACTTTTTGAAGAACTCTTTCGTAAGAGCATCCCATGTATGAAATGACTGTGGCTGTTGAGCAAACAGCCAAGTCTTGGCCTTTTCTTGTAAAGAAAACGGAAAAAGTCTTAGTTTGAGGTCCTCATTCGTCATTTGGTTGATCCTAAGAGTCCCACAAATTTCCTCGAACTCTCTCACATGGTGGTA
The DNA here is from genome assembly GCA_023529315.1 of Papaver bracteatum. NCBI lineage: Eukaryota > Viridiplantae > Streptophyta > Magnoliopsida > Ranunculales > Papaveraceae > Papaver > Papaver bracteatum. The sequence goes on from JAJJWX010003522.1 coordinate 1,099,432, forward strand.
GGGATTTTCAGCTTCAACCCCTTTAAATTTAGGCAACATATTGAGGATACTCGCCTTTAGCTCAAATTTTCCAACAACAGCTGGTAAGACAATGCACGAGGACTGGGTTGTCCTCGCTGGGTACATGTGGTCCTTGAGAGTACGGGGTGGGATAAGTCCATCTCCCATTGTATCGGATTGTTCGGGACTGTCTGCTTCGGAACTATGTATTTCAACTAACTCTTCTTGAGTGATTCTAACTAGTCGGTGTGTGTGGTCTCTAAAGGACACAATCATAGCCTAGCTAGCACATCAAGCATGTTAACCATTCATCAGGAAGGGAAGTTCTAACCAAACACAAAGCAGGCTGACTCCACCAAAGCAAACCTATAGATTTCTAGCAAACAAAAAGCATGATGGCTCCACTTAGATTGTTTTCTAGACCAGCTTCTAATCCTTTGAAAGGGAATTCGTTACAATCTGAGCAAACCCCTCTGGAGTCAATCAGAGTTTAAGTAAATTGAATAGAGGAGAGGGAAGCTTCTAGAGCTTTGATACCCAAGGCCTCACCGTATTACAAGGTGGCGCAGTCACGCATTCAATTTACAGAAACCGTCATGAACTTCGAAGTATGCTTAAAGAGTAACCAATATTTTTCAAACGACTTTCCTACTAAGCTCGTTACCCTATAGGTCTCGTTCTATTCCAATTTTTAAAGCTTAGGTTCACGTAGGTATCGTTTTCCTAAGGCGGGCAAGAAGAGAACGGTGATGAAATCCGAATCCCTTATCTTGTATGGCCAGTTCTTGCCCTTTACTAGGAAAATAAAAGCAGCCGTATTCAAGTCCTCGACATATATGCAACCGAAGGAATACATTAACTCGCTAACAGGGGATTCGCGAGTGTTTCGACAAGCTTACCTCCCGTTCCAGACGGGGGATGAACCATTGTTGTCGACTCGGGCCACGACTCCTATGTCATGAACGAACCCGAGGGGCCGAGGTGATATTGTAATCACCGTCCTTCTCTGCAAACAATTTGATATTTAATACTACCCTTCCGTAGGGTTTAAAAAAAAATAAAAAAAAATAGAATGTCAAAGTCCAAAGTCCAAAAAAATTAAAGTGCAAAAGAAAAAGAAAATTACAAAAGTAGAGGAATCCTAATACAAACTAAAATAAAATAAAATAAACTCTCTTTTTTTTTTTTTTTAAATAAAAACTTCTTCCGCTTCCTTTCCTTCGCCTTTACAACAGCTACTCAGGCACCTGTTGAGCTCAAAATAGGTAGTTAGGGTTTCGAAGTTTGAAAGCAAAAGCAAAATAAATAAATAAAAAATCAATATTAATTTTAAAACTAACTGTGAATAGTTGCGTTGCTACAGTGATTTATGAATAGTTATGTTGCTACATTTCCAGGAGATGAATTATGAACAGTGCCAGGAGATAGAAACTTGAACTACACCGCAACCGAGTCCCCGGCAACGGCGCCAAAAACTTGGTAGGATCGGAAAGATACCTACTATTGTGTATACTGCAAGTGCACAGTGTCGACAAGCAACACAGGGAAAGCACAGGTCGAACCACAGAGACTTGGAGAGTGTAGAAGTTGATTCTAAATCGTTACTTAGAATTGATTCAGAGAGTAACCAAAAGGGGTTTGATTTTGTCGATACGACGAGATATTGGCAAAGACTTAAACAGAAAGTAATTTGAATTAAAGTAAGAAATTAAATCAAGGTGTAAATACTGAGAATATGGATACTAGGGTATCCAAATCCACCACTAACTTATGATATGCATTCAACTTGTAATATTATTCTTGCCCTCACAGCAGATTCAAGTCTACCGTATATCTAAGGTGTTTCTCCGATAGATAATTTAATCACAACTAAAGTATTTCTCCAAAGCATTAACTGTCTAATTAAAGCACAACTAATCTGAGGATCAATATTTGGTTAAGCATGAGTTGTAGCATAATCAACATAGAGATATTCTAACTACAATGGATACATGGCATACATTGTGAGAGCAAGATGTTGACAAACTTGGATTAAATTATATCTTTAAACAATTCTAAACTTTCAAGAACAAGATACAAGATATGAATACATACCAATGAGTTACGGCTTCATTTAAACCCTAGCAAATGAAATTAGAACATGAAGAACATTACAACAAAATTGAAATTTGATAAACTAACATGAACAAGCTATTCTTGGATGAATTTTCAACACAACAACCCTCTGTATTTATACACAAAAATTCTCTCACACTTGGGATCCGAATTTTACTGTAGCAACCACTCAACAATTAAACAAAACATGTTTTCTTAATTGATGGATAGAATGGAATACAATGGGGGTGAGGTGGATGTTTTGGAAAGAATCCAATGGGGGTGAGGTGGAAATGGATTTGGGTCTTGGGTTTTGGATCATGGGTTGTTTAATCCCATGAATTTGTAAACAGGTTGCCAATGATGCGCGAGCGGGTTGCAACGCTTCCAACTTTCTTCTCTTTTGTCTTCTCAATTCTTCCAAGCTTTATTTAGTACTTAAAAACACAAAATTAATTAATACAAATATTTATTCTTGAAGATGGTAAGAATGCAGAATTTGGGATATTATATGACTTTGAAGCGCGAAAGATGAGTTAAGTGCCAATGAAAAGGTGTATGAATATGCAATATTTGGCACTCATCACATTTCAGCTCTTGTATAATTTTTCAATTTCATCTTTTTCATTGAGTCAAAACATACTTTTGTAAAATTTTATTCAACAAATCATTCATACATCTCTTGTATTTCACAGTTTAGAAATTTTACCTTTTCTACTTACTATCTTCTGCTTCTTCTTTTTTGTTGCGCTTTGCTACATTTTCTCCATCTGCGAAATGCTCGCCATCTATTGGTTGCATCTTATATTGACTTCGTAGTATTCCTTGTTCTCGCAGTTCTACTGTATCAACCATCAACCTGTCACTTCTTTGCTTTTGTTTGATGTTATGTTTCCAGTTTCTGTTCTTCGCAGCCCTTTCCTCGCAAGATTCCATATCAATTTCATAGCATTTTTTTCCATCAATCCAATCTCCCTTTATGACTCCAACACCGCCGGGATGAGGAAATTTAATACACTGGTGGAAAGTTGACGCTACACCTAGAATCCCATGCAGCCAAGGTCATCCAATCAAGGTATTGTAAGGAGATTCAACATCGACAACACATAATAGAATTTTAGAAGATATCCCCTTTAGTGGAATTTGCATAGTAATTTCCCCTTTGGGCTTGTTGGCAGTACCGTTGAAACCATAGATCTTATAAGTCGATGGTATCAGATCCTCGTCTCTTCCTCCCATGGTTTTGTAAGTATGATAAAATAAGATATCCACTGACCTTCCAGTGTCAATTAAAACTCTGTTAATGGCCCAAGAATCTTTTGCTTCACTATCCTCATTTTCTTCATCTTCTTCTTCTATTTGTTTTGGATTTATTTCTAATCTTACTACTAGTGGATTGTCATGCATCTCGCCAGGCTCAGGTACTTCTTATGTAGTGAAAGAAATAGTTTACTTTTGCCACTCTTCTAATGGCGAAGCTTTCGCAATGTTCATTATCTCTCTTCCATCCGCATCTCTCGCGAAAACTCTGCTTAAAACATTATCGTGGAAATCTTCTATTGTTTTGTACGAATGTATAATGGAGTTACAAGATAGATTCTTCGCTTTTGCTCCAACTTCTATCACAAACGTTTCTCCTCCCTTTGTTGTATTCACTCTGCGAATTTCTGGGGCTGGGGTAGCTACTGAGACTGTGGATGTCCTATTAGAAAATGGTTTAATTTTCCCTGATCTATCATCTTTAAGATGATCATTTTTACATTCCTGCATTCATTTGTTGAGTGACCATGAAAATGATGATAGGAACAAAATTCAATACTTCGATTATTTGAGAGTGGCTCTTTTCCCATATTCCAAGGTACGTGTATGTCCTCCATCAAAATTATAGCCTCCCAAATTTTCTCTATGCTAGCATTTAGAGGTGGCATCTTAATTTCTTCCCATATTATCTTCTGACTTCCTTGCCCTCTATAATAATTTTGTCTCTGACCACCATAAGTCTCTTGCGGATGATCAAGTCTTTGAATCTTATTATTTCCACCTCGACTGAAAAATTTCTTTCCCTTTCAAAATATTCTTGATCTCTGCTTCCCATAGCTACTAACTTCTGTTGACCATTATCCATACTCTTTTCTTGTTTCACCTGCGAAGTGCTCGCTACTGTATTTATTAACCGGGGAAGTAAACTTGCGTTCGCTGCACTTGAGCTGGTATTCGCGATAGGGTATGATTTCATCTCATTTTGTTTCTCCTCCAAAGCAATGTATTATTCTTGCAATTCTCACAACTCTGTCATTGTGATGGTGTTCTTGATTCTGAAGATTTGGATGTATAACAGATTGGTTGCGAACATTGCATTAATGAATGATAAAATGAGATATCTCTCATCCACGCGGAATGCCATTTCGCTGCACATTGTTTTTCACCTTATGGTTAGATATTTTAAGATTTCACCAACTCTTTGCTTTAATCCAAATACATCTTCAATGCCAGGTCGCGAAGAATTATTACTTATACATGCTCCCAAAAATGTAATCTTCAAATGGTTGAAAAAAGTTATAGTATTCTTAGGTAAACCTTCGAACCATTTTAGCGCCTCGTCTGTTAAGCTGGATGCGAAATATTTGCACAATACAATATCATGGTTTTCCTACTGTAGCATACACCTAACATAAGCTTTGACATGTTGAATAGCACAAGTGGTTCCATCAAAGATACTGGTTAACGTTGGCAAGTTGCATTTTGGGGGTATTCCTCCTAATTGTACTTCTTGGGTGAATGGAGTTTTCGCAGCTTCTTCAATGGCCTCATCAAGTTGCCTTATGCCTACCTCTCTTCTGTTATTTAACATTCCCCCCATTTCTGCTAATTTTCTTAAGATTTGTTCATTCCCAGCTGAATTTTGCTCCATTGGCCTTTTCAATGCAGCTTCCCTTCTTCTGCGTTCATGTCTTTCTTGCCTTGCGAGATTTTGTGCTTCTTCTTCAGCATCTTCATTCTGCCTTCTCCGGCAATTTTCTTCTTCACCTCCTTCTTGAATTCGCAAATGATTATGTCTTCCATTTTCTCTTCTGCGATTTTCTTCATTTCTCATCATTTCTCTTCGTTGTCTTTCTATTCTCCTTTGTATTCTATCATATTCCTTATTGATATTACCATTGTTGCGATTACGTGCGCGTCTCCTTTCTTGATTATCATGATTATTTTGACATATTGCTTCTTGAAATTCTTGTTCTTCCACTTCTGATCTCAATCTTTCTCTTTCGCAAGCTAGACATTCTTGTTCAGCATAATGTATCTCAATTTCATCCTCAATTATTCGTCGGTTTCTTTGAATTTCTCGCTCATGTAGTATTCTCCTACCTTCTTCTCGATTTTCATCACCATCTTGGTTATTTCCACCCTCTTGATTTCTATTATCACGTCTACCATCCAAAGTTTCACTACGTGGAACATAGCGATCATTAATCATCTCTTCTTCTCCATGATGCTGCTCTTCATTTGGATTTTGCATTTCCTCTTGAATATTTTCACCAGCATTTCTCACAAGGGAATTTCGCCTTGCTTCTTCTCTAAATGACCTTGAACTTGATCTTGCAGTACTTCTTGATCTCCTATTTTGTAATCTCAAATTCTCCATTCTTAACTCGTAATTTTGTCTTGTTAAGTTCGCGCGTTCTTCCGCCTCTAATCTCCTTTCCTCTTGTATTCTCTTTGTATTAAAGTCTCTACTTCTTTATTTTCATCATCTCCATGAATTAATCCTCCAACCGCTTCTTGATCTCTTCCCTCTCGCATTCCATTTCTCAATTGTCGATTTTCTTCTTCTTCCATTGAATCTGATCGCCAAGTATGCACGCTCACTCTGTCATAATCCACTGCCCTATCTTGTATCGGTGTTTGCTGATTTGGTTGTTGAACTTGATTTTCCCCATTATTCCTTTTTCTGTTTCTCATTGTTCTCAACCTTGAAGATTCTCCTATTTCATTTGTCTCTTCTCCAGCAATTCTTCTGCTCCTCCTTACGGTTGTTGGTTGTTCTGATGTATTTCTTCTTCTATCCACTCCTTTAATTTTGATGTATTACTGTAAATCAGGTAAAAATCTTCTCCAATTTCTTCAAATTTTTTACAAATCACAACTTCAATCTTTGCTTAGAAACATCCCTGCTTCTGGCGCCAAAAATGTAGTTGCAGGAATTCCTACACTACACCCCTCACGAGAATTCATAATAATCAACAATACTTGAAGATTAAGAACAACACTTTTATTGATTAATTCTCAGAAATATTACAAGAAATAGAAGAAATCAAGAATACAACCGCTCTCTTAAACTTTCTCTCTCCTCAACACTCTCCAATTGATATCTCTCTCTCTCTCTGAATCTATTAGTTCTCTTTATATAGGGTAGTTACATAGTGGTTGACAGCTAAGTTATCCTTTAATTTCGGATCTGACTCGCAATATTCTCACAGCAGTTGTAATATCTATTTTTGCAGATACTATAGTCTTCGCAGGATCGTCATGCTTTTATCGTGTTTCAGCTACCGTCATCCGTTACGTCATTCTTTGAGTCATTCTACGATGCTCGCAGTGTGTTGTTGAAGAATTCGCAGAAAGGTTGTTTATAAATTTTGCAAGAGCGTTACTGTGGCGATATTCTGATCCTACAAAAGTAAATCACACAAACGATAATTCCTATTTACTTGATAAACAATTGGTTAAGTCCGAACCTTTGTATCAAGTAAACATACTTCGTTGTTGTATTATCTCGATCTCGTATCCATAAACGATCACACGAAGTGTGAACCAATTTTTTGTATTGTCTCGACTCAGTCCAGAGACAATCACTTTCGGAGAAAGGACTTATAGGAAGGAAAAGTTTTATCTTGAGGTATATTTGGGTACCCACGCCTTTTCAATTGGTATCAGAGCATGGAAACACGAAAATATCTAACAATCGGTATTTGGTGCGATCCATCCTATAAGAAATGAATCTATTGAGTGATTCAGTTAACGTACCGCCAAGATTTAATGGGACTAAATACCCGATGTGGAAATCTGCTATGAAATCCTTTCTTCAATCCCGAGATTTCAATACTTGGTTATTAATCGAAGACGAATATCAACAACCGATGAATTATTTGGAGACAGAGCTTAACCGCTTAGCGGACTACACTCACGAAGAAAGGATTCGTGCAATGCAGAATTATGATGGTTTGAACGCCATCATACATGAAGTTAGCCATGAGATTTTACATCATGTGCTGGCTTGCAGAACTTCTAAAGAAGCATGGGATATTCTTGAGACTGTATTCGAAGGACATGATTTGAATAGGAAGCTAGACTTATTTCACTTTCATCTAAAGGGGAACATCTCAAGATGGATGATAATGATACCTTCGAGGAATTTAACTATAAACTTTCTGATATTGTTAATGCATCTTTTTTATTTGGAAAGATCATACCTGAAAAAGAAATAATATGCAAAATTCTCATATCGTTACCATCCAGATATAAGTCTAATAAACATGTTATAATAGAAGGAAACGATCTTTCTATACTTTCTCGAAGCTCTCTTGTAGGAAAGTTAAAGATCTTTGATAAAGAAATTATGCTGACGAATGAAACTGAGAAATATTGCCAAAAGGACAAGAATCCTGTTGAAAAGGAGCTTGACTCAACTATTGTGCTTCTAGCACAACGAATTAAGAACATCTTATCTATTGATAAACATTGTAATTGCAGGAATTCCCACAACACACCCCTTGTAATATCTTGATAATAATTTCTTGATCTAAACTCATTTGTATGAAAAATAATTAATTGAAATACTAAAATTGTAAATAGACACACAGATTTTTACATGGTTCGATCAATTTGATCTACATCCATGATTTTTCACTATGGTTATTTAAATTTACATTTGATTTACATTGATAATCTCCATTAATGGAGTTCTAGATCTAGTTTTGGGGAAGAAGATGATAAAGAAAAATACATTCTCTCTCTAAAAATATCTCTCTGCAGAATATCTCTCTCTCTCTTACCAAAAATTGTGTCCCCCATTTTCTCTCTCCTACTCTTCTCTATATATATGTGTTTACATAGTGGATGACAGCTCATATACAACTCATACTTCCCCTATTTTAGGATCCTTTACTACACTTTCGCAAACTCTCTCCATAATCTCGCAGGATCTTTCCCTCTTGCTACATTCTTGCGAGCTGCCGCCTTATTCTTGCGAGCAATAATAAAATCTTCACATCTTCCTTGTGTTTTATGTTGTCGTTGTTTATTACGTCATTTTTGTAATCAATATGCGACACTCGCAATGTGTCATTTATGAAAAATTCACAAGTATGTCCTTGCTGCGATATTATGATCTTATATTTTGCCTCTTTTTTCTTGAATATTGCTTGAAAAGCAATCTTTAAGAAAAAATCTATTGTTGTAGTAGTCTTTGATCTTTGCTGATGAAGGAATGAGCGAAATAATATTGGACTTGAAAAGTACGTACGTGCCTCTATTCTTTTGTGAAGTTCCGGTTTGAAGTATGCAAAGTATGAAGTATCCTTGAAGAAATATAGGAAGTACTCAATCCTCAAAAAATAAGAAGTATCTTTTCTTGAATGAAAGTCATAAGTATTGCATCTACTCATGCGAAATTATTATTTCATTTTTGGTGAAAATTCTTGTCCATTTTGGAAATGATTCTTGCCGAGAAGATAAAGAACATAAAATGTCTTCTTGGTAATCCATAGTTGCCTTTGTTCTTTACCTATGAAGGTAGAATCCTTGAGAAAATGTTAAATGAACGAATTGTTTCTTTATTCTTATCTTGCCTCTGCCTCATGCGATAATCTCTTTAAGAAAATAATCACATTCTACGAAATAATCACATCTCCTGCGAGATTGTGAATGTGTCTGCGAGATTCTGAATGAGTCTGCGAGTTTATGAATAACCTTGCAAAATTATGAATAGTGCTCCTGAAATAGTGCTGCGAAATTATGAATAGTGCTGCGAAATTGTAAATAATCCTTCTGAGAGACTTTGAATAATACTTCTGAGAAATTCTGAATAGTATTTATGAGAGATTCTAAATAGTACTTGCTATCTCTCTTGCGATGAACAAATCTTTCCTGCATTCTTAAAAGAAAATAGTTAATGTTTGATCGCAGGACGTTCTTCCATTTACATGAAAAAACCCATTGATCTTGCCTTATCCTTGTTTTGTCAATTTCTCTGCGACAATATGACAGGCCTAAGTTTTCTTGCGAATACAAAGCCCCATGGCATTGCCGTCTTGCGATGAAATCGCATGACGTCTTTACACTTTCATGTCAAAACCCATTGATCTCTCTGTTTCTTTTGGTTTTTTGCCTCTGTATAATATTTGTCACGCGACAATATGATAGGCCTAAATGTTCTTGCGAACGTAAAGCCCCATGACATTGTCGTCTGAAGACACTTATCATCTCCCTAATGGAGGGTGCATCCCTTATCTCCCTCTGTTTGCCCCTTCAAGGAGGGCACATCGTCCATACAAGACTAGCTCCTCCCATCTGGTCTTAACAACAACCAGTTGTTTTCGCAGCCTCTTATCCTTTATGCCTATATGGCTTATAGTTACGAGACTACACCCTAAGTGGGGTTTTATTCGGGCCAAGTGCATCATAGCAAAGACTTACCAAGAATGGACAGGGTAGGTTCGTCCGTCCCGGGCACTCTTGGCTCAATTGTGTACCTCGGCGCCTTAGTCATACTCTGCACCTCTTAGAAGAGACCCTCGGTCGTCCAACCAGGGTATAACCTTATATAGTTGGAAATCTAAAGTAATTCTCCTGGATAGGTATCTCAAAGAGATGGACCCCAGCTCTCCATGACTCAGGTTCCAACAGCGGTATAACCTTATCCCTGAGCCATGCACACAGATACCCCCTTGTATGACGTACTTTAGGTCTTACATTTGCCTCTTGCGAAATTGTATTCGCGAACTAGGGTGTACGCCATAAATATTCGTCCCATTCTAATGTCTCTGCAAAATTTTATTCGTGTTTCTTTATTTTTTCATTTATTCTTTCATTTCTGTCATTTCTTTCATTTGTTTGCGAGATATCTCTGCGAAATAATTACCAACTCTTTTATTTGAAAAATAACCAAAGTCCTTGCGAAGTAATGAAATATCAAATTCATGCCTCTGACCAACTTGGCGAATTCTCTTGTGTAAAGTAAATGCATCGTGCCGAAACTTGACTTCATTTTCTCGCTAGCCAATTCCTTGTGTGAAATAGCTTGGTTTGCTTTAGTGTACCTAGAAGAAATTCTTGTGTGAAAATATCTCTTGAAGTGTACAAATGCTTATTTTATCGTTACCGCCACTATAATAATATTTCTCTTTGTCCTTTCTTGTGCAGGTGATATCCCATTATTAGTTATTTATTTTTTCTCCCTTCTGATTGGTAATCTTCATGTTTATTTGCTGACGGCATTTGCTCGATATTCCCATTGTTGGTGATTTTTCATTTGGTATTAGTAACTTGCTGTAGTGGTTCACGGAAAATGTATTCCTTCGCATCTGTACCATGAAACTTTGTCTTTTGCTGTAAAATGAAACTTTCTCATGATCGCTATGAATCTTTACCATTAAGAGGATTTCGTCCGATGGACCGTAGATCATTGCGTGAAACTTTCTCGCTGGCTGTGCTGTTGTGCAAGTACTAAATTTTCTAGTTTTTGCTGAATTAATGTGCCGTTGACAATTTGTATATATCATTTCTGCGCTGATGTTTTACTAGCTTTGTTTTTTTGCGAAGAAGATGCTTGAATTGTCTGCGAGAAGAGTTGTTGTGAGAAAAACTAATTTTGCGAAACTTTAGATGCTTGATTAAATTTTTAGATTACAAAATTTGGGAAAACTAATTTAGAAATGAGAGGATGAGAATGCTTCCCTATTAAGTGTGTTTCTCATTTCCCTTGAACCTTTGTTGATTTGGAAGAGATTTTTGCTGCTCGCTGCTCTTATGGTCGTCATGGGTTGCGTCACTGGAGATGATGAACTGTGTCTGATTTTGTATGGATCTTTCAAGTAATTCAAGTACATCCCCTTCTAGTTGTATTATCGGCAGTGGGTGGTATTCTAGCTGCTGAAGTTAATGATGAAGTTGGTTCTCCAAGTATTATCACTGAGTATAACTGGCGAAGTACTATTCTGCGAGTTAGTGTCCCCATGATTCATGGAGTCAAGGAAGGCAGGTTATCTAATCCCTTTCTGTTGGCGGTGTAATATCTTAATGTCAAATGCTTAATGTCTGCGAAATGCAATTAAGGATTTCACTGGACTTTGAATTTGGTTTGTTGCTCTCTGTATAACTAAACTACAAAAAGAATCAATTGCTGACTATATTTTGTTCAATAGCTTGTTTTCTTCGCTGGTGGTACTAATTGTTGTTCGCTAACTGATGATGAACAGACCAAAGTAGTCCAAATTGTTCCTCGGTCCTACTCTGTTGGGGAGCTTGGAGCGAGGAGCAACAAGTTCGGACTTGGAAATCGCCACAACTCGGTATAATACTCGGAATCTATTACTAATAACTTATATATATTGCTGCTCATTAGTCATGATTTTTACCTAATTAAAATGAAAAATATTTATACCATTGTGTAATTAAGTGTGTAATACTGTTAGATTAAACATATTTATCACGTATTTAGAGGTTTTTAAATTTTATAACTCTCATCCGAGGGGTTACAAAAAATTTCTTTTATAATTTTAGTGCATGCAAGGCCAACTCGGAAAAATCGTTAAAACGTTTTGTTCAAAAGTAGGTCTAAATCGGCGGCTTAATTGCTAAAAATTAGGAATGGCTTGGAATTGGAAATCGCCTCGGTCATATAGCCTGTAGCGATTACTCGGCGAGTAATCGGCCTTGGAGAGTGATTTTGACTACACTGGAACAGACTTTGATTGACGTTGCTTTAGCTTCGCTTGAATTGTTGTTGTTGCCTTTGAACTCCAATCTATCTATTTCATCGCAGAAGCTATTCCACTAAACGGGTTTGTGAAATGGGTTTTATGGATTGTAAACCTGTAATGTAGAGAGCTTTTTCCCTGCGTAAAAATGATCATTAGAGAAAAATGAATAAGACATGAATTCTCCCTTCCTTTTCCCTTGGATATTCCTGCGAAAGAAAATTTGGCTTCATTACACTTGAATTCCAGCTGCCGTGAAGTTGTTTCTATCCAAAGATATCAAAGTTCATTTATTCTTCTTTCATGAACTTTATATAGAATCCCCTCATTTGCTTTCTTCACTATCTTTTCTAATTATGCTTCTGCGAAGCTTGTTTGTCATTTATCTTTCTTTGCTGCGATAATTGCACTTGCTCCAGCTGTAAAGATTTCTCTTCGAAATTATCAAACTTTGCTCTACGGAGTTTACTGTTCTTCCCTTGCAGTTCGCAGAAGATTTCAAGCGTGTACTCCTTGAGTTTTGAGAGTCCTAGTTCTTTTCGTAATGAATGTTTTGCAATTGATATTTGTAGCTACTGCGAGACAATATAAAACTTAAGCTTTAAAAGTCATCACACAAATGGCTTCCTAGCTGATTCTATTTCCTGCTACATCAAGCTTTCCTCAATCGGCTAAAAGTACAATGCACTGTTCGTTTATCCTAATTTTGTGTATGTTCTGTTGGACTTGAATTCATCCTTTGTATATTGGTCTGGCTCGAGTTTATATTTGCTGGAATGTTGATGATTCGACCTTGTGTTTGTGGGCTTGTGGTGATTTTCTCTCGAAATCAACACTGCTAATGTCCTTTTTTCCTCTGCGATGAGTTGGATGTTGCCTTATTGTCACGGGTTGATGTGTTGGATTGTTGGGAATGCTTTATTCGCACATTTCCTTCTCTTCATTGTAACTAATAATTTCGCAGCTATGCTTTTGCCATTCTTCTCTCTTTCCTCTTCGCAAAAATTAATGATGTATTACGCAGTACTTGATTGATAGCAATGTTCCCATTCAACCATTTGTAGACTAGTTGTTACAGCTGTCCCACCATTTATTTGCTTTGTCTCTCATTTGATGTTCGTGAGTGCTCCTCCCTTTGTCTCATTTCTGAAAGCTTTGCTTCATTAATTTTTATGTCAAATATTTGTGGCTCTATTTGGTCGCTTTAATCTATTTCTTCTTCCATATTCCCATGATGTTTATACAAAATTATTCATTTAGCTCTTTGCATCATCTGTTTATTAATAGTGCTGCTAATGAATTTACATTTTCCTTCAACAATGATCTCCTTCTAACATCTCTTTGAGTCTTTTTCTTCTCCACGTTGTTGGCTGTGTAGTTTCTTCTTTCGTATATTCGCAGAACTTCCTCGCAGGTTGGCTTAATAATTTTTCTTTTTCACCTTCCTTGTTTCTAACTGGTGTGACATGCTAACCTCACAAACTACGGGTTACTTCGCAAAATGGACCTTTGTCTTCGCGGGTACTGCGAAATTTTGACTGTAGTTGTTGCTTTCTTCACCATATTCTCTTCTTCACAGAAATTTTTCTTTTGTGTAGTATTCCTTAGCCTTTGCCTCAGGTTTGAGAAACTCATATTGCAAAGACGATGATTAGATAAGAATACTGCTTTTCTTTGTTTATTTTGAGGAGGTTGTTGGTCAGGTTAACTGTCTTTCTCGCTTTGATTGTGTTGCTCGCAGCTTCGTTGGTTGCGTTTCAGGAGTTGGTGATGAAGTTTGTTGCGAACTGATGTTGTCAAGCTGATATTGTTGAAGCTTTGCTCATCCGTGACTTTTGGACTCCTGTCATTTACTTCCATTGGGTGGAGTTATTCGCTGATGGTTTATGACTTCATTTTCCCTTTCTTCTTATTCTGTAGTACCAGAATATCTCCACAACGATATTCTCATGATAAGAACAACGCTTTCACGAGAAGGTCAAATATTCTTATAAGTATAAATGACATTATTCACGAGAGTGTCGTGAGGATTCTTCAGCAGCATTTGGCGAGCGTCACGGGGAAGCATCATAATAGCTGACGATTGAAGAGACATGTTATGAGAGTGTTGTTTCACGAGGATTACAAAAGTTGGCGAAGATTAATATTGCAAATACCACGATGAGATCGCAGAATATATCCGAAAGAAGGGGAAAACTTATTGTCACCCACTATGTAATTTCCTATATAAAGGGTTCAAGTAAGTCCAGATGAGGATGATGTATTTTTTAGAGTTGAGAAAATCTTGAGGAGAGAGAAACTCGAGAAAAGAAAGTTGTAATTCGAGTTTGAATATTTTCTGTAAACATTTCTGAGATCTAAATAATAAAAGTGTCGTTTAATTCTTTAATCTTCAACTAGTTTCACTTAGATTTTTATAGGATCTTAATAGGGGTGTAGTTTGGGAAATCCTGCTACTACATTTTGGCTCCGACTAAGGGGAATCAAGATCCAAAATCTCTAATTACAATTTGGAGATTTAGATAAATTGAAGAAATAGCTGGAATAAGGAGAAGAAATACATCAGAACCACCAACAATAGTGAGAATAAGTAAAAGACTTGCAGGTGAAGAAACAAGTGTATTAGGAGAATCTTCAAGGATGAGAACTAGGAGGAATAGAACAAGGAATGAAAGGGAAAATTCAATTCAACAACCAAACCAATCAACATCGGTACAAAATGGAAGAGTGGATTATGATAGAGTAAGCGTGCATACATGGAGATCAGATTCAATGAGAGAAGAAACAAATCGACAATTAAGAGAAGAAAATGGAGTAGGAAGAAATCAGGAGGTAGAAGAAGGGTCGATTCATCAAGATGAAGATGAAACAGCAGAGGAATTAGGGCAAAGAATACAAGAAGAAAGAAGGTTAGAGGTGGTGGAACGTGCAAATTTAACAAGACAAAATCATGAGTTGAGAATGGAGAACTTAAGGTTACAAAGAAGAAGATCAATAAGTACAACTAGGTCAAGTTCAAGGTCACTTAGAGAAATACCAAGGCGAAATTCCCTCATAAGAAATGATGGAGAAAATGTACAAGAAAAAACGCAAAATCCAAATAGAGGGCAATGCCAGGGAGAAAAGAGAGTAAATAATGATTATAACAATCCTCAGTGGGGAAACTTTAAATGGAAGACGAAATATTGAAAATCAAAGAAATGAAGATAATCAAGATGGTGAAGAAAATCACGAAGAAGGTAGAAGAATATTACATGGACGCGAGCACGTCAGAAATCAAAGAATTATTGAGAATGAAATAGAGAGACATTATGTTGAACATGCACGTCTAGCTTGCGAGAGAGAAAGACTGAGGGCAGAAATGGAAGAACAGGAGTTTCAAGAGGCAATAAGGCAAAACAATCATGATAATCGAGAAAGAAGACGTACACAAAATCGTGAAAATGGCAATATTCGGGAAGAATATGTGAGAATACTGAGAGAAGGATAGAAAGACAACAAAGAGAATTGGTGAGAAATGAAGAAGTTGGTGGAGAAGAAATTAGAGACAAAATCAACTGCGAATTTTAGATAGAAATGAAGAGGAAAATCGCAGGAGAAGAGAAAGTGCGTTAAAAAGGCCAATAGATCAAATCCCAACTGCAAATGAGCAAATTTTGAGGGAATTAGCAGAAATGAGAGGGATGATAAATAATAGAAGAGAAGGTGGAAGAAAGCAACTTGATGAAGCAATCGAAGAAGCATCTAGAACTCCCTTCACACAGGAAGTACAACTAAGAGGAATTCCTCCAAAATGCAATTTTCCAGAATTAAACAGTATTTTCGATGGGACTACTTGTGCTATTCAACATGTTAAAGCTTATGTTAGGTGTATGCTGCTGTGGGAGAATCATGATGCTGTTTTATGCAAGTACTTTGCATCCAGTTTGACTGGAGAGGCGCTAAAATGGTTTGAGGGATTTCCGAAAAATACTATTACTTCTTTTGATCACTTACAAGCTACATTTTTGGGTGCATACATAAGCAACAACTCTTCACGACCAGGTATCGAAGATGTGTTTGGATTAAAACAGAGAATTGGCGAGAGTTTAAAACATCTAACCATAAGATGGAAGACAATGTGCAGTGAGATGGCGGGAAGAGTAGATGAGAGATATCTTATTTTATCCTTCATTAATGCAATGTTTGCGACCAATTTGCTCTACATACAAATTTTCAGAATCAAAAACACCATCACAATGACTGAACTAAGAGAACTACAAGAAGAGTACATTGCTTTGGAAGAAAAACAAAACGAAATGGAGTCATACCCAATTGAAAACACCAGTTCTGTAGTGGCTAATGGAAGTTTGCTTCTCAAAATGATTAATAACGTGGCGAGCACCTCGCAAGTTCAAGCAGAGAAAGTGGCGAATAATGACAAACAAAAGCTAGTGGCTATGGGAAGTCGTGATCAAGAAGAAATTGAAAGAGAGAAGAATTATTACAATCGTGGAGGAAATAGTCAAATCCAAAGGCTTGACCAACCCCAAGAAACTTATGGTGGACAAAAGCAAAATAATTTCAGAAATCAGGGGAGCATGAGAACCATATGGGAGGAGATTAAGATGCCACCCTTGAATGTCAGTGTAGAAAAAATCTGGGAAGCTATCATTTTAATGGAAAATATACCCTCGCCATGGAACATGGGGAAGGAACCACATCCTAACACTCGTAATCAAGAATTCTGTCCTTATCATCATTTTCATGGGCATTCGATAAATAATTGCATAAATGTAAAAAGAATAATCTTAAGAATGATCGATCGGGGGAAGCTAAATCATTTTCTAAAAGGGCATCAACAATCGCAACAATTGCCACCACCACCAGACGATCGCAGAATGACTAATGTAAAAGGAGCAGAAACTTTTGTTATAGAGGTTGGAACTAAAGCAAAGAATTTATTTTGTAATTCTATTGTGCATTCTTTCAGAACCATCGAAGATTTCCACGATAATGTCTTAAGTAGAGTCTTTTCCAGAGATATGGATGGAAAAGAAATAATGAATATAGCGAGAATCTCGCCATTAGAAGAGTGGCGAAACAAATCCTTTCTTTACAAGACAAGAAATACCAGAGCTCAAGCGAGATTCATGATAACCCATTGGTGGTAAGGTTGGAAATAAAACCAGAACAAGCAGAAGAAGAAGAAGAAGGTAAAGAAAACAATAACGAAATGGAAGAGTCTTGGGCCATTGATAGAATCCTAATTGATACTTGGCAGTTAAGTACATATCCTGTTCTACCACACCTACAGAACCATGGGTGGGAAAGATGAAGATTTGATACCATCGACATACAGAATCTATGGTTTTAATGGAACTGCCAACAAGCCTAAATGGGAGATCACAATGAGAATTCCGTTAAGAGGAATGACTTCCAAGATTTTATTCTGTGTTGTAGATATTGAATCACCATATAACGCCTTGATTGGTCGACCTTGGTTACACGGGATATTGGGTGTTGCATCTACCTTTCATCAGTGCATTAAATTCCCTCATCCAAATGGTGTTGGAGTAATTAAAGGAGATTGGGGAGAAAGTAAGAAATGTTATGAGATAGATATCAAGTCTTGTGAAGAAAGAGCAGGGAAGAACAACAATTGGAAATATAGAATTAAGCAACAACAGAGAAGTGACAAATTAATGGTTGATTCAATAGAAAAGCATGAAGAAGTAACTAACGAGTCCCTCGCAGATATCAAGCAAATATTAAAACGCAGCAAAGGTACAGGTATAAAAAGCATAAAACAAAGAAATGACAAGCAACTTGCGGGAAAACACTAAGTAAAAGAACAGATGATAAGGAAGATGAGAAGAATGAAGTGATAGAAAGATGAAATATGACGAGCAGATCGCTAGAAGTGGAAAGGTAAAGTTTTTTTTTCTATTTGAGTGAAGAAAATGAAATTGAAAAGTTAAAAGAAATTATTGAGATTTGAAACTCGCAAGAAATTTTAAGAAACGCGAAAATAATTTCGCAGAGATTAAGAGAATGGGACAAACCTTTATGGCGTGCACCTTAGTTCGCGAATACAATTTCGTAAGAGGAAAATGTAAGACCTACAAGCACGTCATAAAGGGGGTATCTCTTTATATGATTCAGGGATAAGGTTATACCTCTACTGGAACCTGAGTCATACAGATGTAGGGGTTAAAGAAAACCTATTCGGGAGAGAGATCTTGGATTTCCAGCTTTATAAGGTTA
Source organism: Papaver bracteatum (assembly GCA_023529315.1). Lineage (NCBI taxonomy): Eukaryota > Viridiplantae > Streptophyta > Magnoliopsida > Ranunculales > Papaveraceae > Papaver > Papaver bracteatum. The sequence continues at coordinate 1,117,746 of JAJJWX010003522.1, forward strand.
TACCCTGGTTGGACGACTGAGAGTCTCTTCCAAGAAGTGCAGAGTATGATCAAGGCGCCGAGGTACACGGTTTAGCCAAGGATGCCCGGGACGGACGAACCTACCCTGGCCATCTTTGGTAAGTCTTGGCTACAATTCACTTGGCCTGAAGAAAATCCCACCTAGGGTGCAGTCTTGTAACTATAAGCCATATAGGCATAAAGGACAAGAGGCTACGAAAACAACTGGTTGTTGGTAAATCTGGATGGGAGGAGCTAGTCTTGTATGGCCGATGTGCCCTCCTTGAAGGGGCAACCAGGGGGAAGATAATGGCGGCACCCTCCATTAGGGAGCTGATAAGTGTCTTAAGACGGCAATGTCATGGGGATCTAAGATCGCAAGATCATTTAGGCCTGTCATATTGTCGCGTAAATTATACAGAGGCAAAAATCCATAAGAGAAAAAAGTTAAGATGAGGTCAAGGGGTTTTTACATGCAAATGTGAAGACGTCCTGCGATTTCATCGCAAGACGGCAATGTCACGAGGCTTTGTTTTCGCGAGAAAACTTAGGCTCATCATATTGTCGCAATTCAATAAATAAATGCAGATAAGACAAGATCAATGGGTCAATACATGAAAATGTAAAGACGTCCTGCGATCTTGTCGAGGAGAGAATACTATGGCAAAGTAAGACCTTTAAGTAGGAAGGCATGATAAGACCATAAGATCGCAAAATATCAAGGTTTGCGACAATATCGCAGAAATTATGAAATTCGCTAAAATATTCGTTTATTAACTTTCTCATATTGCAGATGAATAATAGAGGCAAGTATGGGAATGAATAGAATGATAAAGATTATTATTCATCACCATATGAGAAATTTATATGGATATTAAACCGCAGATAATTAGTAGATGCAAACTATATTGACCAAGTTATATTTGCAAAAAATAGGATGTTCTTTCATTCATACAGATAAAGGGGCAAAGAAATTTACACATTAAATTGAAGAAAGTTGCAGCAAATTGAAGAAACTCGCGATTTATTACATAAAAGAAAGAAGTCAGACAGATACATTGTTTCATTTATCAACATTGTTATCTTTATCATATTCTTCTTTTTCACCGAATTTCTCTTCTTCATTATCTTTGATGGGTTCTTCATCATCGCCAGAATTTGTTTCTTCGTCATTATTCTCTTCTTCACTTTCGTAAAAATCTTCATCAGAATTAGAGACACCAAGATCTGGAATTATTGATGGTATTGCCTTTGCAAGATCAGGATACAAAGAATGAGGAATTCCATGGTCGTCACAAACCTGCTTAGTGGTATCATTACGAGTGATGAGGAGGGTTCTATTAAAATTTGCAGAAATAATCTCAAATTGAGCTTTCAATCGCGAGTATTTATCGTTTAATAGCAGTAAGATCGTTCGCGAGTTGGTGATTAATATCTTCTAGTTCTCTCATCCTTACACGGCATCTATCTTCAGAATCTGCGAGAATAAGGCACCGTTAAGATGGAAGTTATAAGAAAGAATAATAAAAAGCAAAAGGTTAATAGAATAGAGTGGTTAACAACCTTCTTTCTCAGAAATCAAGTCCCTAATTAAGGCCGATTGATCAGCATGAAGACTAGCATCTATACCTAAATTATTCCTAGAATTATCAAGAACCTGTGCTTCCCAAGAAAACTCATCATTGCTTGTAATAAGAAGGCGAGAACGAACTTGAGTTTCTCTTGCAAGAAGATCTTTATTTTCGCAGAAGAGTTTATCTCTTTCCATTTAAACTTCGAGAAGAATTTTATGGAAATCTGCTAGAGTTTCGCTGCCATTTCTAATTGCTTGATCTTTCTCATCAACAAGATCACTATTTCTACTTCTTAATCCATTGATCACTTCTTTTGATTCATGATAAAGACGCTTAAATTTATTAGATAATCCTAAAGTGTGTCTGTGTTCAATGGTCAGGAGATTAAACTTAAATTTAAGTTCCTCTATAGAGAGGGATTTAATTTGTTCGTCAGCAAAATTACTTAAGGAGTTATTAAGGCGAGTAAGAAGAGTATTATCATCTACAGGTTCGGGAAAGGTTTGAAGGAACGTAGCCTCGTTAGTTAGACCATAAACATCTGCAAAAATGATTTCTTGGATAAGCTATATAAAAGAAAAATAAAAAATCTAAAAGAAAGAAAAAGTAAATCATACCATAAAGTTGTTTGTTGGCATTGTTAAGATCCAAAATCTTCTGTTTATCAACTGAAGCTTCAGTTTCCAACAGTTTATTTTTCTCGCGAAGCTCAGAAATTTCAGCCTCTACTTTCTCTTTATCTTGGCGAAGGTTAACAACCTTTTTCTTGAATGAAGCACATTTATTATCTAAATCAGTAGCAGCAAAAGAAGCTCTCCCAACCTGCAACAGAGTATTATAAGTACAAAAAATTTGACGAGAGAAATTTGGCGAATTAAGAAACAATTAAGAAAACATACCAGAATACCAAGTGCATTTAAGAAGCTTGGAGTTAGAGTTCCAGAAATTCCACGAAGAGAATTATTATCAGATAAGATTGGAGCATTGCACACTTTGACGAGCGCTTGAGCTAGCCCATTAAGAGTCTCATCACCATACTCATTCGCAGTTCCATGAGAATAATCGCCAAAAAGCATGGACAATTGGGCCATGGAAGAATCAGAGGGAGAAGAATTTTTCACAGAGGGAACTTCTCTAATATCGTCGAATTCTTCGATAAATTCATCATTAGATTTATGTTGAGAAGAAGAATGCTGAGTTTTATTCTTCTTCAAAGGAGGCTCGCTGGATTCCTTATCACGAGGGGTAGAGCATCTTCCTTCACTTGAAACAATAGATTTCCCTTTACGATTAGTTGAAGGTTTCTCCTTAGGTTTTGGCTCTAAAGGTGGTAATTCTTCAATTACCTACAAACACAGAGATAAAGATAAGAAATAGGGGCAACAATATATTGTTAATTAATAAAGGAATATTTCTTACTTCATCTGTGAAAGATCTAAGAGCTAGAAGAGTGTTGGGTTTCCTATATTTCTGGTAATTAAGCTTCATTTTGGCAACCTACAAGATAATGGAAAAGTTAGCGAGAGTGTGAAGGAAAAAATAATAATAACATAAGAAGATGAGAGAATATACATCGGAAAACCTATCAGGCCAGTTGAAAGTCCATGGTTCATAGTGAGAGAGATTCGCAGGAAGTTGGAGAGAACCGGATATATAAGGACCTTTAAGGCATAAGGGAAAATAAACCACTTATCGTCATTAGAATGACGAGGGCCATCATTTGTATTGGTATGAAAATCAATATCTTGCATAAGAGCATCTTCACCAGTGACCTTCTTTTTATGCAAACGGACACGCCAACAGGTACTATCCCTTACCATGGGGAGTAACTGGTAATTTCAAAAGAAGTTATCTACAGTATACTTTGCAGGGATAATCGGAATATGTTTATATTTAATACTTTTATGTTCTTCGGAATATTTGGATCCTTTGCCAGCACCACGAGAGGCATATTACAGTAATAATCTAATACAATCCCCGCCAAGTTGATACACCGCTCGTGAAAATCTCTTATCATAAATTATTTGGTAAAAGAGTGGAAGTTCAGGGTTGTAGAGAGGAAGTGGAAGACCAGCTTCAAGTTGGCCTAACGAAACTATAATTTTTTCACGAGAACACTGGAAGTTAGAAAATAATTCAAGAGAAAGAACAGATTTGGGACTTTGATCTGGGATTAAAGATAAGTCAAATCCTTGATTTTTAAGTTTTTCTTGCATCAAATTGAAAGCAATAAGATTTTTAGCACCAGCAGCAACCATTTTGAGAGAATGGAAATGAAAGGAAATTGAAAAAATGACGAAAGATAGTAGATGCGCGATTTGCGGGAAAGCAATGAAATTTGCAGAGAAGAAGAATGAAAGAGAATGAGAAGAAAGAAAAAGAGAAGAATGAGAGAAGGTATTTATAGCAGAAGAAGTTTCTCGAGAAAATAAATATAGTTAATACAATGAAAGGACGTGAATGGTCAAATTACAGCGGTTTAAGATTACGTGTCGAAAAATATATGGATGATAAAATTATATGAAGACAGCTGGTGAAAGGTTTAGAAACGTGTCAGAATAAAGATGGAGGTGAATAGATAGGAGATTACGGAAATTTATTCTCACGATCTTTTCTTCTTCGCAGAAAAGATGTGATAAGAGGCAAGATGTAGTACCAGAATATCGCCACAACGATATTCTCATGATAAGAACAACGCTTTCACGAGAAGGTCAAATATTCTTATAAGTATAAATGACATTATTCACGAGAGTGTCGTGAGGATTCTTCAGCGACATTTGGCGAGCGTCACGGGGAAGCATCATAATAGCTGACGATTGAAGAGACATGTTATGAGAGTGTTGTTTCACGAGGATTACAAAAGTTGGCGAAGATTAATATTGCAAATACCACGATGAGATCGCAGAATATATCCGAAAGAAGGGGAAAACTTAGATGTCACCCACTATGTAATTTCCTATATAAAGGGTTCAAGTAAGTCCAGATGAGGATGATGTATTTTTTAGAGTTGAGAAAATCTTGAGGAGAGAGAAACTCCAGAAAAGAAAGTTGTAATTCTGAGTTTGAATATTTTCTGTAGACATTTCTGAGATCTAAATAATAAAAGTGTCGTTTAATTCTTTAATCTTCAACTAGTTTCACTTAGATTTTTATAGGATCTTAATAGGGGTGTAGTGTGGGAAATCCTGCTACTACATATTCGCTGCTGGCCTTTGATGCTTTGAATCGTGCTTCACTGTCCCTATTATTTACTTTTGTTCATCTTGCCCTTATGTTCCCCGTGTTGTCCTCTTCGCTTGGTTTGTTGATTATTTATTTTCTTTCTTCTTACATGGTGTCCCCCTGTCATTCGCTCCTTATTCTCTAAATCCTGAGAATGCTGTTATACATTTTGTTTTAAACTATATGCCTTAGTGAATTCTTTTCTTTACGGGTGATTAAGTGCATGAGCTGTAGTGTTGTTCCTCTTCTCCTTACGGCTGACCTAATGAGATATGCACATTTCTTGAGTTGTGACTTCCCTCGCAGAGAGAATCTTTATCTGCGAAAACCCAATACAATACAATACGTCGTAAGTTACATATTAATTTTATGGAAAATGAGTATCATCACCGAAAACCCAATTTACAGTAGAAATCCTCAAATTGATTGAAAATTTTGATACTTCGGCGAAATTTTAGTTGTAAGAACTCATCATATTTTGGTAAAATTTTGTAGTTCACAAAACCAACGGAATTTTTATAAAATTTTAATAAACTTCATATTTTTGGAATCTAACAAAAATTAGTTTTGGAAAGGCTCTTTTCTTCAAACTTTTGTTTAAAATCTCCTAGATCTGAAACATAAAGCAAAAAGAAAAGTGAGAATATGAAAGGGGGTTTGTCCTTTTTTGAAGCAATTGTTGATGCAGCCTGTGTAAATTTGACTTTGCTCGACGATTTCCCCATATCCACATCTCTCTTCCTGAACTACTAAGATGCGTTTGTTGTTTGAAGATGCAGAAACTCCTGAAACATCCATTTCTTCCTTCAAAGCTCATAGATCCGGTAGAATTCATCACCAACAATAACCAATTTTTCTAAACTTTCTTAAACCAACAAGATTTGGTAGTGTTTTAGCGCCAAAATGTAGTTGCAGGAATTCCCACAACACACCCCTTGTAATATCTTGATAATAGTTTCTTGATCTAAGCTCATTTGATATGAAAAATAATTAATTGAAATACTAAAATTGTAAATAGACACGCAGATTTTTACATGGTTCGATCAATTTGATCTACATGCATGATTCTTCACTATGGTTGTTTAAATTTACATTTGATTTACATTGATAATCTCCATTAATGGAGTTCTAGATCTAGTTTTGAGGAATAAGATGATAAAGAAAAATACATTTTCTCTCTAAATATATCTCCTGCAAAATATCTCTCTCTCTTACCAAAAATTGTGTCCCTCCTTTTCTCTCTCCTACTCTTCTCTATTTATATGTGTTTACAGCTCATATATAACTCATACTTCCCCTATTTTAGGATCCTTTACTATACTTTCGCAAACTCTCTCCATAATCTCGCAGGATCTTTCCCTCTTGCTACATTCTTGCGAGCAATAATAAAATCTTCACATCTTCCTTGTGTTTTATGCTGTCGTTGTTTATTACGTCATTTTTGTAATCAATCTGCGACACTTGCAATGTGTCATTTATGAAAAAATCGCAAGTATGTCCTTGCTGCTATATTATGATCTTACACACATGTTCCTGATACAGTTTCATTTTGCCATAGAAAGGGTAACGATGAAGTACAATGCTTCAAGTGCCGCGAATTCGGACATATGGTAAAACATTGTCCCAGCAGAAGAACTCATAAATGCAATAAGGAGTATGTCTCCACTCTTGATGATATTCCAGAGGAAGAATCCAATGAAGAAATATCTGATTATAATGCACTTCTTTCCAACTCTAATGAGAATGAATTATGTGAGTCTAATAAACTCTTAGAAAAACGTGAGTTGGAAGTTAAGGAGAATAAAAGGTTAAGCTTGGTTCTTGAAAACCTTTTGAAATTTCTTTCGGATAAAAATAGTGTAGGGACAGAATATCGCAAGATATTGGGTTACGAATGTAGTAACAAAGACATGAGGAAAGTGTCACAAGATAATGCGATAATAGAAGAAGCACGGGAAAAGTGTGAAAAGATTACGAATATAGAATAAACTTACGAATAAAAGTTGAGATGCTTCGCAGGTTATATACAGATGTACATATTTCACTATAAATACTAGTTCAAATGCTAGATTAAAAAAGACATTCTGAGAGGATATAATTTTAGGAGAGAGAGAGATTTTGAGAGGGAGAGTGTATTTTTCTTTATCATCTTCTTCCCCAAAAACAAAAGCTAGAACTCCAAATACTCATTAATGGAGTCTCCATGTAACCCAAATGTAATTTTAATAATCATATTGAAGAACCCTAACCCCGTGGATGTAGATCACATTGATCGAACCACGTAAATCTTGTGTCTTATTTTATAATTTTAGCACTTAATTCATTATTTTTGTTAGTAAATAGATTTAGATCTAGAAATTATTATCAAGATATTACAAGGGGTGTGTTGTGGGAAAACCCGCAACTACATTTTTGGCGCTAGAAACAGGGAGGTTTAGGAAGAATATACACTTTCAGCAGATACGAAGCAGCAATATTCAAGATGTTGACGCAGGAACAGATTCAGGGAAGAAATTAATAACAACAAAATCAACGCAAAGCAGAACCAAAACACGCCTCCTGCAGCAAAATTTGTCAATAAAAAGGACAAATCTCTTCTAACTTTTCTTATTCTTTGTTTCATTTTTCGGATCTATGAATTTTAAAACCAAAATTGGAAAGATGAATTTTTTATAAAACATTAATTTTGCTTTTTGAAGAAATTTGATTTATTACGGAAAACTCGAATTTAAAAATGTTTTTGCTACGAATTTGTAGTAACCAAACCTCGTTTTACGAATTTGTTTAAAGAATCTCTGAAAAAGTCAAATTTCAAGATTTTCTGTTGATTAGAAATTTACATTTCGCAAGGAAAAAAAAAAACAAGTAAATTTCATAGAAAGTTTTCATTCTTCGCAGGGAAACATTACTCATTTTAATGATCTATAGACTGCTAACCAAATTTACTGATTATTTGCAGCATATATGACTGATTAAATACCAAAATACAAAAGAAACAAAAAATCTGCGAAGAATAAGGAGATGATTCTGCGATTATCTGTCCAACTAGCCCCAACGAAGAAAATGAAAGACTAAAGGGGAAACAGAAGGAAATAATTAGAGTTAAAAGTTTCGCAAAAATCATTTCGTCATCAACTTCAGACCAGCAGAAGTCAATTCAAAGTTTATTTTGCCAGAGCATCATCAGTGAAAGTTTAGTGAACAGCAAAGCACTCACTTTGTCAGCCAGTTAACTCAGAGAAATATTCACGTAAATGCACTAAGGAAAAAGAGGCAGTAGTCAGGTTAACCTTGAAGCAAAGATGGATTGAGATGATATATGAAGGAAGAAACGTACATAGCCAAACAAAAATAAAATGACAAAAGAAGCTGTGAGCAACACAATAGAGAAGCAGCGACAGTAGTTTAGCATCAGCTCGCAGTAATTTAGCGGAACCAATGACGATCCAGCGATCAATCGCAGCTAAACACAACAAAAAGTTGAATTCTGCGAGAAGCTAGGTCAGCGCACAAAGCAACTAAATTTCAAAAATACTTAGAGAAATAAAATCAGCAGCTTCATCAAATGTGTTTCATAGCAAAGTTACTTCGCAGAAGCTACAGTAGATAAGGGAAAAAATAGTAGAATAGTCGCAATCCTTGACGGAAGCAAGGCAGAAAATAACAGAAGAAAAATAGTAAAAGAATGAGAAAATATTAAGAGAAGCTGTGCTAATTCACAGCAGCTCATGAAGTTTTTAGCTTTGCTAGTTCACAACATCATGAAGGAGCCAGCGTCAATATTCTTCACATTACACGTGACAATAAATCTCATCTTTGCGAAAACAATTTTCACTCTTGAAGGGTAATTGGGAGATCAGAGTAGCAAATCAACTGATGCAGACTCAATCAGCAGCTGAGAAGGAAGACGAATATGATAAGACAACTCAATCCTTCATGTTCAAACCAATTAGCTCATTAAGGAAAAAGTCCATGCAAAAATAGTGACAACCACCGGTCATCAAAATGTCTCTGCGAATACAAAATGAATCCAAGATCTTTACGCAGGGCGCAGTATACTAAAAACAAAGAATTTAGAAAGGTGATATATAAACGAATTTGAAGAGCAGTAGCAGATAAAGAAAGGATTCAAGGCATAAAATAGAGTGCCTCGCAGATTTTGCGATCAAAAAGATTTCAGCAGTATATAATACACGGTATAATCAAGAAGAATCCTACAAGGGTGGACAAATCGCACGTGCATGAATCAAAGGCTAAGATATACTTTGCAAATAGCTTATGCGAAGAGGAAAATTCAAGTAAAGTTCACGTGAAGATATACTTCGCAAATAAATAAGTTTGCGAACATTTGCTGCGTGAATACATACTTCATGTGAAGATACATAAGTTTGTTTCACTTAAATTTTCTTCATGTGAAGTCTTCTCCGCAAGTATCGGTCCTTGTAAATTTTAATTTCTTCGCAAAGACAATTACTACGCCTAAGTTATTACTAGCAAACAGAAGGAATGGATAGTAGGAAAGTTCAGTTCGTCCAAGCCCATTTAACCAAACCAAGTTATATCTCACGCAGGTTAAAGCACACCAAACTATTTTACGCAAGAAATTGACTAGCGAGAAAATGAAGTCCAATTTCTGCAGGAAGCATTTATTTCACAAAAGAGAATTCGCCAAGATTGGTTAGAGGCAGGAATTTGGTGTTTCATTACTTCGCAACATCTTTGGTTATTTCGCAAGAAGAAAATAGGAGATTATTTCATGAGATATATTTCGCAAGAAATGGTTAGAAACGATTGGTATGGTGCAACATTACACAAGAGGTAGATCAAGTGTTAATTTCGCAAGACTTCATTTCTCATTTATTCTCAATTTTCAAGAAAATCATATACTTCGCAAGAGACAACAACAAGCCGCAAAAGATAAGTACCATTTCCTTGAATATTTTATTTACAGAAGACAAAAGATTTTTTATTTTATTTACCAAAAGCGATATACTCGCAAGATTTCTAAAATTTCTAAGATTTCAAAACATTTCAAAGATTTTTTAGATTGGTGAAAAGCGATACAATCGCAAGATTCAAAAATGAATTCATCGCAAAAATTTAAAGATCTCAAAAATTTTCAAAGACTTCAAAGTTACAAAAAACAGATAAAATTAAATTTATATATTTCTATAGAACAGTTTTGATTTAAAGACGTGATATGAATACTTCTCATATTTCTTCAAGGATTGAAACAAAAAGGTAATCAGTATATTTGTTCGCAACGTATAACAAAACGTATTTTGAAAAACAAGAAAATGAAATGAGGCATTTCGCAACATGAAAAATTTGTGATGAGTTTTTACGAATAAAATTTTTTTATTGCGATCAACTTTCATTAAAGAAAGACGCAAAAATTTATTTGCGACCAGCTTTCATAAAAGAAAGACGCAAACTGTGATCAGCTTTCAAAAAAGAAAGAAAGCCGCAGAAATTTTACACAGGAAAACCTTTGTGACGTACACCCTAGTTCGCGAAGCAACATTTCGCAAGAGGAAAAGTCCTAAAGTACGTCATTTAAGGGGGTACCTATAAGCATGGCTTAGGGGAAACGGAACACCACCATGGAACCTGAGTACATGGACATTATGGGGTACATAACCCAAAAACGGGGTACCTATCCGGGTAAGACACCTTGGATTCTCAACCTAATCTTGCGATGTAACATGATTTAGGTCGGGCGACTAAGGCATACTGTCTCTCCCAAGAAGTGCAGAAAACGATCAAGGCGCCGAGGTACACGGTTGAGTCAAGAGTGCCGGATAGGTTTGAAGCACATCTGCCATTCTTGAAAAGTCTTGGAAAATGATGCACTTGGCCCAAAGATACCCCATAGGGTGCAACCTCGTAACTATAAGCCCTATAGGCAAAAAGTATAAGAGGTTGCGAATAAAAGCTGGTTGTTGGAAAAACCGGATAGGAAGAGATAACCTTGTATGGTCGATGTACGCTTCCGTGAAGGGGAAACCAAGGGGAAGATAAAGGGCAGCACCCTCCATTAGGGAGCTGATACGTGCTATAAGAAGCAAATGTCACGAGGCTTTTTGTTCGCAAGAACATAAAGGCTTGTCATATTTGTGCAACAATCGTATTTCTGCGATTAAAAAAAATAAAAATAAAAAATATATATATATATATATACTCACAAAATTAAATACAAAAAAGTTATGATGAGATCAATGGGTTATTACATGAAAGTGTGATAACGTCCTGCGATTTCATCACTAGACGATAATGTAACAAGGCTATATATTCGAAAGAATATTTAGGCCTGTCTGACAAATATCCTGAAGAGGCTATAATACTAAGAGAAATGATAAGGCAAGATTAATGGGTCTCTCTACATGCGAATGTAAGGACGTCCTGCAATTTTGTCGCAAAAAGAAACGTGGCTAAATAAGACCTTTAACTAGGAAGGCAAAATAAGACCACAAGAGAATGCGCAAATAAACTTTCGAAGATGATTATATGAATGCAAACAATCTTGCGAACATATATACTGAAATGAAATTGAGATTATGCATCTTTAATATTTTAATTATATTATATCATGCGAGACTAATAGTGCAGGAATAAAACAATGAGATACAATGAACAAGAAAAATGAGGCACAAGCAAATGAACTTGCGAGAACAATAAATATGCAGAGAGGAATGCATATACTAGAGACAAAAACAGAGAAATAAAGAATGGAAGCGATTTAAAGCTACATCAATTTTGTCGCGACAAAATGAGCTAAGTAACAGAAACTTTAGATATACATTGCAATAGATAAGCATTCTCATCATACAAGCATCATACTCGCATCATAAAAGCATCGCATAAACATTTCATGGCATAAACATTGAATACACATCTCATAACAACATCATCACATAAGCATTATATTGGCACAAGTATTTTACATAACTTTACAGAATATTCAGAACTTCGCAGTACTATTTGTAACACTATTCGCAACAATATTTCAGGAACATTATTCAGAATATCGCAGAATACTTCATAATTTCGCAGAGAATTTTAGAAATTCGCAAAATTACTCAGAATTTTAAAGAATGTGTCAGAATCTAGCAGGAATGTAGTTGCAGGATTTTATACACTACACCCTTGTCAAGAATCTATGAAAACTAAGTCATAATTATGAAAGAACAACAACACTTTTATTAAATTCACTTTCAGGAAGATTTACAAGAAATATTAAAACTCAGAAGTACAACTTTCTTTCTGGAGTTTCTCTCTCCTCAAAGTTCTCTCAGCTCTCAAAAATGCATCATCCTTTTCTGGATCTATCGTACCCTTTATATAGGGATTTACATAGTGGAAGACAGCTAAGATTTCCCTCTAATTTGGATCTACTTTGCGATCTCATCGCCATAACTTCAGTCTTCACCATCGCCAACTTTATAACCATCGTGAAGCGGACTTATTCTTCATACATCTTTAATCGTTAATCGTTATATCACTCTTCAATGACACTCGCCAAATGTTGTTGAAGAATCTTGCGATAATCTTGTCAAAGTGTTGTTAATACTTGTAGAAACGTTTGGGCTTCTCGCAGAAATGTTGTTAATATCGCGGAAATAGCGTTGTAGCGATATTCTGGTACTACATCTTGCCTCTTCTCATGTCTTTTCTGCGAAGAAGAGAAGATCATGAGAACTAATATTCTTTATTATTCTTCGCAACGTTTTTCCCCTTTTACACTTTCTCCTCGACAAGATCCCGTTATTCCAGCCTTTCTTACACGTGTTGTAAATCCCTTCATTTACTGACACGTTCCTACTCCGTAGGTCCACTCTCCTTTGCCTAGAAAAGGTGGAACTAATCTTCAAAATTAGTTTTACTTTTCTGTTTCTTCATCTTCTTCATTTTCCTTCTGCAACTTTGCCTCACCTTCATATTCTTCTGCTACTGTTCTAATGGAGTCCTCAAGGTTTGTCTCTTGATTTTTAAGCCAGTTTTTATTTTCATTCTTCAATCTTTCTTATTTCTTTGTTATGTCTTCTTTTTAGCGAAAATATTTCTAACACACAATCTACTACTCACAACCCTAACCCTCGCAAAAGACCGACTGAGAAGAGGAGGAAAAGTTCTACGAATGATAAGGTAGTAAGAAACACCCTTTATTTTTTAATAACAATATTGTTTCCTATGTTTCTTATCTGGGTTATTATTCGCAGAATGACGTGAATCCTGAGAAACCTCCCAAAAGGTCTCGCCATTTTAAGACACTCGGGGAAAATCTCATTATGCCCCCGTTAACATCTGTGAAGGCTACTCCCATACCATCGCAACCAAATCTTTCTTCTCCTATTCGCAAGAATATCGTTGTTCATACCTCTACCCCTTCTGATATTTTGAAAAATCAGGCTTCTAAAGCTGCTGCAACTGAGGTTCCTCATAGTCCTTTACGGCCTTCAACTGTTATTTTTCCACATACTCCTCCCGATAATTCAACCATCACAAATGATCGCCAACTTATTCTCACTACTATTTCACCTTCTAAATCCTTTTCTTCATCGAGCGAAACTTTTGCAGGTGTTGATGTTGCTTTTAAAGTCTTGTCTAATGTTTTAGACAATGATAGAAAGTCTTCCACTGACCCTCTCCAACAGGAAGCTTGCGAGACTCTGTTTAAGTATTTTGGCTCTGATCGTAATGATTCACGAGCGGATTTAGAGAATGATATTGAAATTCTGAGGAGAAGTCTTCAAGCTAAAACTGCTGAATGTGATACCTTAAATCACATGCTCCGCAACTCTTCTCTAGATTGCGAGAATCTTCGCAGAAGAAATGATGAGCTAAAAGGTGATTTTTTCTTGCCTCTGCTCTTTTTGCTTTTCTATTTCATATACATATTTTTTGTACTTAGACTTTAAATTTTTGATTCATATATTAGTTTCAAATCGGGCTCATTTCATAGAAAGACTCAAATCTGAATCTATTGCTGAAGAAGTTCGCGTTGAAAGAGATTCTTGGATAGATAAACATACTAGACTAGACAATCTGTACACTTATTCAATTGATCGCATAAATAATCTTTACTAATGAGAACAATCAATTATTGCAAAGGCAGGACTTCTTGAGTGGCGAACTTGATCGCCTCTCATATTTATTTTTTAAGGCTAATTTGGCGATGAAATCTTTATCAGATGAGAATAAAACCCTGTCCCAAGAAAAACATAGTTTTTCAAGCATGATGACAATTTCCTCGCAGAAAATAAGTAATCTTCAAAGTACATGTAATAGTCAAGAGCAATCTCTTCATTCTCTTAAGAAGGAGCTCAAGGAGTTAACTGAATCATCTACCGCCGAAAAGGATAAGCTTATCAAGGGTAGATTAACTCTTAGTTTAAGAGCCAGTGAACTTCAAGAACAATACTCTCAGTTAAAGGAATCTTATTCTTCATTAGTAAAGGAAAATTCATATCTTCGCAACAAAGAAGAAAACATGAAATCTCGTTTGAAGGGTATGGTTGGCGATAAATTCGATGATGCCATGAATCAGTGGGAGAACTATTTATTTGCTTTAATCCAAAACTTAACCTCGCAAAAAGAAGGTAGTCAGTTTACTGCCTCTCTTGTTGATCTTCTCATAAAATCTTCTATTATGTTCCTTGCGAAATTCTTGTATAACTGATTTTTTTATTTTGTTGCTCGCAGAATCCAAAAGAAATCTTCATTCTACCATCACTGGTCTGACCACTACACTGGATAAAGTTCGCAAAGAAAATAAATCTCTTGCTTCTAATTGCTTTATTGCTCAGGACAAAGAAGAAAGAAGACTTGATTATCTTGAATACTTTAAGAATATAGAAATTAGGAATCGTGAAAAAGCTCTTCTTCGCCAAGTCCATCTTAGGGATGAAGTTCTCGTGAATGATATTTTGCTTCCCCATTCTCTTTCTCCTGTTTCTATCCCTCCTCTAGAGGTTGATGATGATGAAATTCCTCTTCCCATGGATGAAGAGTTAGAGTTTACTAATGATGAATAAAATACTCAAGAAGATCAACAAGGTGGTGAAGAAAAAGAAAAAAGTCCTCCTAAAGAAGTACCCGCTGATGAAGAATCTAAGGAAAAAGAAGCTCGCAGTGAGAAGGATGCTGATGATGCTGATGAATCTGACAAGAACAATAAGTCTGGCGAGGCTTGAATTTTATCTTTGCTTTCTTTTACTTCTTCTATCTTGTGAGTGATGTAATCTTAGAAACTTTTAGAATTTTAACTTTCGATTTAGCTTACTTTGAATATTTTCAAGTAAGATAATGTAATATTACTTCTCTATTACCCTTCTTGCCCTTCATTATCTTGCTTGAAATGGTGAATACTCATTATCTTCTTTAAGTAATTGTGTTGTTGCGTTCTTGCAAAAATATGAATACATCTGCGATATGTGGAATACTGTTGCACTTTTCTGAGAATTTCTGAGGGAATCCGCGATGTTAAAAATTTTCCTCCTTGTATATAATTCTGCGATAAAGGAATGTTTCCTGCCATCTTAAAGCAAAATAGTTAATTGGTAAGATTATTCTTTTGGTCTTATTTTGCCTTCCTAGTTAAAGGTCTTATTTTGCCAAACTTTTTCTGTCTGCGACAAAATCGTAGGATTTCTTAACATTTGTATGTAAAGACCCTTTGATCTTGTCTTATCCATGTTTCTTTCAAAATATTTGCGAAAATATGATAAGTATACATTCTCTCGCAAGAATTTACCCTTATGACATTGCCGTCTTGCGATGAAATCGCAGGACGTCTTTACAATTTCATGAAAAAAACCCATTGATCTCATCTTAACATTGCTCTCATGGCTTGTTGCCTCTGCATTATTTACGTTACGCGAAAATATGACAGGCCTAAATTTTCTTGCGATCATAAAGCCCCATGACATTTCCGTCTTATGACACTTATCATCTCCCTAATGGAGGGTTCCGCCCTTATCTTCCCCCTGGTTGCCCCTTCAAGGAGGGCACATCGGCCATACAAGACTAGATCCTCCCATCCGGACCTGTCAACAACCAGTTGTTTTCGCAGCCTCTTGTCCTTTATGCATATATGGATTATAGTTACAAGACTGCACCCTAAGTGGGGTTTTCTTCAGGACAAGTGCATTGTATCCAAAACTTACCAAGGATGGCAAGAGAGTTTCGTACGCTCCGGGCACCCTTGGCTCAACCGTGTACCTCGGAGCCTTGGTCATAATTTGCACTTCTTGGAAGAGACTCTCAGTCGTCCAACCAGGGTATAACCATATATAGTTGGAAATCCAAGATCCCTCTCCCGGATAGGTTTTCTTTAACCCCATCGTCTGCATGACTCAGGTTCCAGCAGCATTATAACCTTATCGTTGAGTCATGTCAAGAGATACCCCCTCATTTGACGAGCTATTAGGTCTTACATTTGCCTCTTACGAAATTTTATTCGCGAACTAGGGTGCACGCCATAAAGGTTCGTCCCATTCTTTTAATCACTGCGAAATTTTATTCGCTAATCTTGCGATGATGCTCGCAAAAGTTTTGATATTGAAAGAAGATTTTTTTAATTGTTTCATCTTACATTTGTATTTCTTACCTCACAAAAACTTCTACTGATAATATCTTTTCAGAAACAATCTGTTCCATGGTCTATCAAGTCTTTACCCAACATCTCTTCCCTCTGGATCCATTAATTTGTATGCTCCATTTCCAATTATCTCTTTAATGATGTATGGTCCATCCCATTTTCTCGCTAATTTTCCACCACTTTCTTGCTGATATTTTGGTGTTTCTCGCAAAACTAGATCGCCAGTCTGGAATTGACGCTTCTTGACTCGTTTGTTGTACTCGCGAGCTAATCTTCGCTGGTAGTTTTCCATATGTTGTAGAGTTTTTTCTCTCTTTTCTTATAGTTCGTCTAACTCATGTAGAATCATGCCAGCACTTAGATTTTTCTCCCATGCCTCTCTTTTTTTTGTTGGGATAGCAACCTCTGTTGGTAAGACATCTTCAACTCCATATGTTAAACAGAAAGGTGACATCCCAGTTGCCTCTCGTCTAGTTGTATTATATTCCCATATCGCATTATGTACTTGCTCACACTATGATTTGTGATAACCTTCTAATTTCTTTTTCAAGATGTCTGCGATTGTTTTTTTAGTTGCCTCAGCTTGACCATTTTCCTGTGGATATAAAGGAGTTGACTTTCCACATTTTATCTTAAATGCATTAAGAAGTAATTCGATATTCTGCCCTTCAAATTTCTTTCCATTATCAGACATCAACTGTGCTGGGATCCCAAATCTGCAAATTATATTTTCAAATATGAACGTAAAAATGTCTTTATCGCGGATGAGTTGTACTGCCTTAACTTCTCCCCATTTTGTGAAATAATCTGTAGCAATGATTAAATATCTTCTTTGTCCAGAACCAGGCACAAATGGTCCCACAATATCCAATCCCCATTTTCCAAAAGGCCATACGCTTGACGAAGATGATAATGGTGCTCCTGGTGCATGTATCTTCTTCCCAAATCGCTGAAAATCTTCACAACGCCTTGAAAGTTGTTTTGCATCCTCATGCATATACGACCAATAATAACCCTGCATCTTTGTTTTATATGCCAAAGATCTACCCCCGCAGTGATTACCAGCATCACCACTATGCAACATTTTTAACACCTTTTGTCCTTCTTACCTCGTCAAACATCTTAGCGATGGTCCATTAAATGATCTGCGATATAATACCCCATCTCTTAGTTCATAATTGGTTGCTCTACTTTTTAATTTATGTGCTTCTAATCGATTTCTGGGGATTTCTCCTCTCGCCAAATAAGCATGGAGATCTGCTCGCCAATCTGTAGCATTATTCCCTATTTCTTCCTCGCTAGATTCTACCATCATTACATATGCCTCTTCTTCTTCTTTGTTTATCGCCGGTTGCAAAAGTGTTTGAATTTTTATGCATCTCGCAAGTGGGTTCGTCATCATACTTGATATGAAAGCAAAAGCATCTGCGAGCCTATTATCTTTCCTTGATATGTGTCTCCACTTTATTTTTGGAATTCTCGCAGACAATTCTTCAACAAGTTTTTTGTACTTCTTCAAAGATGGTTCATTTGTAATATACTCTCCCTTTATCTGGAGAATAACCAATTATGAATCGCTGGTGATTCTAGCATTTTCCAACTTCATTTCTATCGCAAATTTCAATGCATGGATTACAGCTTCATATTCTGTCTCATTATTAGTGGACGCAAATTCCAATCTAAATGAAAAAGCTGTTTTTTCTCCTTCTGGTGAAATGAAAACAACTCCAATCCAATTTCCTTTTCCATTTGATGATCCATCCACTAATATTTCCCATCTGTCAGGTTCTGTTAATAGCTCTTTTGGGTCTCCATGTTCTTCTTCTATATCCATCATCTCTTCTAAAACTTCGTCATCTTCTAAAGGAAATTCAGCTAAGAAATCTGCGATAACTTGTGATTTTGGCGAAGATAGAATTTCATATTGAATATTAAAATGCCCTACTTGCGTATTCCATCTCTCAACTCTGCATGATCTTTTTGAATTTTTCATCACTGATTCAATTGGCACTCTCGTTAACACTTTGATCTTATGCGCTTGGAAGTAATTTTGAAGCTTAAAGGTTACGTGTACCAATGCTAGAATTAGTTTCTCAATCTTTGAATAATTTCTTTCTGCTGAATTAAATATTTTCCTGATATAATAAATTGGTTTTTCTACCCCTGCGTCTACTCGCAATAACACATCACTTAACGCATATGGATTTGTTGCGAGTTAAATCAATAATTCTTCTACCGGTTCATCTTTTTGTAATATAGATATACTCGCCAAATGTTCTTTTATTCCTTGAAAAGCTTTTTCGCATTCATCTATCCATTTGAATTTTGTTCCCTTCTTGAGTATGTCGAAAAAATGTTTACACTTGTCTGAAGATTGCGAAATGAACCTTCCTAGCGAGGCTAAGAGTCCATTTAGTTTTTTCACATCTTTTACCGTCGCAGGAGTTGGCATATCGCGAATTGCTTGTACCTTTTCTGGATCAACTTGTATTCCCTCTTTTGACACAATATACCCCAAAAACTTCCCTGAAGTTACTCCAAAGGTACACTTATCAGGATTCACCTTAATATTGAATTACCGCATTTGATCGAAAATTTCTCTCAAATCTTGCACATGATTCTCAGCTTCTTTGCTTTTGATCAACATATCATCTACATATACTTCTAATGTTTTGTGGATCCACTTTGCAAACACCTTTTCCACCATTCTTTGATATGTTTTTGACATTTCGTAAGCCAAATGGCATCTTTGTATAACAATATTATCCTCTTGGAGAAAAAAATGCAGTATGTTCTTGATCTTCTTTAGCGAGAGGGATTTGATTATATCCTTTATACCCATCCAATGATGATATTCTTGCGTTTCCTGCTGCTGATTCAACCATTTGTGGAATATCTGGCAACGAAAAACTATCTTTTGGACATGCCTTGTTTAGATCCATAAAATCTATGCAAATTCTTATCCCTTTGTTCTTCTTTGGGACCACCACCATGTTTGCAATCCATTCTGGATATTTTTCTTGTCTTATAATTCCTGCGTCGAGCATCTTCTATTTGAGAATGATATGTTGTTGCGATCTTCCTTATTCTTTGCTTGAATGGTCTTATGTTTTTGTTGATTTATAATTTATGACATGCTATTGACGGGTCTATCCCTGGCATCTCATCCATGTTCCACGCGAAGATATTTGCATATTCTCGCAAAAGATTTATAGTTATTTCTTCCTCATCTGCCTCCATTCTAGTCCCAATTTTCAGCATTTTAGGTTCTTCTTTACTTCCAATATTTATTTCTTTTGTTGGTTCATTGAAGCGGTGTAGGCGCTTCAGGTTCTCCCATTGGTGTTGGCGTTTTCACAATTCTCGCGAACTCATCTCCTTCTCGCGAAACTTCACTTGGTATCCCTTTTCCTTCTTTTTCCCTTATCATGTAAATTTTGAATTCCTCTTCTTTATTTGCTTATCTGTTCAATTTTCTGCGAGCTTTTCGCAGCTTTGGACGTTCTTCACAATTTCTCACTTCAATTTGGTAGCACAATCTCGCGAAATTCACATCTCCTCTAATTTCTCCAATTCCACTAGGCATAGGAAATTTAACACATTGATGTAATGTTGATGCCACAACCTTAATTGTGTGTATCCATGGTCTTCCCAGTATCATATTGTACAGCGATTCCACATCTACCACACATAATGATATTCGTGTTTCAATTTCTCCTAGTGGAATTCGTACCATTATCTCGCCTTTAGGTTTTGTTACAGACTTTCCGAAGCCATGAACATAATACGTTGAATGAGACATTTCTTCATCCTTATATCCCATCTTCTTGAAGGTACGATAAAATATCATGTCTACAGAACTTCCTGTGTCTACTAAAGTTCTATTCATAGCCCATTCTTCTTCAGATTTTATCGATTTCTCCTTTCTCATTGGTATAGTGGTTACTATGACCACCAATGGAGATGTATGACTTGAATCTTCTCCTAGTATTTCTGCTGCTGTAAACGTGATTTCTTGTTTTTCCCAATCTTTCAATGATGATATCTTCTCCACTGCCATAATCTTCCTTCCTTCATAATCTCGTTTATGTATCCTTCCCTTGATATTTTCATGAAATTTATCAATCATTTCTTTTGTTATTATATCATCTTTCAATTTTCTACAATCCTTTTTGAATCTGATCATTCTTACTTCAATTTTCTCACCTAATTTTGAACAATTTTTATCTTCTTCTTCGCTTTTCTTCTATTTTCGTTAATTCAGTCCCTGTTTCGGGCGCCAAAATGTAGTTGCAGGATTTCCTACACTACACCCTTGTCAAGAATCTATGAAAACTAAGTCATAATTGTGGAAGAACAACAACACTTTTATTAAATTCACTTTCAGGAAGATTTACAAGAAATATTAAAACTCAGAAGTACAAATTTCTTTCTGGAGTTTCTTTCTCCTCAAAGTTCTCTCAGCTCTCAAAAATGCATCATCCTTTTCTGGATCTATCGTACCCTTTATATAGGTATTTACATAGTGGAAGACAGCTAAGATTTCCCTCTAATTCGAATCTACTTTGCGATCTCATCGCCATAAATTCAGTCTTCACCATCGCCAACTTTATAACCATCGTGAAGCAGACTTATTCTTCATACATCTTTAATTGTTAATCCTTATATCACTCTTCTGTGACACTCGCCAAATGTTGTTGAAGAATCTTGCGATAATCTCATCAAAGTGTTGTTAATACTTGTAGAAACGTTTGGGCTTCTCGCAAAAATGTTGTTAATATCGCGGGAATAGCGTTGTAGCGATATTCTGGTACTACAAGGAATATTCATAATTAGCCAGATCATTCTTAGTATTCAGAATTTTAACAATGTGATTATTTTATTAAAGAGATTATCGCATGAGGCAGAGGCAAGATAAGAATAAAGAAACAATTCGTTCATTCAACATTTTCTCAAGGATTCTACTCTCACAGATAAAGAACAGAGGCAACTATGGGTACTAAGAAAATATTTTATGTTCTTTATCTTCTCAACAAGAATCCTAACCAAAAATGGAGTATTAATTTCACATGAACAGATGCAATATTTATCAGTCTCATTCAAGGATGAATACTTCTTATATTTCGAGGATTAAATACTTCGTATACTTCTTCAAGAATACTTCATACTTCGCAGAGATGATACTTCTTATTTACTTCGCAAAGGTCCGGAACTTCACAAAATAATAGAGGCAAGTATATACTTTTCAAGTCCAGTATTCTTTCGCTCATTCCTTCAACAACAAAAATCAAAGACTACTACAACAATGGATTTTTTCTTAACGATCGTTCTTCAAGCAATATTCAAGAAAAAAGAGGCAAGATGTAGGGACAGAATATCGCAAGATATTGGGTTATGAATGTAGTAACAAAGACAGTAGGAAAGTTTCACAAGATAATGCGATAATAGAAGAAGCACGGGAAAAGTGTGAAGAGATTACTAATATAGAATAAACTTACGAATAGAAGTTGCGATGCTTCGCAGGTTATATACAGATGTACAGATTTCACTATAAATACTAGTTCAAATGCTAGATTGAAAAATACATTCTGAGAGGATATAATTTTAGGAGAGAGAGAGATTTTGAGAGGGAGAGTGTATTTTTCTTTATCATCTTCTTCCCCAAAAACAAAAGCTAGAACTCCAAATACTCATTAATGGAGTCTCCATGTAACCCAAATGTAATTTTAATAATCATAGTGAAGAACCCTAACCCCGTGGATGTAGATCACATTGATCGAACCACGTAAATCTTGTGTCTTATTTTATAATTTTAGCACTTAATTCATTATTTTTGTTAGGAAATAGATTTAGATCTAGAAATTATTATCAAGATATTACAAGGGGTGTGTTGTGGGAAAACCCGCAACTACAAATAGTATGGTGAAATCTGAACAAGAAAAATTAGGTGAAAAACTGAAATGAATCAGAAACTTGGTTTTCAGATAATATGATAAGTTCTTCATGTAGAAGAAATAATCATACTGAAACTTTCCTTGGAAATAAATTTATCAAGGCTCTTCGCAGAGGGATAAGGATTTTGAAGACTGGTAAGTTTATAAGATCTCAAAAGGAAATTGCAAACTCTTGCAATTACAAGATAAAAAAAGGAACAAGAGGAAACACAATCTATTGTGTTTATAAGTCATCCTAAGGATGTCTTCGTTCACTATGGTGGGAATAATTCTCACCTCAACACATTCTGATTATGTTGAAACATGCATCCTCACTTGTTGCCCAAAATTCTGATTGTAAGGAAGCATAAACCCGGGCAAGTAGTATGCTACTATCGCAAATCGATCGTGACCACTAATCTTCGCTAACCGAATCGAGTGGCTTAGATCCGATTTTAGATGACCCAGGAGATGTTAACGTACCCACTAGCGGCTTATCTTTACACATGTCCAATCGGCATGTTCGAATCAACGCCTAGTGCTTTAATTCGACTAGCCAAAATAGGGTTGGACGCTCGGCCTCTAAACCCTTAAAATTGCGTCAACGGTGTTGATTTATTTTCAAATCAGATTAGACAACTGCCGCAAATCAATCACGAATATCCAACTTCGTGATTAGATAACTTCCACAAATAAATCACGACTATCTAAATCAATCACGACTATCCAACTTCGCCAGCCTAGTTGGACTGTGTAGATTTATTTTCAGAAAACTAACAAAGTAGTATTGTGATCATCGGCCATCACTCCTCCACAAGGAGTGATCGACCAAGTTATAGTTTTCCCATAGGGCACTCGAACCATCACCCAAAGATGGCCGGTCGTGCTAATTTTAAGACGCTCAATCCATGACTGATTCGATCGAGCTCAAAAATAACGATGTTTCATGCACATCGATTATTTTGAGATGCTTAAAGGAGATGCTTTACGCGCATCGAACACATACGATATTTTATATCGACCCCATAAAACAACTTAGTTCTTTTACCTAATAGCACCATATGATATTCTTTGCGTAAAGTCCCACGACTTGACCCACTTACTCGAGACATCAAACATGTCACAAACTGGGGGATACTCACTGGGGTATTTGAAAAAGTGGGGGTCTAACAACCTCACCCAATATTTTAATTAGCAACCTGTATGGACTAACTCTAATATACTTTTAAGAGAATCAACTAGACAGTCAGACTCAATATTAATAAAAAGTATATCAAGGAGTTAATATCTTTATCTCCCGATTTAATCTATACTCAAGCAAATAGAAATCTGCGAGTCTTTATCAAATACAAGAGAGATATAAACTTGGATGGTACCAAATACCAATATCCAAGGATCAATCAATTTCTAATCAACAACCAAAGGTTGGATTTCACAACTGATCGATACAACGCACAACCTGTGATATTTCAATTATATAACAAAATATAATGCAGAATAGAAATAACACAGACACAAGAAATTTTGTTAACGAGGAAACCACAAATGCAGAAAAACCTTGAGACCTAGTCCAGATTGAACACCACACTGTATTAAGCCGCTACAGACACTATCCTACTACAAACTAACTTCGGTCTGGACTGTAGTTTAACCCTAATCAATATCACACTGATTCAATTCAAGGTACAGTTGCGCTCCTTACGTCTCTGATACCAGCAGGATACTACGCATTTGATTCCCTTATCTGATCTCACCCACAACCAAGAGTTGCTACGACCCTGTAGTTGCAGAATAACCTACAACTACACCCTCAATAGAATTAGTAAAAACTCAAGAAGTTCTTGATGATGAATAACAATTTTCTTATTAATGTTCTCAATTGATCACAAAGAAGTATCTAAATGGAATTAGAATAGTTACAACTTTCTCTATTCTCTTTCCTAAAATATTTTCTAACACTCACTAAAAGAACCTCTCGAATTTTACATTTGAACTCCTATTTATAGTAAAATTTATATGACTGTTCATGAGTTACGAAGTATCGCAACTTATACTCGCAAAATTATTTCATCCTCGCAAAACTTCATATTTCTCGCGCTTCTTCTATCATCATATCATTTTATAACTCTTTTCTCCGATACTCGTGAACTATTATCTTGCGATATTCGGTACCTACATCTTGCCTCTTCTCATGTCAATTCTACGAAGAAGAAATGATCGTGAGAACATAACCATTACTTAGTCTTTTGAAATTTTGACACGTCTTTTGTAACCGTTCTTTTTAGTTATTCCCTTATATAACTCCTTTATATTCTCTTCCTTTTCTTCTTCTTATTTCCGCAATTCTATCTTCTACTCATACTCTCTATCACTATTTTCTCTGCAATTTTTTCTTCTTTGTATCTTCATGAGTTCTCCAAGGTAATTTCCCTCTATCTCTGCGTATTTCATTTGTTCTCCTCTTTAATTTTTCTGTATAATTTGTTATCGATTTTGGTTAATTTCAGCAAAATAACTTCTCGAGATGAAATCTCAACTAAAGAATCCAAGCCTTAATCCACGAAGAAGAAAATATGAGAATCAAAAGGTAGTTAAAATACTATGTCTTCTTTCTGAACAATATATTGTTGCCTCGAGTTTTTAATCTACATTTTGATTCGCAGGTTGACGAAAAACCAAATCCAAGCAAGAGATCTCGAATAACTAAACCCACACCATTAATTCCGATTGATGATTTCCTTCCGAAGTTGATAAGGAATTTTCCTCTCCTCCTCGTGAAAATGCTTCTTCACATACTCCCGCCTCTACTCCATTACGCTGCTTTTCAATCTCCTATCAATGTCAATTTATCAACACTTCTTCAAGACCAACCCTCTCAAAATATTTCTTCAACTTCTTCTTTTGAAAAACAACCCTCGCAAAATATTTCTTCAACTTCTTCTTTAGAAAAACCTGTCTTATCCCCAAATCCTTTGAGTGCTATTTCTCCGGAAAATTTGCAGACTTGCTCTTATTCCTTCAAATTCTTCTCCTCTTCCTCAAGAAATTCGAGATGGAATTTATTCAACTTTCCGAATGTTATCGAGGTTTTGACCAATCTTTGCGAAATCTACTAATGTTAGTTCGCAATATGAATTTTGCGAAGTTCGAATAATTTCGTCAATCCAGACATTTCTTCTTCACGTCAATCCTTGGAAAAGAAATTGAATTACTTCGCCATTCTTTGAAAGCTTCTCAAGCGAGAATGCGAGGATCTTCGTAAAGAAAATCATCATCTTGAGAATAATTCTCGATTGTGTGATTCTTCGCAAAAGAAATGATGAACTGAAAGGTATGATTACTATCTTCATATTTTCTCTTTTATTTATTTATATTCTTCATATGCTTGAAACATCCATTAAAACCCATTCCCCTTTATAGAATCCATTCAGAAATGTAGAAGATTGGTACTTCACCATGAATCAGATGCAACAGAATATCGAACCAAGCATGAAAGCCTCTCAAACCAATTCTCCCATTTATCTAATCTTTACTCGTGTGCTCTTGACAACTCGATGCTCTTTTTCAAGAGAATACTCAATTAATATATGATCGAAAATTTTTGAATGATGACATATCTCAACTTTTTTCTTCCTTAACCAAAGCTAATTTGAGAATAGAAACCTTATTAGAAGAGAACAAAACCTTATCGAAGAGAAATGTTCGTTTTTGAATACAATGATTGTTTCTTCGCAAGAATTAAAGACTCTTGAGAATAAATGTTGCGATCAAGAAAATCTTCTTTCTTTGTTGAAAGGTGAACTTGAGGAATTAAAGAAGTCTTCGAGATCTTTGAAATAAATTCTTTTGTTGTTGAGAAGAATTCCCTTATTAATAAGAATATAGTCGTGTGTGCTAAGAAGAATCAACTTGAAGAAGATTACTCGTCATTAAAATGTCTTAATGCCAAACTTGCGAAGGATAAAAATTTTCTCCTTTCTAAAGATCAAAAGCTTCAATCTCGACTTAAAGGATTAGTTGGTGATGGTTTTGATAATGCGATAAATCATATGAAGAACTGTTGTCTATCTTTAACTCATTCTCTTACTTCGCAAAGAGAAGGTAGTCATTAAAATTTGACTGCCTCTGGTACATCTTTAAATTTCGTTATACTCACAAATTTTATTCTTTGAACTTTGTTTTATTTGCGAGAATCGAGAACCACCTTCGTAATGCAAAAATTTGGATTAGAAGCCTCCTGTTCTGAGCTTCGTAAGAAGAATGCTTTGCTTTCTACTCGCTTAATCAACTCTCGTGATCGTGCTACTCGGAGATTCAATTATCTTGCTTATTTCAAGGATATCGAAGATACCAATCATCAAAAGGCTATACTTCGTGAAAGTCACCTGAAAGCTCAAGTCTTTGCGAATAACATTCTCTTATCAAGAGGCTTGCCTCCTGTAAAGATTACTCCTCTGAAGATATATGACGATGAAGTTGCTCGTGAGCATGATAGTGATTTTGATTATGAGAGTGATGATGAAGATCTTGATGATGAGAAAGAATCTATTCCTCAAGGAGATGTCCCTGCTGCATATTCTTCCAAGGATGATATCTCGCAAAAGTCGAAGGATGCTAATGACCCCTCTGATCTTAAAGATCCAGCACAGAGTGTTGATGAAGCATGATAATATTCCTTATTCAATTTATCATTGGCTCTCCTTTCTTTCTTTCTTCTGAATTCCTTCCCTTAATTACTGTTGGTTTCCTTTTTTGCGAACAATTCTATTTTTTGAGAAGTACATTTGATATTTTACGAAGATGATCTATCCTTTCTTTTTGAT
Organism: Papaver bracteatum; assembly: GCA_023529315.1. Lineage (NCBI taxonomy): Eukaryota > Viridiplantae > Streptophyta > Magnoliopsida > Ranunculales > Papaveraceae > Papaver > Papaver bracteatum. The sequence goes on from JAJJWX010003522.1 coordinate 1,144,896, forward strand.
ATTTTGCGAAGATAATTTAACCTTTCTTTGACTAAATTTGCCCCATTTGATCATGTGAAGAGAAATAATATATAACTCCTGAGATAAAGCTTAGTATATCCTTTTCCCCTATTATTTCTCTTTAAATGATTAAACATTGTTTGAAGTATTAAAATATCTGCCTCAGTTTATCTTACGAAGTTTCAACCTTTGTAGAAGTATTAGAAGTACCAAATCCATCAAATGAAGAGATATAAGAAGTATTAGAAGTATTCGATCTACCAAATGAATTATTAGAAATACATAATTCCCTTTTTCGTATTAGAAGTACTCGATCCACCAAATGAAGAGATATAAAAAGTATTAGAAGTATTCAATTCATCAAATGAAGAAATATAAGAAGTATTCGATCTTTGAATAATTATGTAACATATGACGAAGTATAATGATTATTTAACTTTCACCAAATGAAATATCCATTAAAGAAGTATAATAAATATGAGATATTCTTGAAGAATTATAAGAAGTATTCAATCTTTTTGTGAAATATTCAATATATGGAGAAGTATAAGAAGTATGTAATTCTCGTAAACTTTTACGAATATGAACTTATCTGTATTTGATTGTTATCAAAATCGCATCTTTTGTTAAGTCTTCATTAAAATTCTTCAATGATGTTGTCCTTTTTTGATAGGACTTCTCGTAAAATTCTTCAATGATATTGCCAGAGCTATCTTCTCTTCAAAATATCTTGATGTATATTCTTGTAAAATTTCTTCAATGATATTGATGCAATAAATTTCATTAATTTCTGTGGTCTTATCATGCCTTCCTAAGTAAAGGTCTTATTTTGCCACCTCTTTTGTATTAATTATTTGCGATAATATGACAAGTATGAACATTCTTGCGAACATACAACCTCGTGACATTATCGTCTTGCGATGAAATCGCAGGACGTTCTTACACTTTCATGCAAAAACCCATTGATCTCATCTTAACTTCTTTGTATAGTATTTTAGCCTCTTCAGGAATTGTTGCGACAATATGACATGCCTAAATATTCTTGCGAACATAAATCCCCATGACATTGCCGTCTTGCGATGAAATCGCAGGACGTCTTTACACTTTCATGTAATGACCCATTGATCTCATCTTAACTTTATTATGTTCTGCGAGTTCTTTATTCTTTTCTTTCTTTCTTTCTTTTTTTTTTTTTTTTTTTTTTTTTTTAGAAGGCTCGCAGAACTTCATTTGTTGCACAAATATGACAAGCCTTTATGTTTTCGCAAACAAGAAGCCTCGTGACATTTGCGTCTTATAGCACTTATCAGCTCCCTAATGGAGGGTGATGCCCTTTATCTTCCCCCTGATTGCCCCTTCAAGGAAGCGTACATCGACCATATAAGGTTAGCTCTTCCCATCCGGTTCTGCCAACAACCAGCTTTTGATCGCAACCTCTTATCATTTTTTCCTATAGGGCTTATAGTTACGAGGTTGCACCCTATGGGGTATCTTTGGGCCAAGTGCATCATTTGCCAAGACTTGTCAAAAATGGCAGATGTGGTTCAACCTCACCCGGCACTCTTGACTCAACCGTGTACCTCGGCGCCTTGATCGTTTTCTGCACTTATTGGGAAAGACAGTATGCCTTAGTCGCCCAGCCTAAATCTTCTTACACCGCATTTTATATTGCGTAATGTCGTTAGATTAGGTGAGAATCCAAGGTGTCTAACCCGGATAGGTACCCCATTATTTGGTTGTACCCCAAAATTTTTACCATGTACTAAGGGCCCTTGGTGGTGTTAGGTTACCCTTAGCCACGTTATAGGTACCCCCTTAAATGACGTACTTTAGGACTTTGCCTCTTACGAATTATAGCTTCGCGAACTAGGGTGTACGCCACAAAGGTTTGCCTGTATAAAATTTTCTGTGACTCTCTTTCTTTTTTGGAGGCTGATCACAGATTGCGGTCTTTTATTCGCAAATTAATGAAATTTTAATCGTAATATAAATTTTGAAAATTCGTAACTTTTCCCAATTTCCTGCGAGCAAACAATATTCGTAAAAATTTTCATGAGTTTTATGGGTAATACCTTTTAAAATATAGTCTGTTCCAAGGTCTACTGAGCCTTAAACCCATGTCTCTCCCTTCTGGATCCATCAGCCGATAAGCTCCGCTTCCTACAACTTCTTTAATAACATATGGTCCATCCCATTTTGGTGCTAATTTCCCTCCATTTTCTTTTTGATATCGAGGTGTTTCTCGCATGACCAAATCACCTGGTTTATATTCACGTTACTCTCTTGTTGTATTCTCGAGCTAATCGTTCCTGATAAATCCTCATATGGTGCAACACCTTTTCTCTTTTTTCTTCCAAATCATCCAATTCTCGTAATATTACTCCCGCACTTAAATTTCTTTCCCAAGCTTCTTTCTTTGTTGTTGGAATTACAACCTCTGTGGGTAATACTGCTTATACTCCATATGTTAGACAATAAGGAGACATTCCAGTTGCTTCTCTTCTAGTTGTATTGTATGCCCCAACTGCGCTAGGTACTTGCTCGCACCACCCTTTGAGATGTCCTTCTAATTTCTTTTTGATTGTATCTGCGATTGTTTTATTTGTTGCTTCAGCTTGTCCATTAACTTATGGATATAACGGGGTTGACTTCCCACATTTTATTCTAAAAGCACGAGTAACATCTCTATATTCTCGCCCCTCAAATTGTTTTCCATTATCGGATACTAGTTGTCTTTGGAACCCCGTACACTGCAAATGAGGTTCTCAAATATAAACGTAAAAACATCTTTATCACAAATATGCTGTACTGCTTTTACTTCTGCGAGCTTCGTGAAATAATTTGTTGCAACTATCAAGTATCGCCTTTATCCAGATCCAGGTATAAATGGTCCAACAATATCCAACCTCCATTTACCAAAAGGCCAGCAGCTTGTTGAAGAAGTTAATGTATCCCCTGGTGCATGAATTCTTTTACCATGTCGTTGGCATTCCTTGCATCTTCGTACGAACAATTTTGCGTATGTATGCATATAAGGCCAGTAATATCCTTGTATCTTTGCTCTATATGCTAGAGATCTTCCCCCACTATGATTGCCGACTTCTCCTCCATGTAACATCTTCAATATCTTTTCTCCTTCTTCGCGAGTTAAGCACGAGAGGTGGTCCACTAAAAGATTTTCTGTATAAAATTCCTTCTCGCAACTCATAGTTTGTTGCACGACTCTTTAGTTTATGTGCTTCTAGTCTGTTCTGGATGTTTCTCCTGTTGCGAGGTATTCATGAATTTCTTTTCTCCAATCTGCGATGTTGTTTGATAACTCTCTTTCTACTTCCATCGCAACAGCTTCTTCAATTTCTTTCTCTTTGTCCACTGATGGGTTTTGAATTGTTTGTATTTGGATATTTCTTGTATTTGGATTTGTCATCATGCTTGGAATAAATGCAAAAGCATCTGCGAGACGGTTATATTTTCTTGATATATGTCTCCATTTTAATTTTGGTATCTTCGCAGATAATTCCTCAACGAGTTTCTTATATTTCTTCAAAGAAGATTCATTTGTGGTATATTCCCCTTTAATTTGACAAATCACTAATTGTGAATCACTTGTTATCCTTATACTTTCAAGCTTCTTTTCTATTGCGATCTTTAATGCATGCACTATAGCTTCTTACTCTGTTTCGTTGTTCGTGGATGCAAATTCTAGTCTGAATGAGAATGCTGTTCTATCTCCTTCTGGTGAAATCAACACGACTCCAATTCCATTTCCCTCACTATTGGATGATCCATCCACCAGAATTTCCCATCTAACAGGCTCTGTTAACAAGTCTTTTGGATTTCCAAATTCTTCTTCAATATCCATCATTTCCTCTACTGCTTCATCTTCTTCCAAAGGAAATTCTGCCAAAAAATCTGCGACAACTTGTGATTTTTGCGATGATAACACTTCGAATTTTATCTTGTAATGGTTTACTTGTGCATTCCACCTTTCTATTCTTCCTGAAATTTTTGTGTTCTTCATGACTGATTCAATTGGGACTTTGGTTACCACTTTTATTACATGTGCTTGAAAGTATATTCGCAATTTGAATGATGCATAAACCAAGGCTAAGATTAACTTCTCCATTTTAGAATAGTTCTTTTCTGATGCATTAAAGGTTTTACTAATGTAGTAAATGGGCCTTTCTACTCCTGCGTCTGCTTTCATGTGAAGCGCACTTAGAGCATATGGAGTTGTTGCGAGGTATACCAATAATTCTTCGTTTTTCTCTGGTTTCTGTAGTATAGATGTATTTGCGAGGTATTCTTTGATTCCTTGAAAAGCTTTTTCACATTCATCAGTCCATTTGAATTTTTCTCCCTTCTTAAGTATGTTGAAAAAATGCTTGCACTTATCTGACATTCGCGAAATAAATCTCCCAAGTGAAGCCAAGAGTCCATTTAGTTTTTGTACTTCTTTTACCGTTGCAGGTGTTGGCATGTCACGAACTTCTTGGACCTTTTCTGGATCGACTTGTATTCCCTCCTTCGATACTATGTATCCCAAGAACTTTCCAGATGAAACCCCAATTATACATTTCTCAGGATTTAATTTGATGTTGAATTTTCTCATTTGCTCAAATATTTCCTTCAAATCTTGCACATGGTCTTTATCTTCCTTGCTTTTTATCAACATATCATCTACATATACCTCCAAAGTTTTATGTATCCACTTCGCGAACACTTTTTCAACCATACGTTGATATGTAGCACCCGCATTCCGCAAACCAAATGGCATCTTCACATAACAATACAAACCCCTTGGAGCAAAAAAGGCAGTATGTTCTTGATCTTCTTCTCATGAGTGATATTTGATTATACCCTTTATATCCATCAAGTGAAGTGACTCTATCATGACCTGCAGCTGATTCCACCATTTTTGGTATATCTGGTAATGGAAAACTATATTTGGGACATGCCTTGTTTAGATCAGTGAAATCTATGAAAATTCTTATTCCTTTATTCTTTTTCGGAACAATGACCATATTCGCAATCCATTCTGGATATTTTGCTTCCATTATGATCCCTGCATCCAACATCTTTTGTAATTCTTCTTCTATCTGTACATGATAATTTTGTGATATCTTCCTTATTCTTTGTTTGAATGGTCTTATATTTTTATCTATATTCAATCTATGACATGCCACTGATGGATCAATTCCTGGTATCTCATCTACACTTCCTGCGAAGATATCTTTATATTCTCGCAAAATATCAGTAGTCCTTTTTTCTTCTTCTTCATCCATCTTAGTTCCAATTCGTAAGAATAAAGGCTCTTCTTTACTTCCAATATTTATTTCTTTAGTTGGTTCAGCTGCAACATAGCTTGGACTTTGCTCCCCCATAGGTGTTGCTTCTTTAATTATTTTTGCTGGTTCCCCTTCTTTTTATGGAATTTCATTTGGTATACCTCTCCCTTCCTTTGCTCTTATTGTATACACTAGGAATTCTTCTTCTTTTCTTGTTTCCTTCGCAAGTTTCCTACGAAGTTGTTTCTTTCTTGCTCTTCCTCCGCATTGTGTTACTTCAATTTGATAACAAAATTTTGCACTATCAAGATCTCCTTTTATTTCTTGAATTCCATTTGGTGTAGGAAATTTGATTTTTTGATGTAATGTTGAAGCAACAGCTTTGATCGCATGAATCCACGTCCTTCCTATCAGCATGTTATATGGAGATTCCATATCTATCACACACAAGATTACACGTGTTTCAATTTCTCCTAGTAATACTCGCAGCACGATTTCTCCTTTAGATTTTGTTGTAGATTTCCCTAATCCATGAATAAGACACTTTGAATTTATGATTTCTTCATCTCTAATTCCCATCCCCTTAAATGCATGATAGAATATAATATTAACAGAACTCCCTGTATCAACCAAAATTCGGTTTAATTTCCATTTTTCTTCAGCTTTCTTATCTTCTAGCATGATTGGCAATGTGATCACCAATGGTGAAGTGTGGTTCAAATCTTCATTTGGAATTTCTGCTACTGAAAATGTGATTTTCTGCTTTTCCCATTCTTCTAAAGTTGTCATCTTTTCTTCCTCCATGATCTTTCTTCCTCTACAATCTCGCTTGTATATTTTTCCCTTCATATTACTATGAAATTCATCAATCATTGTCTCTGTGATCATATTACATTCTTCTTTTTTGCCATCTCCATCTACTGACTTCATTTGATCTTCAAATTTTCCACAATTCCCTCAAATTTAGGCTACCACAATTCTCAAGTCCCTGTTTCTAGCTCCAATTATGTAGTTGCAGAATAACCTACAACTACACCCTCAATAGAATTAGTAAAAACTCAAGAAGTTCTTGATGATGAATAACAATTTTCTTATTAATGTTCTCAATTGATCACAAAGAAGTATCTAAATGGAATTAGAATAGTTACAACTTTCTCTATTCTCTTTCCTAAAATATTTTCTAACACTCACTAAAAGAACCTCTCGAATTTTACATTTGAACTCCTATTTATAGTAAAATTTATACAGTTGTTCATGAGTTACGAAGTATCGCAACTTATACTCGCAAAATTATTTCATCCTTGCAAAACTTCATATTTCTCCGTGCTTCTTCTATCATCGTATCATTTTATAACTCTTTTCTCCTGATACTCGTGAACTATTATCTTGCGATATTCAGTACCTACAGACCCAAAGTCGAAGACTTGAATAAACAAATCTGTATCACACAGAAAAGTCTACAATAATAGATAAATATGTCTCCCACAGATAAACCTACGAGTTTTGTTCCGTATTTTGATAAAATCAAGGTGAACAGAAACCAATTAATAACCCGGATTTATATTCCCAAAGAACAGCCTTGAATTATTGATCACATCACAATAATATAAATCGTACGGTAATGAAACTAGATATTGCGGAATCACAAATGATGAGACGAAGATGTTTGTGATTTCTTTTTATCTTTCCCTATCGGAGATATAATCTCAAGCCAATTATTTAATTGAACTCGTACGATTATAATGGAAAGATAGGATCGCTTAACTACAAGAGAAGTAGTTTCGTATGGCTTCACAATCCCAATGAAGTCTTTAAGTCGTTAATCGACAGGGTCTCGATAAGATACCTACGATTAATAGAGAATCGACTCTAGAAAACCAACTAGTATTATACAAGAGGTGTGGGGATTAGTTTTTCCAATTGCTAGATGTCTCCTTTATATAGTTTTCAAATCAGGGTTTGAAATCTAAGTTACCTTGGTAACAAAGCATTCAATATTCACCGTTAGATAAAAAACTTGATTTATCCAAGATAATATCTTTCAACCGTTAGATCGAAACTTAGCTTGTCACACACACATGAAATGTATTTCATTTAGGTTTGAGTAACCGTACCTAAATGTGTACATTTGGTTGGTTCACAAATGGTTGACCAATGGTTAGCCATATGAGTACTTTCATATCAACCGTATTTATCTTTCTCATAACTAGTTCAAATGACTCATAAGAACTAGTTCAATAGTTGTTCAATTGCAATAAAATCTTATGTAACTACACAAGACAAAATTGAAGAAAAATTGGTTTGATTCACTTGAATCAATTCATATACAATATATCCGCGGTTTGCAAAGATTGCATTCCTTATTGATTTATTATTTAAGTTCATGAACTAACCGATTTGAGATATAACCATCTTGGGTACGTGTACGGATACCTGCACTCTAGATTTACCGGAATTGGGTTTGAGAACCCAGCAAAAAATTTCGGTTGGAAAACATCCGTGGGTACGTGTACCTAAGGTGACCGGTTTGTAAGTTCGTAAACTCCAAACTTCAGAAGAAATTCTCGGTACAAGAACTTCCGCCAGTACGCGTACCCTACCTGTTTCCTTCACCAATACCGCATGCACACATATGCATGCACTTGGTTTCCTGTACATGGATTTATACACTAATGTGTGAACACACTATATATGCTTATATCCATAGGTGGTTACGTAATCTCAACTCTACATTTCAATCATTGAAACATTCTTCTATAATGTTATAATTGTCGTTAGACATAAAGAATCGACTATCGTCATCAAAGCCATTTTCAAGATTGAAACGTCATCATGACTTTCGTCACGGGTAAAGATGAAACATGGTTAAAGTGAAAGATTACCAACACATATTTCGAGAAAAATATAGGGGAGTAAACTCGGCTCGAAATATCAAATGTGTATGTATGAAAACTATCATACTATACGACTTTCGTCTCAAGAGTAGGAGATAGAGTAGTGATAGGTGTTGAAAACACCTTAATTATTATCTAGTATTTATGCTTTCTTTGCTATTTATTTTGTGAAAAATGTATCATATGTGTGAATTTGAGTTGATTAGGTGCAATGGAGTCCTTTGGAGCAAAAGAAGGAGAAATTGTCCTTTTGGAGCGTAAAGGCAAAGAGATCAATTAACAAGCGAGCTATATTTGGAGAGGGATGAGGTGCTCAAGAAGGAGTGAAGAATGTACTGTCAGTTTACTGAAACTGACAGTTGAGCAGGGAAGCAAAGAGGCTGTCGGTTTGGAGAAACTGACAAGTTAAATGAGATATGGGCATCCCTTATCCAAGTCAGTGGGGTGTCTATATCAATTTCCTTTCCTACACCTAAAATTGAGAGAAGTATCTTCTCAATCATGTGCTGTGTTGGCTGTGTCTAAAAGTTGGAAGAAAATATCAGAGATTGAGAGAAATTGAGAGAGTAGAAGATGGATGCATATGGAGAATCAAAAGAACAATAAGATGGAATCAGTGGAGATGATTATGGGTTCTATTTCAATTCAGGGTTCTCTGTTGAAGATGGAGAATGATATGGGGATCAATTAATGGGTTTGTTGTTGTCGGAAGGGTGTATCAAAGATCAGATTTGGTGATTTTGGAATCGATTTGGGTTGAAATTGGTAGTTCAGTTCAAAGCAGAGAAGGGTGATGATGAAATTCGATGGAGTAATTCAAGTTTGAAGGATTAGGAAGAGTGGGTTTGAATCAAATTGGTGATTGACATCATACTAGAAGTTAGGGTTTGTCAATTTTGGGGTTTTCTCTCGATTTGAGTCTTGTGGAGATGTTGGTGATTTGTTAAAGATGGGTTATGTTTGATTTTGAGTTCGATTGTGAACTGTTGTTGAATTGGAGGTACTGAAATGGTGTCTGAATTCAGGCAAAGGAAATGAAGATGGTGAATTATGAAGTTGTTTTTCTGTTGGTTTCAAACTTGAGAAGAATGATTTAGGGTTTGTTCTGAATCCCAGTTTAAGAAGAGCAAGGTGGAGAAGATTGGGCTCTACAGATGGTCTCTGTAATGACTGAAATTGCAGTCTGGTTGATTGTTGATACCGGTGATATGTTGTTGAATCAGTCTAGGGAAGAATATCTTACGCTGCTATAGATAATGGGTATTGATGTATGGTGATCTTCTTAGTGGTTGGAACTGGTTAAGCTAAAGCAATGGAAATTCAGAGGTTTTGGTTGACTGAGCTGGTGCTATTGGCTATGAGGTTAGGATGAAATTGCAGGGAGTATGTGCTGTGTGCTTGCTATGAATGGAAGAGAAGTGTATTGAGTATGTAGTACAGAAGTGGCAGGAGGAATACAGATGTTCAACCAAGAAGAACTGAAGCTACAAAATGGAGAGTGTTGCTGCTGTTGTTGGAGAAAACCTAGGTGAATGTTAGGTTTAACAGGTACTTGCAATTGGAGTTGAGGTAGGTGGAATGGGTACTTCTAGTTCAGGTCAAAGAGTCTGGTGCCGATATAGATGTTGCAGCAGCGAGTTGCAAATGGTGAGAGATTGTTGTTGTAGTTGCGAATTATCTCACAACTACACCCTCAGTAGAATCCATTAAAATGATTCCTAAATCTAATTAATTTGATATGAAACTAAGAATTAAAGTACTAAAATTATAAAAGAGACACAAAGATTTTTACGTGGTTCGATCAATGTGATCTACATCCACGGTTCTTCACTAGTGATTGTATGTAATTATATGATTGTACAATTGAAACTCCATTAAAGAATATTTGGATCTCTAGAATTTTTTGGGGAAGAAGATGATAAAGAAAATAAAATCTCTCCTAACATTTTCTCTCTCCTCCTAAAATTATCTCTCTCTCTAAAAAGAACCCCCCTTCTTCTCATGCCTAAATGGCTATTTATATGATCTTACAAAAGATGACAGTTGTGTTGTCCCTCCATTTCGGATTTGAGAATTATCTTGCGAACCTTCGTAAGTTCACTTCGCGAACTTCTTTTGCTTTCCTCGTGATTTCCTTTGCTCGCAAAATGTTCTTTGTTCGCAAGATGTATTTTCTCTCCACAATTTCGTAAGTTATCATTTGTTGTGATATACCGCTCCTACAGCTGTGGCAGGTGGAAGGAGTAACAGATGTGGAGGTGATTGCAGCTCAGATGGAGTACCAAGTGAAACTGTTGTTTACTAAACTAGAGTCTCAGATGAAGCTGCAGGTGGGGTTTGGTTACAACTCAACTTGTGAGCTGATTTGGCTAATGATTTGGGGATAGTGCTGGAACTGAGAGAAGAGAATGATCTGAGAAGAATGAGGTTGCTGGCACTTGCAAGAAGAATGTGTTGTTAAAGGAGATGATGGATTTGTGTGCAACAGTTGGCATATGAGTTGCAGTTGGTGATGCTGCAATGGAATGGTTGCATTGAGGTCTACAGATAACTGGGGTTAGAGAAGCATAAAAGAATGGGAAGTAATAGTTGTTGTTGATGCTGCTATTGCTCATGGTAGTGATTGCAGGTGGAAGAGTATGGCATGAAGGCGATGCTCAAGGGACTGAATTGACGCAATGGAACTGAAAGTTGAGCTCAAAAAACTAGAATTGCAGTCGTGTAATGCAAGGAAGTGGTGGAATTGGGGTTACCAGGCAGTGATTCAGTTGAATGAGTAGTGGCTCTACAGAAATGGATTGAATTCTATGAACTGAGTATGGAATTGATGGCAGTTTGAGGAGCTGGTAATTGTGAAATAGATGCTAATGGGTTCTGTTGTAAAATGGGTTACTACATGTGATGAAATTGCAGTGGAGTTTGTGTGAAAGACATTGCAGTTACAGGTTGCAGTCAAGGTGTGAAGTGGCGATTGAAGTTGCGGGTTTGGGAGTGGCATTGCATAGCCATCATGGCTGGAAGCACAATGATTGTGCAGTGCATAGCTCAGGCATGTGCAATCTCATGCCAAGATAACTCAGTTCAATGAGTTGACTAACTCTCCATTGGCTCAGTTGACTCAACGGTTTGACCTGGTTGACTCAGGTGACCTGGTGGACTTTGCCGGTCACCTGAGCTACTTTCCGGTACCGGATTCAGGCCATATTCTGGCCAAAAACACAGTTTCCCGACGACTATTTTTTGGGTCATATTCTCACATGGCTATTTCACACATGATCTCGGTGGACTTCTAATTATTGTACCTTGGGCTTTGAAGACCTAATTTGGGAAGTTGGGAAGCTATAAAAAGAAAAAAAATTCTATTCTTTGAGAGGAGACATCACGTATTTTTCTACTGGAGTTTGGAGGAGAGAGATTCTATTAGGGTTTGCTTTCATTTATTTTTCATGTTCTTCATTTTATTTTTGATAATAATTATGTTGAATCAAAACACTATGAGTAGCTAAATACCTTTTATTGGTTATGGGATAAAGTGGATTTCACAAATGATATTTGATTCAATGATGTAGTTTTGTCTCAATACTTTATTGTTTATGATTCATGGTTTATTTTGTTTTATAATTTGATTGTTTATTTGGTTGAGTCCGGAATCAATCCGATTTGCTTTCATATCTAGAGCTATATTAGGGTTTTCAATACGAAAATGTTGTTTATCCCTGATTCTAAGTAGCATAAATGTGGGTAGTGCTTGTAGTGATATATCCTACTAGTCACATATGAATCATAACTTGGGTTAATCGAATTAGTGCTTTTACACATTTTGGTTGCCTTGATTAGTCTTATTCCATAGAACTCATTGCTTTTAGGGAGTTAAATCTAATTGTTCTTTTACACTTTAGGTTGCTTTCTAGGAAGAATTCACATATGCATCTTTTAATGTGGTTGTGATGAAATCAGGGAATTAGCGGGATACTCTTGCGATCAAGGTATCTTAGGACTTTTAGTAATTGAGAGATTAAATTTTCAATTCTAGTCATTGTTGATAATTCGAGTTTGTGAGTGAAACTATCCTGTGACCAATATCTTCTCCTTATTGATTACTTTTATTATAACTTTGCTTTCAATTCATTTTTATTGCTTTGATAAATCAAAACCCCCCCTTGGTTACTAAGAAACTGAAAAATTTTATAACAACAAAAGCCTCTCTGTGGATACGAACTCTTTCTTATCGCATACTATTTTTATTTTAGGAAGTAAGAAAGTGAAATTATATTTGTGTCGTCTGACAACCGACCAAGTAGATAGACTTTTGAATGCTAGATGAGTTCAAGTCTCCACATACATTTTTGGTCGGATGAAGTTCCACTGGTTCCTTGAGTAGTTCTTCGTCTTCGTAAGATAATCGTCATAGAGTCTGGATCTCAACTATACTTAACTATCCTAGACCGAGACTTAGTCATAAGTAAACTAGAAATCAAGACGTATAGTTTTGATCACTAATATTGACAAACATGCTTGAGATAGCAACACATGCGAGTTCGACCGAGCAATGATCTAATAATCTCCCTCTTTGTCAATTTTAGTGACAAAACTATCAATACATATGGATTACAAAATAATAAAACTTTGTAGCTTCTGGTTCACATTCTTGATCTCCTTGGTGCTTCAACATAATTCGAAAACTTCGTCTTTTCCAAGTACTCCCATGATTCCATAGATGTTCAATTCAGCATCATAGTTGTTGAAGTTCCGTAGCCAAAACAATGAGAAAACAAAAGCTCTTGATCATTGTTATATAATGTCATAGTATTATTGTAGATGGTGGATTTTCAACAAAGGCTAAAATCTTAAACTCATAATTATACGAACCTCTAATCCAGCAGTCAGACGTGAATTTTGAGACACGGGTCTCTCATCGAATTCTCTGATTGAGAATACTTTCTCTTAGAGTACATGTAGATATGTAGTCTCACATCTGGACAACGGCATATCTCATGAATACTGAACACTTCAGTAATTATTTCTATATAGTATCACAGGATGGACGGCTTCTAGACAGCTTGCTCTGCTAGTATAGAGTGATAACGTCTTCAGGATACAAACAACGAGTTTACCCTGACTATCTAAAGGATATGAAGCTCCAGCAAGCTCATATAAGAATAATTAATGCTCCTAGACAGCTTGCTCTGCTAGCATAAAGTCATAAATTAATTATTCCTAAATTCTTGGATTCATCCGCAGAATTTCTGAAAATATTCAAATATTTTCGCAGATATTTCATTACGCAAACCATGGTTCTTCCCATCATAAATCCATGGGTTAGTAATAAATATTCGACACACGGGTATCGGAGCTACCTCTGAGCAAGCCCTGTCTCAAACCTAAATTCTTGGATTCATCCGCAGAATTTCTGAAAATATTCAAATATTTTCATAGATATTTCATTACGCAAACCATAGTTCTTCCCAACAGAAATCCATGGGTTATTAATAAATATTCGACACACGGGCATCAGAGCTACCTCTGAGTAATCCATGTTTCAAATGGTGCAAGTGTATTCAACAATGATGCATTAACAATCACCGCACAAACGAGTATTTCAAAATACGACGAAACGATGAACCTATGCAAAATAGGATGAAAAAATAACAAATAATTAAAAATTGACCAAGGTTTTGGGATCATGGAACCACTGACCGGCCGACCGTGCTTTGGTTAATCCCACACCAGTTTCATATTTTTGTTGTTTTCCTGGAGTTCATGAAAAACCTTTCACTTGAACAAATATCCTTTGTTTTGAGGAAACTCCTCAATTTCATGGTGCTTCCTTCGCGCGGAGGAAATAATATAAAATTAGGGAAAACATGATGGGGCGTGACCATTGGCCAACCGGCCATGCCTTGGTCCCAGCCGGACCCATACCTCATGGTTCCTCATTATTTTATTATTATTGCCCTAATTTCATGAAAATTCCTTAATCTCATGATATTTCCTTAGTCCCATGAAAAATAATAAAAATTAGGGAAACCCGTGTGCACGGGCCATGGTCGGTCGGCCAAACCCTAGGTGGCTCACACGTCCCACTTTTTTTATTAGCATATTTTTCATCTTTTCATAATCCCATGAAATTCCTTGATTTCATGATATTTTCTTCAAATTATGAAAATTCCTTCAAATCATGAAATAATACATAAAATTAGGGAAAACGCACGGGATCGGGCCCTGGCCGGCCAACCATGCTCCAAGCCGGTCCCACATGCCTACATGTCCCTTATTTTACTTATTATTATTTTTTATGATTCCTTCATCTCATGGAAACTCCTTGATTTCAACAAAACTCTTTAATTTTGGCAAAAACTCCTTCGTTCTATCATATTTCCCTAAAATCATGAAAAATATTACAAAAATTATGAAAAAACGTGTGGATGGTTCCCTTGGCCATGATCGGTCCCACACTTCATAATTCTTTCACTTTTTCATTATTTTCCTTCATCCGATGAAGTTTTGACGGTTTTATCAAAAAACCCTAATTTTGTCATATTTTCTCAAATGGTCGCTCAAACGTGCACCAGAAAATATCAAAATTCTCAGGACTGAGATACGGACGTCTCAACGAAGAAAGCATGTTACCTTGACCGACCAGGGTTGGCTTTTTGGCTCGCAATGAGCCAGTCCCATGTGTTTTCACAATTTGACTTAATTTTCACAATTGCACGTATTAGGTCCAAAACTCTCCAAATAATTTCAGAATTTGACGGAGCGATCATCATTGGATCCCGTGACCACCCAGGTCCGGTTTCATGACCCCTTGGTCGGTCCCTCACCTTTTCATAATTAATTAGGTTTTATCACCTAATATTGAACCCGGCAGTAATTCAATAAATGATTAAACCAGAATTTAATCATTATTTCATCAACTCACCAACTCTTTAATGAGGTCTTGGTTTTTGCTCATGGGAGCATATGAGAATTTCATGGTTGATCCAAGGTCCCATGAAGCCGGTTCTCCTCCATTCCATGGTTAATTTTCAAGTAAACCATCAATTGATCAAATTAAGGTTTCTGAATCCAAGGATCATGATTCCAGATTCAAACACTAATAATTTTGCAATGATCTCATGATCAGTATTCTTATTAATTATGCTCGGTTCAACTACTAGTACTTTAATTAATATTTTATTTTAGTAACGCTGCCACTAATTCATCCGATGAGCAACACTTTCTCAGATGAGCAATATTTACTCAAATCATCAATATTAAACAAATTATCGAGCAACACTTGCTTACCTCAACGTGAGGATCCTACCACCATCTCAGCAGACGCGCATAATCCATGAGTTGCTAAATTTTTTACAAAATCATGTTTAACTCAGCAAATGCGTGGAATCATCGTCCCACGAAGTCATGAAATCAACAACTGACTAAATTAACCACGAGACATCAATCGTGTCATATGGGGGGATATTAACCATGGTTTTGGTCTGGCGGTCTACGGCACGTATGTTCACCCACGATGAGAATGTGAGCAAGTCGTGCAATCAGTTGGAAGAATCAGCAAGATAGTGGGTGGAAAATTAACCAAGTCTCCGCACGATGAGTAATTGGTTTAACACGATTTCCCACTTCCCCACTCTCTGATTCCATCAAACTGTCACACTTCATGGGATCATGGTGTTTTCAACTCCGACATTATATAATGTCTCTGAATCCTGATTAAAAGAACAACATTCGAACAACGAACTCCTGAATGAGCAATTTCTTACCAAAGTTCATACATGCACTATTTCGTCTACACGAACTCACAGAAATCACTCTCAATCAGGCAAAATTCAATCATTCAGAGCATTTTTACGTTGAATTTACAACACACCTACAATCTCAGATCACCATTGATCTCACACATTTCTCTTCCCTCCTACAGATCAACCCATCCTCTCTTGTAACCAAATTTACTCTGGATTGGACATTGTCTTGGTTTAGGCCGGAGTACTACAGATTGATCTCTCGAACTTAAAGCACCCCCTTCACAGTGGTGCATCTGTGTGAGGTTGAATATTTCGTTCGGTTCAAGGAATCTCCTCCGTACGGTCGTCTCCTCAATTCTGCAAAAACCAGCAAATCGTTTCCCCCTTCTACAGATTGGCGACCACAGTAGGAGATCATTTTCTCGGTTGCAATCTCTCATTTTCACAAGATGGTTGGTCTTAGGTCAGGATCGGTCACAAATCCTAACGCAAATATCGTTAGCACTAGCAACAATGAAAACATCCCGGAAACTGTTCTGGCCACTAACGCTGACGGTGGTATCACTCCTCCTCACACCAACGCGGAAGGTCATCCTTTGTTCAGCCGATATCCCGAAGAGGTCAGAGGAAATCCACCACTAACTATGGCTGAACTCTTCAAAGCGCAAGAAAATCTTGCAAAGAATTATACGGATATGGCCGCAGCACAGGAAAAGCTATTCGATCACCTGAAGACTCTTACTGATAAATTTTCAAAAAAAACTCAAGACAAAGGGAAAGAGAAGGAGAAACCCTCAGAAGCTGCTGATTTTGAGGTAATTCCAATTCACACCGTGGATGACAATGAAACTAACAAGGCTACGGACAATTTTTCAACAAAAGAATCATCGAACTTCATCATCCGGGAAGACTTGGAGCGCCTTTTGGAGAATCGTGGAAAATACAAGACATCACATGTCCATCGTCACCAACATCCTTATCCCGCCGCCACACAAAGGACTCCACTTCCTAAAGGTTATATCTCTCCAACTTTTACTCTGTATGATGGAACTGGAAATGCTCAAGAGCATGTCTCTCGCTTCCTTGAAGCCTTAAGAGAACATGAACATAACCATGTCATCCGTCTCAAGGAATTCTCAAAATACTTGAAAGGCAGAGCATACACCTGGTACAACAACATCGCGTCGGGGACTATCAATAATTGGGGAGAAATGATTAACGCCTTCTACAGAAATTACTTCTTCGTGTCAGAGAAAGTCACTCTATCTGACCTTGGAAGGATGTTTCAAAGAGTTGGTGAAAATCCCAATGACTTCGTAAAAAGATTCAGAGTCCAAGCCTTGTATTGTCATGATCCAAACGTCACAGAGCAACAACTGGTG
Source organism: Papaver bracteatum (assembly GCA_023529315.1). Lineage (NCBI taxonomy): Eukaryota > Viridiplantae > Streptophyta > Magnoliopsida > Ranunculales > Papaveraceae > Papaver > Papaver bracteatum. The sequence goes on from JAJJWX010003522.1 coordinate 1,162,205, forward strand.
GATTTGTACATCAATGGCATGCTCTCGGTCTACAGAGCATTACTGGAGAATCTTCGATTCCAAACTTTCTCAGAGCTCCACGAAGCTGTGAAGAGATCGGCAACCACTGCACCCGCTCTGTTAGAAAGAACAAAATCTACGAAGGCTGGAAAAACGTGAGATACTTGAGGAAACAGACATATGGTCAACAAGCAGTACAACCTGCAGCCTTCCGCAAATGCTGTCACAGAAGGGAGCAAACGGAAAGTTGAACCACAACGCAAACATACTTCTTCCACCCCTTCAAAGGCACAAAATAAGGATAATGTGCAAACTTCTCCTCAGCATTTCGAGGATCCAGAAGCACCTGAATTTCCATGCTCCATTGAAGAAGTCATCGAATTGCTGGAAGCCTGGATTCAAGACGGTGCAATCAAATTGCCGTATGTCAATAAGGAACCAACTGAAGAGGCGATGGAAAATCCTCGGTATTGTCGCTTCCATAGGTTCGTCGGCTACCCCACCAACGCTTGAAAAACTTTGAAGCGCATATTTGATAGGTGTAGAATACACCGTATTTATTATCTAGTAGTTTATGCTTTCTTTGCTATTTTACTTATAAATTATGTATTTTACGTGTGTTTTTGAGCTATTAGGTACTTTGGAGTCGCACGGAGGAAAAGGAGAAGAAATAATCCAAAATTGAGCAAATAGGGCAAAGCAGTCATTTTACAGGAGAAAATACTATCTAGAGACCAGTCGAGGTTAAGGGGATGCCAACTGGGTAGACCTTATCCAAGAAACGTGTGTGTTTATAAGCACCCAAATGGGTGGTCTGTATCCATGGTCCATACCCGAACCTGAACCCGAAACCGACTATTATAACCTACCCTAAATCGATCTTTTCAATCATTTTCTCCACCTGAAATAAAGAAGAAGAAGCAGCCATGACTGCTGCTGGAACCAAGATTGAGAGACTGAGAATTGAGAGATGAGTTGTGAGCATGGAGCATTCTATGTGAGTTTTGTGATTCGATGAGTGTTGTTGGTCGAGAGAGGGAAAATGAAGATCGTGATATGAAGAACATAGATAATAGGGTTTGTTTTGATTCGAAATCGTGTGCTTTGAATCTGGGATTGATTTAAGAATTCGGTTAGGTTATAGAGAATCAATTACAGTAAATAGTTGGTCTGAGTTCAACGGAGAAGATGGGTATTTGGCTAAGAATGGGTTGCTGTCGATCTCAGGAAAGAAGATGGGTTTCTGGGAATACTCGAGATGAAATTGGGTTTCTGAAGGACACGAAGATGATTGAATTGAGAAATTGAAGCTCAGAAGGAGGAATAGATCATGGGAGAAATGGGTATGTTGTTAAAGTAAAGAACAAGACCCTGCTGCCTCTTGAATCGAAGTTAAACTCAAGAATTGAGTAGCAGATGAATGAGGTGAAAGCTTAGATGATTCAGTTGGGTTCAAGAAGGGAATAGATTATTCCGGTGCTGTTGGTCTGAGCTAGATGGGTATGAATCACTTGAAGTCATGAATAGATACAGGAAAATGAATGAATGGAAGCTTAGATGTTTGAATATGAGGTTGTGGTGGTTTTGAATTTCAGAGATTAGGGATGAATGCTGCTAATTAGATGTATGCCTAGGAATTTGCAGGTGGTACTTGAAACTGCAGGTATGGACCTGGTGGCTAGTGATGGTGAGCTTACACATGAAGGTTGGTGTGTGGTTCAGGTGCAGTATAGGAGTTAAGCTGGTGATGCTGTTGTGATAGCTTGAGAATAGAAGAATCTGTAGCTGGGAAATGGATTCACTGTGATGTGAGGAAGCAGTGCATAGTGGTGTTGGTGGTTAAATGATATGGGTATTGCAGCTGAAGGAATTGAAGCTACTAGTTGGAGTTGCAGGTGGATGAGATGGACTGAAATTGAAGCTACAGATGGTGTTTAATGATGCATTTGCAGTTACACTGGTGTGTGGAGTTTTAGTTGTGAACTGATGGACAAGAAGGTGCAGCACAGCCATAATGGGTGAACAAATGATTGCAATAGGGTTGGCATGTGCAAGATGTGCAACTGTGGCCTAGTAACCCAGTGAGCCCTGACTCAGTTGAGTTAGATGGCTAACTCAGTGACTCCTTGACCCGCTGACTAATAGTTTGACTGACGGTTGACTCATTTGACCGTTAGTCATAACGGTTGACGGACGGAATATACCTTGACCGGAGGAGAATTTTCGGGTTGCCGGCGACGATGGATTCCGACCTATTTCCGGCCAAAAACCCAGTTTTTCGGAGAGCAAAAATACAGAATTTTGTGTGGATTTCTCTCATGGGATGTGAAGAGTTGGACTTGGAATTGAATGAAGAATTTGTCTTGGATTTGGAAAGAGGAGATGGAAGATTTGAGAAAGGCTTGGATTTGGAAAGCGAATTGCTAAAGTAAAGGGATTCTATTCCTTGGAAGATATGGAGAGCATTGAAGCCTATAAATAGAGAAGTTCTCTACTTTTCTCTACTTTTCTATACACACTTCCACACTCCCACACTTCCATACACATTGATATCTTTTGCACACTTTTACACACACAATACTTTTCTCTTTGTGTGAACTCCTTAATATGAGTAACTAATTTTATTGATTGAGGATGAATTCCTAGTTCTTAACATGTTTTGAGTTTTGTTTCAAATCTACTTTGAATTTTCACATGATTATCGTTTGTTTTTACTAATATTAGTGTTTATGATTGATTGATAGGTTATTTAGTATGCATACTAAATTGATTTGTTAATTTAATCTAAAGCTAGTGAAAGTTAGGGGATAAGTAATCGTTTCTTGACTCTTTACACAAGTAGAAAACAAGAGACCTTGCGGAGGGATTCCGTGGATCAATTGTGTGTGAAAACAATGCTAGAAAGTGGACCAAGAGAACCGAGTCTAACTACTAGTACTAAACCTAAGTTCATAAATCTTAATGCGTTCGGGGAATTACATCTTGTAAGCGAACCTCAAGGTGGTTCTTTTGAATAGAATCTGATAACTAAGCGGACCTGTTACTCAGTGAAATAAGGAATTTTGGGGTTAGCTAAGCGAACCAGCTATCCTACGGTTGGTGATAATCTGTGACTAATAAGAAGTGGAAAAGAACATAACTTTAATCATTGTTTTGCAGCGAAGAAGGATTCCTTGATCTAATCTCTCTTTTTGATTTCCTTTATATTTTTAATTGCTTTATTTACTTTTTGTGACAATTCAACCCCCCTTTGTGTGACAATTTTACAACTAGAATCTCGTGCTCCTCGTGGGATCGATCTTGACTACCCTATATTACTTGTTAATTAGGTAGTAAAATATTAATTAATTTGTTGTGGTTACGACACGCATACAAATTTTGGCGCCGTTGCCGGGGAGCATCGGATGATTTTAGTTGTTTTCTTTTTACTTTTTGCTTTATTCTTGCTTTGTTGGATTCTTTATCGTATCTAACTTAGTTTTTGAGAATTGTTTTTCAGGTACCGGTTTTCCATGTATGGTGGACAAGAGCAAGCATATTACAACAATCAATACGTTTTTCAACCTCAACATCATGGAAACTTCCAACCATCCTTAGGATACAATCAAAACCAATCTTTTGGCTATGATCAATATCCTACGGAGCCTTATGAGTACTCTCATGCATATAAACAACCTTATAATGGGTATGTAAGTCAAGCACCAAGGTATGATAAATCTACTTCTAATTGGATTCATTCTAGTTGTATGCATATTATCAATGATTTGCAAGACATGCGAAAAACACTTGACCATGAAAGAAATAACACTGCACAAACCAATTTCTGCAACATTTTTTCTTACCCGACTCCGGATCGTAGTTATGATCATTCACCCATTCAAAGGGAAGAGTCATGGGAAAGATAACCTATTATAGAAAACGGTGGTAAGTGTGTGAACGTCCGGAAACTTGCACAAAAGTTATACAAATTGGAAGATGATGGAGACTCGGAAGAGCTTGTCGCAGAAATTAGTAGGACCATTCATATGGAACTTAAACGACGTCGGGATAAATGCTATGAAACCGATGAAGATTCTTATTATGGTGATTCCGATAATGAAGATGATTGTGTTGAAAAGGACCAACCTTTGGAAACTTTTAATGACGCTAGTGTAGATTACTCAAGCCTTGATCTTAATAATGATCAATCATCTATTCAAAAGGTATAGCTTAAGGAAGATGCATTTAGTTCTTGGAAAAAAATTCTTAGGGAAAGATATGAGTCCGCAGAAGTGTATGAAAGTTGCAAAAATGAGGAAGTTATTCCAACTCCGGATCATAATAACGATCCATCACCTATTCAAAAGGAGGAGATTGTGTGTGACTTGCCTATTGTTGTAAATGGTATAACACCCTCACAAGAAGATCTTACAATTTACACCGAAGAAGATTTTATGAGAGAGGAATGGCCCGATTCCGATGATGAAGATGTTGAAGAGATGATGCTCGATAAAGAAACCGAATTGATTGAATTTGTGGAAGACCCAATTGAACTTTCTAATGATTATGATGATGCCGAGACTTTGGTTAAAGTAGCAAATGATGAAGAATGGTTACAAAGTTTGATAGAGGACCGCGATATGCAAGAGGTAAGTAATTCACTCGAATTTTTTAAGAATGAAGAAGATACCGTGATACAAGTTATTGTGCAAGGTTTTTCATATTAATTCTTCTCCTTTACCTCTTATTGGATTGAATGTATGTTCTTCGAAAGTACTTTTGAATGACTTTGTTTCTCGATATCCACCATTGGAAACACTTGATGCTAACACTATGCAGGTTTGCCAAGAGGAATACATAGAAATTCCCAAATTCTATGTTCTTTATACACTTCCGGGTGTGGACAAGAATAAGTGTGGGGGAAATTTCTATCGAGCTATAACTTTACTATTATTTTCTTGTGCTAATATTTGTATGGAGCTATTGTTTGCAAAACAGGTACTATGGGAGGATCCCCAAATTTTCCGATTGTTAGTATATGGGGAATGAATCTTACAAGAGCCATGTCGGGCCGTCGACTTTAAAACAAGCGCTAAGTGGGAGGAAACCCACCGGTTTTGTATTTCTTAACCTTTTATTTTTATTTGCTTTTTGTTTTGTTTGTTTATTTTTCTTGTTTCATATCATATTAAGATTTCCCACCTTGACTTTACTTGGACGATTCAATTACATTGAGGACAATGTAAGGTTTAAGTGTGGGGGAGTGTCTAAGCATATATTTTTGCATAATAAAAAAAAAAAAAAATTTGCATAAAACTTTCAACTTTTAGAGATTTTAGAGTCACTAGCATACTTCTAGGTATGATTACATAGAGAATTCTGACCGACATAATTGAACTTGGAAATGTTAGGGAACTACGTTCGATTTCTTGCTTGTTAGAGTGTTAAATAATGGATTTAATCATGCGGTGATGCAAATTTGGTGCAGGGAGAAGTGCGTTATTAGAGTTGCTGATCAATCATTAGTGGAGACTACCCATTTTCATATCATGAGATGCACCGACCAAAAATTCTTCCTTTACTAAAGAGCTTCTTTTGAGTGTGTGTCACCGTACGTTAATTCCGGGTAGAATGGTGAGATACCCAATTTCACACCAATTTCAGCACTATTTTGATCTCTTGAGTGCTAATTTTTGTCAATCATGAGGGTGATGTCTATGATGAAAGCCTCCTACTTGTAGTTCGATTTGCAGTTAGCACCATTCTCTCACTCGACAACAACGGGTCCATAGAAACACCACATCAACAACAAGGAAGCGACATCAAAATCTACAAGGAAAGTTGAAAAGGTTCAAGGTTTGCAAGCAACAATGGAACAAGAAAAAGAGCAAATTTCATATTCAAGTAAAGCAACATACAATGAGCAGATTTTTACATACAAGTTGAAGACTTACAATACAATGAGGTAATTCTATATCCAAGTATGAAGACTTATTTACAAGAGTGAAGAAAAGTAAAAGGTGAAAATTATTGAAGTTTATGATTTCGAGACGATACAAGTTGTGAAGAATCAAGCGGTAAAGTACTTTTCCACGGCCATGTTTGTTTTGTTTATTTTGTATTTTGTTTCTCTTGTCTAAAAAAAATGAAAGAAAATTGAAAAAAAAAATGAAAAAGAAAAGAAAAGGAATATATATATATATATATATATGAGACAAGAGAAATATTTATTATTGTTTTGTTTTGAATAAGCCGTGGGGAAGGAAAATCTATAAGGAAGTTTCAAGCGACAAGGAGTTAAGGAAAAAGGTTACAAATTGTCAAGGATTTATGAAGTTCGAAAGTTTATCATCAATAGTTGAAGCCGAAGACCAAAAATGTGAAGACGATGAGCGGAAGATGTTTCTATTGGATTCCGTGAGAGTGGTGTTATCATAATTGGCAATCGGATGTGAAGGTAAGTAAGTAATCCCATCCTCGATATAAGTGGTTGATTTCCTTTCTTAGAGATCATTAGAAAAATGGTTTTTCAAAATGTTAAAAGATGTGGGTTTTTCGAAATTTCGGAAGTTATCCTTCCTACCATTCAATGTGTTGCAGGAATTCTCTCTTCATTCCTACCTGCACACATGTGAGACCCATAAAAAAGCCATTTTTTGAGTGCAATTATCATAAAACCTTTTTGTGAGGCAGAAGTCGAGGCGAAATGCTTATTGATCGTTTCTCAAACACGCGTTCTCTCATTATGGTGTGGTTATTTCTCACTCAACATTTAAGAATGAGAATATGTTCTTTAGTATTTCTAACTTCTTATTACTAGCATGCAGAAACTCTATGTCCTCATATCTCTTAGGATGCTTGGGACGCTGGAACGCTTTGAAGTTGTAAGTTTTAGTTTGATTTGCTCGAGGACTAGCAAAGTCTAAGTGTGGGGGAATTTGATAGGTGTAGAATACACCGTATTTAGTATCTAGTAGTTTATGCTTTCTTTGATATTTTTCTTGTAAATTATGTATTTTACGTGTGTTTTTGAGCTATTAGGTACTTTGGAGTCGCACGGAGGAAAAGGAGAAGAAATAATCCAAAATTGAGCAAAAAGGGCAAAGCAGTCATTTTACAGGAGAAAATACTATCTGGAGACCAATCGAGGTTAAGGGGCTGCCAACTGGGTAGCCCTTATCCAAGAAATGTATGTGTTTATAAGCACCCAAATGGGTGGTCTGTATCCATGGTCCATACCCGAACCTGAACCCGAACCCGACTGTTATAACCTACCCTAAATCGATCTTTTCAATCATTTTCTCCACCTGAAATAAAGAAGAAGAAGCAGCCATGACTGCTGCTAGAACCAAGATTGAGAAACTGAGAATTGAGAGATGAGTTCTGAGCATGGAGCAGTCTATGTGAGTTTTGTGATTCGATGAGTGTTGTTTTGTCGAGAGAGGGAAAATGAAGATCGTGATATGAAGAACATAGAGAATAGGGTTTGTTTTGATTTGAAATCGTGTGCTTTGAATCTGGGATTGATTTAAGAATTCGATTAGGTTATAGAGAATCAATTACAATAAATAGTTGGTCTGAGTTCAACGGAGAAGATGGGTCTTTGGCTAAGAATGGGTTGATGTCGATCTCAGGAAAGAAGATGGGTTTCTAGGAATGATCGAGACGAAATTGGGTTTCTGAAGGACACGAAGATGATAGAATTGAGAAATTGAAGCTCAGAAGGAGGAATAGATCATGGGAGAAATGGGTATGTTGTTAAAGTAAAGAACAAGACCCTGCTGCTTCTTGAATCGAAGTTAAACTAAAGAATTGAGTAGCAGATGAATGAGGTGAAAGCTTAGATGATTCAGTTGGGTTCAAGAAGGGAATAGATTATTCCGGTGTTGTTGGTCTGAGCTAGATGGGTATGACTCACTTGAAGTCATGAATAGATACAGGAAAATGAATGAATGGAAGCTTAGATGTTTGAATATGAGGCTGTGGTGGTTTTGCAGATCAGATATTAGGGATGAATGCTGCTAATTAGATGTATGCCTAGGAATTTGTAGGTGGTACTTGAAACTGCAGGTATGGACCTGGTGGCTAGAGATGGTGAGCTTAAACATGAAGGTTGGTGTGTGGTTCAGGTGCAGGCTAGGAGTTGAGATGGTGATGCTGTTGTGATAGCTTGAGAATGGAAGAATCTGTAGCTGGGAAATGGATTCACTGTGATGTGAGGAAGCAGTGCATAGTGGTGTTGGTGGTGAAATGATATGGGTATTGCAGCTGAAGGAATTGAAGCTACTAGTTGGAGTTGCAGGTGGATGAGATGGACTGAAATTGAAGCTACAGATGGTGTTTAACGATGCATTTGCAGTTACACTGGTGTGTGGAGTTTTAGTTGTGAACTGATGGACAAGAAGGTGCAGCACAGCCATAATGGGTGAACAAATGATTGCAACAGGGTTGGCATGTGCAAGATGTGCAACTGTGTCCTAGTAACCCAGTGAGCCCTGACTCAGTTGAGTTAGATGGCTAACTCAGTGACTCCTTGACCCACTGACTAACAGTTTGATTGACGGTTGACTAGTTTGACCGTTAGTCATAACGGTTAACGGACGGAATATACCTTGACCGGAGGAGAATTTTCGGGTTGCCGGCGGCGATGGATTCCGGCCTATTTCCGGCCAAAAACCCAGTTTTTCGGAGAGAAAAAATACAAAATTTTGTGTGGATTTCTCTCATGGGATGTGAAGAGTTGGACTTGGAATTGAATGAAGAATTTGGCTTGGATTTGGAAAGAGGAGATGGAAGATTTGAGAAAGGCTTGGATTTGGAAAGCGAATTTCTAAAGGAAAGGGATTCTATTCCTTGGAAGATATGGAGAGCATTGAAGCCTATAAATAGAGAAGTTCTCTACTTTTCTATACACACTCCCACACTTCAACACTTCCACACTTCCATACACTCCCACACTTCCATACACATTGATATCTTTTGCACACTTTTACACACATAATAATTTTCTCTTTGTGTGAACTCCTTAATATGAGTAACTAATTTTATTGATTGAGGATGAATTCCTAGTTCTTAACATGTTTTGAGTTTTGTTTCAAATCTACTTTGAATTTTCACATGATTATCGTTTGTTTTTACTAATATTAGTGTTTATGATTGATTGATAGGTTATTTAGGATGCATACTAAATTGATTTGTTAATTTAATCTAAAGCTAGTGAAAGTTAGGGGATAAGTAATCGTTTCTTGACTCTTTACACAAGTAGAAAACAAGAGACCTTGCGGAGGGATTCCGTGGATCAATTGTGTGTGAAAACAATGCTAGAAAGTGGACCAAGAGAACCGAGTCTAACTACTAGTACTAAACCTAAGTTCATAAATCTTAATGCGTTCGGGGAATTACATCTTGTAAGCGAACCTCAAGGTGGTTCTTTTGAATAGAATCTGATAACTAAGCAGACCTGTTACTCAGTGAAATAAGGAATTTTGGGGTTAGCTAAGCGAACCTGCTATCCTACGGTTGGTGATAATCTGTGACTAATAAGAAGTGGAAAAGAACATAACTTTAATCATTGTTTTGCAGCGAAGAAGGATTCCTTGATCTAATCTCTCTTTTTGATTTCCTTTATATTTTTAATTGCTTTATTTACTTTTTGTGACAATTCAACCCCCCTTTGTGTGACAATTTTACAACTAGAATCTCGTGCTCCTCGTGGGATCGATCTTGACTACCCTATATTACTTTTTAATTAGGTAGTAAAATATTAATTAATTTGTTGTGGTTACTACACGCATACAATATTTAAGGTAAAGGTCCAGTCAGGGGAACTTAATCTCAGAACTGAAGGAGTGCACAGAGATCCCCTTCCTATCAGAACTTTCTCTATTTCTGAAGCACCAGTCAAGGAAGCAGTTCAGTCATTAATAGAGCATATCTGTGAATTGCTCTATCTATCGAAGGCACAGAGGGGAGATATGTTTACGTCTTTAAATCACATAGTTTCTGGTAAACGCCTGATGATTTCAAATGTACCTCCTGAACCTTCAGCCACTGACAAAGAAATATATGATTGGGGACTGCTCACCACAGTGCACATCAAGGGAAATGAATTCAAAAGGGCGTTTGTTGATGTTGGTGCTGCTGTCAACATCATTCCTTTGAAGACTCTTAGAGATGCTGGAATTACTCGACATGAGGCTACTCACGCTCCCAAAATAATCAGAGATCACGAAGGAATCCCCAGGGATGCATATGGATTCATCAATCTCAAAGTTACAGAAGGTTCGGTCTGCACTGAGACCAAATTTTACATAATCCTGGAAAACCCTGGATATGACGTGATTCTTGGGCACGCATGGATCCACAATGGGAAAGTTTCTCCCACACCTTCAGTTGCACTTTCATCCGCCGAAGAAAACTCTGACTCGGAAGAAGAAACGGAAGATGCCTTATCATTTGAATATCTGGAAGAGGTCAAAGCCTTGAAAGAACTTGCATAGAAGTCTAGGGAGAATCCAAATGCTTTTGTCAAGACATTCCACGCCCAGGCAAGTCTTATTCCTTCTCATATGCCCATATCGTTAGTTTTCAAATATACTCATTTTGTTCAAGGGCTTCACTCCACAAATGACTTAGCAATTGCAAAATGCTATGAGTGGATCATCGCACCACAGCAATATTTCACTCAATGGATGAGTCCAGATCCTCTTCAAGTTGATCATCCAATCAAGAGATTCATCGTAGAAGATATAGCTAAACATGACAGGCAATATGAGGGATACTCCCTCATGCGCGAGTGTCCGCATGTGCCACAACCATGGAGTCTCATCACACGTAGAATTCCAAATCAATAGAAGATATTTAAGGCACGGACCGCAAAGCCAAACAAGTTCAAAGAAGGAGATTTGGTTCTCAAAGCAGCTAAATGGGATCTCCATTCTGCAAGGAACTCCAATTGGAAAGGACCATTCATGGTCGCTAAATCCATAATTGGAGGTTATTACAAACTGATCAACACAGATGGGCGAACCTTACCAGTAATTCACGAGAATTGGCTTAAGGCTTTTGTCTGGGATTGTTGGATATATGGGGTGCTGGGCGTTTAAGCATTCATGACGTATGGATTTGGCATTTTAGGATTTCCTTTCATTGTATTTCAAGTCCTCCAAAACGTTTGCAACCCTTGCAATCAGTATTTGAATTCAGAAATTTATCAAAAATTCAGTTCATATTTCTTCAAAGAAAATCTCCATTGAATCCAAAATAAAATCCTTAACCAATCCAAAACCATAATATCAAAACCCAAATAAAACCTCACACCTCTCAGAAATTCATAAGTTCAAGAGATTATGCAAAATGAATCAAAGGAAATCAGCGAAGAAATATTTTTGCGCCTCTGCATCCTTCAAAGCCTGTAAAGCCTCCTTCTCCTTGTTCATCTCTTCAACCATCCTGGAAATCTTGTCTTCCTTATCCATCACAGCATCATTAGGAAGGGGTATGTTATTTTCTCAAGAATCCTTAACAGCATTTATCTTCTTGCGAAGCCACTTCACATCGAAGCCAAGTCTCTCAGAATTCTCCAAGTTGAACTCCCAATCAAAGAGTATGTCTGGAGTTACGACATTTCTGACCCTAGTGTATATGTCATTTATAACACCCAAGAGTACACTTACCTGCATTATTAAAGCATAAGAACGCCCGGGGTTCCTGTCGACAATTATATGGACAAATTTCTCCCATATTTTCTTGTACAAACCCGCATATCCAATGGGAACGCTGAATCCACCAACTAACTCATGATACGGGAGTGAGTCATCGAATGGAGTATCAAAATCAACTCCTGCACTTGGGTATTCGTGCACAATTATACGGTTTTTAATTATTGGAGCAACTTCTACAGTCAAGGCAACAGTTTCTTCAGTATTTTCTGCTGGTGTCCTGGATTCTTCTATCACAGTAACAATCTGGGTCTCCATGACTTCATCAACAACACTTTCGTGGCCTTGAGGATCAGAGATAGTGGCCTCCCTATCAATAGCCTCAGGGTCGCTCGTTTCATCATTTTGGGTTCCTTCATTCTCAACTTCGGTATTTTGAACCTAATACGAAGATTACATGAGATTAGGATCATCCAAACATGAAGACAAAATAAATCATGAACTACAGAATACAAGTGGTCTAACATCATCAAATTCTTTCATTATGCATGCTATATATCGACAAAATACATGAAAGTTACAAAAACATGTTTTTCGACGAGCTCGCCTGAGAAGATTTTACACTTCCATGTACAACATGACGAACTGGGAGAAATTGGTGAAGAATAAATGGTTTAGGTATACACCATTATCTTCATATGGGTGTTTCCTATAACATGTAATAATTTCACAGCAATCGGACGAGCGAGCAAAGAGATGTGGTCGAAACTCGGGACTACACAACATCTGAAAAAGTTCTGAAAGTCTCCTAGAAGTTCACTATTTCTCCTTTTCAGGCCCTGAATGTGCTAAAAACTTAAAAATCTTCTTTTCTAAAGCTTGTAAATTTCCTTGGCTTAAATATTCATATGCATACCATCAAAATTTGACATTAGACGAAGATTCTACAACGTTTTTCCTAAAATGCTGAGTTCTGAATTTTTCAGGTGACGTATTTTCGGCAAAATTGTCATATATTCACATACATTATCATTCATTCACTCATGGATCAGAAAGTTTACACTTGTATGGATGAAATAAATGATAAATACTTACTTGGGTGGTTTCCGAAGTGTTCAAAGAACCAGAATTGCTCACACCGGCGTTGATAGCAACGTTATTTTCATTCGGTTCTTGACTTTGGGAGTTTTCTTTATTGCCATCCTTAGAGAAAGTGTCACCAGTATTCTACACATCCATGGAGTCATCCTCCTGGACATATCCCCAATAATCGGTGTTTTATTCATAAAGCGCCATAATTAATATGGGAGGAAATACTTACAGCTTCTTCTTCATCACTCAAGTCAGAAATTGTTCGCCCATAAACGGAAAGCTGAAGACCGTCAATACTCGATGGAGTAAAGTTATGAAACGGAATAACAAAGGTGGTTTTAAGATCCTAATTACGTGGACAAGAAGAATTCATGATGAAATAGGTATCGACAGCTTACTAGACGAGTCACCGAGGACTTTATAGTGTTGGGTAACAGCCTGTAACCTTTATGCCAGCCTTCTCCGCCATGAACAACCACCTTAGTCTCTGAGAAATCTACACGGATTGGAGGTCTTACGATACAACCGTCTTGTGGTAAAATTCAGTAGCATAATCATAATACAATAATTATGATTTTATGAAGATTATATAAGAAGCGTACCTAAGAGCATCCTGGGGACAATTTTCGCTTATCACCGGAGAGATACTTCAATCTTGGTCGACTAGAAATCATCTCGTCAGAGGGATGATTCCTTTCAGGAGGCTGGACGACTGTCATAAAGTCATGCAATTTATCAAATTGATCGTCCCAGAAGTCTTCATAACCCGGAGTCACATATGCGAGTCTATTAGAGCAAGGGAACCAGTATTTACTTCCTTCCACATGGGTATGGTCTAAATGAGTCATGAGCTGCTCAACTGATGGTTTCCTCCTCCGAATAGTTGGAACACACTGGTCCATGCCCATTTTTCGAGCTGCTCTATCAATATTATACTCTTCCACTGAAAATTCCCCGTACGAAACTGACAGTAGATGACCTGGGTGCAACTCAACATGAAATATCTCTCACCATCGTTCAGATCTACACCAGATGACAAACTAGTGATCTCTCTAGTATTGAAAGTCGTTGGTTGAGAAACATAAGAAGGCGCTGAAATCCAAGGAAGAAAATTGAATTCAGATTCATCATCCAACACATCAATAAGGTGCGCCTTGGACAGAGGCTGCTTTGTGGATCAACGCATGATCCTAGCATTATCTTTCTCAGGTAAAATATGACGGGCATCCGTATTTGGTCCTTGCAAAATATTTCGTGGATAGGTGCATAATTCTCGAAGTGTTCCCACATCATAGCTTGAATAAACATCGTGTTAGCATAATATTCAATATTCATGAAGCTATTCGACACACTGGAGTCTACAACCAAAGAATCTAAGTTGTAATACAAGGAGCCTAAGAACAAGCTACCTATTAGGAGTTGCTCTCCTTGAGCCATCTTAATAGCGAAGGGTATCACGAAAGGCTTCAACAAGTTTCCGCTGTCTTCAAAAACATCTCTGGAAAATCATAAACATAAGAAAGCAGCAATGGGTAACATATCATCGATAGGTTTATCAGAAACCTCATCTTTAGGCCACCAGCGTGTCAACCAGAAAGCATAGCATCCTTTACTGCCAGCCTTATTTGCTACCTCCATTGCAGCTGTTAAGATATGAGAAACGGCAGTCTCATCATCTGAAAGATCCCAGGGAAATTGCCCGTGATTGGGAGATGCATCAGAGCTGCCACGTCTTCCAAGGTAATGGTAAACTCTCCCTATCTGCATATGAAAGTGTGAGTAGGAATACACCAACGAGCATATAAAGGTGTCAGCAATTTATCCAAGGTCCCATGAAGCCGGTTCTCCTCCATTCCATGGTTAATTTTCAAGTAAACTATCAATTGATCAAATTAGGATTTATGAATCCAAGGATCATGATTCCAGATTCAAACATTAATAATTTTTCAATGATCTCATGATCAGTATTCTTATTAATTATACTCGGTTCAACTACTAGTACTTTAATTAATATTTTATTTTGGTCGCGCTGCCAATAATTCATCCGATGAGCAACACTTTCTCAGATGAGCAATATTTACTCAAATCATCAATATTAAACAAATTATCGAGCAACACTTGCTCACCTTAACGTGAGGATCCTACCACCATCTCAGCTGACGCGTTTAATCCATGCGTTGTAGAACATTTTACAAAATCATGTTTAACTCAGCAAATAGGTGGACTCATCATCCCACGAAGTCATGAAATCAATAAATGACTAAATTAACCATGAGACATCAATCGGGTCATATGGGGGATATTAACTAGGGTTTTGGTTTGGCGGTCTACGGCACGTGTGTTCACCCAAGATGAGAATGTGAGCAAGTCATGCAATCAGTTGGAAGAATCAGCAAGATAGTGGGTGGAAAATTAACCAAGTCTCCGCACGATGAGTAATTGGTTTAACACGATTTCCCACTTCCCCATTCTCTGATTCCAGCAAACTGTCACACTTCATGGGATCATGGTGTTTTCAACTCCGCCATTATATAATGTCTCTGAATCCTGATTGAAAGAACAACATTCGAACAATGATCTCCTGAACGAGCAATTTCTTACCAAAGTTCATACAGACACTCTTTCATCTACACGAACTCACAGAAATCATTCTCAATCAGGAAAAATTCAATCATTCAGAGCATTTTTACGCTGAATTTACAACACACCTACAATCTCAGATCACCATTGATCTCACACATTTCTCAGCTTCCCTCCTACAGATCAACCCATCCTCTCTTGTGACCGAATTTACTCTGGAACGACCATTATCTTGGTTTAGGATGGAGTACTACAGATTGATCTCTCGAACTTAAAGCACCCCCTTCACAGCGGTGCATCTGTGTGAGGTTAAACATTTCGTTCGGTTCAAGGAATCTCCTCCGCACGTTCGTCTCATCAATTCCGCAAAAACCAGCAAATCATTTTCCCCCTTCTATAATTATTTCACAGCATCAAAGTTCTTACATCACAACTTCGACAATAATACTATGGTGATATGTATCACTCCTCCTTAGTCAATACTTTCGTTTCAACAAAAAAACCATTCCCCCTCACATAATGACCTGTAAAACACGTAAATCATATGTATTTGTAGTGTGAACTACATATTAATTTTCCTCCTTTTTGTCAATAAAATTGGCAAAGGTACGAAAACGGGATCCTAATGAAATTTTCAGGGAGACGCTTCAAGACCAAAGAAAATGACATATCAACTTGTTTAGATGCAATCATAAAGCCGAAGCTAAATGCATTCATCAAGGAGTTTATAAAGATACAAGATAACCCTAAAGGATTCCACACCCGCACTCCCCAAAGATATGGAAATTAAGAACAAGTTCAAAAGAACTCTCCCCCATTAGATGT
Organism: Papaver bracteatum; assembly: GCA_023529315.1. Classification (NCBI taxonomy): domain Eukaryota; kingdom Viridiplantae; phylum Streptophyta; class Magnoliopsida; order Ranunculales; family Papaveraceae; genus Papaver; species Papaver bracteatum. The sequence goes on from JAJJWX010003522.1 coordinate 1,178,341, forward strand.
CATTCCCAAGAGAACAACAAGAGCGACCTTACTTTTACAAGAAAAGAAGGATTTTATTGGACACCAAAAAACATAAGAATTGATTTTCTATATCCAAAAATTCTCAATTAAACTAACCATAAGAAAACCTATGATTAATTTAATCGAAATACTCTATCAAATTAAACACAAAAGTGATCAATTTAATTGAACATGCTTGGCATAAGAGAACTTATGGAGCTACGACTATGTTAACCATAAAAGAATGATCAACTCAATCGTTTTCTGCTTAACACAATAAAAACTTATGGAGCATTGCAGTATACACATAAAATATGGATCAGGGAAAGATCAATACTGCGGCATACAAGGATTCATTCTATTTTCCATCACTATTTGCACAATGACATACAATATACATAATCCTTGGAAACAAAAATTCATCCTATCTTCCATCAATTATTTGCATAACGACATAATAGGTTCAATTTTTGTTTGTCAAAAGTTCATCGATCTTGTATCAATACTTGCATATCGACATATAAAAGAGATAACTTTTGACAACGTATGGGACAATAATAGTTCACGAACACAAAAACACATATCCCATAACATATTGCATTATATGAAACCATAAAGATTAATACTGCAAAAAATCATCTTCCAAACAATTTTTAGAGTTTTTCAAATAAATTAAAAAAAAATCTAAAAATAAAAAGATGAAAACATTGGACATAGCTATGTGTAATCACAATAATGGCTATTCCAATCTCTAGTTATTCTTCCTAAACACAAGAGTAAAAGTCTCATAGGAAGACTTTCTAGACATAAAAGGCATCAGTTTTCTTTGATGATTTCATACCTTTGAAAAGGTCCATCAAAATAGGAGTCACTGATATCCTTGATTTTCTTGACCGTAGAGACTCCATGTTCATGAGTTAGAACATTAGTATTTCGGTCAACAATACGAGCAAGATGCCTGGCTTTAACTCAATCAATGATGAATTTCTTCTGGTTCCTGACCAAGATGTTTTGATTATCAAGGATTCTTGCTTGTCCATCAACGAGTTGATTTATCTGCAATTGAAGGTTAGCTAGCTCATTCTTAACTTCATTCTGAACTAGAATTAAATATTTGACAGATTCTCTTATCCAAGAGTTAAACTCTTTTCTTTCAAGCATCTTTTTCAAAAGAAGATCTTGAACAGAATCACATCCTTTAAAGTCTTCTTCCATCTCAATTTTTACTTCTTTTTGAGATTCAACTGGGATTCCCATAAACAACCTTTTCTGGGAAAAAGGATAAAAACATACAAATAATATATATGATATCAGCTGAGGGAAACACACCTTTGAAAGAAACCCTATAAGATTTGGACGTTCGTGAACCAGGAGAAAATATTAGAAGCAAGAATAACCCAAGAAGAAATACATATTGTATCTTAAAATGTATTTTTTAAACATGGCTCAATATCTGAACGAGTTAGATAGAGCAAAAGAGCTACATTAGATACAGAGAGTGAAACAGAAAAACTCGATATGTAGAACAGACATCAAACCAACAGAACGGGTGGTGATCGACCTAAGACTAGAGCACCTCATAAACAGAACGAGTCACCATATAGCTATGTAGGTGTGGAATGACTGAACGAGTCACCATATTAGTAAATTGTTTGGAAGGAGTTAGATCCATATACATGATTGTTTACCTATGTGAATTTGGTTGCGTTTTAGTGTTTAGGGAAAACATGAATTGTTTTCAAATTATTTTATATGATTACTTGAAAGTTAAATGTTATTCCTACTGGGCACCATTTTTAGGGATGATGTGCTCACCCATTCCCACTTTCAGTTTTCAGAGACAGATCAGAGTTGCGCAGCGAAAGCTTCAAGGGTTGAGTTCGTTAGTTGGTTAACTTCGGTTATGTTTATTATGTTGTATATTTTATTTGTAAACCAAATGACTATTGTATATGTATCGTTTGGGAGGAATTCTTGTATATACATATTTCTGAGCAGGGCTAGTTTTTGCGTTAAGTTTGTAGCGGATTTCTTAATTGAATATTTAAGTATATGATTTAGATCCTTGGTGCCTCTTTATGTAGTTAATCTCTTAGATTAGTCAGCTGTTATGAGGTAAAATTTTAAATTCCATAATTTACGACAAAAGTTTAGAGACTAATTAATCTTAATAAGTTAATATTTAGTTAATCCAGCATTGGGGAATAGTAAAGGTTGTGTTTCCTCTGTTCGTAGAAAGGCATTGTTGGGCTTGGCCAACCTTGACAGGGCAACTGCATTCAATGATGACCAATCATAGAAGTTTGGTATAACTCTTTAGGAAACCGATAGATATAATTCACTTAGAAAGATTCGTAAAATTCTTCCTTGAAGTTAGAGACATATATCTTATAAAATATAAATTAGTTTAAGAAAAATTAAACCTCCTTATTTGATAGTTATTAAATTTAGTATAGTTGAACTTAGAGCTACAAATCATAGATTCTAGTTGTACAAAACAATATAGGTTTGTATTTCTTTTCTTGTTGCTTCGAACACATTTAAAATGAGTTAGTTTTTGGCATTTTTAAGTATGAGCAATGCTTGCATTTAGTCGAGAGATAGTAATTCTCTACAAGGTGGAAAGTTTTTGAAGACCATAAGGATGGTTTGATTTCCGAGAATGAAAATGTGTAAGGTGGGGAGAATGTAAAGACCCGAAAGCTCATCAACGCTATTAGATTAGCCAAGAGGCGTATTAGCCATTAATATCTCGATTAGAGTAAAATGGACATTATTTAATATAAATTAATCTAACAATGATTCAGATATGAAACTGGTACCAATTGATAGATCTCGAAAAGTTGTGCGAGATGGACTACTCAAATGTGTCATTCGGATATCGGACGAATAAGATATCATGAGATTTTCCTGAAGGTAAAAATAGTCATTTTGTAGTTTACCACCTTGGCAGCTCTTATCCAAATCGTGGGTACCTCCGTAGAATCTGGTCAGCCTTATCAACTCAATCGAGAGGATAAGCTCTCATTTCTTCTTCTTCTTCTTCTTTCTCTTTCATTCTTCTTTCTTCTTCTCTTTCTTTTTTTCTTATGTTCTTCTCGGCTGCTGTATCAGAGAGAAGTGCAAGAATCGATTAGAGAGTGTTAGTTGATGAAGATGTTCAGATGATGTAAGAGTTGGGGGTTCTGTTAATTATTAAGAAGAAGATTGAGATAATGTTATAAATCGAAGCTAGGGTTTCTGCAAATTAAATTGAAATTCAATTTAGGGTTTCATGTGATTAAACTCGGAGAAGATGGAATTGATTCCCAAGAGGGATGATTGAAGATGGGTTTTGTGTAAATTAACAACTGAGGTGATGGGTTGATTAATCAGATAATTAGGGTTTTGAAGTAAAGTTCAGAGAAGAATTGGGGGATGTAGTTGATGGTCTAGGGTATTAATTTGAGATGGGTTCGACAAGAATAGAACGTATGATGAAAGAGTGTTTTGAATTTGATAGTTAAGGTTTGAAGTTATAAATCTCAGTTTGAAATGAAGTTGATTAAGAACTTATGTAGTTGCGGATTATCTCACAACTACACCCTCATAAGAATCCATTAAAATGATTCCTAAATCTAATTAATTTGCTATGAAACTAAGAATTAAAGTACTAAAATTATGAAGGTGACACAAAGATTTTTACGTGGTTCGATCAAGGTGATCTACATCCACGGTGCTTCACTAGTGATTGTATGTAATTACATGATTGTACAATTGAAACTCCATTAATGAATATTTGGAGCTCTAGTTTTTTGGGGAAGAAGATGATAAAGAAAATAAATCTCTCCTAACATTTTCTCTCTCCTCCTAAAATTATCCTCTCTCTCAAAATGTGTCCTTCCCTTCCTCTCATGCCTAAATGGCTATTTATATGATTTTACACATTGGATAACAACTAATCTTTCCCTTAATTTCGGATCAAATAATCATCATACGAACCTTCGCAAATTTACTTCACGAACTTCCTTTACTCGTAAAACGTTCTTCGTGATTTCTTTATCTTCGCAAAATATTCTATACTCGCAAAATGTATTTTCTCTCCACAATTTCGTAAGTTATCATTTGCTGTGATATTCCGCTCCTACATTGGAGTTGATTCTTGTATCACGAAGGTGATGAAGTTATTATTGGTGCTGATTCAGAAGACCTATCATGAGGTAATGGATTTCTCAATAACTTAGTAAAGTATTTATATTATGTTTTGATTTTGTGAGATTGTTCACGATAGAAGAGTTAAAAGAATATACTATATATGAGAGTTATAAATCATTGGTGGTGATGATATTGAGCTAATATGAAGATTGTTGAAGTTGCAAGAGATATATGTATGAACTGTGTATGTGTTAGTATGAAATGAGAATGAAGTTTGTTGTTGAACCGAGTTGCAGATGGAATGAGATGGTGATATTGTCTGTATAGTTGGATTAGAAGGTGGAGAAGATAATGTCGTTTGATCTATGACAGGTGAAAGGTTAATGGTAATATTTATGTAATGGAGTTGGTAGTGTTGGAATGCACTGGTGGTGGTGGATATGTAGATGTTAGTGAAACTTAGGGGTTTGTGGTGTGGTTATAGATGTTGTGGTTGCAATGAATTGCAGGACTGGAGGAGGTAATATTGCATAATCAGTATGAGTTACAAGTAACTATTGAGCTAGTGGAGATTTCTCTAAAGAGTTTGCTTTGTGGTATTGTTTTCGAGATGATGGAACTGAAATGGTTATACAATAGAAGTGTCCTGAGTCTGAAATACATTGGCTAGGAAGCGATTTGATTTGGGGTTTGATAAGATTGCAATGTAGTTATGGAGGCTGTGTTATGTTGAGCTGAATTTTTTGATGTTGTAGTTAATCTGAAACTGGTGGTGATTCAGTTTAGTGGTTTGTGTTGCTAAAAGCTGCAATTGCAGGGTAAACCTAGTTTGTAATTGTAATTGAAGTTTGAAGTTTATTTAAGAATAATTGAATTGTACTTTGACTTGTGAAGTTCTGCCATTAAGTGTGTTAGTATCAATCTAGTTATAAAGAAGAGTGAAAGTTTGTGTACAATAAGGGATTTAGGCTTATTAGTAATCCTATTCAGTCTAGCTGACTTAGTTGGTCTGACTGAATCAGATCTGTTGACTCACTGAGTTAACTGTCTGGACCGAGTTGACCATTTGACCAGGACATTGACTTGACTTTGGATTTGACTGACATTGATTGTTAATTGACCATGTTGACCGTTATTGACCGTCTGTTGACCCAGATGGACCAGACCTTAGATTAAGAGAATGGATTCATGGGCTTGGGCTTAGGACTAGTTATCCTATCTTAGTGAATTGGACCACTTATGGTCCGAATTAGCTTTCGGTTCCTTCTATAAGGTTGTAGATATTCATAAGACTTATTTAATGGGATTAGAACCAATTTATAGACTTGTATGATTCTTGTGTGAGCCTTTTGGCTAAACTCTTATAGTTCTTGTATGATTAACAGTTAGTTATTAACAATGATCGATTCAAAGGATGAACCAGTGGATCGTGGATCTCGAGGTAGGCGAGGCTTGTCATCAAAAGAGATGTAATTTATATTTAACTCTTTTGTGATTATTGTTTTTTTCTTTTACCAAAGTTTATGTTTAACAAATTCATGCATAGTCTGATTGTACTTTCCATGTATTGTTTAATGTTGAATTACGAAAGTTTAGTTATTTCTTTTAATCTTTCCATTGCTTGGAAAGGAATCGTAATGCTTTGTTCGTCTTTATGAATTGTTTGGGAAATAAGAATTTCCATTTGAGTGTCTGGAAATGAGAATTTCCATTTGTGGTATATAGGATACTACTCCTTCATTTATATCTACTTACTTTTATTGCAATAACTATGTGCGGCACGAGTCACCATATAACTATGTAGGTGCAGAACGACTGAACGAGTCACCATATTAGTAAATTGTTTGGAAGGAGTTAGATCCATATACATGATTGTTTACCTATGTGAATTTGGTTGCGTTTTTAGTGTTTAGGGAAAACATGAATTATTTTCAATGATTACTTGAAAGTTAAATGTTATTCCTACTGGGCACCCCTTTTAGGGATGATATGCTCACCCATTCCCACTTTCAGTTTTCATAGACAGATCATAGTTGCGCAGCGAAAGCTTCAAGGGTTGAGTTCGTTAGTTGGTTAACTTCGGTTATGTTTATTATGTTGTATATTCTATTTGTAAACCAAATGACTATTGTATATGTATCATTTGGGAGGAATTCTTGTATATACATATTTCTGAGCGGGTCTACTTTTTGGGTTAAGTTTGTAGCGGATTTCTTAATTGAATGTTTAAGTATATGATTTAGATCCTTGGTGCCTCTTTATTTAGTTAATCTCTTAGATTAGTCAGCTGTTAAGATTTCAAATGACTCATAAGAACTAGTTCAAGAGTTGTACAATTGCAAGGAAAACTTATATAACTACACAAGACACAATTGAAGCAAAATTGGTTTGATTCACTTGAATCAATTCATGAACAATATAACCACAATTTCCAAAGATGCATTCCTTATTGATTTATTGTTTAATTTCATGAACTAACCGATTTGAGATATAACCATCTTGGGTACGCGTATGGTACGTGTACTCTGCTTTACCAGAATTGGGTTTGAGAACCCAGCAGAAATTTTCGGTTGGAAAAATTTCGTGGGTACGCTTACCTAAGGTGACTGGTTTGTAAGTTCGTAAACTCCAAACTTCCGCAGAAATTCTTGGTACAAGAACTTCCGCCAGTACGCGTACGGGTCATGATTATTTGTTATTCGGTAAGCGAAACTAGGACATACTCCTACAAGGCAAAACTAGGAGTATGTCCTTTGCCAGTGTCTATACCTAAAAGGGTCTACAACAAGCCATCCAATCTTGGAGACTATTTGTTGTCGTATCAACAACTCGCGAATGTGACGCAACTTCTTGGGGAGAGTGTATCAGCATTCGTTCGCAGGTTCCGAACCCAAGTAAGTCTCATTGAACAACCTTTTCTACAATTAGTCACTCCTCCTTCTGTCAAGGGCCGGGGACTTGACCCGATTGTTAACCTAGTCGTTACTAGGAGATGTGAATGGGGGTGTTGGGCCTTTCAAGTATTTTATTAAAAATTTAGAAGCTTCTTCAACCAAGGATCACGAGTTAGAGACTCAAGTAGCTATGCAACGCCCAAACCCATTTCAGATCGGAGATACAGTAGTGATAATTACCACTCAGCCTGATTCACATATAGAAGGGAAAGACGAGTCATATCTAGTAGCAGACGTTATCTTAGGGGTTTACTGTAAGCTCATCAATGTCGACAGACTAAAAGGCGTGGTAATACACTCACAATGGCTCAAACCTTTCAACACCTAAAACGATGTGCTACCTCTTGCCTCCAGCGTTCCCTTTAATCTTTCCCTAGCAATTTACCTTTCCATGCAATATTTATAATTCCTCCAAAATGATTGTGCTGCTTGCATTCATAATTAGGATTTCACTTTGTCGGTTAATCAAGTATCATTTCCCATTTAGAAATCTCTTTACTCCTGAATCATCTTAAGGAAAAGTCTCGAGTAAACCCAAACCCTCACAAAATCGTTACCCATTAATTCGAAACCAGAAAAAAAATATCAAGCCATGCAAGAGATGTCTCATATCTCTCAAAATACCGAAGAAGGGAGTAGGTAAAGGAAAAGCAAGCACAAGTTCATCAAGCAGCGACCCATTCTTTCTATGGAGCAAGCATCTTTCGCATACGAATAGCAGCCTGCTTCAACCTCCGTCTGACGAGATTCCTACAATAATTTTGTTGTCTGCGATCTTCTGGATTTTGGGAATCCCCTCCACGGAACCAAGAAGCAATGAATTTGAAGTTAGCACACATAACACTCCCGGGTTGCAAATACTTCTTCAGAAATGACATCGAATTATATTGCACGCGCCATCAATCGAAAATGAAGCCTCCTCACCTAACAAGCATAGATTTTATATTTTTAGTCGGTGACAATGCGTCCATGCTTCTTCAAAGAAGTTGCTTCAATATTCTCTCTAGGAGCCGCTTCAACGTCCTTCACATGAGCCGCTTCAATGTTCTCTCCAGTAGACGCTTCAACGTTCTCTCCAGAAGCCTCCTCAACGTCCTCTCTAGAAGTCGGAGCCGCTTCAATGCCTCAACAAGCCACACATACCAACCACATTATGTCTGACACATCGCCGACAAAGTCATATTCGGTGTTTCTAGATTTCCAATTTTCTATGGAAGGGGTGCATGGGCTGCCAAAAGTTTGGATACAATACTAATCTATAAAAAATGACTCCCGCTCATTGATCAACAAATGATGACTCCAAAGTACGCCACAAAGATGTTTTCACATATCTGTCCACAACATCGGATATAAGGTATAGTTGGGGACTGCTCAATCGCATCCCATTCCAAACAACAATCCAGGATTCAAAGGATGGTTCAAAGGATGTCTCTTGTAACAAAGTCCTTGAAGACTTGATAGCAGCACGTCGGCAACATAACTCCTCTCATCCCATTTACTTCACTCAAAGACTCCGGATGATTTCGCCCATATAAGCATTCCAATTATTTCATCATCGCATCAGAAGGGAAAGAATGAGATGATGAAATGAAAAGTCAGAATAAAAGGAATTCCATTCAAGTCAATGCTCAGAAGTTTAAAAAACAATTTAGTTGCGACTCAGCAGTCCATACTTCAAGCGACTTTAAGTCAAGGCCTCTCGCAATCAAGCGCAATGGAGTTTAGCAAATTTTGAAATCTACATGGAGGAAATTGACGTATGATAGGAGGGTGATCACTGCGTGCTTTGATACTTCGTTAAACATGTCTTTCTCAAATACCTAGCCGACCCATCTCTCCTGGTAATATCTAACTTTGTCTCATAAGTTTTATCCTTATTTGTCACCATCTAGTGCTTACCCCGCAACAATGTCATTGTTACGTACTAAGCAGGGGACTTAATATTGATGGTGGTTTTTAGTTCAGGGATAAAATTATAAAACCATGTATTTAATGTGTTGTCACTCTGCAAAGAGGATGATCCATTTATAAGTGATGAGTGCTCAAACCTCTCAACTTACATATGTATTGAGTAATTCAGTATTTTTAATGTGTTGTCATCCTGCAAAGGAATAAAGGCCATTTAAGAGTGATGAGTGCATAAACCTCTTCGCCTACATATGTATTGAGAAATTCAACATATTTACGAAATTTATCCAGAATGGTGCTTGGAGCAACAATCCCAAATATTCTGTAAATTTTAACCTATTGCATTATTCACTATGCATTGACCTGCATGATATTTTCCTATTATATGTTCTCATCCGAACTCCCAATATTGACATGACATGATGATTAAATGTTCACTCTCAGTAGAGTAGCGGTGAATCTCCCGAAGTGTCTGTATTGAGAATCTGCATAAAAATACTCGCACATGCTACATCGTCCTCTGACAAAGAGATCTTCGTGTCGACGCACTTTTAATTAAAAGATAGCTCGATCGAACATGTTTAAATTCCTTAAGGAAATCTGGACTATTCATATCAGTCTCAAAAAATAATCACGGCCACATGATTTGGCCGCACGATTTAACAAGCTTAGACTAATCCTAGCAGAACTAGGCAATCACCATAGTGACCACCGGCGGGCCCAGTAGTGCCCTAGTCAATCGAGTCCTATTTTGCTCATTCACAAGTGCTTAAAATGCTGACCCAAACATGGGTGTTCGCGCTGTATAAAAACAAGCTCAAACGAGATAAGACCGGCAAAAATGTTCTCAGAGACATCACAACCGTCCAACTTCACCAGCCTAGTTGTACGGATTATATTTTCCTACAAACGATTAAAGGAGTATTGGTGAGTTCAGTGGCGGCCCAAATCCTCTCTTGGTCGATCGACCGGCCTACAAAAGGTCCAGAGAATGCCAAAACGTTTGTCCAAACTTGATCAAATGTGTTATTCCAAAAACCCTAATTGGGTCGCGGCAGTATATAACTGTCGCAAATGAATCGTGTCCGTACAACTTAACCAGCCTAGTTGGTCGGCTTAGATTGCATTTCAGACGATCAAGAAGGTGTACATGAGTTCACCTCCGGTCCAAATTCATTACCATTCCATCGACTTACCTGTGAGAAGCCAATGACGCATCGAATCGCTCGATTGAACTAGAGTAGTCAGGGTTGTTCTAAACCCTAATTCATATTTTCGGAAGTATGCTACTCTCACAAATCGATCGTGACAACTCATATTCACCAGCCGAATCAAGTGGCTTAGATCCAATTTTAGATGACCCAGGAGATGTCAACGCACCCACTAGAGGCTCATCTTCACACATGGTGAATCATCATTTTCGTATCAACGCCCAATGCTTTGATTCGACTAGCCAAAATAGGGTTGGATGCTCGGCCTCTAAACCCTAAAAATTGCGCCAACGGCAATAGACAACTGACGTGAATCAATCACGACCATCCAACTTCGCTAGCCTAGTTGGACGGTGTAGATTTATTTTCAGAAACTAACAAAGTGGCATTGTGATCATTGGCCATCACTCCTCCACAGGGAGTGATCAACCAAGTGATAGTTCGCCCATAGGGGACTCGAACGATCACCCAAGGATGGACGATTGTGCTACTTTTAAAACGCTCAATCCGTGATTGATTTGATCAAGCTCAAAAACAATGATGCTTCATGCACATCAATTATTTTGAGATGCTTAAAGAGATGCTTTATGCGCGTCGAACACATACGATATATTATATCGGCCTCATAAAACAACTTAGTTGTTTAATCTAATAGAACCATATGTTATTCTTTGCGGCAAGTCCCACAAATTGACCCACTTACTCGAGATATCAAACATGTCTCAAACTGGGGGATGCTTACTGGGGTATTGGCCTGGCGGTTTGCAGCGTGCAGAGTGCAACGCGCCCATTACGAGAACGTGTCAAGGAAGAACGGACGGTTAATAGCAATGAGATAGTGGGTGAATGCTTGACTAGTTTCCCCTCATAGGGTAAACGTGGTGATCACCACTCTTTACAAAAATCCACTTCTCCATTACCTAATCACCTCCACTTCCTATGAGATCAGGGGTGTTCGAACATGACTTGTATAAATAGGTTTTTTAACCTATTCAAACACAGGACACAGAAGTGTTATCAAAACAAGTATCCAGAAACTATATTCTGATACAAGTCATAAAATAACCACACCTTCATAATTCAACATTCTGATCTCAAACTCCTTCTTCGCTTCCCTCCCTAAGATCAACCCTTCTCCTTCACTTTGTGACCAAATTGAATCTAGAAAGGCCATTTCTTGGTTTAGGCCAGAGTCTTACAGATTGATCTCTCAAATCTAAAAGTACTCTCGTGCAGTGCATTTGTTTAGGGTACTAATTCGTTTCTCATTAACACACCCAAATTTACCAAAAAACAACAGAACCAGTTTTTACCCTCAAACAATATCCTATTGAGATTTCTTTCATTTTTTATCAAAATGACCCCACGTAAATTTATTCATCATCTAAAGTATCCAAGCACATCCTCTTTTTTGTTATCTGTAACTCCTCTAAAAATACATCTCCAATCAGGCTTAGTTGAAAACTCCATACAAAATTTGAAATCAAAAATGCAAAATGAAAAGTATAGTACCTTAATGACATTTGCTATTTCGGGGATAAACACATGAATGACCTACCATCAAAAAACATGGACATATAAAATCCATGATTAGAGGTATTAACCATTAAGAACAAACTACAAATTTATCAGAAATGAAGATTCCCATTTATATAGTACAAACGGAAAGCCTAGAATCCTTCTTGGGGTTTAATAACAATTGATACTCAATTAGGCCATGAATAAAGCTTGAGTAACTGGAAACCTATTCATAATCGTGACGCCTAAAAGAATTTTATTTGTATCATATTTTATACATGCCGACATCACATCTTAAGAAACAATTGCTCAAGGTCATATATGAAAATGGGAAAATTCAAAGATTTAATGTTAAGACTCTGGATATCATCATCAATGAATCTCATCACCCTTTAATCATAAATATTTAACATCAGAATGGAAAACACGAAATACCAATTCAAAATTCAAATTTTTTGCTTACAGAGAAGTGATAAACCCTAACAAATATTAGTTGATCCTGAAAACAAAAATGAAAATAAAATCAAGTAAACCTAGTCAAACTTATTGCAAAGTATTTTAGAGATCGAAATTACCTATTAATAAAGCTTCATCAAGTGCATCTAATTCATCCCCCAAAATCAAGATGATTCTGGAAATGTTGCAGTAAAAATGTGTTTTTTCTCTTCAAAAAAAAAATTAGGTTCTTTTAGGGTTATGGAATCTGCTTCTGTTCGGCTGAAGCAGTCTGATTGAAAAGTTTTAAATTGTATTATTAATGTATCTGTAACTGCTCAAGGATGGTTCACTGTGGAGGAGAAACGATTGGTTGGAACGAATTTTGACTTTATCGTGGGTAGGGGACTCCTCAAATAAAGTTTCTAGGAAAAATTACCCTTCTAAGTCTCAATTATTTACCCAAACTATCTCGATTTTAATCATAAGAAAAATTTGAGCTACGGATAGTTTTGGTAACCGAAGTATGAAACTTTCTGTCATTATTTAAACCGTTGGATTAAGAAAACGTATGTAGATCTGGGAGGGGAGGAGAGATCTCGGCTGCAAGTTAGAAAAACCAATGTATCCTGGCCGCTGGGTGAAACAAAAACCCTAATGTTTTATAAGCATAGATTTCATTTATGTGTAACAAGCTAAGACCATCTAACAGTGGAGATTGATTGCTTAGTTTCTAAGCAGACTTAGCTTGAATCTTAAATCAGGATTTCATCTAAAGGTGAATATTGAATACTTTGTTACTAAGATATCTTAGCTTTGATTGTAAGCAACCCTGATTTGAAAGACTATATAAGGGAGATCTCTACCAACTGGAAAACCTAATATCGACACTTTCACGTGTCTTACTTGGAAACTAGAGTCAATTCTCCTTTAACCTAGGTTTTTCCAAAACCATATTAGGTTAAAGACTTGAAGACTTCATTTGGGATTCGTGAAGCCAGATCCAACTATTTTCTCTGTAGTTGTGTATTCTGATCTAACTTGTTCTATCGTATTGAGTTTTACCTTATCTAAGATTTACTCGAGATTTATCTCCGATAGGTAAGATATAAAAAGTAATCACAATAGTTCTTCATCTCAGACTCTTGTGATTCCGCAATAACTTTTTATGTTAATCAGTTGGGTTATTATGAGGTGATTGATATTTCAAGGATGCTCTTCGGGAGTATAAGACCGGATTATCAATTGGTTCATGTTCACCTTGATTTATCAAAATACGGAACAAAAACCGAATAAATAATAAACATATCAGTGGGAGACATATTTGTTTATAAGTAAATAGGCGGGGGTATAACAACCACACCCAATAATTCGCTCGGAAATCTGTATGGACTAAACTCCAATATAATTCCGAAAACACCGACTTAAAAGTGAGACTCAATCAAGAAATATAACAAAGAGCTTTATCTCTATTTCTCAACAAAATCAGCAAATCGAACAAATAGAAATCTGTGAGCCTAATTGATATGAGAAATAACTTGGATGGTACCAAAATCAATGCCCAAGTGTCAATCAAGTTCTATCCAATAATCAAGGTCGGATTTATCAACTGATTGAACTATGCACAACCTGTGATATTTCAATTATATAAACAAATATAATGCGGAAAAGAAATAACACAGACACCAGAAATTTTGTTAACGAGGAAACCGCAAATGCAGAAACACCCCGGGACCTAGTCCAGGTTTGAACACCATATTGTATTAAACTGCTACATATGCTATCCTACAAGTTAACTTAGGACTGGAATGTACTTGAGACCTAACCAAGTCTCACACCGATTAAGGTCCATTCACATTCCTTACGCCTCTAAAACCACGCCGGATTCTGCACACTTTATTCCCTTAGCTGATCTCACCCAGAACTAAGAGTTGCTACGATCCAAAGTTGAAGACTTGTAAACAAATTTGTCTCCCACATATATGTTTATTCTTTATTCAGTTTTTTTTCCATCTTTTGATAAATCAAGGTGTGCAGGAACCAATTGATAATCCAGTCTTATACTCCCGAAGAGCAGCCTAATAAAATTTCAGTCACCTCATAATTTCCCAACTGATTAACAGAAAAAGTTATTGCGGAATCACAAGAGTCTGAGGCGAAGAACTGATATGATTACTTTTTATATCTTACCTATCGAAGATAAATCTCGAGTAAATCTTAGAGAAGATAAAACTCAATATGATAGAACAAGTTAGATCAGAATACGCAACTACAGAGAAATCAGTTGGATCTGGCTTCACGAATCCCAAATAAAGTCTTCAAGTCGTTAACCTAATATAGTTTTGGAAAAACCTAGGTTAAAGGAGAATCCACTCTAGTTTGCAACTAGGACACATGAAAGTGACGGGATTAGGTTTTTCAGTTGCTAGAGTTCTCCCTGAAAAAGCCGAGGTCTAACAACCACACCTAATATTTCGTTCGGAAATATGTATGGAATAACTCCAATATAATTCCAAGAGAATCAACTAGACATTCAGACTCAATCAAGGAAAAACATCCAAGATTTATATCTCAATTTGTCAATACAATCTGCAATCGAACAGATAGAAATCTGTGAGCCTAATTGATATGAGAAATAACTTGAATGATACCAAAGACCAATGTTCAAGTGTCAATTTCAATCAATAACCAAAATTAGGATTTACCAATTGATTGAACTACGCACAACCTGTGATATTTCAATTATATAAATATAATTCGGAAAAGAAATAAGGCAGACACCAGAAGTTTTGTTAATGAGGAAACCGAAAATGCAGAAAAACCCCGGGACCTAGTCCAGATTTGAACACCACATTGTATTAAGCCGCTGCAGACACTAGCATACTACAAGTTAACTTCGGACTGGAATGTAGTTGAGCCCTAACCTAGTCTCACACCGATTAAGGTACAATCGTGTTCCTTACGCCTCTGAATCCCAGCAGGACTCCACGCACTTGATTCACTTAGATGATCTCACCCACAACAAAGAGTTGTTACGACCCAAAGTCAAAGACTTATAAACAAATCTGTCTCCCACAGAAAAGTCTATTCTGATAGATAAATTTGTCTCCCACAGAAGTACCTATGAAGTTTTGTTCCGTCTTTTGATAAATCAGGTGAACAGGAACCAATTGATAATCCGGTATTATATTCCCGAAGAACAACCTAGAAATATCAATCACCTCACAATAACTTAACTATATGGTAGTAAAAGAAGTTATTATGGAATCACAAAGAATGAAGCGAAGAGCTTTGTGATTACTTTTTATATCTTACCGAGCAAATCTTAGAGAATATAGTACTCAAAACGATAAAACAAGTAAGATCAGAACACGCAACTACAAAGAAAATAGTTGGGTCTGGCTTCAAAATCCCAATGAAGTCTTTAAGTCGTTAACCTATAATGGTTTTAGGAAAAACCTAGGTTAAAGGAGAATCGACTCTAGTCGCAACTATTATCACACATAAGGTGTGGGGATTAGGTTTTCCGGTTGCTAGAGTTCTCCCTTATATAATCTTGAAATTAGGGTTTGATAGGCTAGAAACAAAGTAATCAATATTCACCATTAGATGAAATACTAATTTAAGATTCAAGTTAAGTTTGCTTAAAACCAAAGCAATATCTCTGCACCGTTATATGGTCTTAGCTTGTTACACACAAATGAAATATACCTTCATTTAGATATGGGTAACCATACCTAAACATGTATATTGAGTTGGCTCAATAACAGTAAACCGAAGTTATCCATACAAACACTTTTGCATTAAACACATTCATCTAACACTTCTTGATCAAATATGATGATCCATCAAACATAAAAGATGATAATGAATCTAATTGTGTTACTCATAGAGTTATTCAATTGTTTATATTCTCATAGAAGTATACAAGACACAATTTAAACAAAATCGAATTTGATTCATGTTTGTACAAAGTACTTATACAAGAATCAATTCATGAACATTAAGCCACAATTTGCAAAGATTGCATTCCTTAATATATAAATATATTTGTTCATGGGTATGAAATCATACTTAACCAATTTTAGAACTTTAACCAACTAAGTTTGCAAACGGGTACGCAAACTTAAGTTTCGGACTTTGGTCTTGTCTGACAATTCGCAAAAGGGTATGCATTCTGTTGTCCCGTCCTAACTCAGGTAGAACCGTTCGCATACTGGTATGCAAACTTGGTTCCCGGACTTTAATAGTTAAAACCGTTCGCATATTGGTATACAAACTTAGTTTCCGGACCTGAATAATACCACAACAGGTTGCATACTGGTATGCATCCTGTGATATATCCAGAAAATGGTTCATTGTTCTAAAATCCCATCTCAATCATTAAAATATCCTTAGAAGACGATAATGACTGTCTCACACAAACCATTAGCTTATAAGTAATTTTCAAGTGATCGAATGATCAATACGAAACATCCCGAGTCGACATCAAATGTATTTCTCACACAAATCATGTAGGATGTTTCAAGGAAATTTTTACATGATCATATTTTGATCTATTATTTAGTTTCCAACAAATAAATTATTTCCAACTAAACTCGTCAAGAATAATGATAAATGTAGCTAAAACAAAAAGCTTCCAACACATATTTCGAGAAAGATATAAGCGAGTTAAAATCATCTCGAAATATCAAATGTGTATAATGTAAAAGTTTATATAGCCATACGACTTAGTCTTATTAGGAGATAAAATAGAATAAACTTCTAAGTGATAGATAAGTTTCAGTTTCCACATACCTTTTTGTTAGAGCACTGCTCGATCAAACTCGCAAGTGTTGCTATCTCAATCTTGTTTGTCAATGTTAGTGATCAAAACTATAAGTCTTGATTTCTAGTCTACTTAAAGTAATGCCTCAAACTAGGATAAATTGTGTAGTTAAGCTTTAAACTTCACGGCGTTCATCATTGAAGACGAAGAACTGCTAAGGAGATCTTGTGGAACTTCATCAACAAAAGGTATGCGGAGAATGAAACTCATGTATCACTTGGAAAGTTTATTTCTACTCTATCTCCAATATTGAGGCAAAAGTTGTATTATCGATAGTTTTTCGACTATACACGTTTGAGATTTCGAGTTGAGTTTAACTCGCTTACATATTTCTCGAAATATGTGTTGGTAAGATTTCGCTTCAACCAAGTTTATCTTATATTCTTGACGAAAGTCAAAAGATGATCATGTGAAAATCTCCTAATAACATCTTACATGATTTGTGTGATACAATCATTTGGTGTAGACTTGGAATATTTCGTTATGATTATTTCAATAACTTAAAATTTTCTTTAATGCTAATAGTGTGTGAAAACGGCTATTGTCATCCTCTAAGAAAGTTTCAATGGTTGAAATAGAGTTTAGAACAATTGTATTTGCACATAGTATGCATACTTGCATATATGTAACCCATGTCTGGGAACCATAGTATGCATACCCTATGTGTACCTATTGGTTTGTGAAAGTCTGGGTACCTAAGTACACATATCAGTACGTGTACTTGCGTAAGGTATACGTCCGGGAATTTCTGCTGAAGTTTGGAATGTTAAGGTATGCGTACCCGTTCGCGTACTGGCGAACCCAACCCCAGTCCGGTCACTAAGGTATGCGTACCCGTTTGCATACCTAAGTGAATCATGTTATAAAATCGGTTGGCTCGTGAATTAATACATTTATATAATAAAGAATGGAATCTTTGCAAACCGTGGATATAATGTTCATGAATTGATTCGAGTGAATCAAACCAATTTTGCTTCAATTATGTTCTTGTATACTTTTATGAGAATATACCAATTGAACAACTCTTTAACTAGTTTCATTTGAGTCATTTGAACTTGTTGTGGTTAAGATGAATAAGTTTGATATGAAGGTGTTCATATAGCTAACTTCGGTTAACTACTGTTGAGCCAACATAGTGTACACATTTAGGTATGGTTACTCAAACCTAAATGAAGGTACATTTAATTTGTGTATTTCAAGCTAAGTTCGATCTAACGGTTGAAAGATATTAGCTTGAGTTGAATCAGGTTTTCATCTAATGGTGAATATTAAATGCTTTGTTACCAAGGTAACTTAGATTGCAAACCTTGATTTGAAAACAATTTAAAGGAGAACTCTAGCAACTGGGAAATCTAATCCCCACACCTCATGTGTATTACTAGTTGCGACTAGAGCCGATTCTCCTTTAACCTTATATTTTTCACGAAACCCTGTAGGTTAATGACTTAAAGACTTCATTGGGATTGCGAATCCAGACCCAACTATTTTCTCTGTAGTTGCGTGTTCTGATCTTGCCCTGTTCTATCGTATTGAGTATTATCTTCTCCAAGATTTGCTCGAGATTGATTCTCCGATAGGCAAGATAAAAGTAGTCACAAACATATTCGACTCATCGTTTGTGATACCGTAATATTTTGTTTCGCTACCATACGGTTAAGATTATTGTGAGGTGATTGATAATACTAGGCCATTGTTCGGGAATATGAGTCTGGTTTATCAATTGGTTTCTGTGCACCTTGATTTATCAAAAAATGGAACAAAACTCGTAGGTATTTTTTGGGGAGACAGATTTATCTATTCCAATAGACTTTTCTGTGTGAGACAAATTTGTTTATCAAGTCTTCGACTTTGGGTCATAGCAACTCTTAGTTGTGGGTGAGGTCAGCTAAGTGAATAAAGTGTGTAGTATCCTACTAGGATCAGAGACATAAGGAGCGCAACTGTACCTTGAATCAGTGTGAGATTAATTAGGGTTCAACTACAGTCCAGTCCGAAGTTCATTGGTAGTAGGCTAGTGTCTATAGCGGCTTAATACATTGTGGTGTTTAAATTTGGACTAGGTCACGGGGTTTTTCTGCATTTGCGGTTTCCTCGTTAACAAAACTTCTGGTTGAAATTGAAATATCACAGGTTGTGCGTTGGATCGATCAATTGGGGAATCCAACCTTTGGTTGTTGATTGAAATTGATTGATCCTTGAACATTGGTCTTTGGTACCGTTCAAGTTATTTCTCTTATATTTCAATCGGGCTCAAAAATTCTTATTTGCTGATTGTGGATTGAATTAAGAGATAGAGATATAAAACTCTTTGATATACTTTTCTCTAGATTGAGTCTGTCTGTCTAGTTGATTCTCTTGAAAGTATATTGGAGTTTTTCTATTCATATTACCAAACGAAATATTGGGTGTGGTTGTGGTACCCCCGCTTTTTCAATTGGTATCAGAGCAGGCAAACACTTAAGACCTTATAAGTCTGTGTTTGTAGCGATCTGAATATGGACAAAAATTTATCTCCATAAATGTACCACCAGTCTTCGATGGCTCAAGCTACTCATGGTGGAAAATTGCTATGCGTTCTTTTATTCAAGCTCGTGATTTTCAAACGTGGGTACGTGTTAATGGCTATGATTCTCTATTTAATATAGGAGGCAATGTATCTGTACCCAAGGATATTGGTAAATATAGTCCAGAAGAAATCCTTGATGCGAAGCAAAATTCTGACGACTTAAATGCTATCATACATGCCCTTACCCTAGATCTTCAGCATCATGTGACTACTTGCACAAAGTCTAAAGAAACCTGAGATATCTTAGAAACCGTATCTGAAGGGAATACCTATGAAAAGGAAGATAGGATTCAAAACCTATATTCCAATTGGGAAAACCTTCGTATGGCAGATGAAGATTCATTTGATGAGTTTAATCACAAAGTTTCTGAAATTGTTAATGCATTTTTAGCTAAGACTATTCCTGAATATGACATTATGATGAAAATTCTCAGATCACTGCCGTCTAGATACGATTCTAAAAAGCATGCCATCGTTGAAGGAAATAATCTCGCAACTCTTTCTAGAAATACTCTGATTGGGAACTTAAAGATATTTGATCATGAGCATACATCCAAATTCGGAAAGGATGTTGCTTTCAAAGCACAAAATAACACTAAGTTACTTGACAAAAGTAAAAGTGTTTGCATCTCTGAAGATGATCTTTTTGAGGCCGATTTATTAGATGAAGATCTTGACAAGTCAGTCTCTTTGATCACAAGACAGTTTAGGGATCTTCTTTTGAAGAAAAGTAAACTGTTCTCCAGAGATAAACCAGGTCATCAGTTAAACCTCATAATCGTGTTCCTCCTAAAAACAGGGATATTGATGAGACTGATGATGAGGCATCTTGATGGCATCATCTTGAATCCACTCTTCCAAGAGTTCTACTACTTCATTCATGGGGAAAGGAAATCTTGTATCTTCGGTGTCTTGTGCAGGAGTTTTGTCCGCTCCTTTCCGAGACGAAGTCGTGGATGCCCGCTTGGTTTGTTGTTCCGTTGTTGAAGCTTTCCTTTTTTTCTCCTCCGCCCACTACACTCACAGAAGGACCAATGTTGTATTGCTTGTTCATGAGATTCCTGCTTCCTCGAATTTCATGTGAATCTTCACTTCGAACAAATATGGTTCTTTCTAGCAATGACGGTGCAGTTGTGGCCGAACGTTTGGTAGCTTCATGGAGTTAGGAGAATGTTTGGAAGCCTAGATTCTCTAATAAAGCACGGTATATGGGTATCTTCCCATTAATTCAAAACTCCACCAATTGTCGTTCGGTGACGTTCGGGTCGTGACAATCTAGTGCTTAGGTTCTGAACCTCTTAACGAAGTCGTTGGGATGCTCGTTGTTCCGCTGAAGAATTCTTCCCAGATCTGAAAAGGTGATCTGTTCAGACACGAAGAAATACTTTCTGTAGAAATCACTGACCATGTCGCTCCAATTGGATATGTTGTTAGGTGCGATGTTGTTGTACCAGGTGTACGCCCTTCCCGTAAGCGACTTTGAAAATTCTTTTAGGCGGAGAACATGATTGTATTCATGCTCTCCCAAGGATTCCAAGAATTGAGAGACGTGTTCACGAGCATTACTAGTACCACCGTAGAGGGAGAACTGGGGAGAGGTGTAACCTCTTGGAAGAGGAATTCGTTGCACATCTTGAGGGTATGACGGATGATGCTGATGTACATCCGTTCGGTCTCCTTTGCCTCGGTTTTGAAGAAGTCATTCCAGGTACTCATGTGTGATAAAGTTGGACGTATGATTCCTTTCTCTTGGGCGTTCAGGAGTAACGCGAGTTTCTTCATCCGCATGGGCCAGGATAGAAATGTTTCCCCCGGGTTGTCGTGAATCTTGTGGTAATCGTTCAGTCAAAGTTTTGAGGAAAGTAAGTACCTATTTATGAGTTGAGGCCATATCCGTTTGAGTCTTAGCAAGAATATCCTGCTTCTCCATCAAGTCTGCAATGGTAATGGACGGTGTTCCACCTCTTGTCCATCCGGCTCCTCGTCCTGATGACGGAGTGAAAGTTGTTGCTCTGGTGACTACCGGAGCCGTTATACTTGAGGAGATGCCGGGATTCGCGGCTACTCTGGCTCTGGTGATGGGAGGCATTACACCTACTGGAATAT